>CM050325.1:82112342-82189959 GCA_027475135.1 Bactrocera correcta | reverse complement strand
AGCCGACACCTGACTAACTATAAATCCGGATCTAAACCTTTGGGAAAGAAACGACTGCTATAGAGCTAGAATTCACGTGGCATTTCATTTTGATTCCAACTTATTTCTAGTTATAGGCTCCGTGTTTTATTATTGTTTTAAAATTAGAACTCTAATCGAAGACCTAAGAGTTAGAACACAGATTTTTGGTCCAGACAATTGAAGTGAATTTCAGATAATTTTCAGATAACTTTTCAGATTTCTTCTTATTTGGAATCTCTATGTGGTCTAAGAGGAAAATATCTACTGGAAAAGGTTTTAAAAACTTAAATTTACTTCTTTAGACAGAAGACGTTGGTTATAAGGCGCGATTTGTGCTCCAACTCTTGAAAAACTCTAGAACAAGACTCATGCTATTTCATGAGCAGAAACTAAAATGTGTGTATTTTTTGCAAGAAGCCTCGCTGACCCCTAATATTTAATGTATTCAAAGCTCAAAAGCTTCATAGAATATTCATCAGCAGTTTTTAGCCGGCTAACCCTTTAGTAGAACCCTTTCTACAAACGAGTATGTGTCAAAAGTTCGAAAAAGAATTTAACAAAAGGATTAGTTAGCGCTAACTATAAGCTAACTTTTTAATGCGAGTCCAAATAGGTACATACATATGTATATGTGACCTGGTATACGAAAAGGGGGCTTAGGTGTCAAAAAAAAAAAATTAAATTAAATAAAATAATAAAAAAAATGAAAAAAAAATAAAATTAAATAAAATAAAATTAAATAAAAAAAATAAAAAAAAAATTAAAAAAAAAAAAAATTAAAAAAAAAAAAATAAAAAAAAAAAAAATAATTTTTTTGACACCTAAGTAGAGTTTGAATAAAACAAAATTGATTTTTCAACTTATTTTCATGTGCTTTTTCCAAAGTAAAAGTGAAAGCTAAGTTCCTACTGAGATTATAATAAATTAAGTGGCATGTAAACTAGTTGCAGCCAATTTTTTGTTGTTTATTACATTTCTTTATTCTGCTACATATAAAAAAAAAAAAAATAACCACAATTGTTTTATCTTTTCTTTACCACAGCCTTGCCAACACTATTTGTACAAACTCAAGTGTCCTGCCACTTCACGCAACTTAAGCACAGCAGAAACTACTTCATCTTACGAGAAACTCAATAAATAAGCGAAGTGTAGAAGAATTAACGAACCAACAACCGATCGATATCATCGTTAGCCATCGTCGCATAACGTTTTTCGTGCCAGCAGCCATTCATTCATTGTCCAACTGAAGTGCGACATCAAGTGTGTTCGACACAGCAGACCGTTACCACCGATAACATTATTGTTGTTGTTACTTTTCTTTTGATTTATCCAACGGCTATTCGCGCATAGTCGTCGCTGTGAACAATGGTTGCAATCGAACATCGTCAAAAGTCATCGACAGCAGCAACAGCAACAGCGACAGCGACTTCAGCAGCAACAATCAATATAGCCGTATTATCGCCAACATCGTCTGCCTCATCAACATCGGCTGCGTCGAATACGACCACCACCACCACTTCGAGCATTCAACAACAGCAGCAGCAGCAGCAGCAGCAACAACAATTACAAATAAAAAAAGAGGAACAGGAGGAGAAACCACATTTGGTGGACGACGAGATATTGAAAACCAATCAGAAATCGCCAATAAAACAGAAACTGGCTAAAATGTCCGAGTTGGAATCACCCGCCGAGAAACAAAATTCGGAGAAGAAACAAGCACATAAATCTACTGCCGGCGCCGTCTCGAAGAGTGCGGTTAGTCAGCGTAATGTTGATATAAAGATTGGCAAAAAATCGAACTTGGATGCGGCCACTAAGGAGCTAACGAAGAAAGTACTCAAATTGGATTTGACGGGGAAGGAGTTGGACGAATTTTCGATTAAATCACCCAAATCTCCAATTGGTAAGTAGCAGCTATGATAGGTAAGACACCTAATAAGTAGTTACCAGAAACTTAAAAAAAAAATAAACATATTTCTTTAGTGGGCAGAAAAGCATGTATGCCAAAGGGTACATAACTGGTTAGAAAGCTAACCACAACTCTGAGTTTGGTTTTGTTTAGACCGAAGAATTGAATTAACGGCTTCTTTTGCTATACTTCCAAGAACGCTGCCGAAATACTACAAGTTATTATAGTAAACCAGCAAACGCTTAATATAACCAAAGTGGTTGGAAATATCTTATTAGTGCCAACCATAAGAGGTCTCTTCCAGCATAATATTCCAAGTAAGCGGACTGATAGCCTGATAGCCCATAAATTTTGTCATAAAATTGTCAATAAATTATAAAAAATTATTACTTTAATATGGATGATATCAAGGAGCTTTGTGAACATTTAAAAAAATTAAGCAAATCGGTTGAGTAGTTCGACCGGAATCATGTCCGCCAGCTTAAAAAAAGTGTTTTTTTTTTTTGTCTTTAGAAAAAGGCGTTTAAAGTTTGAGTTGTGCACTAAGTACGTCGGGAAGTATTATTATCTTTGGGCCTTTTTCGAAATCTTCCAACGGTAAAGTGAGTTTCTACATTAATTCTAAGGGTATAAGGGAAAAGAAAATGCAAAAAAAAATTTTTTTTTTTTGAAAAAAGATTACCTTTTTGACCCCTTAAAAACTAGTTAGAAACGAAATACATACTCGACAGTGAACTTTATTATTATTTCTTATTGAAAGGATGTTGAAGAAGCTCGCTATAGCATGTTAGTTGCGCCATAAGTGGCCGGTAGATCGGTATGTCACATATTCATAGTGTAACTTATTTTTTTTTTGAATCCCTTAGATCGATATATTCAATACATAAAAATCTTTAAACCATATCTCGACATGATCCACATCATCTCCTCTCAGCAGGTGGACGCTCAATATATTGTATCCAAAGCTGTTCGTATGACCCTCAAGCTAAAAAAGTTCTACTATAGTGGTATTTGTGACAGGATACAAAGTGCTCCATACATACTTCTCAATGTGCATTCAAAACAACTTAATCTAAATGTTCCGAAAATAGTAGTTAATTCGTGAGGACCTGACAGCCTAACATTTGAAGTCCTTCGATTAAAAGCCCAACAATCGCCGAATAACCGAGAGTTCACTCGAATAAACTCAATGGTTAGACGTACTTCCAAGTCAATATTATCTATAATTAACTAGCTGACCCCCCAGGCCAATGTTCGGATAAACATCCCTGATGAGTGCATCTTTCGTGAATTTATAATGTCTTCGGCAATGTCATTTTTGTTCGTAACCCATAATTGACCCAGATTTGAAGGCTGATATGTCATCGCGAAAAGTCCGCGAACTTTATTTGCATTCTAAGTAGCTATCGCATTGTTCATCGTTTGATTTCATTGATTATCATGTTCCTGCAAATTGTAATTGCTGGCTTGCTTCTCAAAAAGTTGCACACACCGTACGTATCGTTCAAGAGCAATAACCGTCATGTTGCTTCCTTTGGTAACGTACTTACAAGGTGTTTTCCACAGTAAACAGGACTTTTTGAATCTCCTCGGACCTTGGAGCGTACGTACACTGGAAACGTGTTTTCCGTCTATCACAACATGATCAATCTGGTTCGTCGTTTTTCAATCTGGAGACAGCCAGTTGGCTTGATCAATTTTCTTATACTGGAATCTAGATAACCATATTTACAGATAACCATATTTCGGGCCTCGGCTAGGTCGACCAGCCTCAACTCTTTTGGGGATGTTTTATCATGAAGGCTATATACTTGGTCATATATGTGCTGATAAATTCTAAAGTACAGTGCTGCCGACTTAAGGATAATCTTTAGAGATATATGTACATACATACACCTCCGATGGGCATCTAGACTTTAGTATTTTGGAAGGATAGACATTTTTGTATGAGATTTAATAATTTAAATTTTTAATTTACTTTACTTTTTCCTATACTGGAATATTGTGGTACATTGCGAAAATATTAGCTTAGAAAACTGGCTTCCTTTTTTCGAAAGCTGCTACTTAACTATTTGTATTTCTTTAACCTACATACGATAAATTCATTCATTAATTTCTTGCAGCGCGCTTACCACATCAAACATCACTTACCTCCTCAGTCGATGTGGAGGATCGCAAAACGTTACGTGAGGCCTTATACCAGGGTATATTTCATCGTCATCGAAGAACCATCTTTGCCGTCGGCAGCTTCTTACGCATGTTACGCAGTCGTAATTCACAATACAACACCATACGCAGCTCATCCGAGGGCGAGGATGTGGATGAGGTTAGATAAGACAATGAAAATGTGTAGACACAACAATCTACAGTTATAAATCAATAAATTAACGGTTATATGAGAAAGAGAGATACAAAAAAAAAAAAAATCATACAAACACATATGCATACATACAAACAATTATATATTATTATATGTATCATAAAACATAGAATGTAATGATAAGCGTATATATGTTACGTGAGCGATATAAATAAAATATTACTACTGTTAACAAATGCAAATCATACAAATGCAGAGATACAACAAATAGGTACAATGTTGTAGGTGCGTTATGAATCTAACACATATTCAGTTATATATTTATTTGTTAGAATGAAATAAACTTTGTCTTCGCTTCGCCTAAACTTGTAGCATGAACGAAACGAACAAGCAATTGGCATAAATGCAAGAAACTGGTATAAACTGTGAGTAGCGAAAGAGCAGGCGTTTTAACACTTTTGTGAGCTACACACATGCGCTCTTGTATTGAATGGAACTACATACATATGTATGTATTACATTTTTTGGTAAGCAAGCGGCGAATCGAAGACGGTTAAGGCAGGCAAACAATGTTAAGGAAAGCTATATAAAGTATATAAAGTACTGTCTGCCGCGCTACACTCACACACTCACTCATCCATACATACATATAGACACACACACATATATCTACTTATTTAACGAAAGTTGTTAGTTAATTAGTGAAAAGGTGAAAATATTCACGCAATAACTTACCGAAATTGTGAAATAGAAAGTTGTGTTATTTATTTTTCGCCACAACACATACATGCATACATAAAAGTATGTACATTGTTAACAAAAAAATATAAAAAAAAAAAAATTCTAAAAAAAAAATAAACATATTTTGTAGCCCCCTATTTAGTTCTACTTACTGTAAATTAGCATGTAGCTTTGTAACTAAATAACTCTTTAAGCCCTGCAAGTGTATAAAATAATTTGAAGATTGTAAGTATATTTTGCAAGATTCATTAAAATTTTAAAAAATGTCATTTTATAATTGAAAAATCGCTTGCTTTAATACATATATAGAAAATGTATTCGTGTAGTACTTAGTTTTCTTACTACGACAAAAATCGAGCAAAAATATATATACACACATATATATGAAGAAAATATTTTAAATCAAATGCATATAAACCTAATAAATTTGTTATACGAGTAGTTGTCGCCTGTAAGAGACAAACGAGTTTTATTATATACATACATACATACATACAAACATGAGTAATATTTTTCAAACAGTTTTGCTTAACACATTCCGTATAAGCCGAATAACCTCGAATTAGTTACTTACATACATAATAAATAATATAAATATATAACAAATAAATAAAGACCGCACTTTTTTATTGAAAAAAAAAATGTAAGTAAGTTAGGTTAAGAAAGACGAACCGGTTGATACACCAGTTTTACCCTATGAGCAAAAAATAGTAAGACTTTGTTTATAAATTTAAAATTTTTAATACATTCTTCAAAATCTATGTCATCCCCCTTGGCCACAATATAACGGTTGGGCCATCTAATGTTTTAAATTTGAATTAGCTACATTTCGACATTGGAAACGTCAAGTAACATTCGGAAAGTGACAGATATGCAGTAAAAAGTCTAAAATTTACGAAATGAGTCGCTATTCACTAGAAGAAAAGTGGGAATTATTAAAAAAAAACAAGAAAAAATGTTAACTTCGGTTGCACCGAAGCTAAATACCCTTCACAGGTGCATTTCTGTTAGTAACTATGTGTCCAGTTTGTATGGCAGCTATATGCTATAGTTAACCGATCTGAGCAATTTCTTCGGAGAACACATTGTTGCCTTAGAAAATATTCTATACCAAATTTCATGAATATATCTTGTCAAATGTGAAAGTTGTCCATACAAGAACTTGATTCCGATCGTTCAGTTTGTATGGCAGCTATATGTTATAGTGGTCCGATATCGGCCGTTCCGACAAATGAGCAGCTTCTTGAAGAGAAAATGACGTTTGCAAAATTTCAAAAGGATATCTTAAAAACTGAGGGACTAGTTCGTATATATACAGACAGACGGACAGACGGACAAACAGACGGACATGGCTAAATCGACTCAGCTCAACATACTGATCATTTATATATATACTTTATAGGGTCTCCGACGCTTCCTTCTGGGTGTTACAAACATCGTGACAAACCTAATATACCCTGTTCAGGGTATAGAAACCGAGGATGGTCAATTTTACCGAAAAATCATCTTTTCGGACGACGCTCATTTCCACCTCGATGTTTACGTTAACAAGCAGAATTGTCGCATTTGGGGCACAGGACGGCGCTACGTGCCATACAGCCAACGCTACACTCAATCTTTTACGCTCTATTTTCGAAAATCGCATAATCAGTAAAGGAGGTGATGTGAAGTAGCTACGATTTAACTCCGTTGGACTAATTTCTGTGGGGAGCTGTTAAAGATAAATGTTACGCCAACCATCCAGAAACAATTCAAGATCTAAAGTACGAGATTCAAGTTGCTATAGCGTCATAAGACCTGAAACCATCGAGAAAGTACGCCAAAATTGGATGGATCGGTTAAGCTACTGTAAACTCAGCCGCGGTGGTCATTTGTCCGAAATTGTTTTTCACAAATAAATTTCCATAAAACAACCTTTTAAATAAATGTTAGACCTTTGAAAAATATCAAGCCGTTTTTTATTTATTGACTAAAATTTTATATGGCCCACCCTTTACTTGTGTCAATCCTCGAAACAGTTGTTAAAGCTAATTTCCGGAATAGCCTTCTATGCGCGTATCACCTCACGTCTTATAACTTAAATTGACTCAAAGCATTTGCCCCGGAGCTGTCGTTTGAGTTTGCTGAACAGCCAGAAGTCACACAGAGCTAAATCATTCGAATGCAGTGGTTGCGGCACGATATTGGTTGAAAATTTTTCGAAAATTTCACAATTAATCAATGCAGTATAAGACAGCGCATTATCGTAGTGCAAAAACCAAGAGTTGTCGGCCCATACTTCCGACCTCTTTTTACGAATAGCTTCGCGCAAATGACGCATAACACTCAAATAGTATTCCTTGTTGACAGTGTGCCGGTCGTCAAGTCCCTTACTCCGCTTCCAAAGATACGAAATGGAGGATGATAGCTCATATTGTGAACTCGACAGAGCTTGCTTGATTCTTCAAACCGCAAGTCTAAAACAATAATAATTCTGAGAAGAGAGTTTTAATATCTCATATTCCTTCAATTCAAATTTCGCAGCTTCTTGTTTTAGAAATAGTTTTATCAGAGACCTCATCGGCAACTCGGTATAAGGGAACTGTGGGATGGCATTTCAAGCTCCTTACCTACAGCTGCAAACGAAACTATTCGTTTTCGGAAAAGGCTAAATAACAGCTGGTACGATAAAAAGTGCCGTGTCTCAGTGGAGAGAAAACGTACTGCTTACCTTACAACACGTAGGAAGCGAGACGCATTTGCAGACAAAAAAGGAGAGAAGCCGAAATGCGTGAGTACGAGGAACTTGACAAGCTGGTCGGCAGAGTTAGTACTCGAAATTTCTACGGAGCATACTCTTGTAGAACCCACAGAGCTGATCTAGTAGCTAAGCATTCTGAAATTTTGGAGGAAACACTTTTCCAACCTGCTGACTTACAGTGGAGAAAGCAAAACATCAGGAGATGGTGAGCCCGATTCCCCAATCGATGAACTCAACTAACCAAAAGCTTCGTCAGGTTCGGGAAGGACCTCTCTAAGTCGTTCGATACCAAGCGTGGTTTCAGACAAAGCCACGTGCTAACATGCGATTTCATTACTCCTGGAGAAAATAGTTCGAGCTGCAGATCTGAATAGAGGAGGTACAATATTCTAGAAGAGTGTACTGGCGGACGTTGATTATATTAATATCGACTTCCCTTCCACGTCACTGTTGACACTCATAACTTCGAAGTCGCATTAACATCAAAAATAATATCAATCTCGAAATCCGACGCAGAATAACTCTTGCCAACAGGTTATGCTGACTAGGTCATGCGTTCGAATGGACGAAGGCACTGCAGCTCTGAGAGTATAGATAGAAAAGTAGAGGATGAGGAAGGACTCCATTCCGTCGGAAAGACCAGGTGGGTAAGGACTCTTGGAATCTCCAATTGGGAAAAAGAAGAATTACTGGCTCGCTGTTGTAAACTCGACTATAAGCGGTGTCTACGCAACTAAGAAACAAGAAGTCTATAAAAATATTAGTTAAATTAAGGCAACCGATAAAATAACTTTATTAATATTATGACATCAGGCGATTGTATATTGTATGTACATTTCCTATAAAGATGCAATATATTGTGCAAAAAATAAAAACTAGTAAAAAATAACTTTAAAATTAAACCATGATTTAGATGTGTAATTCATCGTTGAAATTGGCACGATTATACAATGAACGGTTAGCGCCATAGTTGTTGCGATTCAAACCCAGACAACCACGACGCCAGAGTGCCACTGACCCCAATAATATTGGGACGCACAATAAAATGCCAACAATCAAGCCGATTAAGAAGAGACCCACACTCGAACCACTACCGCCCACGCTACATTTTAAACTATTCTCCTCCATGGCAAGTTGAATGAGCGGTACACTTCGTAAAGCGTTCGGCACATAGCAATTGACATCGTGTGTCCACAATGGAGTGGTATTGTTTATTTGCACCATCAAAACTTCAATGAGCCAACGATTGCTGCAATCACAGGTCCAGTAGTTGTAGCGCAAATCCAGTTCGATTATTTTGTCCCAACGTTCAAATAATTTATGCTCCAAAACTGTTAAGTTGTTATTGTGAATGTGCAGCTGAAAACGATAAAAATATTTATGGTTTAGTACTGAAGGGCTAATTCATTATTTTAGGTTTCAAATGGTTAACAGCAGTATACTTGTATATATATTATGTCCCTGACGACAGACACGAAACTCAACTCTGAATCATATAGAGGAGTCATATAATGGAGCCAAATGTGAAATTGGTCGGATTCTGTGGGCTTTGTATAGAGTAATACAAAAAATTTTTCAATTGAAGCTTGTTGAGACGCGGGCTCAAAATCGATCTACTGCACCGAAATTGCTATTAGACTCAAATAATCTGGATCCTTAAAAAACACTTATCTGAACACTCCTCACACACTTTGACTTCATACCGGATTACTTGGATGAATTATGGCGGCTCTTTCTCTGCTATATACCGGTGAGGACAGACTCAAATAATCTGGGTCCTTAAAAACATACTCATCTGAACACTCGTTACACACTTTGACTTCATACCGGATTACTTGAATGAACTCTGGCGGCTCCTTCTCTGCTATATACTGGTGAGGACGGACTCAAATAATCTAGGTCCTTAAAAAAACACTCATCTGAACACACCTCACACACTTTGACTTCATCCGGATTACTAGGATGAATTCTGGCGGCTCTTTCTCTGCCCATATACCAGCGAGGTAGTTGTGTGTGGAAAGCAGCCATTGGAGAAGAGAGGCAGTGACCTTCTTTACTGATGGGTCAAAGCCTAAGGGGAAGGTTGGTGAAAGGGTTTACTGTCAGCAGTTCTCTATCAACTTCAGATTCAGACTTTCTGACTATTGTAATATCTTGCAGCTATTAAGGTAGCAACAGTTGTACTGCTCCGGAATAGACAACAGAGCGGCGATACGAGCCTTGAACTCATTAACATTACGTTCAGGGTTGGTCAAGGCGTGCCTAGCTTTGATAACAATAGCAACGAGTGTGTTTGTGATAAGATATGGGTGTCAGGCCAACGCGGAATCGCAGGAAACTGTAAGGCTGATTAGCTAGCAAGGTACCCTAGAACACCGTTTATTGAAACATTACAATTTCTGTACGAAATATTATATATATTTTTTTTTTTCAATTTTCATAATAATTTTGAATGTCTTAAAATGTTTAGTTCTATAAAATTTATCAAAATTGAATTGAAACTAAAACTGAACTTTGAAACCTTAAAACATTTGCAATTGAAAAAAGAATTTTTTAAAATATTGTTTGTATTTAATTAATCTTCTTCTTCTTCTTTACTGGCGTAGACACCGATTACGCGATTATAGCCGAGTCAACAACAGCGCGCCAGTCATTTAATCAAATAATTAATTAATCAAATAATTTAATAATTCAATTTGATACCCAATTAAAAAGGTTTAAGAAACATTTCTGAAAATTTTACAATTGAAAAATATTTTTGAAAATGATTTTTAAACAAATTTTACTCTTTCTGAAAATTTTACAATTGAAAAATATTTTTGAAAATAATTTTTAAACAAATTTTACAATAAAAAACAGCAAACATTAAAAGAACAAGTTGCCACCTGTTTGTAAAATTCAATGTTATTAAATTGGATTGTATAGTTTTACATTCTTTAAATCGTTTTGGGAATACTGCAATCTGACAGTGCTTTGCCAGAAAATTTCTGTTTTCTAGACTGTCTTGAGAATTAAGATTGTTGAGCTTCTGGAGCGCCACATTATACTTTTCATTAACCAAAAGTTGCTTTTAACCTATCAAAAAAGCTGTACTAATGCTCAAAGCAAAATGTGAAAGATCTTTTGTGAACACGGATACTATTTTGGTCTAAGTTCTTAAGTCAGTTTTAGGTATAATTCATAAATGTAGAGTGCAGCCACACTTTCTATATAACAACTCTGTAATTTACCTTCTCCATTGGTGGATAAGACAATATTTCCGGATTTGTTGTGTTCTTCGAAAATGCTCTCACATCGATTCTGCTCAATCTAGGATTGCTCGCCAAGATTAGAGTGGTTAAGTCTAAAAAAAAGGAGAACATTTTAATACTCAAACTTTGGAAAACTGCGCGTTATTAGCATACTCTGCAACTCCGCAAATGCGCCGGCACCGATTTCCTCCAGGTCTGGCATATAAGACATGCTCAAGTACCTCAAAAGTGGTAGAGTTGGAAAAACGCTATTTATATACATACATAGAATGAAATTTAAAGATATCAAGCTGAAATATTTCATCAACACGTACTTATCTCCCGTCAAATTGCCGATAGGATTTTCGTCGAGTACCAACTCACGTAGGTTTGGCGCCAAGTTCAAATCATCTGGGAGCTCATCTAACAGGTTGCCGGTTAAAATGATTGTTTCCAAATCACGTGGTCCGTGAAATAGATAATCGGGTAGCTCTGATAGTTCCATGAATGACATGTCCAAGGTCTGGAAATATTTTTAGAATGAGAGAGAAATTAATAAATGTACAGTACTTGGTCAATATAGTTAAGTTAAGTTTTTACTAGCTTTTGAGGTTTGGTTGGTCTAACGCCAGATACCCTAAGTAAATTTTCATATGACATTTCAATAGGCATTTTGTACCATCTGTTGGACAGCACAACCAACAACTTGTTTCAAAATTACTCGGCTTTTCATTTTAAGAGTTTGGCTTCACCTTCCTTTGGCTGCCATGTGAGATCTCTAGAGATTTGATCGTTAAAGTCTATACTCTTCTTTGTTGCGCTCAACCATTAAGGCCGCCATCGGATATTAATAGAACCGAAACCAGAAACCAAAGTTCTGTTCATGGATATCCTAGGTAAATTTCATAAGGGGAAAGTAACAAAGCGTGTCGGACGTATTAGATTTAAATATCCGCCTTATTTCGGCATCTAACCATCAGCAGGATAAATGAACAAGGTGTGAGTATTAGCTGGGAACCGCTGAGTATATCAAAAGCTACATACTCATATTAAACTGGATCAACACAAGTAATAATACCAAGTTATTTGGTACTCAGCATATTGGATGGAGTTCAGAGTTACATTAACTAACATTTTTAGAATTATATGTACATATAGCGCGACAGCCAGAATGACTCAACCGTTTTTCTTTGTCAACATAGATCAATTGACCCCTTCTTATTCTCAATATCCCAATTTTTATCAAACTTATAGCTCTGAGTTTAATTTACATGATTCTCTTAATGTATATATGAGTGTTATTTATCTCTCTTACGTGCTCAAAGTTACTTACTTACCTTCAGTGATAGCAAACCCGAAATAGCTACGGCTGCATTGTGGTCAACCACTTGAAATGTATTGCCAGACAATATCAAAGTCTCTAAATCTGGTAAATGCTCAAAAACATCCGAATCCAAGCTATGCAAATCGTTGTAGCCTAAATCCAATTCAATCATTTTGCCTAAAGGCAAAAAGTCATTTGAATCGTAAACGCCTCGAAATACATCGGGATCCAATGTTTTAAGTTTCAATTTATTATGTGACAAATCCAATTTAGTGAGTTCTGTAAGATTAGCGAAAGCGGACTTGGCAATAGTTTCAATTTGATTGAAACCTAAATATAAATTTTTAACTGGATAGTTGGGAAAGCCTGTAAGATTCGTAATATTATTGTGCTCAAACTTAATAATGTCAAAAGTGACATCGCCATTTTGTAAAATATTCCATTCGTCATCGCTGAATAACAGACTCATTTTGCTTTGACTACAATCGATCTGCGAGTAATCGGGATTGCTTAAGCAGGTGCATTTTTTGCACAGATCACTTTTCATAACATTTATCTGAAAGTATTTAGAAAGAAAGTTCAGTTTATTGAGTAGTAATAGTGATAGACCGGTATAAAAAGAATATTTTTATGCAATAAATCTATATATATATAATGGTCGAGGAATCCGCCTAATGGTCAAATAAGCATATTTCAAGAAAATTTACTCGAATGACTTTGATCTTACGTCTACATTACCGGCACTTAAGCTTGCGCTGTCACAAGAGATTTGTACAAACTTTACAATAGATGATCTTGAAAGCAACAAATTCTGTAGGAACCAAACATTTGACTTAAGTTTTCCAAGAAAAATACTGCATGAACAATACTGAAAATACTACTTTAAGAAATGTTTGGTAATTTCGGCCGGTTGTGAATCGATTTGGTGATGCTGAAACGTATCGCCTTCACTACTCTCAAGTAATGATGCGACGTAACTAAAATTCGTACTGGCATGTAGTAAGATCTACTAAACATATGCTTTACTTCTTTCCGGCATGAAAGCGTTAAAACTGGCAGATCTATAAATATCGCTCTGGTCTAAACTTTTACGTCTTCTAAACTTTAACTGAAGAAAATAGTTTTCTTATATCCATCATCTTTTCACCTCAAAAGAAAACGTTCGAAGTTTTCAGTCTTATCAGATATACTACTGGGTTTTAAGGAAAATATTATTCAAAGATTAACAGAGAGTTAACACTGTTGGAAAAAGAGTGGAAACTTCTTCTACTATTTTTTTTTTGATTTTTCCATGACTCATCGAGTGCTAGGCTTTTGAAAGTGCGGTATCCATAATAAGCTTCCTTTTTTTTTGTTTGGTCCGTGTATAGATAATATCTTTCTTTTCATACGATTTACTTACCTTCGGCGCCGCTTCAGTAGTGGCATTGGCATTTTTCACCGTGGAATTGTCAGCCGCTGTTGCGAGAGAAGTACAAAACGCGACTAATAAAATAGTCGATAGGCAGTTACTTTTCATTTTCATGCGTGATCTATGGTTAAGAGAGAGAGAGAGAGAGAGGAGAAAAAGGTGAGTACACCAAACTCATTAACAATTCTGGAGATTTAGTTGTAATATTTTGACTACAATAACTGATTGTTTACGGTTCTTAACTTTTTTAGGAACAGTTTTTATGGTTTCTAATATTTAGGACTTCACTTTAAATTCAAAATTTGTGTTCTAGAACCATAAATATCGAGTCTTCAAATTTACAAAAATATTTACAGAATTTACAGAAGAAATAAATAAATTATTTCATCATATACATAGAAGCTCCATTTAGTCTCTAAAATCAGTGATACTCAAAGTTATAGGTTAGTTCTAACTCTCCTTCAGACTCGTTGGATCTTACTATTGATCGACTCATTTCAGTAATAAGTAAGCGTGGTTCGGGCTTAATGAAGTTCTTGTAAAATTAAACGAATTTGGCTTTTTTAAACTTTCCAAAGCTCTACTGGACCTTTTCTAATCCGGCAAGATAATTAATTGCCGCACACGTCATCAATTCCAATTGGAGAGCTTTGTGGGTTAAATAAACAATTAAACAATCATTTTATCATTCCGAAAAAATTCCGATTTGATCATCAATTTCCGATTAAAGATAGCGGCAAAATAATAAGAGAAACACAACTTTTATAGGGTGAACTTTCCGAGTATGGTGTCTGTAAATATATATAGTAATTTACGCTAAGTTCCTTGGTAAACGGTGATCCATTTCTAAGTACTCTACTTTTTTCTAAAGGAAAGACACAGAAACTTCAAATTTAACTAAGAATGTGTTTTATCATTCGAAAGTATGTACATTTTTTTTTTTGCTATTATCTCCTTCAAATATTTGCCACGGTTAAGTCTCAGTTGGTCCATCCGTTGAGTCCAATTTTTGATGACTCATTCGTACATTTCGACTGGTAACTGGCGAATAACAAGCCTCATGTTTTGCTCCAAGTCCTGAATCGAAGCGAGATTGTCCTCATAGACTTAATATTATTATATTATTATATATCCCCACAGTAAAAAGTCTAATAATGTGATATCACACGATCTAGGTAGCCAATCGACCGACCTAAAACGTGAAATTATTTGCTCACAAATGTGTTCTTCCAACACATACCTTGATTGATGCGAAGTGTGTGAAATAGCGGCGAGTTGTTGAAACCAAATGCCGCCGAGATCACGAGCTTCCATTTCAGGCATCAAAAATGCTATTGATGGTTACGTTTTCGCCGGTATCATTTTCGAAGAAATATGGACCTAAAATTCCACCGGCTCAAAAACCACACCAAACCATTATTTTTTCTGGATGAAATCCTCTTGAATCTCTCCAGGTTGCTCGCCGTCCGAAATGCGTAATTTTTGCTTTTTTATATAAGCCCATCGGCCTCCATGGTCTTCGCGTACACTCTCAGCTACGATTGCTATATTTTCTTCACTGCGTGCTGGACGTAGTCTATTCGGTCGAATATTTAACAACAATGAATGTTGTGTCTCAAGATGGGTAATGATGAATAGTTTACTCTCATAGGCCGCTTATTTTGACCATAAGTTGAGCGAAGCGCGCGAAACACATTCTTTACAGAACGTGAATTTTCGTAATAAAGTTACGTTAGTCTTTCCATGATGAATTGCCAAACAATACTGAACGAGAATAACATGACACTTTGACACGATTCACGCGTAATCTGTCAAAAAATGGCTATTGAAAAAAGTACCTCCACTTGGATCACCCGTTTGGTTTATTGACGTAGTGTAAAGTTTAGTTAGATTAACTAAAACTACGAAGGACTTTGATTCATTACGAGTTGCTCTAATATTTGTAGGATCTAACATTTATGTACGAGTATATATGTAAAGAAGGTGGAAAAAGCTCGACAGAAGCTCTTTAACTCAACACAGTATAATATGTGACCTGGTCTACGAAAAAGGGGCTTAGGTGTCAAAAAAATAAAAATAAATAAAATAGAAATAAAAAAAAAAGATAAAAATTGAAAAAAATAAATAAAAAATAAAAAAAATAAATAAATAAATAAAAAATTGAAAAATAAAATAAAATAAAAAAAAAAATAAAAAAAAAAAAATAAAATAAAAAAAAATTGATTTTTTTTACACCTAAGCCCCCTTTTCGTAGACCAGGTCACATATGTTTGAACATTTGATGTTGGCTACGCTTGATTTATGAGCTATTTGTTTGTGCTTTTAATAATAAATTAGAGATCAACAATTTCGTTAGCAATTTTCCACTTAGCGAAAGAACGATAACCTCAACTATATTATATTTGCCGTTACTTTTAATGCGTCCTAACCAAGTGAGAGTGAAATAAAGGAAACGATAACCTCAACTATATTATATTTGCCGTTACTTTTAATGCGTTCTAACCAAGTAGGAGTGAAATAAAGGGTTTGACAATTTTGTTCGTTGACTTTATAGTGGAGTGCGTTTGACAGCAAATCAGTTCGTGACGTTATTATTGAAATCATGGTAAGACTTCATTTATAAATAAAATGTAAATATGACAGTTCATTTCGTTTATGACGTAGCGTGTTACAAACTTGTAGTCCAATAGCTTTGGTATTAACTGTGTTTTTTAAACAATGAAACTATTAATAGTGCCAGTTGTCCGTATGTCACATTTTGTGAGTCAATATAGTATTTATTATACAATATTATCGATAAAAATGTTCACTCGTAAATAACGATAACAGGATTACGTTTGTCATTTTTATGTTTTAAAATTCCATATCATTGGTTCTTTGAAAAAAAAAAACCTAAATATACAGTTTTTTAATAAATTTATGCACGCAATTGCAATTAAAGTTTCGATTCAAATTAATTTTAATTTTGCTGTCTGTATATTATATGTGACCTGGTCTACGAAAAGGCGGCTTAGGTGTCAAAAAATCAATTTTTTTTTTATTTTATTTTTTTCAATTTTTTTTTTCAATTTTTTTTTTCAATTTTTTTTTTATATTTTTAATTTTTTTTTTTATTTTTTTTATATTTTTTTATATATTTTTTTTATTTTTATTTTTTTTTTTGACACCTAAGCCTCCTTTTCGTAGACCATTCACATATATCGACTATATGTATATATTTACTCGTTAATTTTAGTAAATTTCACTACACTTTTAATGCACTCATTGAAAGTTTGTGACTCAACTGATTGTTATCGCTCATAAAGCAGTAAAATCAATAGATAAATTGGTGCTTATCATTTTATATTCACATATTTAGTATAACAGGTATAGTCCGTTAATGCACGTCTACTTTAATATCAAAGCTTTGAAAAGCTAATAAAGTATGTACATACATATGTACGCATATTTCGCAGAAAAACATATATCATTTATTTATTTATTTTTAATTGAACCGCTTAATGCTACTTTAACTTACAATTAGTAGCCAACACAATCGAATCTAAATACTCACTGAAAACGCTTTCGAAGCAGCGAAATCATTTTATGCATATCTTATCACTGCCGCTTCGTACTTCATGAAATTGGTTATAATCTTATCAGTACCAAATAACTTTGTTGAGCTAAGAGTATTGTTATGATTCTTTAACGTAACTGCCATTATCATGTTACACTTTTCGAAAAAGTGAGAAACTTCGCCTAATTGGAATTCGCCGCAAAGGAATGGTGGTATTCATTAATTTTGTGCCACATACTTTAAACAATATCAATCTTGAAATTCAACGCAGATACACACTTGCCAACAGGTGCTACTTCAGACTGAGTAGGCAATTGAAAAGGAAAGTCCTCTCTCGATCTCTCTCCTCTCAAAGACCAAACTCTACAAGTCATTCATCAACCCCGTCCTGCTACTTGGTACGAAGGCACGAGTAGCAGAGTTTGGCAAAAAAGTTTTGCGAAAAATTTATAATCCTTCGCGCTTTGGCCACGGCGAATACCGCTGCGTTGGAACGATGAGCGTAACAAGAGCCAGCGCTGTCGCTGTGGCTAGGTCATGCCGTCTGGATAGAAGAGAACACTACAGCTTTTAAGATTTTGGGTTCAGTACTCGCCGTTGGAAGCAGGCGAAGAAAAAGATCTCACCTCCGTTGGCAGGATCAGGTGCAGAAGGACTTGGCTGCACTTGGTATTTCGAATTGGCGTCAAATAGCTAAAGCAATAAACGACTAGCGCGCTATTGTTAATTCGGTTGTAACCACATAAGCGGTGTCTAAGCTAATAAAGAAATATATGTGACCTGGTCTACGAAAAGGGGGCTAAGGTGACAAAAATAAAAAAAAAAAATTAAAAATAAAAAAAAAAAAATTAAAAATAAAAAAAAAAAATTAAAAATAAAAAATAAAAAAAATTGAAAAATTGAAAAAAAAAAAATTGATTTTTTGACACCTAAGCCCCCTTTTCGTAGACCAGAATCTAAGAATACTGGACAGAATAAATAGCGCAAATTTGGAAAAAAAGGGAATTTCCTCAAAAGGTGTTATTTTAGCTCGACACATTTGATTCTGCGACGCTTCAATTTTTTCTTTTTTCGGCATTGAATCGGTGTTGTGATGCGGCATAGTGTAGTCCTGTGACAGTTTTCTTCAAATAGTTAGTCTGTAAATATCGTGCCTCAAAAAACAGTGAACCTAATGTCTCTGACAATTTTCATTATCTTTGGACCACCAATTAGGAACTTTTTCAGCAATTCCGCGCCGAATAATTCCTATAGGACAGTCTTTGAAACAAGTTCTGGGTAAAGTCTACTGTTTTGACTCTTTCTTGGTGGTTTCTGCTGTGTTTCAGTGGGTCTCTGCCTTGTCGACAGGCACGAAATTCGTCTTCGGACTGCGTTTTAAACAGCGTCACACAGAAGTTTAAAGTAAAGTAAGAATTCACGGTTACGCTTTTTATTTGGAGCCTAAGCCTAAGCCTAAGGTGCCCGCAGAGTGGTCGCTTAAAGCCGAGCCGAGCGCATTTTCCCATTTACGCAACACGTGAATTTCCGCTCGGCTCGGCTTTAAGCGTCCACTCTGCGGGCACTCTAAAGCACTCTTATGCTCAATATTTTATGCCGAGACACCACGAGATTTTTTCAAACGCCTATTCTTTCAGTTATCTTTAACCAATGATCTGCCAATTAGAGATCGACTTCGACTTTGGTCACTTTATTATTTAAGCCCCGATGTGTGATCACGTTAAAATTCGTTAAACCAATTTTGGACAGAGCAAATTCACTGTATACAGCATCCAACCGCTTTTTGATTTCAATGCTTGTTTGCGCCTTCAATAAAAATAATGAAGACATCAACCGATTTACTGTACGATAGTAAATTTATACACTAGTGTACTTATTACTACAGTCTGTTGAATGCCCCAGCTCACCAATAACGTAGTCCGGAGTTTTGAAATCCTACTTCCATATACTTCCTCCAATCGTTGAGTTTTTAAGAGAACGTTTTCGACTATTTCATGAGAAGCTCATTGAGGGCAAAAGTAAACTCGTAAAATTGGTTTGGATCGTCGAGCAGCAATTAATAATTGAAAATAAGTTCTGTTATTGGTCGGATCAGGGATAGATTCCCTAACAATTTAGAAAATCCAATCTGATAACCGTGTTGATTTGGATCGGAATGTCCTTAAAACAGCCATCCAAGCCATCTTTCTGTCGCCTCAAGTCTATTTTTCTGCCACCATCAGCTGTACTTAATTAAATTCTTATCATAGCTCAGGGCTATTAGAATTTTTGTATTGATGACCGAAGCACCAGATTTTTAAGCAGAGCTCCTAGACATACAGCTATTTTGCAAAAGACTCAACTCTCTTTCATAAAATGGTTATTTTAAGGAGTTAGGCTCACCTAAAATTTTCAAACAATCGAAAGCCGTTTTTGCTGTCAATTTTTTTACTTAACCCATGGAACCATACACCGTTCCACAAGTCGTAAGGCACAGTTTATTCCATAAAACGCATTTATTAAGGAGTTAGACCGGCCTGCAATTTCAAAAACAAATCCAAAATTGTTTATTGCTACTTTTTTTGCTCAGGTCCGCCATCTGCGTGTGTCCATCTATATATACGCGAACTAGTCTCGCAGTTTTTGAGGTATCGGTCTGAAATTTTGCACATATCCTATTCTTATCAGTAGGAATTCTCATTTTTCGGAATCGTCGATATTGACATTATGGCTGCAATATTTCTCGCCTCTTCTCTGCAAGGAACCTAAGACTATCCTCCACTAAATTCACAACGACCATACTCACGAACTGAACGGAGGAGTATAGACTATATAGAGACTATAGATTTAACATTGCTGTCTATGACGTTAAACTTCCGACTGCCAATAGTCCTAAGATTTTAGGTGTAACACTGTAGCACGATGTTTTTAAATGCCATAACTGCCACAGTAAAAAGCTTCAACAAAATCTTGAAGTCGCTAACCGATAGCACATGGGAAAAGTACAAAGAATCGTAGTTGGCAACAAATAAAGCATTTTTTTAACCAAATTTTAACGAGAAATATTTATTCCACAATTTTTTTTATCAATAAAAACATTTAAAATATTTCTATTGTAAGAAAATATACGAAAACAATATATGTACAAAAATATAATATAATATAACAAATTAATACTGAAAAAATCCTATATGTAAATAAAGAAAGGTATTTAAAAATAAATAAAAACATAAAGCATAACAATATTTATGGACATAAAAGTACTTATACAAATATGTGACCTGGTCTACGAAAAGGGAGCTTAGGTGTCAAAAAATCAATTTTTATTTTTTTTTTCGATTTTTTTTTTTTATTTTTTATTTTTTTATTTATTTTTTTTTTGACACCTAAGCTCCCTTTTCGTAGACCAGGTCACATATACTCTTTTAAAACTTAATTTCTTCCCCACAAACGGCGCGTGTTCTCCATAAAATCGTTCCACACGCTGTGCGTGGGATTAGGTTGCGGCGGCGGTGCCAATGGTAGCCAAGCAGGATTAAAGGGCGCTAAAGGCGGTGGACCGAATTGTGGCGGCGGTTGTGGAAAGTGTTGCGGTCGGAAACGCTCTTCTGGATTAAATTGTGATAGATCCTGTAAAATAATATATTTTTGTTTTCGATAAATTTCATTTTATGTATTATATGTGACCTGGTCTACGAAAAGGGGGCTTAGGTGTCAAACAAAAAATAAAAAAAAAAAATAAAAAAAAAAAAATAAAATAAAATAAAAAAAAAATTGAAAAAATAAAAATAAAAAAAATTGATTTTTTGACACCTAAGCCCCCTTTTCGTAGACCAGGTCACATATATGTTTATAGACTCACATGATCTAAGTCCACCGCGTAACGCCCCTCATTAACTGCCTTTTGTATGACTGCACGCCACTCAGCTGTCTCGCGCAGATTCTCCGGCGTTATGCGTACTTTGCCATCGGATGGCATTTCTGCGCGTTTATTGTCCGCGAGCCAAGTGGGTTGTACGATCTGCAAGGGAGAAAGAAAAGTATTAAAAATATCAAAAATAAATAATAAAAGGAAGAAATATTAAAATAATATTAATAATAATAATAATAATAATAATAATAATAAAAACCTTATATGTGGTATACTCACTCGGCGTTGCACTTCTTCCTGCAGTGGTCTAGCCTTAAAAAGGAAGAAATATTGAGTACAAAATATTTTCATAAAATATATCTATGTATTTTTCTTACTACTAGCTTACATTTGTGAAACTTAAGCAACTTAAAATTAATAAAGCGCAAAAATAAAATATTTTCAATGGCTGCATTCTGGCTCCTTTTGGTATTTTTAACTATTGAAAAAGGCAATGAAAAACATTTTTAGATTACAGTTACTGCTATAATGTAATGGGTTGCCAAAGTAGATTAAAAAAAGAAACTAAAATAAATAATCAATAAAAAAAAAAAATAAATAAATAATCAAAAAAGAAAACAACAAAAGGGATTAAAAATAAATTATAAAAATTTAAAATATAATAATGATAAAAAATATATAATAATATAAAAATAATTAAAAAAAAAAATAAAATAGAATGTGAGAAGAAAAATGTTTAGATAACAGTAAAAAATATAAAATATAAAAAAAAATATAAAATATAAAAAAATATAAGACATAAAAAAGATATAAAATATAAAAAAATATAAAAAAATATAAGATATAAAAATCATATAAAATATAAAAAAAACATATAAAACCTGTATCATTGAAAATTTCGTTTAAAAACTAAATTAAAAGAATCATTTCGTCACCTGAAATGCAAAATAACGTAACAACATTTTCGAAAATTTACAGCGAAATAAAATGGAGCATAAGTGAAAAAAATTTAATATTGGTTAAAACTGGTTTATATCTGAGTACAGAACCTGAAAATGTTGAACATATGTAATATTATGTATGTAATATGAGGTAGTGAAGCGTCATTAATAAGACACTCATTTTCGAATTATTTGACGATACGTTATTTTCCATTTCAGGTGACGATTTATGCCATAACTGAAAAGAAAACAGAAATAAAAGCCAAAAAGAATAAAAAACTTAAAACAAAAAAAAAAAAAAACACGAATTGTGAAAAGAAAACAGAAATAAAAGCCAAAAAGAATAAAGAAAAATTAAAACAAAAAAAAAAAACACGAATTGTGAAATATTGAAATATGATATTGAAAAAATATATATGTGACCTGGTCTACGAAAAGGGGGCTTAGGTGTAAAAAAAAAAATAAAAAAAATAAAAAAAATTGAAAAAAAAATAAAAAATAAAAAATAAAAAAAAAATAAAAAAAAAATAAAAATAAAAAAAAATTGAAAAAAAAAAATTGAAAAAAGAATTGAAAAAAAAATTAAAAAAATAAAAAAAAAACATAAAAAAAATTAAAAAAAAAATAAAAAAAAATGATTTTTTGACACCTAAACCCCCTTTTCGTAGACCAGGTCACATATAGTGAAATTTTACATTACGGGCAGTTCTCTTAGCCAGACATCTCTCATAACCGGACAAATTTCATTATTATTTTCAAACAAAAGTAATTCAGGGCAGAGTATGTTCCAATGACCGGGCACGCAGGCTATTTTAGTAATATGGTATTTCGTTCAAATTATCATATACATATGTATGTACTTATATGTGACCTGGTCTACGAAAAGGGGGCTTTGGTGTCAAAAATTTATTTATTTTTATTTATTTTATTTTATTTTTTTTTCAATTTTTTATTTTTTTTCAATTTTTTTTTTTTTGACACCTAAGCCCTCTTTTCGCAGATCACATATGTATATATAAATAGATAGAGGTTAATTAAGGTTTTGCAGTGCGACGATCTATTGTTCCGACGGTCTATTGTTCCTTTCTTGCTCTTATTGTATATCATAAAGGTTCACAAAGGTACAGTACGCTGAACTATTCCATGAGCTTGCTGGGCGCGATTGAGTTGTTGTGATCCCTATCCACGTAGATGGAACTTGCTGGGTAAACTAGAATCAAGTGTTTTGCAGTTTCCGGTTCCATGTCGCGAAACCGGCAGTTTGCAAAAAAGTTGAAAGTTACTCTCGCCAGTAAGGCGGGGTAAAGTGATTCCACACTCGACCTACTACTGAGGGACAACACTATCCAGTGTTATGCTGACGGCTCGAAAACACTAGAACGCATTGTAGCAGTCATTACAGGACCGCATACAAAACTATCCAACCAATAGGATGTTTTCCCAGTATCTTTCAAGCAGAAATCTTTGCTATAAGTCAGTGTGCAGAAATTAATCTGCAGCGTTGCGCCTCACTTAACGATAGTCAAGCGGCACTAAAACCGAGCCCAGTTTATGAAGTCAAATCGCTATTAGTGGAGAAATATATAGGGAGACTGAAACGCCTATCAGTTTGCCATGTTGGACAAGTCTTTTTTTGAGCCGCCTACCCCTTTATGCACCGGCACCTAGGTCAAGTGTACAGGATGGCAAACTGATAGGCGTTTCAGTCTCCCTATATATTTCTCCACTAATAGCGATTTGACTTCATAAACTAGGCTCGCTTTTAGTGCCGCTTGACTATCGTTAAGTGAGGCGCAACGCTGCAGATTAATTTCTGCACACTGACTTATAGCAAAGATTTCTGCTTGAAAGATACTGGGAAAACATCCTATTGGTTGGATAGTTTTGTATGCGGTCCTGTAATGACTGCTACAATGCGTTCCAGTGTTTTCGAGCCGTCAGTATAACACTGGATAGTGTTGTCCAGTGTGGAATCACTCTACCCCGCCTTCCTGCCGAGAGTAACTTTCAACTTTTTTGTGAAGTTTACCCTATTTGTAACGACGTCTTTTGCAAAAAGGGTCTGTAGTGTGATTTTCATTTGTTGAGACGAAACTATCTTCCCTTTGCCATAGCCCTCAGCTGCCATTAACAGCATAGTAGGTTTCACTGCCTGTTTGATCACTAGATGAAGCGCCTGTTTAATCACTATGACTTTAAGTACTGCGGTCAGGATCTACCGGCTAAGCGTCAGCATATCATGAGTGCTTTGGTAGCTCTTGACAGTGTTAATTCCACATGTCTATTCTAACTTAAGGTTGTGTCGAATGTGAAGCCTAGGAATTAGACAACTTTAAACTCCTCCAACTTGGCGATCGACGCACAGACATGCATAACAGATCAAACAGAAGATGTTACATAAAAAAAGCTAGCGGAATAGCTACAGTGTTGAGAAAAAGCTCACTTGTAAGATTTCATAATATTTGTCAAGGAAAGATATACAATTTATAGCTCTCAAATAAAATTTAATTTTTTGGTCGTTTTCAACTTTTAATGTTTATTTTGTTTTTATTATTTTCTATCTAACGAATATATAAACTTAACAATTATAAGTTTCTTAAACGAAAGTAAACAAATACAACTCTGCATGAGTCTTTTTATAAACATACAACTGTATTTGTATGTAAAGTCAGTTGATACCGTTAAAATTAAAAGAAAAAAATAAAAATAAACAATTATTAAACTATAAGCTACACTTTTTACAACGCTTTCGGTCTAAAATAATTATGCCGCACTACACAGTAAATACTTATATACAAAAAATAATTAAATATTTTACACATTAACGGTACTAGCAATAACGGCAGTTGGCTGACAATAATTTAAAGCTAAACTTTAGCATTGCTTAATCAGTCAGTGGGTCTCATCTACTACGACGTCCCTTCGTCGCCTTGACTGGCGCTGTTGTTGACGCCGTCGCCGCTGCTGCATTGATGCGCATCTGTTTAAAGTCACCGCGCGCCTGCGCTTTTATGCTCTCCACCTCACGTCGCGAGTTAGCATTTTTGAATTCAACTGGTGTTGGTGGTGTGTCGGCGTCTGCGCCGTCGAAGAGTTGGCTGACCTCCACCATGCGTGGCTTAAAGAACATATTCGGTCGTATGATAGACTTTTCATTTGACTTGAAGAGATGTAAAATGCCCCACGCCAATTGAGCGCCTTCACTTTCCGGTTGTGAGGGGTTCTCCACCTCCGATTCCAGCACCCAAGCGGCGTTACGCACCTCAATACGCAGACGTTCACACTCCTCGAGGCTGACATTTTTGCTCACATTCAGCACCTTTAAGGCAAGAATAAGGTTAGTTTACTTATTTAAGTATTGAAGAATTTGTAACTCACCTGCTCCAGCGGGTTGACTATATAGAGCGCTGAATGATCGGGCTTTGCTATGGCGCGACCTTCATTCAACGATATCGCGCGATTGTGAAAATCAAATTGTGAGTAGAATTCAAAGAACTGCAACAATAGTTCGCTTAATTGCGACGTATTGCGACAACGAAAGCCGATGCGTTCGAAATCACGACTGAAACTGCAATTGATGCCGTCCTCGGTTAGGCGTATGTCATCGCTTGTGGCGGACTTCATCATGCTGTTTATGGTGGGCAAAATGGGATGTTTCAACTGCTGCAGAAAGTATATCACAAGGCAGGTGAGTGAGAAATTTGTGATCCAACGGCCCGGCGAGGGATTAGTTAGACCGCAGGCTTGCGCCCAACGGCGTATGCTGAACGTTAACGGGCGCACGCGTTCGTCCAACTCGCCAAACATGTACAGCAACTCGGACATGTAGAAACCGGTGCTGTCGAGGCATGAAAGAAAATGTTTATTATTGATTGGTAT
The DNA here is from genome assembly GCA_027475135.1 of Bactrocera correcta. Taxonomy (NCBI): domain Eukaryota; kingdom Metazoa; phylum Arthropoda; class Insecta; order Diptera; family Tephritidae; genus Bactrocera; species Bactrocera correcta. The sequence goes on along the minus strand of CM050325.1, from coordinate 82,164,037 downwards.
TGAGGGTAATAGGTTTTAATAATAAAAATAGCAATGAAATCATCTGATCAGAAACGAAAATATACATTTTCACGTCACTTCGAAAATATGATATATATATAAAGATATATGTGGCCTGGTCTACGAAAAGGGGGCTTAAGTGACAAAAAAAAAAAAAAATAAATAAAAAAAAAAAAAAAAAAATAAAAAAAAATTTAAAAAAAAAAATAATAAAAATAATAAAAAAAATAAAAAAAAAAATGGAAAAATAAAAAAATAAAAAAAAAAATTGAAAAAAAATCATTTTTTGACACCTAAGCCCCCTTTTCGTAGACCCGGTCACGTATCCTTATATGTATATATGTATACACAAAAAAAAAGACAAAACAGCACATCACATTACTATATTACTTCACATCAAATCATATGGCATCATATCTCACCACGTTACCACATAATATTACTCAATCATCACCTCATAGCACGGCTAAGGAAATCATATCCAGAAGAACATAATAGATGACATGACAGTATATCACATCTACAAGTCTGTACAAATAATATTAAAAAAAAATATCACTTCAGAAGACTCAACATCATATCACAGTATAACACATCGCATCGTGTCACATAAAATAGAAACAAATGAACAAATCGCATCACATCAAAAAAACAAATCACGTCATATCAAATGAAAAAATCACATCACATCAAAAAAACAAATCACATCACATCACATCAAAAAATCACATCACATCAAAAAAACAAATCACATCATATCAAATGAAAAAATCACATCATATCAAATGAACAAATCACATCACATCATATAACATAATATCAAATGAATAGCAAAATCACATCAAGATGTACATATTAAAAAAAAAACATCACGTAAAATATATAAAAATAAATAAATGTGAAATAAATACTAAATTATTAATTTCAATAAAAATATAAGCTTAAACAAATTCATTTAAAATAATTTATTTAAAATAAAATTGAATTAAATTAAATTAAAGGTGCTATAATTACATAAAACTGATTTAAATAAATTAATTATTAATAATTTAATTAAATTAAAATTAATAAAATTAAAAAAAAATTAAAATTAAAAAATTAAATTAAGTTAATCATTCTGATATTTATTTAATTGTTTCGCACTTTTAAGAAGCTTTTTTTCAGCAAACGGAGCAGTGATGTATAGAGCCCACATTATTTCGAATACCTTGAGCAGATAACGATGCAGCGCAGCTTCATTGCCATAAAAAGCTTCTAGTTCTCGTCATATTTCCACAACCCACTACAGAACATGCATAGGCTGGCCGCATTTATACATCATCCAAATTTACCACGAATGCCACAATGAATCAGCTTACAAAAATTGATAATATATGTAAACGCGATAAAGAGAAACCTTCAGGGCATTTCAAAACAAACGACGGACGCTGGCGATTACAAAGCGAGCCACTATTATATTTATTGTTGCTATAGCGGACGTAGATAACTGATTCACCTGTGCCGTTATATGCAATAAGCCATACTAAAACTACAGATATGGCGATAAGGAAGTTAGGATGAGGCAAGCGGTTGGCGCGACGAACAAATGTGGTACCGTTATGTGTGTTTTTATGCTTGTATGTGTGGGAATGTGAGCGAACAACGGGTTTAGTTGTGCTATAGTGCACCTGTTTCCACCAAAGCGCGCACGGAATATGCTGTTTTATGTTGCGCCAATATTTTATCTTATCAATAACTTATCTTATCAGCGACACTTCGTAGCTTTGCTAAGAGTGAACGCGGTTTTTTCGAATTTTTGTTTTGTAAGTTTTCTTGGGCGCATAGTTATTGGTTAGCCGTGGGTTTGAGGTATGTTTTCACAAAAACGTTGTAACAGATTTCTTTAGCGAATTCTAAACGAACGACAACGAATACGAACAGTGGAGGAAGACCAGCAACGAGGTCACATTTTACTGCATACATTTTTAGAAAAAGTAAAATATTCAAAAAAAAAAAAAAAACAAATAAATTATCAAATAATAATAAATACGAAATAATAATTTAAAAAAAAAAAAACTAAGCTTGTATTGGATATATATTTTTGTACGTGCAGTTTTTTTCAAAAAACTTCGAAAGCAATTACGTATTTAAAAGGTGATATTTTACATGGTAACAGTGATTAAATATTTTTAATAATAAAATAAACGAAAATAAAAATTGAGATTAGAAAAAAGTTTCAAAATGTTGATTTTTTATTTTTATCTGCCTAATTTGGAACTGCAAATATTGCAACAACTTTTATGAAGAAACTCGTCGATAAAACGAGGGCGTTGGCGTGTTCACTTTGCAAAGAACGAGAAAAATGTGTGTGAATGTAGCAGAATTATAGCGCAATTAGATAAAAAGTAAAGTAATTACAAAAACAAAGGTGACAAAAAAATATTTATGAATAAAAAAAAAATAATCAAAACGTAAATAATAAAATAATAAATAAAAAAAAATTATTAAAAATAAAAAAAATACCAAAATATAAATATTAAAAGAATAAAGAAAATTAAAATTAAAAGGAAATAGCAAAAAAAGTTAATTCAAATAAAATAAAAATAAATCAAACTATACTAAAAACAAAAAAAAAATAAAAAAAAAAACAATATATACATAATATAAATAAAAAAAATATATATTAAAAAATAAAATAAAATAAATAAATAATTATATATAAATTATTACAAATACATTTTTTTCTAAATATATTAAAAAATAAAATAAAATAAAATAAATAATTACATATAAAATATTACAAATATTTTTTTTTTTTTTTAATATATTAAAAAATAAAATAAAATAAATAAATAATTATATGTATATAAAATATTACAAATAAATTTTTTGTGCTGTTTGAAATTATAAACCAAAAATATAATTCTACAATAGCATTTTTGAAATAAAAATAATACAAAATTTGATTTACAAGCTTAACGAATTTTGCAAATATACAAAAAATTTAACACAAAAATAATTTTAGACACAAATTCCGCTTATTTTTAAACTTTTGATGACCTCACACGCGCATTAGTGTACCAAAGCACCTGTCGTTGCAACACTAAAAATATTAATCATCAATAGCAGTGGGACTGATAACAATATTTGCTAAACACACACAGATAATGCCATAAGCAATGTGTAAAAAATAAACTGACAAAGTTAAGAGAGTAATTATAACGTGTAAAGAAAAATATAATGGTTTGATTTGAAGAATGCGACAAATTGTTAAATTTTGTTAATATTATATAAAATAAATATTTTGATTTAAATGTAAAAAAAAAAAAAACTAAATAAAATAAATGAAAAATAATATAAAATCCCAAAGTGTTTTTAATATAATTATGTTAAAGAAATAAAAAATAAATTAAAAAAAAAAAATAATAATAATAATTTAAAAAAATTAACAAAAAATCAGTAAAATATATCAAAAAATCATTAATAAAATGTAATAAAAAAATTAAGTGCTAAATGTAGTTAAATGCTTTTTGCGTGCAATTTAAAATTTTATTTATTTTAGTAATAAATTTTGTGGAACCAAAACTTTCACAAATAAAATGTAACAAGTAAAGACTTCGAAACCCTTATTAAAAGCGAACATTGTTAAAGTCACTTGCCAGCTTAAGTTATTTGTCTATTAGTCACACTCTAATACAGGCATTTTATCTACAAAATTGATAAAGTAATTGATTAAGTCAGCGCTAACTGTATTTGCACAAAACAGATAGCTCTATAAAAATCATAAAAATTTGAAATAAACAAAAAATATAGTAGAAAAAATTATAGTTAAAAGTATTTTACAAAAATATTAAAAAAAAAATACTTTAAAAAATATATAAAATAAACAAAATAAAAAAAAATTATAAAAATAAATATATAAAAAATTAAGAAAATATAAAAAAATATAAAAAAAAATATAAAAATATATAAAAAAAAATATTAAAAAATATATAAAAAAAATTTAAATATATAAAAAAATTTAAATATTAAAAAAAAATTTAAATATTTAAAAAAATGTTATAAAAAACTACTTATGCAATAAAACCAATAATTTTAATAAAAAATAATTATTATTATTATAAAAAGTTGCAATAACTACGTTAAATTTTCACTTAAAGAAAATAATCAAGGTATAAAAACTGTCCAACTTGAATTAAAAAGCTTTAAACTCTTCTCTCTTTCACTATTATAACATAAATACATAAAAAAAGACAATGAAAAAGAATAATAATAATAATAATAATAATAATAATAATAATAATAAATAAAATAAAAAAAATTATAATAAAAATAATTATAATTATAATAATAATAATAATAATAATAATAATAATAATAATAATAATAATAATAATAATAAAGAAAATAAAAACAATTATAACAAAAATAATTATAATTGAAACAAAAATTATTAATTATAAAATTATATGAAAAACTGCATTAAAATCGTCTGCACAATTTTGAAGCAAAAATTAACGCCTAAAAACTGGAGACCTTGTATTAATAAGCATACTAAACAATCCCCCCTCTCTCTCTTGCTCTCATTACAGTTAATCGCCTTTGAACATAACAAAATCATTGAAACGTCTACATAGCCAACAAAATGGGTTTGGGGCGTCAGGAGAATACGCTGGAGAAGCAAATTGGCTGCGTAAAGTACACGCTTTTCTGCTTCAATATTGTCGCATGGATGCTGGCCACCGCGCTGTTCGCGCTTTCCGTCTGGCTGCGCGCCGAAGAGGGTTTCAGCAATTGGCTGACTATTTTACAGGCACAAACGTTTTATATTGGCGTCTACATATTAATTGGCACAAGCATTATCATGATGGCGGTGGCATTTTTGGGTTGCCTTAGCGCTTTGATGGAGAACACTTTGGCGCTTTTGGTCTTTCTCGGCACACAGGTGTTTGGTTTTGTCGCTGGTGTAGCCGGTTCGGCGGTTTTGCTCGATTACAGCACCATGCACTCGAGCTTGCAGCCGTTACTGCAGCGCTCGCTGACTTATCTGGTAAGCACGTCGGAGTACTCACATTCATCATATGTGCTCAATATGATACAAAGCAATATTGGCTGTTGTGGCGCTACGGGACCATGGGATTATTGGAATTTGCATCAGCCACTGCCAAATTCATGTCGCGACACCGTGAGCGGTAATTGTTTCTTTAACGGTTGTGTCGATGAGTTGACTTGGTTTTTCGAGGGCAAGACATCTTGGATTGTCGGTGTGGCCCTAGCATTGGCGATGTTGAATGTGGTGTGCGCCATTTTGAGTTTAGTGCTGGTGCAAGCTGTTAAAAAGGAGGAGGATGAAGCGCAGACTTATCGACATTGAGTAATTACAATTAGCGGAAAATAGTAGCAGACGAGAGTCGAATATGCACAATAGTTGTTGCTGGGGATGCGTACGTTTATATTTAACGTTGAATGCGCGCATTGAGTTCCGTTGGAAACCGACAATTTTACAACTTTAGTTTTTTTACCACAAAACCGCCGAATGAACTTTTTACATACTACATACATATTTTTCATGCATTTTAATTTTTACCGTTATCCATTAGAATTTTAAGTTTGGTTAACAAAATGAAAACTTTACAAATACACCTAAGCGCACAAATAGTTTTAATGAAATCGTTAATAAATAAATATTTGTGTTTTCTTCTGCACTTGGAAGAAAATAACAAGAAAACAGTGTTGCTATCAATCAGTGTTAGTCTTTTTTTAAGGGGAACTCAGTATATTTAAGATAAATACAAAAATATTTATTGCTTCAAAGACAATAAATCGCAATTTGAGGTGTGTTGCAAGTACATAAAGATATCTAACAAACTCAAAAATGCCAAGAAGTTCTTCCAATGATTTTCAACTTCGTCCGACAGTTAAAGTACATACTTCAATATAAAAGGCCAAATGTCTATCGCCATTTAAATTTTGTATACCCTGAAGAGGGTACATATACTAACATTGCCACGAACTTTGTAACTCCCAGAAGGAGACGCCAGACACCCCATTAAGTAGATATGTATGTATATAAATAATTAGTGTAAGCAACTGAGTGCATCTAGCCTTTTTCATCTGTCTTTATGTACGCGATTAGCCTCTTATTTTTTGAGATATCGCTCAGGAATTTTGCACACATGCTTTTTTCCTCAAGAAGCTGCTCAATTGCGGAATCACTCATAGCAGATTATTACAGCATAGATTATATAATCGTTACAACCGCATATAGACGTTCAACTAAACGATCAAAATTTAGTTCTTGCATGGAAATTTGTTTATATGTGGAACGGTTTTTTAGCTTAGGTGCAAACGAAGTTAGCGATTACCTTTTCTTAAACTTAAAATAGCTTCTTAAAGAATAAAAATTTTTGACACATGCTTATCGAAACTTTTCTTGGATAAATTTTCACAAAATATAATATTTTAGCACACGACACAACGTTTTAAATATTTGTAGCACGCTTTATAAAATGTTAAATAGATTATTTCATGACGTTGATATAAAAACACATTCAAACACAACCTTGTCCGTCATCATACAATAATAATTATTAAAATGTGATACTCACAGATTACTCATGGATAGATCCACCTCCAAGTTAAGATGCTCATGATGATATTTGATAATCGGCACACGCGCTTGCAATATGCGTCGTACATGACAAACACCGGGCAAAAATAGATGTAACATATCACCAATACTTTCCATTTGTCGTTGCGTTTGCGAACGTCCATTTGTTAGATTCTCCTTAGTGTGAAATACAAGTCGTGACTCTTGATTGCGCTGCTGCGCGTTAGTTGCGCCAACAACTTCTCGATCAAAACGCAATATTAAATCCAAGTCGCAACCCATTCGGCCGAAACCATTCACCGATGAACCAAAGGGTTGTGCATTTGCGTTGGGGAACATACCCGAAACCGCTTGTTGCACCTGTAATGCAGCAAGAAAGCGTAAACGCACACCTAGATCATTAAGCTGAGTGTGTTGATGCAGATATAATATTTGTTTATCTAAATTTGGTGCCGCACACAAGAGATCCGTCAAAGCATTGCTATCCAGCATTGTGGTGCCGTTAACTTCAGCTAAAGTCGCTTTGATGGATTTTGCCGCTGCTTTGAGTGCGCGTTTGCCACTTGTCGCTCTAAACCATAGAAAAGGTGAATGTGCTGGCACACTCGATAATTCATCATTGTACGCTGATGCGGTAATAGCCGCTGAGGCTTCTTGTGCATTGCCAAACTCTAATAATATATAATGCTGTTCCTCTTCCTGTTGTATGCGATAATGATGTGCACTTAATATTTCTCCAAAGCTAACGCAATAGTTATACAATTCAGGGAAAGAATTTTCTGATTGGACTTGCACCACAATACTGCGAGTGGCTTGTTGTTGGCGCTGTTGCATCATTTCACTGTAAGCGATTTTTTCTAAAAGTACAGGTTTATCAAAGTTTTGTATTTAGAAATGTTGAATTGCTTACCTTTAGCTTCGCTAGCTAATGTTCTTGAGGTACATGTTCTGTATAGATGTTTGCTCCAAAATAGAAAATGTTTTGTGTTGCTTCTCATCAAAAAATGCATTATATACTTTATCAAATGATTGACAAGTGCCTTTAAACAGAAATAACATTATAATGATATTAAATATGTATAATTAATATAGTAAAACAGAATATACAAACCAAAGGAACCAAAGTTTAGCGGTCAAAGAAATTCTATGAGGTTACGTTGAACTAAACAGCTGTTGCTGGTGTTGAGTGATGCAAAAACCAAAAATATAATCGTTACTTGAATACCCCTCGTTAGTTAATAAAAATATGAAAATAATGTTTAAGCAATTGCTTTTTTCATTAGAAATCAATGAAAACTTATAAAATTATTTTACTTTTAATGATAAAAGCGTATAGATTAAATGTTGCGTTTTTACCAATGAATTGAGTGAGTTGTTTTATTTCACAATCTTCTAAATAAACATAGATAATGACACAGTAACGCTGTTACATATAAATACCTTTGAAAAATGTATTTTGTAGTTTAAAAATAATTTTTATTAATTAATTTTTCATTAATTAAAACAGTTTTATCAAAATAATGTCACAACATGACTTCTGGCCACCCTAGCAATGTGAAATTGAACATCCCTGCATTGCCTGCACGTGCGGAATATTTTGGCATTTCTACCGCTACAAATAGTGAATTTTTGTGTTTTGTTCAGATTACGTGAGATATAATAGTGTATTATAGAATTTAATTGCCAAAATGGCAAAAGACAAACCACAAAAATCAGCAAAAGTGAAGAAAAATGATACAACACAAAATAAAGCCGCATCCAATGCGCCGTCAACGTCATCCGCTATATGGCAGGATGAACGTTTCCAGCACTTGGTCAACGATCCACGTTTTCGTGGTATTCCTATGACACAGCGCAAAGTGAAGATAGATAAGCGCTTCCAGGGCATGTTTACTGATAATAAATTTAAAGTGAAGTATACAGTGGATAAATATGGGCGGCGTATTAATAAAAGTAATGCCGATGATCTGCGCAAATACTATGAGCTCAATTCTTCAGACACCGAAACAGAGGAAGATGAAAGTAAACAACAGAAAACTGGTGTTGATGATGATGAAGCGGAGGAGGAGTTGGAGCGCCGCAAAGAAGAAAAAGCGATAATTCGTGAAGATGATTCAGGCGAGAGCACGCCCAGTGAAGAGGAGGAAGGAGCAAATGATGAACTTGTTAGCGATGGCGAGGAAGTGCCAAAAACGCTACGTGAACGTTTATTGAATCCAAATATTGATTATGCACGTGGTGAAGGAAGACTTGTAACGGATTCTTCATCGGATGATGAGTCCACTGATGACGATGATGATCTTGAGGCAAACATCGATCATGTTTGGGGCGAATTAGATCAAGAAGCGGAGACTACAGAAGAGTCTACAAACAGATTGGCGATTTGTAATATGGACTGGGATCGCATACGTGCTGTGGATTTAATGGTGCTATTTAGTTCATTTTTGCCACCGGGAGGTAGTGTTTTGAGTGTGAAAATTTATCCATCAGAATTTGGAAAAGAGCGTATGCGGGAAGAAGATGTACACGGACCTACTGAACTTGTTGGACTTGGAAAAGAGGTGAATGGTGCGAAGGTATTTTTTACATAACTTTTAATTAGACAAACACTTAACTTATATATTTGTTCTAGGACGCAGCTGAATCTAGCACGGACGACGAGGAGATAGTCAAAGAGCAAGATAGCGATGCGGAGGAGGGCGATGAATATCACATGGAAAAGCTGCGTCAGTATCAATTAAATCGCTTGCGTTACTACTATGCCGTGGCTGTTTTTGACAGCATTGCAACGGCTGACAAAATTTATAAAGAATGCGATGGTATTGAGTATGAAAGTTCAGCAACACGTGTTGATTTACGCTTCATACCCGACGATACCACTTTTGACGAAGACGAGCCGACCGATGTTTGCACTGATTTACCGGATACAAATGGCTATAAACCGCGCCAGTTTACAACAACGGCTTTGCAACAAGCTAAAGTCGATCTGACTTGGGATGAAACCGCAGTGGAACGACAAGAACTGGGCGAGAAATTGTCTAGTGGAAAATTGAATGAAATTAGTGATAAGGATTTGCGGAAGATGGTTGCTTACAGCAGTGAGGAAGATGATGATAGTAGCGAAGAAGCAACAGTTGAAGAGAGGCAACAAAATGAGTCTGAACTGCCAAACAAATCAAATGACGAAGTAAAAGCTGAAAAACCCAAAAGAAAAAAGGATGAAATAATTAACAAATACAAAGCGCTGCTTGCGGAAATCAATGAGAAAGAACAGAAAAAGAAGAATAATAAATTTGAAATGGAGATAAGCTGGAATGTAGATCAGCAAAAGGACGACAAAGATAAGGATGCCGAAGAATCCGAGGAGCAAAACAAGAAACAGCATCTAACGCCCATCGAAAAAGTGCTGCAGAAACGTAGCGAAAAGAATAAGCAACGCAAAGAGGAACGAAAGAAGAAGAAATTACAAGCGCGTGGTTTAGATCCGGACGCCGACGATTCCTCAGACTCGGACAGCATACCCGATGGCATTAATATGAACGATCCCTATTTTGCGGAAGAATTCGCTAATGGCGATTACGTTGATCCCAAAGCGAAAAAACGCGATAAACTAAAGAAACAACAAAACGATTTGGATAAGCAGCAGGCTGCAGAAGAAGCGGAAAAACAAGCGAAGGAGTTGCAACTACTCTTGGATGATGACGATTTAGAAGAGCAAGGCAAGCAACACTTCAGCTTAGAGAAAATACTAAAATCCGAACAAGAAACCAAATCAAAACGTAAGCGGCGCAAACAATTGAAAAAATCGAAATCCACAATTGCAGAAGAAACGAAACCAGTCGAAGATAACTTCCAAATAAATATAAATGATGACCGTTTCAAGGCTGTCTACACATCTGCCAAATTCAACATTGATCCCACCGACTCACACTTCAAGAAGACCAAAGCGATGGAGTTGATTATACAAGAAAAGCTGAAACGTCGACATGGCGACGAGGGCTTACGAAACGGTAATGATGCTGACACGCAGGAAATCGAAGTCAAAAGACCGAAGAAACAATTGGAGAACACGCTGTTGGTAAAGAATTTGAAGCGCAAAATTCAAATGAAGCAGCAGAAGTGATTTCAAACAAATTGTTTTTATTATATTTCATAGATAAAGTTGTGTGTGTGTAAAAAGTTTAGAATGACGTTTTAGTGTCAAAATATGCCGCCATGATTAAGTTAAAATTTTAACCTTAAAAAAGTGAAAATAAAAATTTTCATATGAATTTCATAAAAATTATTAGCCACATATATTTATATTTTAACAATGTATGTATGTTTTACTGTGTGATGAATATGTTGTGTTGAATGCAAGCGCAAGTTGGGCAAAATTTCGTACAAAATTATTAACTTTTTTGCCTGCAGTAAGGAGTTTTCGAAGGTTCTCTAAATCGACTGCTACATAAAATGCGGGCAGGTGAGTGTATAATTAATTAAAGTTTATAATATTTAGAGTATTTGTAATATTAAATGATATGGGTGAAATATGTATGTATGTTCATATAATGAGTGTATGTTTGATAAAAAAAATTGCATATTTTTGATGTGGTGGCAGCAGAACTCTGCCGACTTGGCGGTCCTTGGCCGGATAAAAGTCCGGGTCCGTTCCGGTTACGTAGACTCGACGAAGTATATTCGATTCGTCGAATAAATTTAGGGAATACTAGGGATATGCAATAATATATTATATGCATGATAATTATGGCACAGTCCCGATTGCCAGTCGAGTCAATGTAATTCGAACTTTTATTTTATCCAACCAAGGTCTGTCAACTCGACAGCATTACTCAAAATTTTTTAAAAAATGTTTTTTGCAACCGCAACAACAACAACAAAGAACGCTATGATAACATGAGTTTATATTTCTAAAGTTTTTTGTTATGTGAGATGTGAGATTTTAAAAATCCGCAATAAGCGCAATAAACTTAAATCTATTTAAGCTAAATTTAACATTTTATCTTACTAGTTTACATAACTATATACATACATATGTACGTAAGTATGTACTTAGATTAGACCTCCCACTATCGCTTGCATTCATTCGTTTCAATTACTTTTCCTCGGGCATGGCTCATAACCCTGTATCAGCTGCCTATAAAGTTGCGCCACCTTGCTGTTCTTCAAGCAAACGCTACCACCGCCGCGCACCAGCTGATCGCGCTGTCGATTAATGTCGCCCACACAAAGCCAATCCGCACCGCCGACACGCCAACGCCAGAGCTGAAAACCGCTCTCCTGCGAAACCGCCCATTTCGAGTGATCGGATGTGGTGTTGAATGCGATTTGCAGTTGTTGTTCTTTGATTTCTTGTATGTTGTAGACTCTGCGATGTGAAAATAAGAATATTAAAATTTTATATTTTTTAATTAAAAATTACTCTACTCACTTGTCGCTCCGCGTGCAGTTTGTTTCCAAATTACCGCCACCATTACGCCAGGTCTCCACCAGCAGATTGACGTCCAGCGCCGGCGCTATGACATCCTCATACAGTTCCGTTACCGCCTTGCCGCTCTTCGCGAACGATTTGAATTTTGTGCCGCCGAGTGTCGCCAGTTTGATTTTATTTTGAAAAGGTGCCTCCCGCTGCCACTTACCAGCCACCACCTGTTGCAGTATGGGAAAGCGTGCGAGCACAGCTTCGGGTGTGCGTGTGTAGTAAATCAGCGGCACCATTAGTCGCAATTGCGTGGCCACCTTATCCACTTCGCTGGCCTGCAATGACATGCAGAGGAAACTCTGACCATAACGCCCGCCTGTGAGCGGATATTTGTAAACTGGTATTTCCGGATAACGCGGCACCGAATGCACCAGCCACACTACCGTCTCGCCGTCTGTCGCCAGCAGTCCCTTGGCGTGTGCTTTCGGCGTGCTCGAATTGCTGTTGGGCTTCTGGTCATTGTAGGCCACCAACAGCACGCGCTCATCGTCGAAGAGCGGTTGCAGCAGTTTGCCTGGCATGGACTCGATCGAGGTGACTTCGTGTGTCGACAGACGCCAGGCATCATAGCTGTTGCTTGTAATGTAGAGGTAGTTGAAGCCGCTGCTGTTGCGTCGGGCGCCGTACTGCGTGTGTATGCGCGGCAATTTGTACATATAGAACCTGTTGAGGGGGGGGAAGGGGGTTGTGAAACTATTATTTCTTCTAATTAATGCATTTTTGGACTCACCAGTCAACTAAAGCGCCATTTTCGTCCCGACATGCCACATTGGGCGCCGCTTTCTTCGCAGCCAAACTGCAGAGAATGGGCAACAAGCAAAGTAGCAAGAGTTTGCGGCGCATAACGGTTGTTGAAGCAATTTAAATAAAAATCAAGCAACACTAAATGTAATTCTCCACTTAAAAAGATCCTAAAAAATCAATTTTGTCCAAATAAAAGTCCGTCTTGCTTTCAATGAGCTCAGTTTTAAACTGAGTTCCATAAAGTCGCTCAATTTAATATAAACACTTGCGTCTCGCAGCATAATCAAAACACATAAGTCGTTGAGAACAAAGCAGCTTAATCAATGAATCAAGTGTGCTATCTTTTGCCATTGCTTACTGAAATCTTTTGTTTGTACGGCTGTATGTAATATTTAAAATGAGTCAGCCGCTACGATAAGCTAGTATTGTATTACAAATGCTACGAATGACCCTGTAGGAAAAACCAATATTTCTGTAGTGGTTAGAAACTAATGAATTTGGAACTACTATTGGTCCGAAAAAGCAAGAAAAGTTCTAAAAACATTTTTTATACCATAAAAAAGTTCCAAATATTGTGGGTTTGCCCAGAGAGCAACGTCTGGTATGTGTAAAAAGTCAGGTTGAAAAGCTGAATCAATTTAGCTATGTGTGTCTTTGTGTCCGTCTGTCTGAATATATAAATAGTATATAATAATATTTTTATAAATTACTGGAATAAATTTCCTTTTAATGCTGGGAAAATGAGCTCATATAGTATTGTGTACAATTCGTCTTTCCAAAAAAGTGATCTAATATCTCAGAGAAAGTACGAAATCAGCTGTTTCCAAGAGAAAAAATCATGAAGTGCGTTTCTAGAGTCCGAAAAACAAGAAAAGTTCTAAAATCATTCTTTGAGAGCTCATGGAATATTATTTGCGCACCCTACTATCTAAAAAAAGAACTATTAAGTCAAAAAAAAGAAGTTCGAAATCAACTGAAGCTTTGCAGTACTGGGTTAATATTGAAACTCTGGTATTTAACATACGAAACAGACAAACAAACGAGTGTTTACTCTGAAGTGATTTCCATATTTGATATTGATATTACTTATCAAATAACAGCAGTGGGTCTTCTAGTAATCCTTAGCGAATGCCACAGAAGAAGAGAAAGAGAGAGAATCAGAGAGAGAGAGAGAGAGAGAGAGATATAGCCTCATGAATTGTATAAGCAGTTAATGCCTGCAACAAGAGAGAACTCAGAAACTACAGCGATTAAATGACAGATTTAGTCGAATATCATTTATTAATCAATTATGTTTCCACGGCAATCCGTTAAGCCACTACAGTGGGCAACTTTGTAAATATTTGTAAATATAATCTATTTATAAATTCCTCACTCTTTGAACTCTTTCATATTCCAAATATTTCGATTTTCAGACATTCACTGGTCACTTCTTAATTATATGTGACCTGGTCTACGAAAAGGGGGCTTAGGTGTAAAAAAAAATAAAAAAAAAAAATAAAAAAATAAAAAAAAAAAAAAAAAAAAAAAAAAAAAAATAAATAAAAAAAAATAAAAAAAAAAAATAAAAAAAAAAAAAAATAATAAAGAAAAAAAAATAAAAAAAATAATAAAAAAATAAAAAATTAAAAAAAAATAAAAAAAAATTAAAAAAAAAAAAATGAAAAAAAAAATAAAAAAAAAAAATAAAATGATTTTTTGACACCTAAGCCCCTTTCCGTAGACCAGGTCACATATACATATATGTGCATATTTTCCTTCCTCCTTACTTTCGTTAGAGCTAATTTAAATTATTTTCCTTCCATTTTGTTATGATAAATAAGCTTAAAGCATGTTCCAAGAAATTTTGGAGGCTAAAGCTGTCAAAAGTCCCCTCCATTTCGGTTACCTATTTCTAATATTATTGGTAGGGCTTACTCTCAGCTACCAAATAACTTCTAAATACACGATTTTCCAATAAGAGTGGTATGACTTCTTTTCCAACTAATTGTTAAGAGAATGCAAATGTTTTTTTTTTTTATTTTTTTTTTATTTTTTATTATTTTTATTTTTATTTTTATTTTTTTTATTTAATTGATGCACAATCCATACAATTAAATTCTCATTATAACATCATTCAAATGGCCTCCACGATTTCTTTTGCAGAAATGAATTCAATGAACTCAATTTTCGAGTACTTTCTCCTTTACAAAAAAAAAAAATTAAGTCGTATGTCATGTACAGCACGTTCAGCATTGACTTTTAGAGCTTGAAGAGAGTATGGGTTATTGCTCGAGGCCAATGGCTTCAAATAACCCCACAAGAAGTAGAAGTGGTGTTAAAACACGCATGCTTGGAGGCCATACAATGTAACAATTTCTTGAAATAATCGATTTTCCAAACTTTTCTCGCAATAATTTGGTGTTGCGCGTAGCCCCGTTTTGTTGGAACCAGCTGTTGTCAAGATTAACTTCTGCCAATTGCGGCTATAAAAAGTTGGTTCTCATCTAGCTATACCGCTCTTCATTGACAGTATCGGTTTTTTTCATTTCGAAAAAAGTACGGCCATGATTTTGCTAGACAAAAACTACACCAAACTCTCAGTGGATGTAATGGTTGTTCATTGGATTTTCTTCGCAACATAATCGACAGTATTTCTTATTTACCGCCCTCGGATGAAAGTGAGCCTCATTGAAGAAGAAGATTTTCTTAAAAAAAACTTGTTATCGTTTTCAAGTTGTTCCAAGGCAAAATCAGCAAATTCACGACGTTTACGTTGGTCCAATGGCTTCAGTTTTTGAGTGAGAACAATTTTATACGGATGCAAGCCCAAATTCCTTCTCAAAATCCGCCAGATTGTGATTTGAGAGAGTCCCAATTCTTGAAACGACACTTAGAAATCCTATCATCCCTATTGGAAAACCTGGTAAATTTATAATCTGAACACCCTAGAAGTATTTGGTTTAATTTTTTCATTAAATTGTCTAATTTACTATTAAAAACACTTTGAAAAGCAGTTAGCTTTCTTCAAATAATTTAATTCAAAATTGTAAAAGAGCGAAAAAGAAAGAGAGCGTTGTCGGTGGTCCACCGCAAGTAATATTGTAATACCGAGAGATTTCTAAAATATAAAGCTCCGTAGCAAAAAGCTTCAAATGCTATTTCAAAATATTCTGAAAGCTTTGCAGCAAATAATGATTATTCTATTCTATTGATTACATAAAAAGAAAGTGAGTTTTCCATAAATGGTTCAAGCTTTTTTATAAAAGCTTTATGTAAATATTCCGAAAGCTTTCACAGCAACATTGAACATATTGATTACATAAAAAGCAGAAAGTGAGTTTTCCATAAAAGGTTCAAGTTTTTTATAAAAGCTTTATGTAAATATTCCGCAAGCTTTCACAGCAACACTGATCTTATTGATAACATAAAAAGAAGAAAGTGAGTTTTCCATAAAAGCTGCTCTTTTTCATTATAAAAATTCATGTTATTAAAAGCTTCGCTATAAAAAAATGGTTAGTAAGTACTGTTGTTTACATAAGAAAAAGAAAGTTAGCTGTTCATAAAAGCAGCATCTCATTATTGTGAAAGCTACATGTAATATGCTGAAAGCTTTCGAAGTTAAAACTTTATTTTATAAACGGAAAAAAGTTAGCTGTGTATAAAAGTGTTGGTCTTATAAAAGTTATCCATTGACTTATAAAAAGAACAAGTGAGCTCACCATAAAATCTCCGTTTCAACAACACTTAAAGCTTACGGCGGTTAGAAAGAGTGAGCTTTCTATGAAAGCTTTGTGTCAATTTTTTTAGCTTTCGCTGGCTAAAGCTCCAATTCTTCAATAATAATAATTATATATGTGACCTGGTCTACGAAAAGGGGGCTTAGGTGTCAAAAAATCAATTTTTTTTTATTTTTTTTTTATTTTTATTTTTTTTTTATTATTTTTTATTTATTTTTTTTTTTAATTATTTTTTTTTATTTTATTATTTTTTTTTTATTTTTTTTTATTTTTTTTTATTTTATTATTTTTTTATTATTTTTTATTTTATTTTATTTATTTTTTTTTTTGACACCTAAGCCCCCTTTTCGTAGACCAGGTCACATATAAAGAAATTGAGCTTTCCACTAAAGCTTTTTATTTAACTTCAGAAATAATTATGATAGACTTTGTTTTTTTTTTTTCAATTATATATTTCGTTATATTTATTTTAGTGCAATTATATCATTTATGAATATAAATAAAATTCAAATTTTTACAAACTTATGTATATATATTTAAATAGCTTTTAGTAATAATAATAATAGTATTTAATAGGTAATCATAATAATAATAATAGCATTACTTCATATACGTACATATATCGCGTGCTGTTTGCTTACACTGGAGCTACAAAAATCAAGGCGCGTCCAAGCGCCTCAGTAAATTTACACACATTCATAGCTTTTCTACCAATTCTTTATCCATATATATCAATAACTAATTGCTACGCAGTCGGCGCTGCGTCATTATCATTACAGTGAGATAATTCTTTATCTGAATACAAAAAGCTTCCGCTTACACGGCACCTAGAATTCCTACTACTTCGCGCTTGCGCTGCTTAAAACCGCTCATTGTCGTCGCACTGTGCGCTCGCGACTTTCCTCACGATGCAGTCCATGCCGCGGCGGTGACGCGCTGCCATTGCTAGCGCGCGTCTTACGCGAACGCTTAAACTTCGCCATATCCTCGCCGAAGACATCGCCGGTACGCAGCGCCGATATTAGATCATCGAACTCGCCTTTATTGTTGTCGCCTGTCTTCGCCGTCGAATCGCGACCCGTCGTACTCGCAGACGACGTAAGTCCTAAATTGCGCGCCACCGACGACATTAATCCCTCTTTATTCTTGCGTTCGATGGTACGTTTCTTAAGCTCAGCCTCCTGTTTGGCACGTTTCTCATCCTCCTCCTGACGCTTACGGAAGTTGTCGTTATCTTGACGCGCTTCTGTGAACGCAGTCAAGAATGTATCGAAAATGCCAAAGAACTCATCGGGTTGTAGCACAGCGCCGTCTTCACCGAATAGGCGCACAGCGCGATCGAAACGCGTCTTCATATCTTGGAATTTATCTTCCAATTCGGCGAAACGCACCGAAGCTTGCGCATGGAATTCGCGCATAACAGGTAGAAAGCGATCGCCCGTTTGTGCTGGGCCCGCAGAGCGATGGAATTCGATTTCACGCGCCACATCCGCTAAACCGGTACGTAACATTTGTATGTCTTTGTCCATCTCGGCAAGCGAGACTTTGGACGCCTCACGTACGTGCGGTATGTCATCCTCAAGTTTGAGCAAATCTTTGAATTTCTTATCGATCATTTGCACTAGATAGTGTAGTAGTGTGGTACCTTTGGCGGCGCTGGATTTGGTGTCGCCTAGACGATTCAGCGAAGCGAGTCGGAAGCCAGAGGCATTGCCGCGCGCTCCACGGTTCATGTAGTTACCTGAAAGTGCAAAATAAAAGAAAAAAATATCAAAATTTGAAATGTAAGTTACTGAAGACCTGTCTGTCTATCACTTAGTATTTCAACCTGCAAGACTAACTCAACATGGATCTATTCCAAGCCTTTAAGTTTACATCGCAACAACCTGCTGTTTTATGGCAACATTCCTGTGCTTTTGAGACAATTCTTAAAAGATTTCACACCTAGCTCTTGTACGGTTCGAAATTCGCAATAGAAAATTCAGATTGTTACCGACATACAAACCCTGTCCGTATATCATTCAATATCCGTTTACGTAAACCCGAATTTTTTAGTATAAGTTCTTAAGATTTCCTTTATCAGTAATCGAATCTCTCTTTACCGGAAGGTTTACTATCTTCTCTTCTCTCAACTAACAACTTAAAGACCTATCTAGTCGATGAAGTCCATAATAACTCGAAATGACGACCGCAGTCGATTGAATCACAAAGAATCATCCACAGAGCCCGAACAATTGATCCTAAGAACATAAACTTAAGATTACGGGTTTTTGTCGAAGAATTCAAAATCGACTTGATAACTCGAAAGATCGAAAGCAGTCGACGAACACCTAAATAATCATCCACAGAGCCCGAACAACTGATCCTAAGATCATAAACTTAAGATTACGGGTTTTTGTCGAAGAATTCAAAATCGACTTGATAACTCGAAAGATCGAAAACAGTCGATGAACACCTAAATAATCATCCACAGAGCCCGAACAATGATCCTAAGATCATAAACTTAAGATTAGGGTTTTTGTCGAAGAATTCAAAATCGACTTGATAACTCGAAAGATCGAAAACAATAGAAAAAACATCCACAGAGCCCGAACAACTTGATCCTAAGATCATAAACTTAAGATTACGGGTTTTTGTCGAAGAATTCAAAATCGACTTGATAACTCGAAAGATCGAAAACAGTCGATGAACACCTAAAGAATCATCCACAGAGCCCGAACAACTGATCCTAAGATCATAAACTTAAGATTACGGGTTTTTGTCGAAGAATTCAAAATCGACTTGATAACTCGAAAGATCGAAAACAGTCGATGAACACCTAAATAATCATCCACAGAGCCCGAACAACTGATCCTAAGATCATAAACTTAAGATTACGGGTTTTTGTCGAAGAATTCAAAATCCACTTGATAACTCGAAAAATCGATTGACTATTAAATTATGACCCACAGAGGTCAAACATATTGGTCCTTGGCGAGGAAATCATATTGACGTGAATTTTTACGTTAAAACCTCTTTTCCGTCCGAGCCCCGACAAGACAGTTCGTCTCTATGACAAACTTTTGATGATGGATTTATATCCTTCATCAAATTGCCAAATCGGCCGACCCGCTCCAAAATGACCGCCTCAAAAACTTAATTTATGTAACTATTCTAATATTAAAGGACTCCTGAGGTTCAAGATTTTCAAATAAGACTTCACTCACCCAACGCCAGTACCAGTTCCAGTAACTTTCTCAAACGTCTCGAACGCGCTATCTCGCGTGATGCCTCCATAACACTGCGTATGCGCGGTATCAGATCATTGACCGTGATCATAAAGCGTTTCTTATAGTGAAGACTCTTCAAACGCTGCTCATAGTGAGGGATTCTGGATAAAATTAGAGTAAACAAATAGTTAAGACCAAAGCCTTGAATGAAATAATTAAACATACTTAGAAATTTCGTAAAGAAAACGATCAGCACGCGCCAAAGACTCAATATCTTCGCTATGTTCGTCCAGTAGAGCGCGCTCCTCAGCCGAGGGTGTAAACTTCAGCAGTTGTTCCACCATATCAAGCGCTAATTGCTCATTGCTGTCCATTGACAAAATGGCTCTGTGAAGGAAGAAGTTGGAAGAAAATTAGTAAGAATAGTTTTTTAAGCAGCTGTGCTTGGGCAGAGTTCGGTCAACAAATATCTTATACCTTAAAAAATATTTTTTACTCACTTGGAGATTTCCTCATCACTCATCTTTAATTTACTCAAGAGTATCGTGCAGTTTTGTGCACGTCGTCCATCGATGACGGAGAGTATCTTTGTGCGTTGCTTGCCCATAACTCTTAGATCTTCCACGGAGCCGTCATTCTAAAAGTAAATGAAACCAAAATGAATATAAAATAAATATTCTGGCCAAACAAGAACTTACAACCACGCCGTTCTTTTGATATGCCGAGAAGAGTTTATCTATCGACTCCAACTCCATGTTATTGTACCATTTTGACTCGTCCAATTCACTCCAGACCGTGCCTTGCACCTTGGCATCGGGCAATTTGGACCAATTGAAGCTCTTTAGCGGATTCGAAGGTTGTGGCACATTCTTTTTGGGCACCTCAGTTTTAGGTGGTGGTGGCGCTACAGATCAAATGCGTATTAAGTGCTGTTAATGTTATGCGTATTTTGTGTCTACTCACCCATTGTTGGTGCCATAGTGGGTGGTGGTGGTGCACCGGGACATGGAGGTGGTGGCGGCGGCGCTGCAGTCATCGGTGGCGGTGGTGGTGGCACTGCCTTCATTGGTGGCGGCGGTGGTGGTGGTGATACGGCACCATTGCAACCGGTAAGACCGGCCACCTTTTGGTCATCCGGTATACTACCTTCGGTGACTAGCCGTTCAAGACGTGTGCGCTCTTGTTGTTCGGTCATGAGACGATGTTGCAGATCCTCTGCCTTCATTTCTGCGGTCTGTGCGCGTTGTACGGCTTGCGAATGATTCGCCGATTCCTTTTCCAGACGTTCACGCATGCGCGCCAAACTCGTCTCCAAATCCTCCTTTTCCTGTTGACGCTGATCCAGCTCTTGTTCCTTTTTGGCGAGACGTGATTGCACTTCGAAATTTTCACGTTCCAATTCGTCGGCGCGTTTACGCGCCTGTGTCAGTTCCTCTTCTTTCACCAGCAATTGCACGATTTCGCTAACATTTATTTGTAGCGGCGCGACATCGGGATCACGCGGTGTTAGCGAGGGTAGCTTCTCTTTATTGGGATCATCGGGATCGATATCGCTTTGTGGTCGTCCCTCGGTCTGTAGTACGATCTGTTGCACGACGCGATCGAACATTAGCCAGTGCTGTGTGCAAGGTCCAGTATCTGTGTAAAGAAGACGGTAGTTCAGAGAAGTAGCAGGCAATAAGAGAGTTGTGTTACTCACATGGCAACAAGAGCATGTGCTCTAGCAGCGATAATAAATGTGCATACGCGGGCGAGTGGCTCAATTTGCGACGCAGCAAATCAAACATAGCCGTGGCGCTTTTCGTATCCACATGTTCGTGATTAAATTTGCGCGCCAACTCCTTTTCATCTTCGGCGCGCACCATTTCGAAAAAGTCCTATGGTTTCGTTCATATAAAATCAGTGTCAGAAATTTTTGGTTAGTCTCACAACTTGTACTTACCAAATGCCTATCAAGTGTTTCGTTCTCGTGCTTGCGCAGTTTATCGATGACCGGCTGTATGCCGAGCATGAGAAACTCATAACGCAAGTGTAGACGGAACTCGAGACTCTCTTGGCCGGGCCCATAGTTAAGCACGGCGTTGATAAATGACATAATGGCGGTTTGCAGATTGATATTGTCGCTATAGGTGCCCCTCGTGCGATCCAGGTCATTTATGACGGTCTAAAAAAGGCGTAACCATCAAGGAACTTTTCTTTTGCTTTACTAAACTCATAACTCACCTGAAACCGTACGCGCTCTGCCGCGAATTCCTGAAAGTTCAACATCGCCTGCAATACTTTGCGATGTCCGCCTGGCACCAAACAGACGGCGCCTAGAATTTCCAATGCCGCAATTTTCGTTTTGACATTGTCCGCCACCAGTGAACGCGCGATCGTGTCAATCGATGTAGGATGCGCCAGTACATGCGCGCGTCCGGTCTAGAACGACAAAAAACGACAGGTCTTCAAATATGTTTTTTCTTATGTTGATACCTAAACTTACCGAGTTGTTCATTAACGCTTTGATGCAACCAATAATTCTCGTGTGCAGTAAACTATTCACGACGCATATGTCCATCTTCTGCAGCAGATTTAGTAGACAAGGCAAACCGTCCAGATCGACAAAACGCAAGACAAAGCTGTGTGCCGACGTGCGTAACGCCGTCTTCAAGGCGTCAAGAAACGGTCCATGACTCTCGATACGTATATAATATTCATGACTGTTGGAATCTTCGAAGCTAAGACTCACATAACGCACTAAGGTCTTTAGGTTTTCAATGTAGTACTCAGCTGTGGGTGGTTGTGTGATTGATGTGGTGTTACCATCAGTGGTATCGATCGGTTGTTTGCGTGAACAGTATATTTGCCATTTCTTTTGTGGCGGTAAATTGAGCATTGCCTCTTTATTGGGCGCCGTCAGATCGAGTTCTTCGACGAGCTCGGCAAATTTCGCATCCAACTCGTCCACGGGTGGCATTGGTTGTGTGGGTGTGAGTGTTTGTAGCGTGAAGGCGCCTTCAACCACACAAATCTCCGGTGGTTCGTCATCCTGAAAGTAAATAAAATATATAGTATAAATATTTGTAAAGACTTCTGAGAATGAAAAGAAAACACGTTACACAACTTAAAAAAGCATTCAAAGAAGTTTATAATGTTGGTTGGCGCCGATTCACTGCTATTATTCAAGTTTAAGAAAATTTTAAAAAGTCTCCAAACTCTCCACTTACAAAACTTTATTTATATTAACATCTACACTTCTCTATACATCTTAAATACATATATAAATTCTCCTCATTTTAAAAGTCTCCAAACTCTCCAATACCAAAAAATTATCATTCAATATTTTTTAATAACATTTTTAATAAAAAGAAAACACGTTACACAACTTAAAACAGCTTTCAAAGTAGTTTATAATGTTGGTTGGCGCTGATTCACTGCGAACATTCAAGTTTAAGAAAATTTTAAAAAGTCTCCAAACTCTCCACTTACAAAACTTTATTATATTCATACACTTTTCTATACATCTTAAATATATAAATTCTCCTCATTTTAAAAGTCTCCAAACTCTCCAATACCAAAAAGTTATGATTCGATATTTTTTAATGAATGTACATATGAATATAGTAAAACTTCGTTAAGAGTTTGTTGCATTTCAGCAGTCATATGCTTCAACCAGTGTGTATTGTGATTTGCTAACAATAAGCATATTACTATTTCATATGTCTTTAATATGTATGTATGTATAGTAATAAAGTATAGACCGGTAGACAATGAAATTTTCTTTGAAACCGGTCTAGTTATTAGAAAAGGTTAGTCTCTTCTTTGCATTAAGCTAAACTTTATTGAAAGTTTAATTTAATTTTAATTTATTTAGTATTATTCATGCTTCTGACATAAGAAGTAAAGTTAAATCAAAATTTTATGTAAGTGTCGAAAGTCTCCAAAGTTCTTTTTGGTTAATTTATTATTATTTCGGTTGCTTGTTTATACATTTTTTGGATTTTGTTATAATTTTGTTGATAAACCATTTTTTTCCCAAACTCTCAAAAGTCTCCAAACTTTTTTTTTTACTCTACTATTAATTTTTCCAAATAGTTGTGATGACTAAACATTTGTGGTAGTTATACTGGTTTTCAAAAAGTCTCCAAAAGTCTCCAATAGTGTTAAATTAACTTTCCGCGTTGAAAAATACGCTTTAATTATGTCAAGCGCTAGTTAGTCCACCAATTAATTGCATTATTATCAAACTCATTCAAATATATATTGTCAATTTAACATTCCACAGCAAACTAATGTTTCGGTAATAGTTTCTGCACCACCCATTATTCGGTTTCGTTAATTCGTGCACTATGTGCAAATGGCCAAATCAGCGCACCAAATAAGCTAATAAAGGAAAAATTACAACGAATTTCAATAAATAACGGTAAATCAAGCAGCAATAACTATGCCAACACCTTAGAAAGTAACCGAACCATAATATGGAGACTTTTACTGCACGCCGAGCAACAAGTAGCCATAACGATAGCCGCTAATGCATTTTTGATCCGCTTTGTCATTACACACATACCTATATAGTATGCGGAAAATATGTAGTAGCAATCGTTTGCGAATTTTCATTGCGTTTACTGTTATTGTTATTGCAATTTAGCGGCTGTTGCAACTTTCGCAGTCGTTATAGTTGCTGACGTAGTGTGCCCACGGCAAGTTTTCCAATACAAACAGATATTATGCCATCAAATTTCGGTGTGAAAGTGAGTATGGCCTTGCAGTGTTCACTTAATCGTTTTTACCATTACTTTAGCGAAAATTAATTCTGAAGCAAACTTTCGATATTTTTTTCTTAACCTTAATGCCGGTGATAAACTGAAGTGGACCTACGGAAAATGGAAAAGTAATGTGCCATAAAATTTTAACGAACTGGAGTGTAGAAATATGTAAAAATTTCTTTATTTCGAAATGAAGTTTCACCATAATCGATATTTTTTATAAATTACAATGTGCGAAAACTATCGATAGTTATGCAGTTATGGCATTTAACAGGTGTAGCGTCTGCAACAATAATCTTAGAGCTCATGAAAATAATCGGTGAATTAAAAATTGTTCACACTATCGATAAATAATCACTATGCATTTAAATCAAAAATTATGAATATGTTTCGCTAGTATTTATCAATGTTGTACAAGAGTCGAAGCTGTTAAAATTTTGTTATCGACAAACAATCGTAATTTAAAGGTTCTTGAACTACAGCATTTAACGGTTATTGTGTTCAGCGTTTCGATTCTCTCGTCCTTCAGTATTTATTATCGCAGCAGAAAGGTCGATGACGTTAGAAATTTCATAATCACTCATTCATTGGATATGTTTTTTGAAATCATCGAAATGTTCGATATTCATGATTATCGATATTTAATCAGCTGTATTACTTATCGGATATTGTAACAGGTTATAGAGAATATTTATCTACTGCCTCGATAATCGGTGGTTCTACAATTTTGCCCATGGTCGATAAGTAATAATAGTTTTTGTTATCATGGTATCGATGTATCAAAAAATAGATAATTCAATAAAAAATAATGTTTCAATAAGATTTCTCATTATCGATTAATAATCGATATTTTCATTATAAATCAATACATGAAATTTTCAATGAAATAATTGTTTATACAGGTTTTATAATTATCGATTAATAATCGATATTATTTAGCGTTTCGATACTTTCGTCTGTCAGTATTTATTAGTTCAGTAGAATAGCCAATGACTTTCGAAATTTCATAATAATCGATATGTTTTTTTAAATCATCGAAATTTTCAATATTTATTCAACTGTAGTATTTATCGGATATTTTTATAGGTTATTGAGAGTATTTATCGAAGATAAGTATTATTCAACTGTATTACTTATCGGATATTGTTAAAGGTTATATAGAATATTTATCTACTGCCTTGATAATTGTTTTTTTTTTAATCATGGTATCGATGTATCAAAAATCGAGAAATCAATGAAAAAATAATGTTTAAATAATTTTACTCACTATCGGTTAATAATCGATATTTTCATTATTAATCAATCAATAAAATTTTCGATGAAAGAATCGTTTATAATTATCGATTAATAATCGATATTATTTAGCGTTTTAATAATCTCCTTTGTCAGTATTTATTAGCTCAGTACAATAGCCAATGACTTTCGAAAGTTCATAATAATCGATATGTTTTTAAATCATCGAAATTTTCGATATTTACTCAACTGTAGTATTCATCGAATATAAGTATTATTCAACTGTATTACTTATCGGATATTGGTTTAGGTTATAGAGAATATTTATCGAAGCATCGATAGTTCTACAATTTTGCTCATCGTCGATAGTAATCGTTATTTTTTTAATCGTGAAATGTAAAAATGGAAATTCGATGAGGAAATAATGGTTCCAAAAGATTTATCACTATCGATTAATAATCAATATTTCTTTAAATAAATAAATCGATGAAATTTGCAATGAATATAATGTTGTTTCTCACTATCGATTAATAATCGATATTTTTTGTTATAAATACAGAAATCGATGAAATTTGCAATGAATAAATTTTTTCTCTCATTAACGATTAAAAACCGATATTTTTTATTAAAAAAATGAAATAATTGCCGTTTCTACAACTTTTCTAATTATCGATTAATAATCGATATTCCTATTTAAATAACTAAAATCAGCTTTATTGCAAATAATATTTTTTTCCTTTAAAATTTTACAGAAAACAAAGTCGGTTCCATCTTATTAATAAATCATTTCTATATACTAAGTACAGGTCTTGAGAGTAAAGATCTTTGATGGATTATAAAAAAGCACTAAGCCTAAAATTATTTTTTTTTTAAATAAATTTTTAGAGAGATGTAGGTCGCATTTGCTAGAGCTAGTCCAAAAGGCATTCCATAAAATTGCTAGTGTTATTTATTGCGAAAGAGTAAAGGAGAGTCTAACACTAAAAATTTAGCCGATTCCACACAGTCGGTATTACTTCAGGAGAGCAAATCCAGACTTTTTTGGTCAAGAATTTTTAACTCCGCCACATTCTATAAAAATATTTCTAAAATCATATAACTATGTTTATAGTTAAACAACACTATATATTTTATAGTTGCGAGGTTAGAACCCCTGAAATTATTTTGACACTGGCTAGAAACTTTTTTTTTGGCAGAAATATTGTTCCTAAGCACAACTGAGCCATGAAACCGCACTTCATATGAAAAATGGTCTTTTAAAGAATATTTTTAAGGTTCACCCACAGTACTAGCAATTCAACTTTCAAGGAGTTTTCCAATTATCAGCACCCATTACTTTGCTTACATTCTAAATATGTCGATGCAAACAACAATAAAAGCAATAAATTGCATATTTTCACGCTCTAATTTGTCGAGAATTTGCCAAGACTTTTAGCAAAGCGCAGCGCTGTGTGAACATCGACATTTGAGGCAAGATTACCAACGCAATCTATTCGGTTTTAAATGAAAGGAAAAGAACACCAATGACTTTCGTTACACTCGAACGATTTTCCAAGTCGGCAGCGCGCGCCAGTTTACTAAACACCCATTACTAGAAAATGTGCTTCATAGCAACAAATTTGTAGGCAAAAGTAAGAGAGATCCAAATTAGGATGATGCCGAAGAAGTAATGTATGTAATGATTACGGAAATTATGGCAACTGCCATCGATTGGCGAAAAATGAGAAAAAATTAGAGAGTGGTGAAACGAACAAACAACTGTCACAAATTAAATAACGAAATGAATGGAAAATAGCGAGTATTGAATGAGGTTGTAATATATTATTTTCATATTAAAAGTGTTGTAGCAGACTGAAAATAGCCAGAGGTTACACAACTTGTATAAAACTGCTATATATTATCTTCCTTTATCTATGGATAGAGATTAGCAAGAGACTGGAATAAATTAAGTAGAGTACCATAATGGAATAGAAAGAGTTTATACCACTTAATTGAGGTGTTCATATATACTCTCCAATAGAAATATCTTTACTTAATTATGTTGTTGCTTTCAAACTTAATTTTTTTTTTGGCTGGTGTCAGAGACAGCGTGAAGCTAAGTGTACTTCAGGGTATAGTTTGTGGTTTTGCCAAGTCTTATTCTCTTATTAGTGGCTTTGTAGTCTTGATGGTGGTCGACATTGTAGATTCTTAATAGTTTTCAGTCGTTTTCGAACACTACCGGATTTTATAAAAAGGTTTTAAAGCAGAAATATTTTCGAAGGCTTAACCCTGTCGAAGAACTTAGACTTATCTATGTCGTAATAGTTCGCGGTATTTGTAGCACATATGCTAGAGATTCATGCAGAAATTTGAGTACAAAAATATATATAACTTGGGGTATTCTAGTCTAGAAATTTAAAAAAATCTAATTTTTTTTTATAAATTTAAAATTTTTTAGAAATTTAAAAAAATCGAAATTTTTTTTATATTTTTAGAGTTTAACTATTCAAAAATATGTGTAGAGGATTTTTCAAAATTCAAATTATTTTCGGAGATATAAGCATTTTTCTGACCCGGAATCCAAATTGGCTCAGCCGCAACGCGAAACTTTAAACGCGTTTTTCTCAAAACTGACTTTTTCGGAACGATGCCCACGATTTCTCAGGTTCTACTGGACAGATTTACTTCAAATTTTCGTAGAGTCTTCTTTATAGGCTTGTCTTAGGTTGGAACTCGGCCCATCTACAAATTTTTATTTTTATTATTTTTAAAAAATTCGAAATAGTCAGAAAAAGTGTTCGAAAAAAAATTTTTTTTTAGGCAGTCGCCATTTTGTGAAATTTTTTTTCCCGCTTTTCTGTAGTTTCGGCCATTGCGACGTTATGCTAGTATAATAATCTTTTTTTCTTTTCGGTTTCAGATAACTAGGAGGGTTGAAATTTTTAGAGACCCCCCACTTCGTCAGCTCATAATTTTTGAAATTGTTTAGTTTTTAATTTTTTTCTCTACTCTTCTATAACTAACAAATAACTAATAAAGAAATGGGTGGTAAAAATATTAATTGCCTTTTTTTACGACACTTTAAAAATTGCCTGAAATTCATGTTTCTAAATTAGAATACTCCCTTAAGACTTTTTTTAAATAAAAATCTAATATAAAGAACCGTTAAATGAACAAATCAAAACTACTGTAGTAAGAAATTTTGCGTGGCTATAAAAGTTAATGCTTCTCGCTGCATTTACACGAGATTGCGCGTAAGCCTCACTTCGGCAACTACCGCAACGATTGCGTATACGCCTCGCTGCACATTCCTTAATGACTGTCGATGAGTGGCAATCGTTTGGTTAACCCAACGGACGTACGTTGTAAATGCATTAGGCAACACTAATGGTGGCACACTCACCTGAAAGCACCCACACCAGCCGCGTCTACCACGAAATGCTGGCATTTTCTTCTGTTGCTGATGGCGATAGAACTTTTGTAATGGCGTCTCTTTGACGCCGTCCGACTTTGACTCCTTGCCAAATGGATAGCTGATGGTGCAGCCTAATATATTGGTGGTGTAATATGAGCTGTTGCCACCAGCGGACTCATCTCTGTGTGACCCGGTTAAGATGTCACTGTCGATGTTCTCGCTATGTGGTTGTTGTGATTGCTGTTGTTGTTGCTGCTGCCAATAACGTTGCAAACTGTGTAGACAATTGAGTTCGGGCAGTCGCGCCTTCAAACGATTGAAATCGAAACGTTGCTGGAAGGACGCTGATGATGTGTCACTTGTAGCGCTGTTCGATAAGTGACTGTTGCTTATGTGATTGTTGTTGTTATTGTTGTTGTTATTATTATGATTGTTGTGCGCCTCGTTGTTGCGTTGCTGCTGGGACGGCTTCTGCAGTGTGCTATCCGGCGTCGTCTGTAGGCTGTCGTTGTTGGCGCTGAGTGTGTCGGGTTCGTTGACACAGCTGATGGGACACGACTGAAGAGTCTGTGGAATAAAATAACGATTTATTAGATTTTAGAAATTTATTGAAGTTTGAGAAATGAAGTTAAAAAATTCTGAAAAAAATTGTTATCCGAAATGAGAAATGTTGCTGTCAATTGCTGAATTTTTTTTTAACCGAATAAAGCATAATTGTCAGTTTCTACTTTGATACTTTGATTTGGTTGGAAAGGTTGCCAACGTTACAATAAATAATTTATTGAAAGTCTCCAAATCATCAAAAGATTGCATAAATTGCAACGAACTTTTAATTGTCTTTCGGCTTAGAATTAAAATAAATACAAAAAAATGTCTACAAAGTTTACAGTAAGATCTCTCCAAAGTGTACGGACAAAATATGATGAATGATGATTTATATATTTTTTTGAAACACACTAATTCATATATTTCTACTTAAGTAAATCGTTAGTTTAAAATAAACTATATTGAAAAGTCTCCAAATTCTACACTTACAGCCAAATAAACAAAAATTATAATTTTGTTAATAAATTGATAATTTGGAAATAATAGGCGCCTTAATGTAATTGTCATTCGTAACTGTAAAAAATTCTACGCTAAAGTGTAGAGTTGATTTTTTATAAATTATTTTGCAGAAAATAAAATGTATACAAAGTCCACATTAAAATCACTTCAAAGTCTACGGCAAAATATGATTAAAAGTATTTGCAAAAGTCTCCAAACTCCTCATTTACAACAAAGAAAACAAAAACAAATATTTTTGAATAATTTGTGAATGAAAAATTGATGAGGGCCTCAATATTAATTGTAATTTTTGTTAGTATTTAAAAATTCTTCACTGAAGTGTAGAGATGATTTTTTAAAAAGTAACTTTTTTTATTGTGCATATTATTTATTTTTTGTATAGAATTGTTTGCCTTGATTGCCATTTTTTAGAAAAAGGTTCAACCTTTTGTGCTGCGTTGTTATTTATAAATTGGGGACACTAAAAAGTCTCCAATTTGTGTCTTTCTACTACATTGAATAATTTCTGAAGTATCCTGAGCCAACATTTAAGGTCTTCAAACTTTACACTTCTAAATAAGTCTATAAATAAAATGAAATTTTCAAAAGCAAAAAAAAAAAAATTTAATAAAACTGTTTTCCATTCAAAGCTTCTATATGTATATCCAAATATGTTTGTATGTATATTTACGTGTTCAAAATATTATTCCACTAATAAAAAGATGAAAGGTAAATAAAATAAAATTTATTTGAAGGAGAACACATTCACTTTCAAGTAAAAACTTAAAATAATTCATTTTTGAAAACTCTACACTCATTGTCAGTTACTTATAAAATTAATATGAAAGCTAATGAAGCTCAAGTTATACTTCGAAGTGAGTTAAAATAAATAAACAAACTTATTTTTTAAAATAACTGAATTTCAAAAGTCTCCAAAATCTAGGTTAAAATTGTACAATAAAGTTAATTAAAAGAATAAAAATTATTATCTGAAAGTCTCCAAAATCTATACTCAAAATCCGTGACATATAAACTTGATTTTTAAATTTCACTGAATTGAAATTTTAGTTTTAAATTCATTGAAATAACTGACTTTTAAGCCCAATTAGGTTAAAATTATACAATAAAGTTAATTAAAAAAATAAATATTATTATCTAAAAGTCTCCAAAATCTATACCCAAACTCCGTGACATATAAACTTAACTTTTAAATTTAACTGAGTTGAAATTATAGTTTTAAATCCATTGAAATAAATCAAATCTGATTTTTAAAAAGTCTCCAAATTCTAAAATTAATTTAAATAGGTTATTATGAAGTTACAAGTTTCTCTAAAGTCTACATTTACAATAAGTTAGGTATAAGAAATATTTTTAAACTTTAATATGTGTTAATTACATATTTAGGTGCACTGGCATAAGTAAAAATTAATTTGGAAAAAGTCTCCAAAAAAAAGTAAAATGTTAAAAAGCTTTTTTAGGTTTAGCTAAGTAAAAAATTAGCGTTTTTTATGGCACTTTACCAAAATAATTTCTAAATGTGCCACAATTTTCTTGCTCATGGCTAATTTTTATTCTTTGACATGTGAAGAATATTTTCATTTTGGGCATTTTCCCAATTAAATATGCCGAAAAAGCGCTGCGCAATCTCAATATTACAGCCTTTAGCAGCAGTGGCCTTCAACTGTAAATGTGCATATCTACATACATATATGACTATTATAGTGGCTTAAGTTAACCCAAGTAAGGCATGACGGCAACCGGTTCTTCCTCTTCTTTTTTGCACGCGAGTTGAATGTCAATGTGCCAATGCATTGCAGTTAAAGAAAAAATTCTAATAAACATAAACAATTGTAAATGTTGCAAGTACATGTGTATGTATGCATATTTACAAAGGAAAGGAATTAAATGGCTATACCCATATAAATGGTGCACCATTCTTACCAAATGCATAAATTGCAAGTGGAGCAAATAAACCGCGACATTGTGGGAGCAAAATGCTTCATCAAATGGTTCTACTTCTTCCACTTTGATAAATGTCTATGCAAATTAAAGTTCAAGAATGAGAAATCTATAAACGTAAATGTCGAAGGAGTACCGATGAACGTAAGAATGTAAGAATAGTGCACGAGTTGTTATGCAATTGCATGTACCTACATATGCATATATAAACCCTGTGTCAATGCAGTGCTCGTGAATAAATATTTTATGCAACAGGTGGGCTTGCCTTGTGGAGGCGTCAAGTGTCGGCTTCATTTGAATAAATGAAATATGTGCTGGCTTTCAGCTACATACATACTCAAGTGGTACAACTTAATGCCTTTTAATTGATATTTGTAGCTATAGATAAATGTCCAAAGACAGATTATGAAACTATGGAAATAGTTTACAACAACTACAAGAAACTAGTTCGCACATTTAGAATTTATAACATCTTACGTGCTGAATGAGCAGTCTTAGCAAATTTATTACATAGAATTTTTATTAAAAAAAAAATATTTTGCAAAAGTCTACACTCGTTTTCAATGTTATTAAAAAACTATATTTGCACAATACTAACATTTATCAAGTCTTTTCCACAATAAAAAATAAAATAATTAAAAAATCTAAAAACTCTCCACTAGCTAGAAGTATAATATTTAAGGTTTTTAAAAGCGTCTACATACATTTCCTTCTCTCTTCATACATTTTCCATTGCTAAAAAGGCAAAATTAAAGCAGTCTACAACTCTCCACTAACTAAAAGTTAACTTACATTTTTTAACCAAGGATTTAAAGATATAAAATAGTGTACAAATTCTACACCAAAAAATTAAAAAGTCTACAAACTCTCCACTACCTTGAAATATAATATAGCTTTTCAAAAAATCTTGATAAATTAAAGATTTTCGTACATTAGCTCTCAAAAAGAAAAGTTAAAAAAGTCTACAAACTTTGCACCTTGTAGACTTTCATTTTTTATGAAGTAATGCTGTAGTTAGAATAAAAACAATTTGTATTATATATGGATTGCTTTAAGTAAAGCATATCTAAATATTACATAAAATGAAGAAAAGTCTCCAAAACCACATTGCTTTATATAAATAAAATTATTTTATTTCTTTAATAAATTTGTAGATGTAGCATGTAAAAAAAATTGTGTCCTAAAGAATTGCTTCCCTGAATTAGCCAATAACTCTGCGGATTCCCTAATCTGGAGACCTTAAACAAATTCTCCACTAGTAAAATTTAAAAACTAATAATAAATTCAATACTCGGTGTGCCACATCGACCACAACCAACACACACTCAAACAACAATCTTTGACGTCATATCTATCAATAATTTTGTTGCAATTATTTGCTATTTACTCCCACTGTCATTAGAACACCGTTTGTTACGTTAATTAATCGTTTTATTGCGGCTCATTAATCGCTAGTTTTCCAACATATTTGTGCAGAAATTTATCAATCAACGTTAAAAATTTTAGATTTTTTATTTGTCCTATGCTTGAGTTTGAAAGCGAAAGCTGTTTGCTTAAAGCGAAAACCTTAAGTATGTGCAGTGTTAATATGTCAATTTATTGCAACCATATTTGGTTGTAAAGCTATTAATTATCGAATGACAATTGCATCTAATTAGCGCTGTATGTATGTGATTGTCAGAGCACTTGTGATTTATAATAATCTGTAATATTTTATGACCGTTTTAGAGCTAAATATGCACATTTGATTAGTTGCTTCTATCCGTCATTACACTGTCTAGATTTGTTATATCTACTAATTAGCGCTATTAATGGCGCTATGCACATATGAGTCTTTCAGTAAACCATTAATTTTGCACATATGCTTTTATTATTAGCACAAAAATTAATTCTCAAAACTCTCCAAACAACAAAAAATGAGCTGTGTAATTTTCAAAATTAAAAAATGTGTCTAATATTATAGCTTTATGTTTTTTTAGTTTTAACAAAAAAGTCTACAAAGTCTCCAAACTTTCTAAAATTACGCGCATGTACTCAGCATGTCCTCTTATTAATAACACTGCTGATATGCTTTTTTTCCTTTTAGTAAAAAAAAGTCTACAAAGTCTCCAAACTTTCAAAAATTACGCACATGTACTCAGCGTGTCCTTTTATTAATAAGACTAACCAAATCAATTAATTTGTAGAAAGTGCAAAAGTCTCCACTACTCTCCAAAATATTTAAAATGTTTCATTAATCATTGTATATGTATTTTCTAATATTTTTGTCACTATGCTTTTAGTTATAGGGCTTTCTAATTGACAGGGAAAGGTTTCTATGTAAACAAGCCCTTATCTGCAGTGTAACATTTTCTTTACAAAGTATCATTACTTTCGCCTATTCAAACTCTTCTCTGCTTTCCGCTCAATTCCCATTTGACCATCACACATTGCAGGAAACTCTTGAAATTACTTTAAAAACACATAAATAATTTTTATCGCTCTTTCTGCTATTTACGACTATCATTTTTTGCGTTTTCTCAAACCATCTTTTTGCCGGCATTCCATTGAAAGCCGGCGTGATGGTCATTGTTTTAAGCGCGTACATTTGCTTTAGATGCGGCATAGCTTCAATAATGCAGCCACCCAAAAGCCAAACATTTACGACTATAAAAGTGGAAACAGTTACTTTCACTACTTATAGATACATATGTTTTTGCATGCAGAAATGAATAAAAAAAAGAGTAAAAATACTTCAATTTCCTGTCGTTGTGGTCAATTTTAATACGAAGTAATGGCTGTAGCCACTTGTCATACGTGTGGCGTAGGCCCTCACATGTATGATCGTGGACATACTCGTAGCCATCGCATAATGCATTAGTCATGCCCTGTTACCCATCTTACAAAATTTTTTACAGCCACTCACAGTGTTATAATATGTTCATTTGTCGTTTATGTTATAAACATGAATATGCAGGTTGTGAAGACTTCAAGTACCTAGTGTGTGTTGTTGTTAACTGCAAAAATATTGACAATTACAAAAAGTTATGTAAAAATGAAATAATTTTTTCGCGACTGACAAATATTTGCACCTAATCGTGATGACGGTTCATTTGCATTAGAGTTTCGAAAGTGCTCACTTTAGTGGCGAAATTAAGGTCCGCACAGTGGGCTATATTGCAAAAAAAGTTGACAGCTTGATCCGAAAATATGTGTTGGAGATTTCAAAAATTTTCATATTCAGAAAAACAAAAAAAAAATGTTAAAATATATACTCACTTCTACGATTAAAAGAAGCTTGAGCTAAACTTCTGTAGAGTTACTGTTTTTAAAAATTTTTAAAATCTCAAATGTTTTTCATTTTTGGAGAGTAGTGGAGAGTTTGTAGAATTCTATAGAAGATATTTCATGCTGTTTGAGAGCAAAATACCAAATATATAATATTTATGTTGGAGGTTTTGTAGGTATTTTTATTAAAACTACGAATCAAAAATGTTTAAAATAAAAAAAAATAATTAATACATATGTATGTCCATTCACAATTTTTTTAAATATATTTCGTAGATATAAAAAATATAAAACTATTAAAAAAATGTTAGTTTGCTTGAAAACTAAGAATATTGAATATTTTGCTAGCTATACTTTAATTTTTTTGAAGACTTTTTAGACATTGAAATTTATTTGTAATTCTTAACAAATTAAAAAACAAAAGCAGGCAAATCGAAACTAATTCCAGAAAACTATATTTTGCCAATATTTAATACATTTTTCTAAGTTAACATGATCAAAATTAGGTCTTGAAAAAATAATTTATAATACTATTAAAAACAACTGTGATGAGATGTTTAATAATGGTGTTTTATATATTTTTATAAAAAATAAAGCAGTTTGTAGATTTATTAGACTTTAAAAATAAAAAATGATCTAAGTATAAAGAAATCGTTATTTTCACTCATATTTAAAAGTGTTATGACATTTTGTATGCTTTGTAGACTTTCGAATTTTTGCCACAGAATATGAGTATGAGCCTTTGAGGCTTCAGGGATTTTTAAAATTATGATTTTATTTACTTTTAAAAGCATTAAAGCGTTTAGGAGAGTTTGTAGACTTTCGAAATTCCGGCGAAAAATGTCGTTTTAGACAAAACTTTAAATATATTTATGGAATATAATAGTGAATTATTTTTCTGAAGCGTTTTGGAAAGTTTGTAGACTTTCGAAATTCAATTCCTGCGAAAAATGTGGTTTTAGACAAAACTTTAAATATATTTATGGAATATAATAGTGAATTACTTTTCTGAAGTGTTTTGGAAAGTTTGTAGACTTTCGAAATTTTTGCAAAAACAAAATTTTAGACATTATTTTCGATATATTTAAAAATTTTCAGATTTTATACGTTTAAAGGATTTACATTTTCGTCAAAAATTCAAAAATTTTACTAAATCGTGAAATCAGCGCACCTTGTTTTGACTGCTTAAGTAATTCATTCACATTTTACTCTCAATTACTTATCTGCGCTTTTCCGCGTAAATAAAAAATCTCCAACAATTAGTCAGGCGAATTAGCACCTTTTTCGCTGCGTACTTCTTCTATGGACTGTATATGAAAGAAGTGTGATTAAGTAAAAGCCCGTTCATTTGCATCCCACGCAACAGCCAATGAATAATTTGTTTTTGCTTTAAGCTAAAAGTTTTTCCTGCCCAACTTTAAAAAGGTCTTAATCGCCGGCATAATCGAATGCAACTTTCCGGCATACCAGGCTCTGGCAGCAGCATAACCGTATTGCCAAGTGTTTTTGCTACAAACACACATATGTACATACCTGTCAAATTCAGGTGTTGAGTAGGGAAAAAATCGTGCTCGTGTTGTTAACTCACAAGTTTGTTACTTTTGGGCCAAAATCGTTGCCGAAAATATGTTATGTACACATATCTACATAACTGCACATATTGTTGTTGCATGCACAACATTAGTGATTTGCGGTGGCGCAATTGCTATGCGGCAAAAAGACAGTCAACTAAAGTACGCTAATTGACCGCTGGCGGTGGTGACGGCGGCACGAGCCCGGCCGGCGGACTTCATTGGTATGTATGTTGTGTACATAAGTCAGCCGTGACAGCAGTCGGCGCAAATTGCCACAACAAAAGCGAGTGTAGAAAGAAAAGGAGAAATATTTGTAATGTTGCAACATTTTTGTTCGAAGCTACTTCGATTACTTTGTAGCAGCGGTAAGCAGTTGCTAAATGTTGCTTTATAAACCAAAACGTAGTCGGATACTTAAGGCAAGATTAGCCACCCAAAGCGAAGTAGTAACGAGCGTCTAATGGTTATACAAAGGCTGGGGGTTTAAGTGCTGCGCATATTTTCGGGTTGCAAACGATTTTCGGGCGTTGTAATGACATGTAGACTCTTGCATGTGTGCAACACCTGGTTTGATTGATTGATAAAAAATATAATTGCACGAAATATGAAATATTTAGAGGACTTAAAGGATGTGGGTTACATATGTAATTGATTATAATACATATGTATGTATGTATGTATGTACATATATACAATATACGTACACATTATTTATATGCAACTGAAAGTTGTTTTTATCATAACTTCTATTTTTGGACAGCAGTGTAGAGTTTTTACAGTTTTAAAATATATATTTTTGGGTGTTTTAAAGCAAAATAAACAAAATCTTTTTCTTGGAAACTTCTGTAGAGTTACTTTCTTTTTAATTTGGTATATTTTCCGTTTTTGGAGAGTAGTGGAGAGTTTTTGGAATTTTATTTAAGGTATTTTCTGCCGTTATAAGCGGAATATTTATCCACTGTTGTTAAAAATTTTGAACAATTAACATATTTTTCATTTTTGGAGAGTAATGGAGAGTTTGTAGAATTTCATAAAAGATATTTCATGCGCTTCAAGAGCAAAATAAATGAAATATTAATATATGAAATATAAATATTAATAATATATTGGAAATTTTGGAGAGTTGCAAAAATTAAGAAAAAATGTGCACTAAAAATAAATAACTGATATGACAAAAGCAAAAAATAAAAACTTATAACAAAATTAATAAAGAGCTGCAGACATAAATAGAAAAAAATATTTTAAAGAAATTGCAGACTTTTTGTTCATAACATTATTTATGTCTTTTAAATAAAGTAAAAGACTAATTTTACTAAAATAATTAACTAAATATAGCAAATTTTATCTTTGGAGAATTATCCTTTATGAAATTTTTTGTATATACTTTGAATTTTGAATTAAACTAGCTGTATTTAAAATTTTGATAGAAAGCACCTTGACTAATCTAAATTTTATTCTGGTGAGCACTGTGTAGACTTGTCGCTACCAAATAAATACACTAAATCAAGAATTTTGAGCCTTTCCTGTTACACATGACTCAAAATAAAAAATAAATTTTTCTCTACAAAACTTGTGGAGACTTTGTAGACTATTAAAATGCGAAATATACTGCAGTCAAATTAAACAGCTAAGTAGCGCGTCAGCGTTAACATATTGTTTGAACCAAAATTTGTTTATTTAAAGATTATGTAGACATTTTACAGCTGTTGAAAAACAGTAAACTATTAAATCTCGACAACTTTTAATAATGATTTTAAACTGTAGATCTAAACCAAGAATATTAAGTCAAATTTAAGCAAGGAGGTCTGTTGTTAAGAAATTTTGTCTATTTAAAAGTGTGTAGACATTTTACAGTTGTTTAAAATTGGCAAAAATTTAACACAAAATATTATTACAGTTTTTAATCTATGAGTCTAAATTAGGAATGTTGCTTGTATAAAATTTAGTGGAGACTTTGTAGACTTTTTATTTTCTACAAATTTTAATAACAGTTTTTAACCTTGAGTCTAAATTAATATGTAATTTTACTTGTATACATATAAGGCGGTTTTGTAGACTTTTTATTTTCTACAAATTTTAATAACGATTTTTAACTTTGAGTCTAAATCAACAATTTTGATTGTACAGAAGTAAAATAGTAATAATAAAATGTAGTGGAGACTTTGTAGACTTTTAATTTTTATAAAATATGTTGACTTAAAGCTTAAATGACTTTACAACAACCACTCTTTTTAATCAATTAAACAATTTTGATTGTAGAAAAGTAAAAAAATAATAATAAAATGTAGTGGAGACTTTGTAGACTTTTAATTTTTATAAAATATGTTGACTTAAAGCTTCAATGACTTTACAACAATCACTGCTTTTAAACAGAAGTATGGAATATACTTTTTGATGGCTATGGAGATTTAAGTTATTATATAAATTTAGTAATTTTCGGTGCAATTAGTTTAGTATTTTTTATACATTTTTTATACCTAAATAAGCCGCACATAATTTATAGCAAATTAGTAAAACTGAAAGCTTTTCAAGCAACAAAATGCTGGGACCAAGCCTCCTACACCTTTTCAAGGCGCGCTTCAGCTACATATATACTTACATATGTATGTATGTACATATGTATGTATGTATGTGTGTAAACATTTTTTTGTGTCACTCGCTTCGCTGACGACGAAGGTGGATCAGGTGTTGCGCTTGTACGACTATAGTCACTGAATGCCAATTTATAGCGTGTTGCATGCCTGCTGGTGACAAGCATCAACCAGCCAACCAGCCACCGAGTGTGTGGCATTTGAGACGACATTGCGAAGCGGTGCAATAAAAGTGAAACCAGTCGCCAACAAAGTGGTCGGCAAGTTGTCTGCTTAGCGTGACTGGATTTCTGGTATTGGGTGCATGCATGCAAACATTTGTGTGCCCTTTAAAAAAATGCTAACAACAACAACAGTGCAACAAATGAAGGTATGTGCTTGAGCGCAGCGCGAAAAGTAGTAGAAGTTAGCGGTAAAATGTATGACAGCATGCTAATTCCATACAAAGCTGCACACATACAGACATTCATGCATATATACATATGTGTATATGTATGTATTTGTAGGTATGTCTCTCGGTAGCTATGCTTAATTCAGTAGTTGGAGAACAAGTTTTTCCGCATGCCACATGCGCCACACGCCAGCACATGCAACAATTGCCACAATATAGCGATCAACCAGCGACGAAAAAATTACAAAAAAAGCAACAAAAATTAAGGCAAAAAGCATAACAACAATATTTAGCACTTAATGCGCAACTTTTTCGGTTTTTTTCTGTTGCAAAGTGTAGTAAAACTCACATATATAAATAAAATAAGTACGTAAGGCATACAAAAACAACAGCAAAAAGTCTCCACAACAATCAAGTGTAGTCATAATGATGGCTGAAATGTTACCAGTCACGCTTTGTAAATGAAAGGGGGCAGTTAGTGGAAAGAAACGGTGAAAATGCAGCATGAAAATCACAGCGATTGACAGGAAAGATGCGCAAACGATGGAGAGAGAGAGAGAGGGAGAGGGAGAGGTAGGAACTGCTCACACACGTTGCAAGCTGGAGGCTGCAAATCCGTATGACAAACAAAAAACTCGTTGACGACTAATGAAAAGTGAGTTTAAGCGCATCTTTACCCACTTTTCAAACGTTGGTTTACCACTATGACAACAACAAAGCAACAACATATGAAAGAAATCAACAAAAAACGCGCCTGGCGCCGGCTAGCTTGCCATGGCTGCTTCCGCACGCTAGCAAAAGTGACACCTAAAAGTCGGCACGTCAACAGCAGAGCCAGCGAGCGCATCTGTCAACATTGACAGCGGCGGAACGGCATTGCTGTCAGGTGTAACAGAAAAGCAAATACTAGCGCTGCAGGCGCTGAAAATAATTTAGCTTTCAGTAAACTATGCAAATAAAACTTTTTCTTGCAGTTTTTTTTTTTACATTTTGGTGAAATTTTTAAGCGCAAAGAAGCAAATTTAACAAAGAAATAAAAAAAAATGTTGCCAGTTGCCAACTGTATGGAAAATTTAAATACACATAAATTGATAACATATAGCAATATAGTGCAAAGTGAAGATTATTTTTTTCTTTTTGCACAGGTTGCCACCTGTTAATAATTTTAAATATAATCAAGTTTTTTAGTTAAAGAGTTTATAACAATATGAAAATCACAGAAAAAATATATGTACATACATACATATGTATTAGGACGCTTTGGTTCAAAAATCTTTTTAACAAGGTTGCCATCTATCAGCAATTAAATGCAATAAAGTGTTTTAGATAAAGGAATATAACAACGTGGAAATCAAAATTAAAATTGTTTCGGTAGTTTCAGTTTAAAAGTATTTATTTAAGAATGTTGCCACCTGTTAATAAATTTATATTCAATAAATATTTTTAATTAAATGAATTACAACACTGTAGAAATGAAAATAGTAATGTATATCAAAGCTTTAGAATAATGGTATTTAGTAGGAAAGTTGCCACCTGTTAATAAATTTAAATGTATAAAAAAAATTTAATTCAAGAAATTATAACAATGTGGAAGTCAAAATTAGAATGTTTAGAGCAGCTTTAGTTTAAAACTATTTTTCAAGAAATGTTGCCACCTTTTAATAAGTTTAAAAGCAATCAAGTTTTTTATATAAACTTATTATAACATTGTGAAAATCATAATTGTAATCAATATGGAAGCTTTAGTATAATGATATTTAGTAGGAAAGTTGCCACCTGTTAAAAAATATATACAAAAAAAATTAGGTAAAATTATTATAAAAATGTGACAAGCAAAATTGAAATTTCGCGTCAGCTTTAGTTCAAAATATTTTTGTAACAAGACTAACACATTGTGAAATGAAACTTGCAATGTATGTATCTGGAAGCTTTAGTTTAAAACTATTTTTTAAGCAAGGTTGCCACCTCGTAACAAGTTTAAATGTTATTATTTTTTATAACAATGAGAAAATCAAAATTGAAATTTTTGCGCCTGCTTTAGTTTGAAATATTTTTCTAGGAAGGTTGCCATCTCATTAGAAATTTTGGTGTAGTAAAATTATTAAGATAAAAAAATTCTTACCATGTAGGCATGTATTTATGAAAGCTTACATCTTAAATTTCTTTTAAAAGCAAAATAAACAAATTTTTGTTTTTTTGGAAACTTCTGTAGAGTTACTTTTTTTTAATTTTGAGTTTGTAGAATTTTATTTAAGGTATTTTATGCTGTTTGAAAGCAAATAAGCGGAATATTTAGCTATTGTTGTTAAAAATTTTGGACAATTGACATATTTTTAATTTTTGGAGAGTAGTGGAGAGTTTGTAGAATTTTATTTAAGATATTTTATGCTGTTTGAAAGCAAATAAGCGGAATATTTAGCTATTGTTGTTAAAAATTTTGGACAATTGACATATTTTTAATTTTTGGAGAGTAGTGCAGAGTTTGTAGAATTTTATTTAAGGTATTTAAGCTGTTTGAAAGCAAATAAGCGGAATA
Source organism: Bactrocera correcta (assembly GCA_027475135.1). Lineage (NCBI taxonomy): Eukaryota > Metazoa > Arthropoda > Insecta > Diptera > Tephritidae > Bactrocera > Bactrocera correcta. Next base: position 82,121,554 of record CM050325.1, on the reverse strand, counting down.
TTTAGCTATTGTTGTTAAAAATTTTGGACAATTGACATATTTTTAATTTTTGGAGATATTTCATGCTCTTCAAGAGCAAAATAAACGAAATATTTATGTTGGAAATTTTGGAGAGTTGCAAAAATTATGAAAAAATGTGCACTAAAAATAATAAATAACTGATATGAAAAAACAAAATTAATAAACTGCTGCAGATATAAATATAAAAAACAGTGTTGCCACCTGTTCATTAAATTAAACACAATATAAATGCAGAAATAAGCTGAATATAACAAAGGGGACAGCAAAATTTAATGGCTAATGAAAGCTTATATTTTCAATTTTTTAGAGTTGCCAGAAATTTAAGATTACAATTAACAAATTTATGAACGAATTATTATGATATGGTTTTTATGGGCTTAAGAAAGCGTACAATTGGGAGTATTTTTGCAGAGTGTTGCCACCTGTTAATAAAGTTAAATACATTTAAAATGCTGAGATAAACAAAATATTACGAAGTGGCAACAAAATAAATGACTAATGACAGCTTATACATAGTTAAAATTTTTGGAGTTACCACATATTTAAAATTACAATTAATAAATTCATGAACGAATTATCTAGACTTCGTGAATCACGGGCTTAAGAAAGTGTACAATTGAAAGTATTTTTGAGCAGCGTTGCCAACTATTTAAAGACGTCATTTCAAATATTTATGGGTTAGTAAGTTTCGGCGAAGTTATCAAATTTGTGTTTGCCTACTTTTAGGAGAATAAGCAATATTCTTCTTATGTCGGTATGTCAGCATTGAATAACTTTCTCGTCTATGCAGTGACGTTCTACCTGTATACATACATATATTATAGTGCTTCAGTTGAATCACACCGTCTGGAGGCATTAGCAAACCAAATTATGGTTTTCGTAGACTAAAAGTTGTTGTTAGCAGCTTTTGTCGTATAGAAACAACACTGACGGCCCAAAGGGATGCCCAAACTTGACTTTAGTTTACAAATTTGTATGATGTTTTTGGAAAAGCAAAGTGAATGGGCTTTAGCCTAGGATTGAGATACTCCATGCAGTAATAGCAGAAGGAGCAAGTAGAGTTCACTTCGCTGTGTTCAGTAAAGGCTGCCGCTTAGTGCTGGTGTGCTCTAAAAATAGTGCAAATATTTTGGCTCTTTGGCATAATATTTTTTAAAAATTTACTCAAAAAATTTCGAAAACTTTAAACATATCTAAAGCTGAAGGCCCTGGCAGCCAGTGCTTTATATCTGTAAGTGGAAGGATTATTTATAATTATTTCTCTTTTGAATAAATAAATAAAAATAAAATAAAAAATATTTATAGAAACACTAGCGCAGAAGCCTTTGGAAATGGTAAAAATTGAAAGAAGTTCATGGCACGATGAAGTCCATTCGAAACGTAATAAAAACACGACAAAAAAAAAATAAATTAACAAAAAGGAAAGGAAAAGTAATTTATGAGCGAATTGAGTTCGGGAAGCTGGATATTGAAGTTTAAAAACCAGTTTATCTCGATTTCTGACAAAACTGTGAGTTCTATAGAAAAAAAAATTGTAGGTAATGAAATGGTCTGTGGTCACAACTTTTTTATTGACAAGTTTCTCACAAAACCTCAAAATTTATGTGAAAAATTATCATAGTTTTATTTATTTTTTTTATTGTTTTTTTTATATATTTTTTTTTATTATTTTTTTTTATTATTTTTTTTTTATTTTTTTTTTATTTTATTTTTATTTTTATTTTTTATTTTTATTTTTATTTTTTTTTTTATTTTTTTTTTATTTTTATTTTTTTTTTTTTTATACTGTACCAAAAAAAATTCAAAAATTATTTACTCCATTTTGCTAAATTATCAAAAAGTACGTATCTGCCTTTCTTCAGCTTTTTTTTACATTTACTTTCACTTTTCTTACTGTTTTATAAGAACTCTTTAATTATAGAACTTTGAAAACCACAACAAAAAAAAAATAAAAAATAAAAAAAATATAAATCAAAAATGCCAAAAAAGGTAAGAAAATGCTAAATCTAGTCAATCAAATAGCCATTAAATCAAATCATTAGAAATCAGCAGCGGCCGCACAACGCCATTCGTCAATCAAAAGCCAACAACAAAAAGCCGTCAAAGCCGCGTTAATTCTTGAGCTCACCGCCTTTTTACTGCTCTGTTATTGTAGCTGTTGTGCTCTTGTTGCTGCTGTTATGCTATTGTTGTTGCTTTTCTTACTTTTGTTGTTCTTCTTATTCATTGCCTCAAAAAGAATAAAAGTGGCTTGGCATGTGCGCATAATTTTTTGCAATTATTTCTTTAACTACTATTTTTTCCAACTTTTTGTTGTCGCTGTAACTTTGTTTCTGAAATCATTAACCTGCTTGTCACTCGTACAATTTTTTATTTTCATTGTGGTTATATACTTGTGTGTATGTTTTGTATGCTTTTGCATATTTCTGTCGCTTTTTTCGACTTGACATTCCAACTTAATGTGCTCAATGCCAATTCGCTATAGTAGCCGTTGTTGCGCATGCGCAATGCAGATATTTAATGTGACTGTTCAAAGAGTTTTTAATGCGGTGTATAGGGAATTGTGAGTTGCATTTAGTATTTGCGAATGCTATTTATTTTATGTTATGTTTCAAAGTAGTAGAAAATAATTGAAAAATAAATTTAAAAAAATAAACAAATAAAAAATAAATATAAAAAAAATATTTATAAAAAAGTAAAAATAAAATAACAAAAATAAAATAAAAAAATTAAATTAAAAAAAAATAAAATAAAAAAAATAAAATAAAAAAAAATAAAATAACAAAAATAAAATAAAATAAAATAAATAAAATAAAAAAAAAATAAATAAAATAAAAAAAATAAAAAAAAAAAATAAAAAATAAAATAACAAAAATAAAATATTTATAAAATATTTATAAAATAAATTAAAAATGAAAAAAAAAAAAATAAATAAATTATTTTAAACAAAAAATTTCAAAAGAAAAAAATTTTTGTTTTCAAAGTTTTAAACAAAAGTTTTGAAAGGTCAAAATTATTCATGTAGTGTTGTTGGTGGGCAGACCAAGATGCAGCAGGGAACTTATTAATCTGGTAGAGTTTAGCACAGGTCACCTACTCTTAAGATTATATCTTAAGAAAATTGTTAAGCTGGATGCGGGAAAAACAGAGCATATGTAAAGGGTGCTGAAACGTTGAAGCATTATCATTGCGAATACCCAGCCTTCAGTCGACTGAGACGAGATATACTCCACGGTATATCGCCAAAACCCTCCAACTTAAGAGATCTTGGACAGTAGGAGTTGAAAAATATCAGGTTCTTTTACCAAATCCACTGAGCTACTAGATAAGGCTTAACTCGGTGACTACCCGGAAGCAGGTAGAAAAAATACAGCTTTATACTATATTATGCATCTTTGAGGATTGTTATGAGTCGCGATGTGACGGCTCAGTAATTATGATGATGCTGAGAGCAATGCCGGCAGTAGCTTAGCTCCTGGCAGGGTCTCCCAAGTTCCAAGAGCGCGAGTACCGCAGTTAAAACACCATAGAGGTCTTGGTATCTGCTGACATGATAGTGATGGCTACATCGGACGTCTGTCTTGCAGCAAGCGGCTTGCGTGTATATTTTTCTAGTGATGAAAATATAACAGCCGTAACTGAGTGTAAGAACTGAAGTCGGTTGACCTTCCCAAGCCTCTTCGCTACGCTTTATGGGCTCTTGAAAAGTTCTAAGAAGATCCGACATTTTCGAGCCAAATATTGTTTAGCGTTCGGGCTTAACGGGCATGTGAACAAGCAAATTTGCCGCATTTGGGACGAAAAGCAATCGGGAGAGATTCAAGAGCTATCATTTCATCCAAAAAAAAGAAAAAAGCAACGCTTTGGTGTGGCTTGTGAGCAGACGGAATCATAGGTTCATATTTCTTCAAAAATAATGACGATGGGAACAATGGCTATTATAACCAACTATTTGATGCCTGAAATTGAAGCTCATGATATCGGCGACATTTGGTTTCAAAAAGACGGTGCCATTTTCCCATCAATCAATGGATTTATTGAGCGAATACTTCGGTGAGCAGGTAATTTCACTTTTTGGGCCGGTCGAATAGCCACCAAGTGATGCCACACCGTTAGACTTTTTTCTGTGGGAATATGTAAAGTCTAAAGTGTATGTCGAAATGCTCGAACGAGTCATAGAAAAGTGCACTTAACGGTTGGACCATCTGAGATTTAGCCAACAGTTGAATGAAATAATCTTCAAAAAATAAATGCCAAAGAATTTTCGTTCGATTAAACACTACAAATTAATTTTGAAGTTTCTGTTTTTTTTTTTTTTTTTTTTTTTTTTTATGATAGTAGGAAGCCTTGAATTGAATAACTTTATATTTATAGCCAGAACTCGCTATTTATATACTTCGATGCAAAACATTGTCATTCGTATAGTTCAAGTCGTCGTGACATATCATCTACACAGTTATTACCTAGAACTAGAACCGTCATTAACGTATAAAGCCAGTCAGAATTTCGGAAACAAGATTCTCACAATCCTACCTTTGCTTTTGGGCACACGGACGAAAGAGCACTTTTCTTGTGTCTTTCTCCAGAAGACTTAATGTAAATAACATAAACCACAACGCATTATTTTGGGTTCTGAAAGTCTTCTCACACCGTGCGCTAATGAAAATAATCACCAAATACAAACTCACGCACTAAAGAAGCCATTCTTCAATACCAAAATAATTATTCTTTAATACAAAAACAATTAACTCGTCAAAATTGATTTCGAGCTTCATAGTTAGTACGTCTCAAGAAGAGCTGACCTCGTTTGGTACCATAACTAAAAAGGAAAAAATAATAATTGCCTGTGAACTGACACGCATTAAGATCGCCTCAAAGATCAAGGTGATCAGCGATGTACAAATGTGAATATGAGAATGCACTGCAGTACAAATCTACCAATGGAAATATCTAACTTGGGCGTACATCGCACACAAAAAACATGACTGCGCGTTCGAAATATGCTTTATGGCCTAAGCAATCTGACATAAATGATCTACGCATGTCATGCCACCGTTGCGTGTTGCCATGCCGCTTGAGGAAAAGTGAAATTCTACGCGCGCAAAGTCGTTTTGCCGCGCTGAAGAGTTCAATGATATAATCGCCTAGACGCGTTGGCGCATTCTTGATACTTGCCGGCTGGTTGGCCTGTAGAACGCTTCGCTAGTTGCCGCTGTGCCACATTCTGATGTTGCAGCCACCCAGCATAGTGACTGTCTGTATATAGAATTATATATCATAATATTCTTAAACAAGTTTCACGCTCCAGCTGTAAAAGGTCTGAGCAATTCGCTCTGCCGCAGCTGTGTGCAAGTCATACAGATCAGCTGTGGTACACATTGACCTGCTTTTGCCGTCAAGTATGTGTGCGCGCGCGTGTTCAACGAGTCAGCTAGTCACGCATGCGCATAAGGCAAAGTGTAGTAGTCAGTTTAGAAACTTTATTGTATTCGTACGTTCTATGTCATCTGTAGCAAAGTTGGTAATAAAATTTTGTAGATGAAAATCTGGTTTTGTTAAAGCAATTTTTAGTGATAAATGTTGTGGATTGGATATATGCATATTAGGGCGGTGCTTAGAACAAGAATATCGAAGGTTTTTCAGGTTCGTCTTAATATTTTATTTGGTCTCTTCTGGTATCTCTTACTCATACCTTTTCACTAAAAATTTGATTTGGAAAAATCTTTGGGTATTTGACCTTGCCTCTCGTGGTCAGAGTTGCTTCTTGCTATTACCCTGTAACCAAGTTCGATCTCTGCCCAGTATCAGCATTTTTGTAATTCCTCGACAGGCTATGCTGTATACCCGACTGATTTTCTGCACCGAAAAAGTTACTCATAAAATCCATTAGGCTTTTGCAGTTGATTAAGTATATACATATAGTCTCTTCCATCCCACCCACAACTCCCTCGCCGGTATATTGATAGAGAAGGAGCCGCCAGTGTTTGCTTTGGGGTCTTCATGATCTAAGTGATCCGATATGAAGTCCAAGTTAGTGGGGATCTACTAGTGTTCTTTTAAGAACCCATTCATACACTTTCCGACGGTGTCTACGGGAAATATGTGCAAAATGGCGTTGAGTGCCATGGTTGGAGTGGACCTTAAAGCACCACAGATGCTGATGAGCGCCGCCCGATGAACGCTCTAGAATTTCCTTGCAAGTGTGGTATTTCTAGAGCCTTTACTTTGATAAAGTATCCATAGAACATAATTGCCTTGACTATGTTGTCGTAGAGTCAGAGGATCCGTAAGAGGCGTCATCTTTTGCCAAAGGCTCGTCTACAGCAGTACAAATCATTTTTTGCTCTCTCTTCAATATTCGGCTTTCATGTGAGGGCCCTATCCAGGATGAGCCCATATTTCACTGGCTGTAGACGTATGTCTCCCATTTGTGGCAGCGCTGCCACCGGGATCTTGTATCTTATAGTAAATCTCGGTTTTATTTGGCCAATTTGTTACGATGCTGAGATAACCCTGCCCCAATTCGTAAACGGTACTGAGAATATTTCCTTTGACCAAAAGCGCTTCATCGTCTGCATGGGAAATCACCTGGCAGACACGATCTTGAAGTTTTTAAAGCAGGTCGTTAAAGATCGACTAGGTCTTAAATGAAACGAAGTGTTATACTTTCATAACTCTGAACAAAGTTTTCGCTCACTTTCATTTATGACGTCACGAACTGAGGTATATTTGCTGTCAAAAGCTTTTTAAAAATAGTAACGTTATAAACTCCACTTCGCTAATATTTGTGTTTGCTCTATTTTTCTGCCTGCAAAACCAGTTGCTTGCAAGTATTGTAAGCTGTCACACTGAGTCAATGTCATGCATACATTTTGCTCTTTTTAATAATAATTAAAATAAAACTTCTGCATTATTATTGCGAACCTATCAACAGCCAACCAGTCGTCATACAATTAATCCGCTGTCAGTTGCACCGTCTTTCAATTGCACAAATCGCTTAATCGTTTACGACGCACTTGCCGCCTAATCAGCTGTGATTGTGTGCAATTTATAGCGCTGTCATAGTGGCACACATTGACAGTTATACATATGTACACACGTGTGTACATGCCGACATGACATTGTTTCGCTGCCAATATTGCTGGCGCATGTTTGCCAACTTCCAAGTGTCCATTGCGATTTTCGCTTCACAATTCACGCACGCTCATGCGCAGCGTACGGTTCTGTCATTAGCATTCACTCAGCAGCTGATTGATTGTTCCGTACAGGTGAATGAATACTTTGCTTGTAATCACGTACTACATTTAGTAAACAACATTGCTGGATTTACAACTAATTGAAGCCTTCTTATGCTGCGCTCGTAGCCTCAAGCGGCTGGCCATTTACTGCTACATTGTGGTCTCTGTTATTTTCTTTATTCATTCATTTCCTTTATATCACGCACCTCACTGGGTTAGTGGGTTCCCGCGTTAATAATCTTTTTAAGCGCTGAAAAGCTGGAATACTAATCAGTGCTGATTAATTTTAATACGAGTAACTGTAACTGTTTTTAATCGGAATTAAATATTTTTCTTGATTGGATTAAATGAAGCATAATTTCACGTATATAAAGCGTGAATTATAAATCTAAAATATTAGTTTATTATTAACATCATAAGAATACAGTAAAAATATTTTATTCACTTGTAATATATATCATTAAGAAAATGATATGACATTAAATACAAATTAATTTTGATGTGGAAAATTAAATCATTTATAATGATTTCGTATTAATTATAAAGTCAAAGGCTTATTTTCTATACTCATTTTTATACTTCCTCGAAAGCTCGGCAATTTAAGTATAGATAATTATTATTATTATAATTATATATTTAATTATTATTATTATATAATTATCTATGATTTAACTGAATGAATTTTAGCACAGTATATTTTTTTCTGAAGTCATGTGGAGAAGTTCCCGCAAGTGCGGAAAGTTCTCTGAGAGTCATTCGCTTGAGAGTGATCAGAAACGATTCTATGATATTCAGATATGGCTCAAAACTTCCAGTATTAGACCAAGCATCCTCTGGGTGTAAAAATAAAATAAAATAAAAGTAGGAAGGCGAAGGCGACACATCCCTCCGCAGGCTGCATAAGCGGTGTTTACGCCAATAAAGAAGAATATTATATTTTGTCTTAGTTTATTACAAATTCAAAATAAAATTTTTTTAAGTTAATTTCATGTCTAACCCAAATTAGAGTTAAGCCGAAACGATAAACGAGTTTCTGACAGCTTCTTAAATGAGTCAATTAAAAAAAGCAATAATGCCATATTTATTATAGGACGAAAATTTCAAAAAAAAAAAAAGAATAGTTTCAGAAGTTATAGTTGTTTATGTTGACCCTGTTCCAAAAAAACGAACTTGCGGTGACAAGCATAAGTCCTTGGAGATTCATCTAAAAACAATCGGACAAAAAAAAAATTAGTTTTATAAATAGATAATCCCGGCCCTGATAATAGAAGGATTTTATTTTGTTTTCAAAATTAACAAAATAGTGGCCTCCGGAAATTTTTTTTTAAATTTTTGCGAAAAAATCTAACTGTTGATTTTGGTCTTAAAAAATCGAAATTTTCGAAAAAAAAAATATTTCGATCAGGCCTGAGTTTATTATGTATTCTAAAAGCTGTATAAAGTTCATTAAAATCCACTGAACGGTTTTCGAGTTACAGTTATCACCGATACAAAAAACATAGTTTTGAGAAAAACACGTTTAAAGTTTCACACCAGCGCTTTGAAGTGCCCGAGCTCTCTTTCTTATATCTCGAATAACTCAAAAACTAATTGTTGGATCAGCGTAAAATTTCCAGGGAATATTTTTAAGATATCACACTTAACGAAAATGCAAAAAAAAATAGAATAGTTTTTGAAAATTCTAACTACTCCGAACCCCTTAATCAATACACTTAACCAAATTTAATGCCTGGACAACAGCCGACAGAGTTAAACACAGCCAAATTGACAGTGTGAGCAACAACTGCCAGAGTAGTGTTCCAGTTTCAGTTCGATTTCGATTTGATTAAGGTTTAATGTAATTATTTTATATGTTAAATCGATCTAAATTAGCGCTTTAATCGAGCAAAGGCTGGTTAATCGTCAATTAACCCTGCGCGAAAAAGCTATTGCATATAATATGATTTTAAAATA
>CM050325.1:82033802-82111842 GCA_027475135.1 Bactrocera correcta | reverse complement strand
TGTGGCTTGTGGTTACAGGCAAAAAGCGCCTTAGTTCGAAAACGTGTTTTCGATACCAAGAGAAAAAAATAATAATAATAAATTTCAACTGTCTTTTACCAAAAACTTAAGAAAAACAAAACATTGAGTATTTATTATCTTTATACTTAGAAGTTCCATTCAAACTTCAAATCTTGCAAAAAAATATTACTAATTTTTCTTGTGACGTTAACATTGATTTCAGTTTTAAGTTTGCTACTTAAGGAATCCCCAGAGAGTTTCTCAAACTGTTTGTGAATAAAACAAGCTGCTTCGAAGAATCTGTGGTGGTAACTCGAGCTCTTAATCTGCTATAGATAGATTTTAGATAGATTTCTGACTTCGATGATATTTAATTACAATAATGTAGTGAAAATAAGTTAATTTTTTGTGAATTCTTGATTTCGTTTGCCCATGATATTCCTTGGAAATGTTGCTGACTTGTTTGCAGAAATAATTTCGGCTCCAGCAATCTAAGAGTTACTGCTTTTGGAGTAGTTTTCACTGACTATCAAAGTAGAAAGTGTTGTCGGTCTTTTGCGTCCTCAACTTTTTTACAAGGTCTGACTTACGATCGACCACGCTCACTTATAGATTCAGGCAGAATTTTTAACCCAAATTTAACTAGGTCAAAGACGAAATGCATGAGTAATCATGTGCCTCAGATTATAAATCGGTTATTAAAAATCTGCTCATAAAACCCATTAGCCACGAATTCCATTTGAACTAGAGTTACTAGCTCTTGAATATGTGGGATTATATGTACATATATTATAATCAGATTTTAGTTTAATGTTCCACCAAAAAAAACCTACTATCTTTATCCAATCATACTTTATTGCAAAAGTAGCTCTGATATGAGAAAAGTGCCCGAAAAGTTATATTGGAGACTAAGATATTCAACATAAAAAAATTACTCGATTCTGCAATATTTCATAGAACGTTAAAGCTCATTTAATGATCTGAACATGTTTTAAAGTGAAAATGGCAAGCAAATATTGGATAAATTAGAATATCTGACTACTAACTCTACCATAAGAGTGGTATACAAGTTTTAAACATGGGTGATAAAAAACAAAGGTCCATTGGGTGGGTTCCCGGCTTTTTTATTTGAAAACTTATGTCCAGTTGAGAAACTGCGCCAGCCTAAACAAAGTTTGAAGTACACTATTTTAATAACGAGCTTAAAAATAGCTCGAAATCGGTTTTCAACCACGCCTACATAGATTAAAGCGATATTATGAATTTCAACCGTTCGAAGCTAGTTTTTTTTGCAATCTGTCGCTCTATTCTCATAAATTTATGGCAACAAAATGCCTTTTACATACATTTAAGCACGCCTCTTTTTATGTAACGAATATCGGTCTATAATGGTTTCGATTTGTCTGAGAATTCTAAACTTCCGTCTTGAAATGTTTGTGATGAAAATATATAGAGATTAAATTTGAGAGCGCATACCTTATCCCGGTTTACTTGAGCTTTGTACTTACTCATTTATTTTCGAATTTTTTTTCCTCATATTTACATTTCTTGGTTCATTGTTTCGCCAGTTTGTGAATCAATAATCATTTTCCTTTACCGATTTCGACGTGCAACCGATAACAACCCATTAATTTATGACTATACACAGTAGATATTAAAACATTATGACTGAAACCATTTTGTTTTTTTTTTGCAATTATCGAATGACTTCGAAAATCAATTGAAATAGACGGCGAATCGTTAGAATGCGCATTGGAAGCACATGTGCATAAGTGCTTACTTAACAAATACTTATAAGACTTTCGAAAATGTAAAAACAATTTACTGGGCATGCCCGGCACGTACAAGTAATAGAAATATAAGAAAAAGCAATGAAAAATCGAAATTGAAATTGAAATCGGGTAGTTAGAATTCCGAAGCGCACCACATGCCACAGAAAGCAGGAACACAGACACTGCGCGTTAATAAAAAGAAAATGAAAATGATTGAGTCAAGTGCCGAAAGGCGTCACATGAACTGAATAAGCCGTTTGAAAGCGATAATTTCGAAAATGAAAACGAAATTTTCAATTTCATTGTTTTATTTTCATTTGCGCTTGAAGTGCTGAAATTATTACGACACATAATTTCAATTCGGCGCCAAATACTACAAATAATTTTCGAGCGAAATCAATTGCGTTGCGAATAACGCGACAAACAAAGCTGTAGAATAAAAGAAAAAAAAAAAAAAAAAAAAAAAAAAACAAATTAAATATGACGAAGCGTGAAATTAAGTGTAGCTCAAAGCGCTACGCAGTCTTTAAAATTCTGCGCACATGTTGCATGCGACAAAAGAATTTTATTGAAATTGAGATTCGAACAATGCGCACAAATCACAGATAAAAACAAATAAAATAAATAAATAAAAAGCTTCAATCCCTCAAACTCTGTATTGTTGCTAAATTGTTTGTGTAACGTAAATAAATACACACTTTCAAACCGGCGGAAGGCCAAACAGAGCTTAAATGCTGGTAAGAATTTTTCAGACCCCGGGCGTATGAGTGACATAAGCGACTGCTGATACTTTGTCGTTCTAAACATGTACATATGTAGGTATATTTATACCCTGAACAGGGTATATTACGTTTTTCACGAAGTTTGTAACACCCAGAAGGAAGCGTCGGAGACCCAATAAAGTATATATATAAATGATCAGTATGTGGGCTGAGTCGATTTAGCCATGTCTGTCTTTATATATACGAACTACTCCCTCAGTTTTTAAAATATCCTTTTGAAATTTTGCAAACGTTATTTTCTCTTCATGGAGCTGCTCATTTGTCGGAACGGCCGATATCGGACCACTATAACATATAGCTGCCATACAAACTGAGCGATCGGAATCAAGTGCTTGTATGGACAACTTTCACATTTGACAAGATATATTCACGAAATTTGGTATATATTATTTTCTAAGGCAACAATGTAATCTCCGAAGAAATTGTTTAGATCGGTTAAATATAGCATATAGCTGTCATACAAACTGAATGATCGGAATCAAGTTCTTGTATGGACAACTTTCACATTTGACAAGATATATTCACGAAATTTGGTATAGATTATTTTCTAAAGCAACAATGTAATTTCCGAAGAAATTGTTCGGATCGGTTAACTATAGCATATAGCTGCCATACAAACTGAACACATAGTTACTAGCAGAAATGCACCTGTGAAGGGTATTTAGCTTCGGTGCAAGCGAATTTAACGTTTTTTCTTGTTTTTTTGTAAATATTTACCTGCCGTTAGCAGGAAGCGCATAGCGGAACGCGCTACCTACAACAAATATACACACATAAAAAAGCATATAGATATACATATATACATTTACAAATATAAGTTGCTTGGCTTTGTACAGCATGCGACACGCCCAATCAGTCGCAAACACTTGTTGTTCTGGTTCGAATTACTGCAAGTACTCGCCTGTCTAACTAACTTTTATTTATTAAAGAAAAACATGCGTACACACTGCGCCACATAGCGGTGTTTTTATAGAAACTTATAGACTTGTGCGTGTGTGTATTGACTCATTGAGCCAAAAGTGACAGCATAATAATAATTGTCGCACTCATGACTTATTTGTAGTGACGGAAGTATTATTATGTATACACATTCATACATTCATACATATGTTGTTTAAGTAGACTACTTGCTTGAGAACCAGTTCAAAGCGCAACTCTTGGCTAGAAGTTGTTTGGTACACTGAAAAAATGTTTAAGGAATATTTATTGTGGCAAAAAGAACACATGACACTGAAAGTTGTTAATGAGTTGCAAGTAAAAAGTATATAATTAGTGTATAATAGTGCCAAAGCAAATGATATTTTAATATTAGATCAAAACATTATTTAAGTTAGATCTGTAAAGACCTCACTTTTTGATAAACTCGAAAATAAAGACAAATCTCGTCACTTTTTTATAAGGAAAAACAGTAAAGTTCTTTAACAGATATCTGCCAAAACACGCCTAAAAGATGTGATAAGCCTAGTACTCCTGAATAATTAAAGACAAATACAATTTAGAAGCAACTGTAATGATTAACGGTTGTTCTAGTATTCTCCTCTGACTAATAAAAGATTACTTCAATCACAGAAAGTACGTCTTCTTCTTCTTATTTTTTTTTTTTGATTTTTTTTTTTTTGTTTTTTTTTTGTTTTATTTGACAGCAATATTAATAGAGCAATTGTCTTTTCTTTCATTCAAACATTGTTTACATAAAAGTTTAAATTTGCTCCATAATCTCTCAATTTCTCGCCAACGTATTTGAAAATTTCTTTTCCTGTAGACTTTTAGATCCTTAACAACGTTATTGTCTTCTTCCACGCAGGTTCAGCGATCGTTAATTTCATTGCATCGGTTAAGAGTTTGCGTTCATCCCCTTCTCTGTATATTTGATTCTTGTTTTTGGTTTTTAGTAGCAGAAATCATTCTCCAAATAATTTTAAGCATGCGGGCGAGATAACCATCCTTAATCAGATGAAAATTCGAATCCATACAAGTTAAGTAGAGCTGACTATCGTGAGAACAAATTTTGTTCAATTATTTCCAGCTGGAGACTTGATATTTTCACCAATTAACCATTCTCTAGATGCCAGTTACCGGAATATTTTTCATTCGCAATGGTTTTAAATGTACTGTGGCTCTCATGTCTTCCGTTAAAGTGTTCAAGATCTTAACTCTCTAAGACTTACACTCCTCCTGTCTCTGCCGGTTTTAGTACTTTGTTATGGGCATATGCATATGAGACCTGGTCTACGAAAAAGGCTTAGGTATCATAAAAAAAAAATTGAAAAAAAAAAAATTAAAAAAAAAAATCATTTTTTGACACCGGAGCCCCCTTTTCGTAGACCAGGTCACATATAGTGTTTAGATTGTGTGCGATCGTAACTTGTTCCCATAAATGCTAACGCTGCATCTGGAACAGCCGTAATTCTACTTTTGAGCACCCTGAATTACAATTTCCTCGCTGCAAGAGCTGTATTCGCAATTATATTAAGTTTGTCAATATTACTCTCAAAGAGTGGGTACGAAAATTAAGTAGTTCAGACTGTAGCAGAACGACACTTAACTATAAAATTCTTAACTGCATAGAAGCAGTCTGAGATCCATAGGTCCAGAAGCATATCCTTATCCAAATATTCCACTTTTTTGTGGTTGAAATTAATATGTTGTACTTTCTTAAGTCGAAACCTAGCGTTAGACCTAACTATATTAAGTGAAGTTTCTCAGTCGTTCTAATCTAGTATTAGACCAAACCATATTTGGTGTTCCACTGAAACTCTTCAGCCTTCAATTTATTCCCACACGTTACGTTATGACGGTTGAATTCTTTGCCATTCAAGCGATTCAATAGACATAGATTACGATAGGGTAGATAAGGTTTGATTTCGTCATGTTTCCACCATCAGATAGAGATAACTACGACCTCATTGAATAGTGGAAACAGCCGACTTTTGAGTTGAAAAAACTTCTAGTGTGCATTGAGAGACTCTATTCTTATAAATCAACAAAACACTTTGAAACTTTCACATATTTGTTGAGACGCCGCCTTGAAGATGAGTATGAGTATAGGGTTCAATGCATCTTTTCTGTTTCACTCAAAGGAATTTCGCAGTAGTGGAGCACAGTTCTCTAGTGTTAGACCTCATAAGACCAACGGAGTTCTGACTCGTTTCAGTCGGATGATATTGTGGTGATAGTGATCTTTCTTGCAGTCCAAGAGAAATATACTCCATGGTAGAAATATAGAAATCATTATAATATTCCCGTTGAGTCATGGATACATTTCGGATCCGTGCAACTTCAAAACCATTTCTCCCCTTTTACCCAACCACTTACACATACATACATATATTGGTATACTTTCTGGTAGCCTACTTTTTTCCACTATTCTCCAAATTGCATTCGCTTGCCATTTGAGTAGCAAGTCCAGCGTGCCAACCGCTGCTTTCAAGCAAACCCATTCGTTAGCTGCGCTTATTTATTATTGTTTCATATTTTAATTAGAAGTAATGCAATGCACACTTCATCTAATTCTAGCGAACGCGACTCAAATATTATATTTCAATACAAATAAATTTTACAGTCATGCAAGGCAATTGCATTTGTCAATAAGCTGTGTAAAACAAGGCGTAGACGCTGTTGTCCCAAGGAATTAGGCTTTAAATGTTAATGCAGCAACGATTACTTATTTGTAAAGGTTAGGGTGGTACTTAAATGTAGAATAAAGAATTTTTTATTAGATTGCCTGAACTTCAGCTTACTATGCAGTACTAAACATACTCCAAATATATTGTATTTACTATAGGGTGGTACTTAAATGTAGAAAGAAAATGTTCACAGCAGATTTTTGAGAAAGTTTGTGTTATGCAAAGGAAGAGATAGAATTTTGTATAAATTTTGCGCACATTTCGAGATTGTTTTGCTGTACCGCAAAGTGGTGAATATCCCACTGACTTTGTGAAACCTCCACTAAGATTATAGTATATAGTTGTTTCAAGTTTTCTAAGCACAAACCGTGAACCATTTCATTTAGTACCACCACAATCAGTGTGTGAGTTCTTAAACTCTGAACATATTTAAGTTTGTAACATACAGAAGAAAACGGCGGAAACCATATAAAGTATATGGGGTTTTCCATACCAAATCGACCACTTTTGAACCCGACCCCTTTAGATTTTACTGAAACTTATCCATCCTTTTCTACCCTTTGAAAAACATTTTTGAGAATTTTTTCAAAATTTTTGAGAATTGTTTCAAAATTTTTTGTCTAACTTTAAAAAAGTTATGAATTTTTCAAAAAAAAAATGGCTTTTTTATTTTCAAATAGCCATAACTTTTGTAAAAATTGACTTTTGGGGACCATTTTTTTTTTTTCATTTTTGTTTTTGAATGAACTTTTCGAAAAAATACACGAAAAAAATGTAACACGATCAATTATATAAAATAATCGGTTTCGCCAATTTTTGGAATTTCGCTTTTTTTGTTTTTTTGTTTTTTTTCCTCAAAAAAAAAAACTTCAATTAATTTGACAACTATCCCTGCTAATCTTAGAGTGGGCCGATTTTCTTTTAAATTTTTTTTATTTATTTAAAAAAAAATTGTCAAATTTTCAAAAATTAAAAAACTTTATAAATAAATAAATAATATATTCACTTGCTTTAATGTTTTTATTACCACCCTAATATGCATATAAACATCTAAATGTAAACAGAAATGTGCAATATTGACCGTAAGCATAGACTTCGTACCCTACATACACACACACATACATACCCACAGCCACAGGTATTCAATTTTCAGTATACGCTTGCAATACACTTTTATTAATACTGACATTAGCGCTCGCATTCGCAATCATCATAAAATCTATGGGATGCACAGCATTCACTAGCACGTGACGCCAGCGCCAATTTAATGTCGTCTCAACGGTGACAATCCGACTCCAGCATCGACACAGTTAATCTAACTCGTGCGGCGGCCGACTGTCGCTGCACAATTAATCCACAAACACAGAGGCATACGAGTGCATACTGTATATATACATACATACATACATACATACTAAGTGAGCGCATAGTTAGTCAACTAAATTGATTAAGCGTTTTTGCGCAATTTCCAGCCAAATGCACATGCCATGTTATGCCATGCTATGTTACGTTTTGCTACACTGTACGGCGCTATGTTAAGTATTGTTATGTTGTGCTTTAGCCTTCTATGTTGTACTATGCTATGCTAAGCAGTGCAATACCATGCTAACTTACATATGTTATGTTGAAGTATGCTCTGCTGCAGTGTGCCTTTGGAATGCCGGTGGCCCTGATAATGTTATGTTGCAGTGGTCAGCACCCACCTAGCGACAGCGTCAGGCTCATTAAAAGCAATCAATGCAACTGTAGTTGGGCGTGCGACCAGCCGAACAGGCGAACAGCCGACCAAACCCTAAGTGGCCTGCTCGCATTAAGTCAATGCAGTTAATTAAGTTGTTGCTTTTGTGGTTTGTGTGCTTTGTACAAAGTACGAGTAACTAGTTTATGGCGCTGAAACGAACATAATTTACTGAATATTGCTATACATACATATGCTATTATATATATATTTATATGCTTGCACACTAACATTTTTTTGCTGTTGTTGTTGTTGTCTTTATTGCAAGGATTTTGCTGATTAAGTGCATAAAGCCATTCATTGCGCGCCAGTTTCCCCTCACAAATCGGTGGCAACACGTTTACAGCCGCCGGTGGCCGCTGAATGGCTGACGCAATAAACGGCGCAAATAACTACATATGTACATATATATTTAAATATAAATGTATGTTTACTGTAAGCAGACTTTTCCAAGATTTTTTGCGGAAATTTTGCGGCATAAATAATTGCAAAAAATCGTCGATTTTCTACTTGATTGCCAATGAACTGCAGCTAGTCGCTGATAAAAGCGCTTGGGTGTGTTTAGTGGTGTGGCCTTTTCACTTTTTGTTGTCTGGTTAGTTCAATTTTTGATTTAAGATAAATTGCACCAGTTTACATACATACATATATAGTTTACAGTCATTTTCGTGACGTTAGTGGCTGTTTCTTTTGAGTCGCTAAAACCAAAAATAATTGTACAAATTTCCTACCAGGATTTTTTGTGTTGTGGACAAGGGGTGTGGCAATGAAACCACCACCTTTTACTGAAATGACAAACCTAGATGTAAGATTAGAACACCCCACATACCGCACTTAGCACATTATTCGCGAATTTTTCTTCATATTTGTTGAGTAGTGTTAATATATGTGACCTGGTCTACGAAAAGGGGGCTTAGGTGTCAAAAAAAAATAAAATAAAATAAAAATAAAAAAAAAGTAAAAAATAAAAAAATAAGTAAAAATTGAAAAAAAAAAAAATATTTTTTGACACCTATGCCCCCTTTTCGTAGACCAGGTCACATATAATTAAATGTGCTCACAGAAAACAGAAAAGTATGATTAAAATCGAAATCGTTTACTATTTAGCAGCGAAAATGCGAAACGATAATTAATCGATTATGAACAAAAACCGTTTTTTGGTTAACAAAAAAATATCGATAACAGAATTTGTACATTATATTGTTGCACAAATAAACATAAAGTAAATAATAATAATTCAGATCGGTTTTCGATTATCATAAAAACGTATTATTTTCGCTTAATAAGCAAATATCGATCATTTAAATAAACACTAAACTTAACAATGAATTAAAGTATGATTGATATCGATATCAATATTATCTGGTAGCACAAATGCGAAAAGTTAATTTCTGGAATATAAACAAAAATCGATTTTCAGTTAACAATAAATAATAATAAATAATATAGAGTGGTTTGAAATTATTAAATAAAAGAACTGTGCTTAAATAAAAAAATATCGATAATTTAAATAATTAATAATAATAATCGATTTCGATTAATCGAAAAAATCGATAATAAGATTTTTACATAATTCATGCACAATAGAGAGAAAACGTAATGAAAACTTGCATAAAGCAAGTAATAAAATTTCGATTTTGTACATTGAAAACAACAAATATCCGCATAAGGAATCAGTGTATCGGAGAAACGTTAAATAAAAGCTGTGTTACAAGTCGGTAAATTTTTAGCGAGTTAAAGGCAACGTACGAATCAATATTTTGTGATTGCTTTACTGACTGCCTACAAGCTAAAGGCCTTCGAAAATTGTCGTTATTTCATAATCTCTTTTTCCGTTTTCGTTCCTAAACTTTTGCGGTCTGTTTTGAAATTTAAGTATTTTTTAGAGGGTTGCCAGCTCTTTTAAACAGAAAATGCACTTGTATAATTTTGTAAATAAATCTTCAGTATAGCGTATATTTATTCTACCCTGATCAGTATACCCTGTGTTAAGTTTATCGTGAAGTTTGTAGTGCCCAGCAGGAAACGTCAAAAACAATATAAAGTATAGAGTATATTATCATTGTGACGAGCTTAGTTGATTTAGACAACGATATTGGACCATAATGGCATATGGCTGACTTAGAAACTGACCGATTAAAATCAAGCTTTTGTACGAAAAACTTTTTCGTTAGACAAGATATCTTCCTGTCATTTGGCATGAATTATTTTCAAAGGCAATACCATAATATGCGAATATATTGTTCAGAAAGAACCAATGTATCATACAGCTGCCATACAAATTGACCGATCAAAATCAAGTCCTTATATGGAAAACTTTCTTATTTGTTTAGTGCAACCGAAGTTAACTTGTTCCTACCTTTCATATGTTTAGAATATTTTGAAAAATAAAAGCACTTCAAAACTAAAACTTTCATAATTCTTCTCTTTATACGCCTAGCTCTTCTGCCACTGCAATCCCCTTCACAGTCGTCAACTATTAACACTTTATGAACGAATTGCCTATAAAAATGTTAAAGTTTTATTTTTTTTGCTGTGCAAGAAAATACTTAAAACAAATACTAAAAGCGAAAATGCATTAACTCACTGAGGAGGTCAATAACAGCAAAAGTGGGGTCGCTAAATAATAAGTCAATGTCAAGTTGAGACGCCTTTCCATTTCCTTTCATTTATTTTCTTCCGACTAATAAATTAATACAATATCTACATACATTATGTTAGTAAAACACAATGTAAGCGCGTATGCATACTAAAATTAATGGTTGTGGATTTTTAGTAGCGACTGTGAGCGCATAAAAATTTAATTATTGCACGAAATTGCAGCGAAAATGTTTTGTTCGAAAATTTCGCTTAAAATAAATTTAAAATACTACTTTGTTGTTGCTTATTTTTATTAATTTTTTTCATACACACATGTATACATGTGTATGTATTTTTATAAACATTTACATCTATATCTATACTATCTACACTAATATTATAAAGAGGAAAGATTTGTACCTATTTTTGTATGTTTGTAATGAATAGGCTCAAAAAGTACTGAGCCGATTTAAAAAATTCTTTCACCGATAGAATGCTACATTCTTTCAATTTGACATAGGCTACATTTCATTAAAAAAAATTAGGGATCCTTGGTAAAATTTGAAAAATGTAACCGAAGGAGTAGAAAAATGAACAAAATTATGTACAACAATATTGAAGAACATCATAATGTCTACAAAAAACTCCGCGGTAGCATATGTCCAACTATTGTAGTTATGTCACTACAACAACTTTTTTCTTTTAATCTATACCAATATTATAAAGAGGAAAGATTTGTACCTATTTTTGTATGTTTGTATGTTTGTAATGAATAGGCTCAAAAAGTATTGGGCCGATTTAAAAGATTCTTTCACCAGTAGAATGCTACATTTTTCCAATTTGACATAGGCTACATTTCTTTTTGAAGAAAACTAGATATCCCTGGTAAAATTTGAACAATGTAACCGAAGGAGTAGAAAAATGAGTCTTAAAATGTCTTTCGTCGAATGCGCGCCGTGGCCGTAGTTTGCGATGCATTCTGAAAAGCGCGCCGGGCCAGAGATTGTAAAGTATAGAGAAGGTGCAAATTGAATTCTGTATGATGTTCGATTTGGCGGCTAACAGAGCCGATAGAATCAAAGTAAAGAATTCGACGTTGTCGCTGCTATTTAGCAGAATTGAGCACGTGCAGTGGCAAAAATATATGTAAAACGACTGTGTTCATTATTTATTACTGTTATTTAAATTTTTTGATTATTATTATTTTTGTTTTTTAATTTTTCATAATGAGTATTTTTATTTTATTTTTATTTTTTTTTTTTTTTATTATTACTTTTACTTATAATATTTTTATACGCCAATTTTTAAAGAATATTATTATTATTATTATTTAATATATTTATTTAATAGATTATTATTTACTTAAATGTAAAACGACTGAATTCATAATTTATTACTGTTATTTTAATCTTTTGATAATTATTATTTTTATTTTTTAATTTTTCATAATTAGTATTTTTATTTAATTTTTTTTTATATTTTTTTCGTAATTATTACTTTTACTTATAATATTTTTATACGCTAATTTTTAAAGAATATTATTATTATTATTATTTAATATATTTATTTAATAATTTATTATTTACTTATATGTAAATCGACTGAATTCATTATTTATTGCTGTTATTTTAATTTTTTGATTATTATTATTTTTAGTTTTTAATTTTTCAAAAGTGCCCGCCACTTAAACCATCAAAGAAATTGAATATAAATAGACTTACATACAAATATAACTGTGGGATTTTTTATAATACATATAAAAATATTTGTGAAAAAAAGTGTTTTATATCCAAATTTCCAAAAATAAATAATTGTCTATCCCGTGCGATGCCGGGACGGGCTGCTAGTATATTTATATACATACATATATCTACTTGTATCCACCAACAAAAACAATAATTCATTATATACTCATAATAACAATAGAGATGTTGCGGTTATGTCGCAATTGCATGTCTTCGTGTTTTTGTTTGTTGTTGTTGTTGGCATAGTTCCAATTGCAAATTAGACACAGACGAGACAGGGAAATTTGTATGCCCAAAATAACAGCGACACGACATAAAAATTCGGCCACATAAATTGTTCAGCACAGTAATTTGTTGCATTATGCCAGTGTATCTACATACATACATACATATGTAATATGTATAAATGTATATACATATATGTATGTTTTTGTGCAGGTACATATTCATTTGTCTGCAAAATGTAGGCTAATGTGTCATAGTGTTAGGGCACTGAAGGTATTTGTGGCAAAGTTAAGGGAAAACAATTTCTGCAACGAAAGTGAGTTTGTAATACAGTGGTGGCGAGGATAGTTAGAAGAACGGATATATTTTCAAAAATTAAAATTAAAAAAAAAAAAAAAAATAAAAAAAAAATACGAACAAAAATTTGAAAAAATAAAAAAAAATAAAGAAATTATGCGAAATTCCTCTTTTTTCACTATATCACATACAAGCTTCTTGCTGACTTTGAGGCGTAGTGCATCGAAAAAGTAATAGGTATAAACTGGTATAATTAAAAAACAGTTTAAATATAAATACAATTTTGACCGAATCAAGGCAGCAGTCAGTCAAAACTCGATATGCGGCGCCAATCACTCACATAAGTGCAAATGAAAAGAGATTGTAATTTTCAATAAAGCTTAGAACAGAAATAGTTTATGATTCAAGTACTTAAAGCAAAATGTTTTTAAAGTCGCTGCGATCAAGTAAAACTGAGAAATATGATATTCAGTTATACGAAATTTTTCGCATGCCTGCATATTACTAGGGTGGCACACAAGTTTACTGTTATCTATAAAGGTTCTAACTCGGCTATAATGGCGTAAGCGATGTCAACGCCAGTAAAGCAAATAAAAGTTTTCGAAATAAGGAAAATTTGTATAAAAAGGATATTCTCTTTATTCAAAACCAAAAACAGCGCATTTCGATGCTACTAAGTACGGAATTGCTTCTTTAAATTTAAAAATTTTGGAAGAAGGGTAATGTTAACTGGTAGAATGATGTAACCAAGGTGCAGTTCGCCTTCTCTTTCATAGGAAGAATAATTTTTCATCACCTTACATTGTAAGGATGACCCCAAGTACTCGATGGCAGCGTGACTACTTTCCTTCTTTATTGAAATTCATTACTGTGATATTTCTTCTAAATTTATTCTTGGAAAACTTTGTGATTTACTATTGAGTGATCCAAAACAACTCAATAGTAAATCACTTCTAACTTTGCAATCCTCCCTTGAGCGGGCTCTATGATGGTGAAAGCTTTTACAAATCCAAATATATGCTCATATCTCTTATATTTTCATTCAATTAAAGGCGAGTCTTTCCAAAAATGGTGCTCCTTACACTCATTGTAATGCAGAGAGAAAGGGAAATTGTGAGAGTCAGTGACGCCAACTTCGAAATATGCGTTGGTTAAATGCACAGAATTAAACCTTATGATATGTACCTTTTGTGGAAAAATAAGCTATCCAAGCCTTAGAGTTTCCACATACCTTCTTCAGGATATAGAGAATAAACCTGTAACTATTTGTTGTACCCTCGTACGCTTATGCGCATATTTACGCACACTTTGTTGGTATTTATGTCTTTAACTTGTTTATGGTAGTTTGTTATGTCTGCCCACAATAAAGTATGTAAAATGCTGGTTCGCATTAAATTACCGTTTTTATTGATTTGCTTTTAATAAATTGTTGTCACCCGATGCGTTGACACTTATTGAGTTGAAAACGAAACCGAATTCGTATGCAAATACGGTGTAAATATGTTTGTTATACTTTTTGCACCTTTTTCGCTTGTCTTTTTTGTTGTAGTGAAATATTTAAGAAAAAATGCGCTTAAGCGACTATAAAACCGATGGCCACCGGCAGAAATGACAGTTCAACACACTCGAGAATTTCAATTTCGTACGCGATTACATAAGGCGATCGTGTGCAGTTTTGAATGTCCAATGCTTGTTCGTATGTGCGAATATGTACGTAAAAACGACATAAATTGCAATTGAAGCTTTTGCTCTTTGTATTGCTTTTTTCGAAGTTTTTCGGAGTTTGGCTCTTTGTAGCCCTTGGCTTTGGCGACTCGTAGCCGAATAATGCGGGGCAAAGAAAGGTTCACTTTTTGTTTTTGTATCTTGTGTGGTTGTCTGCCGCGTCAAGATCTGATTAATCAGCGTAAAGTTGCTTTTGACAGCGACAAGTGGTCGAGCTGTCACTTTTATTTTTATTTTATTTTGTGAATTTTGACATTCAACTACCTTTGTTACACTTCTTTGTCTGAGTGCACTGAGTGAGTATTTAATTGTTGTTATGTTTTTGTTCAATTTCAAGTTTACGAGTCACCAAAGGTATAATAACCTGTAATTAGTGATTGTGAAGTGTATATAAAGACCTTAAAGAATTCAATTCAGTGGTTAAAAGGTAGAAAAATTGTTATAAAATCAAAACTTACATTTTTTTACCTAGA
The DNA here is from genome assembly GCA_027475135.1 of Bactrocera correcta. NCBI lineage: Eukaryota > Metazoa > Arthropoda > Insecta > Diptera > Tephritidae > Bactrocera > Bactrocera correcta. The sequence continues at coordinate 82,096,879 of CM050325.1, read as the reverse complement.
AATTCTATATCTTCGACATACGGCTCCGTATGTGCATAAAAGAGACAAGGGTGACAAGCAACGTCATAAATGAAAAGAACTGTCAAGCTTTATGCGGCAATATAAACGAACCCTACCTTTCTATCTCGCGTTGATGTTGTGCACCAATGTAGTTTTCGGTCAAACGAAGCCTGTCATTGTTGAAAATACAGGTTAAATTAATATCGCGTAATTATAATTCAAGACCTCTTTTGTAGTAATCTTAAGAGAACTAAAGCCGAACGGTGTTTAGTTCAAAGCATGTGGGGAGAAATTGAGACTCATCTGAAGAGCATGAATGAAAAGGAAAAATGAAAAAAAAGTTCAGTAGAGCAAATTTCCGAGTCACCTTTTCTGAATTAGACCGAAAACAACTGATTACTGCGACCTATAATGCTTTCTCCACCATCTATTTGGAGTCACTTCTAGCTTTCCAAATTATATTCAACACTACTTGCCCTTAAAAATACTTAAAAATAGCTAAAGCTATTGTCTAAACTCAAGCGAGCACAAATTCAAATACACAAAGAGCTTATATGTGACCTGGTCTACGAAAAGGGGGCTTAGGTGTCAAAAAAAAATAAAATAAAATAAAAAAATAAAAATAAAAAAAAATTGAAAAAAAAAATTAAAAAAAATTGATTTTTTGACACCTAAGCCCCCTTTTCGTAGACCAGGTCACATATAAAAAGTAAGAGAGGCTTCTTCTAAAAACACTCGCCTGCTGAAAAATACGGCAATACCCAGTTTTGTACCTTTTCCTCTTATTCGCGTCAGCATTCCATTCCACTTAGTGTCAATTTCGGTGGAATTTTTCGTTTACATTGGTGCAAGTAAACTTGTCAAAGGCTATCACATTTACTACAACAACAATGGAAATAGTACTCGTATTCGTGGAAAATTTACTTACTTATGTCTTTCGCAATTAATGCCAAGGCGTTGGTGGGACTTTGCCTATCGTGAATCTAAAAGCGTAGAAAATTGTCTGTCAGTTTACTCAGTCAGTTATTACCAGTTTATACCAAGTGGTATAAAGTGGTACTGTCGCTTGCTATTATATTTCTTATTGTTTATGCCAGTTCACTTTAGTTATGCCAGCTTATGCCAGCTGTATGTTCTATTCATTCCGAAGCACGGTTAATCTAAGATAGGTTATATTCGGTTATACCAGTTACTGTGATTTATACCAGTTGTTTGTTCAATTCGCTACATTTCACTCTTTCGTAAATCGCCAATATGTGTTCGGCCTGATGCCATGAATCGCTTTATCGGAGAACGCCACGCCTATTGTCTGCTTAGCAGCTAACAAATGGGCTGATGAAAAAAAAATTAATTGCTGTTCGACGAACAACCGTTCGTTAGACCTGTGATTAGCCCAATTGACTGCGCATCTATTGAATTGCTCAGCTGACCGGATAACTGTCCGCGCTGCGAACGCTCGGATGCGGTTGCAAATGGCGAGCCTTGCAAAGTAGTTTTACGCCTTACTTTAAATATTTTTTTAGTTGTTTTTTTTTTAACTATTTTATTGTTGTTTTTGTTATTGCAACTGCAGCTGTTTCAATTATTTATCGCGGCAAATACGATTTTTTATTTTTGCACTCGCTGTCACAATCGTTGCCCAGCTATTTTTAGACAATCACACATCATTAATTCGTGCAGTCCAAATAGAAACGGCTTTGCTTGCCTATCGCTTGTATGGACGGCCGTCTTGCCAACGCCATCGCCATTGCAGCGGTTCGGCCTAATGGCTACATTAGCGCATCGTGGCACTTGCAACTATTCGCCGTTTCGCCGTTACACGTCTCTGTGTGAGAGCCGACACCAGCGGCCCCTCATGGTGTGCCAACGAAACTGACAAGCTGCACAAACACTGCCCGTTTGTTGTCGTTTTCATGGCAATAAACATACATAAATGCAATTTTGCCACCGATCGACGATTGCACCACAAGCGCTGGGTTTATGGAAAATTTTTGCTACACTTGTGTATATTTATAGCTTGGCGCACTCAAGGCAAAGCGGCCGCTTGCATTTTCACCGACTACCCATCTTTGGTGGCAACTACGCAGTGCTTATCTTTCGAGTATTTGTGCTTATCAGAGGCTGCGAATAATTACTTTGCTCGGCAATCATTTAAATAGGCCTTGTATTTTTCCATTAATCAAACAAAAACACACACATACCTACATACTCATACATACATATGTAAATATGTATACTTACACTTATACATATTTATGCAAAATATTTCTCAGACTTTGCTAAAATATATACATAAGTTTTTGTAGGACTTTGTCCATTCATCGCGCAGGACATTGGCAAAGCTCCAAATGGTTTTTGCAAAACACTACGCGAAGGCCACTTGTCACTTTTTCATGTTGACAAGATGTTTATACTCAGAACAGGGTATATTAAGTTTGTCACGAAGTTTGTAACACCCAGAAAGAATCGTCGGAGACCCTACAAAGTATATACATATATAAATAATCAGTATGTCGAGCTGAGTCGATTTAGCCATGTCCGTCTGTCTGTCTGTATATATACGAACTAGTCCCTCAGTTTTTAAGATATCGTTTTGAAATTTTGCAAACGTCATTTTTTCTTCAAGAAGCTGCTCATTCGTCAGAACGGCCGATATCGGACCACTATAACATATAGCTGCCATACAAACTGAACACATAGTTACTAACAGAAATGCACCTGGGAAGGGTGTTTAGCTTCGGTGCAACCGAAGTTAACGTTTTTTCTTGTTTTAAAATAAATAAATAATTCTTTTATTCAAAGAAGTAAACAGATGATAGAAATCGGTAATTTCTTTTCAGCTAATAAATAAGGCTTTGAAAAGCTTTCAAAATTTTGTGGAATTTTTAAAAATTTGAAAATAAAATAATATTGCAGGTTATATTTACATAGGTACAGTTATAGCGCACAAATGATTATCAAAATATCAAAAATCATACATTAAACTTTCTAAAAGCTTCCGCGTTTGATATTCTTTTCGTGTACAAATAGTGTACTACATTCTGATTGATGCACTTTCAAAGTCTATATGGCCACAAATCTAAACAAATAAAGTCGATATTTGCATGGATATATCTACATACAAAATGTTTATATATATGTAAATATATACATATCTATACTAATATTATAAAGAGTAAAGATTTGTACCTATTTTTGTATGTTTGTATGTTTGTAACGAATAGGCTCAAAAAGTACTGAGCCGATTTCAAAAATTCTTTCACCAATAGAATGCTACATTCTTCCAATTTGACATAGGCTACATTTCATTTTGAAAAAACAAAAAAAAATTTAGATCCTTGGTAAAATTTGAACAATGTAACCGAAGGAGTAGAAAAATGAGTCTTAAAATGTCTTTCGCCGAATGCGCTGCCGAAACTATTAGCGATAGAACAAAATAACGTACAACAATATTGAAGAACATCATAATGTCTACAAAAAACTCCAAGGCAGCATATGTCCACCTATTGTGGTTATGTCACTACAACAACTTTATTTCATTTTAAACATTAATGAAAATGCTAACCAAATTCAAACCTTGCTATTTATGTGTTTATATTAATCCTTATCCAAATAAATTATTTTATGGTCAAGACCATTTAACTACCTATAAAATAGTTTTTAAATTGGACTTTCCATTCAAAAGATATTACGAATTAAAAAATTCAAAAAGTAAACAAAACCGCCAAAGCGCCGTGGCCGTTGTTTGCGATGCATTCTGAAAAGCGCGCCGGGCTAGAGAATGTAAAGTACAGAGAAGGTGCAAATTGAATTCTGTATGATGTTCGATTTGGCGGCTAACAGAGCCGATAGAATCAAAGTAAGGAATTCGACGTTGTCGCTGCTATTTAGCAGAGTTGAGCATGTGCATTGGCAAAAATATATGTAAAATGACTGAATTCAATATTTATTACTGTTATTTTAATTTTTGATAATTATTATTTTTATTTTTTAATTTTTCATAATTAGTATTTTTATTTTATTTTTTTCGTAATTATTACTTTTACTTATAATATTTTTTTACGCTAATTTTTAAATAATATTATTATTATTTAATATATTTATTTAATAATTTATTTCTTACTTATACATATGTAAAACGACTGATTTCATTATTTATTACTGTTATTTTAATTTTTTGATTATTATTACTTTTTGTTTTTAATTTTTCAAAAGTGCCCGCCACTTAAACCATCGAAGAAATTGAACATAAATAGACTTACATACAAATATAACAGTGGGATTTTTTTTAATACAAATAAAAATATTTGTGAAAAAAAGTGTTTTATATCCAAATTTAAAAAAATAAATAATTGTCTACCCCGTGCGATGCCGGGGCGGGCTGCTAGTGTATACATATACTTATTACGTGATACGCCAATTATTTGCTAATTTCAAGGATTTATATGCTAAATTAAAGATGATACCAGTCAGTGATGGCACGCCGATTAGCTTGACTTTCGACGAGGGCGTCAATGTTATGCAACTCGTATATATGTAAGTGCCTGCAATACGTAAAGCACAATATCGTACATATGTATGTGCACATGTACATATATACATTAATGAATATGACACCTTTTAAATCGTTGTTTGGAAGTCATTATTTAGAATGCAAAGTGCAAACGTTTTAAATGAGGGATTTTATTAGGGGGATTACAACAAAAAATTGTATTTATTTATTTTTTTTTTTTTAATAATTCCTGAACATTCCAATATTTAAAAGTAAAGAAGACATTACTAGACAGGATAGAGGTAAATTAGGCTGTTAGCTGACGAGAGGACTCTCTGTTGACTAACTGTACGAAAGCGCTATGCCGATATTTTGAAAATTAATTTTTTTGACGCTGTCATTTAAAGCAATCAACTTTATCTATATGGCTGGAAGAAAGTCTAAAGTTATACTTGTAGACACTGTCTCAATCATAACTAAGCTATGGTTGGCTTTTTTCTTGTCTTTGAAGTATTTTAACAGCTACAGTAAATGCTTATGTCTCAATGGTTATCTGTTGTGAGTTCCTCAAATATGTATATATTTATCCACATATCGTTACATATTCTACTACAACAGAAAATATGTCAAATTGTGATTTTTTTCTCGCAAAACTAGAGGTTGTCATTTGAGAAAATAATCGTCTTCAATTTAGTCTTGAAAAAATATTTATTCCATTTCTTCATGACAGTAATTTAAATCGAAAAGCATAATTCTAATGAGTTTATTTAAATAAGAAAATGTATTATTGTTAAACTATGTGATATATTTTAAATATGACAAACAAAATAATGCCGAAACCTTTAGGAATGGTAAAAAAAACTATAGCTAAAAAATTCCAAAAAAAAAATTTTAATTTTCCTGCTGATATTTTCTAACTTAAAAACTTTATTGAGTAAGCCGATTAGAAATCTTATAAAAATCAATCCATATAACTAAATGAAAAAAAAAATAAAATTAAATCAATAAAAATGTAGAAAAATACAAAAATAAAAAGAAATAATGCCTAATGAATTACGCTTCGACTTGATGCGCCTGTCAATCGAGCCCATGTGAGGCTACGCCAATTGGGTATGTCTGCAATCACAATGTCACTTACACGAGTAGATATAGCGGTATCAGAGCGACAGTTGACACCCACATATGTGCGTCAACACACCTGGTTTTAATGACGATTGAGCTGTTTTTTTTGGGTGCTGCACCGAGCTTTTGTTGAATTATATTATAAAAAAAATATAATTCAAATATAAAAAAAAAAAAATATAAATATAAAATTTAATATTTTATTAAACAAATTTCATATCAAAAGATATTATGTCTATATTTCAAATCTAAAATTTTTGTTTAATATTAACTTAATTTGAATTTTTTATTTTACTAAATAAACTAAATACAATATAAGTATACTCTTTACTGAAAAGTCTTTCACTAAAATAAACACATTTTTGATGAATTGAAAGTTTGAATTTTTTTCAGTTTTTTATTTATTTTTTTTCTTTGTAAATTACTTAAAAAGTATAATAATCATTTGCTAAAGAATCTTTGAATCCGTGTTTCAATTATGTGTCATCTTCATTGCACACCTGGTTTTCTCCCTGAAACTGAGTCATTAAAAATTCACGCCTGAACTAGTAGACCTATTTAATATTCACCATTGACTGACGATTGATTGTTGGCAATGACGTATGTAGCTACAATGTAGTGGCATATAAAAATCTATACGTACAGGTATATTTAACTAATACATCATTTATTAGCCCAGCAAATTTCCAGTAATAGATCATAAAGTTTTCAACGAACATCGAACGGAAATGTTTGCCACTTGGGGAAGCACTTACACAAGGAAGCTAGTCTGGGATTTTTCTTCGAAAATAGCAAATGCTTCAATATACTTTACTTATTTTCATTTTACTTATTTTTGACGCTCACAGTATATTTCGTAATTGACAATTTCCTGGGCTTATGCATCTCTCATAGAAACACTCGTCCTATTGGCTTCTCTTGAGACGATTTTTTTAGCAGCCATTTTCAGCATTTGGCGATAAACACTCTTTGTCAAGATGTTGGTGAGTCACTATTTATGTGTACGAGGGCTGCTATATATTTCTGGCCTAATAATGATAATAGGAATATTTATCAATGAAAATGGTTTTATTGTTTTTCAAAATATTCTCCATCAAGATTTATTCACTTTTGCATGCGCTCAAACCAATTTTCGAAGCACTTTTTCCACTCCGATTGAAACACCTCCAAAACATGGTTTTTGAATGCTTCAGCAGCATCTTCTGGCGACGAAAATCGTTGACCACACATTATTTTCTTGATGTGTGGGAATAAAAAGAAGTCATTGGGTGCCAAATCAGGGCTGTACGGCGGATGACCCATCAATTCAACGTTTTAGCCGGTCAAAAAGACGCTGGTTTGAGCCGATGTGTGAGAGCTCGCATTGTCATGGTGCACAATGATTCGTCTTCTCTTCTTCGTTTTTCGAGTTTCTCCGAAGACTTAAGGCAAACAAACGGTGGTGTACCACTCAGAATTGACCGTCCTACGTTGCTCAAGCGGAACAGAGGCCACATGAACAGTTTTGCCGAAGAATCAGGCAACCATTTGCTTCGAAGTGCTTCTTCCACGAATAATTTTCGTTGGATTTGGCTCGTCTTGGAAGACCCACACGGCCGATTGCTGTTTTGTTTCAGGCTCATACGCATAGATCCATGATTCGTCACCGTCTTTTGAAGCACCGCGATCGTATTTTCTCAGCATTTCTTTACACCAATCCACACGAGCCTTTTTTTGAGCGATTGTCAAATTGTGAGGGATCCAACGAGAACAAACCTTTTTTACGGCCAGGTGTTCATGCAATATCGAATGTATGCTGGTGAGAGAAATGCATAGGCATGCCTCTATCTGAAGGTATGTTACGCGACGGTCTTGCATTATCAGTTCACGCACGGCATCGATGTTTTCTGGCACAACGGCTGTTTTTGGACGACCTTCACGGAATTCGTCTTTGAGCGAGCGTCGGCCACGATTGAATTCATTGTACCAATTTTTTACAGTGCTATTGGATGGTGCTTCATAACCATACAAAGATTTTAGTTCATCGATGCACTCTTGTCGTGATAATCCACGTCGAAAGTAGTGAAAAATGATCGCACGAAAATGTTCACGAGTTAATTCCATTTTTTGGCCGAGATGAATTTTTTAATTCGCTGTAAATAGAATAATTTACGATTAAATGACAAAACGTTCTGAGTGATGTTATGCTAAAAAATGTCAAACTTTCCAATGGAAATGTCAGATTGCACCTGGCAGCACTTAGTGTTGCCTAGGCCAGAAATATATATAGCAGCCCTCGTATGACCTGGTGTTGACCTATTGGAAGACAATGGCTCTCCTATTAGTCGCAGATTTCCCTTCTGGCCGATGACATACTTCATTCAGTCGAATTGTTGACAATGCTGATCTAAATTAAGAGCTTGGCCGTAAAGAAAGAGCTCAAGGTAGATGATCCCCGCCCAATGCCACTAAACACACAACATACCCGCGCATACCCGCGCATACCGACTAAGCATATGAAAGCACTAAATGTGCTCGACATTTCAATGAGAACTTATAAAAATTTTTTCATTGATCATCGGTGTTCAGAAATATAAGTTTAAAAGCAGTTCTCTCAACTAAAACGCTCACGTCGCCAATTTTGGTAACGCTATTTTTTTTATTTTTTCACATCTTTTTTATTTTTTCAAATCTGAAAAAATGAGGCTGTGCCAACACTCAAGGGATAGAGTCATACGGAGTTGAAAATTTTGAGAGAGCGGTTTTTTGGCAGCAACTGCCCAGTGACAAGTTTCGGATAGCAACTAGAGAAGATGGCAAGTCATACAGAGTTGTAATTTATATGAAATAGGTTTTCCTGGCAGTAAACGCCCAGTACCAAATGCGGACCAGTTTCTTTTAGATAAAATCGATTTTTATAAAATATGATATCACAGCAACGAAAATAGGAAAACTACTCAAAACTTTTAACGCGATAATCTGAAAACAAGAACCAAGTATTTAGCAGAAATTGTCAAATTTGATCACAAATTAGAAAATTGTATAATTCTCGAAGTGTTCGAAGTCGAAGTCACTTCGTTAGAATTTCTTATTATCTAATTCTGAGTGTTATCAAATATTAATGCCGCAAAAATGTGCAAATAGAAGTTAAACAATATCATCACCTTCTCATTAACTCGAGTTCATTCAACCGTCCGCCCCTTCGCCCGCCGCCTCAAAGCGCAAATGTCATTGCCGCAGCTGCAATTTGCGCTCGTGTAGTAATGAACACCTCAAATTCGTTGCAATTACAAATCCGAACACAGCTTATTATACTACGACACGCTAATTTCGCATTGTGTTTAATTAACGTGACACTAAAAGGCGCTAATTACTAACTCGACAGTGGCGGCAGGTAAACAACATTTGCGTTGATACCAAAGTATATAGGCAATTGCCTACACATTGCCAATTAAAAGCCAATTTCTATTGACACAGCAACCAAAGCGGTGTTTACACATAAGTTTTTCAAGTCATCTAGCGCCTAGCCGCTTCAGTTAAAACTAATACTATATTTACGGCTAAGTGAACTATACGAACTCGAATTCGAATTAAGTGGAAATCACAAAATCATAAGTACGAGCTTTGGAAACAATCCCCTCATCACACAGTGCATGCGCTTAATGAGTCACGTCCAGCTTGTGCGGTACGTACGACAACGTGTGGGAAAACGGGCCAAAGATCAATGATCGCAGCGTCGCGTTAGACGTGTTAGACGCGTACGATGTGCGCTGTACGGGGTAAAACTTTCATTTTCATTGAAACCGCATGACGGCGGATAAAAATGTGTTACAAATGAGTTTTTCTATCGGTACGAGCGGGTACGCCAGCGATAAGTGTCAATCAGCAATGAATACACACATACATACACACTATATACCGAGTTGTTGGATACGAGTGAGTAAGTGCATCCGCACGTCAGCCTCCAGTCGCCCAGCTGCCCGTCTGTTGCCTGTTTATTTACTTACCTGCCGCTTTGGTGGCAGTCCGGCGGGTTTGGCTAGCGGCTGTCGAAGTGACAGCTTCGTTTATCCGTCGATATGCGGCGAACACGCTAAGCGTATGTAATGCCCGTGATTTACACGAGATTCACAAAGTAAAACAAAGCGCTAATAAATATGAATGAATGATCACCGGCCGTCGACAGCCGCGCCACCTGCGCCACCCGCTTGCACGGCGCCAAGTGGCTGGAGTCGGAAAAGGGCGTACGGCCCGTAAATTGTCGGGTTATTAAGACAATCACATTGCGAAAACAGATAATTTATTGTTAACACAATTAGCCATAATTTGAGCGTTAAGCAAGCAATGCCAGCGAGGCGTTAAATCGGCAATAAATGCCAGGCATTTTTATGCACGATTTTTTTGTTCTCAGTTCCCACTGCCATCCTACAAATCTAAAAATGATAACTATTACTAAATATTCAGTTATAGTTAAGCTAGTAAAGCGAATTTCTTTGGGAATTATTTCACAGCTATGTAATTTATCACTAATGCATTTAATTTGTTTATTTTCACAGATTTTTTACCTAAATTTTTTTACCAAACAACGAAAAGGACGTTATTAAAAATTTCATAAAAAAAAAAAAACCGAAAATAAACTCAAAGTCGACTTTGATTAATTGCTAAACGAAAGTTAAGCTCACTAACCTTGACCCCACTGACTTTGACCGCAGACAGTTACACGCGCGCGCGCGCTCCTCTTTTTTTTTATCCAAAATGAGTATTATCGATAGCGGACGTTATCGGCTGCGCAAAGATTGGGCCAGCGCCTCCATACCGTCATTGGTCGACATCGATGAGCATGTGAGTGATGAGGTAGAGAATTCGCTGAATATTACCACACCGTTGCCGCCACCAAAGCCGCCACGTCGCAGCTCATTGGCCTTGGGTTTGTTCTCAAGCAAAGGCGATAAGAGTCAGAAGCGACGCAGCTCGATTGCGGTGTTTTTACGACGCGACAGTAATAAGGTGAGTGCACATTTATTATATATTTGAAAGTTAGCGTAGAAAAATGTTAAGGACTCGGTCAGTAGAAGTGTGTACTAACGTCTAGCTGATAGTATTACAAAACACGGATCAAGTACGTACTGTGTAACGATTTTGGCTCTGAACTAAGTATAGTTGCACGTGATCTTTAAGTGTACCGTGTCTTGTGCCTGCTTTGGAACTTACTGATCCATGTTAGAACCGAAAAAGCAGTTCTTGTCCAAAACTAAACATTAATTCTGGTATCGCAAAACCTATGGTCCTGTGTCGTCAAAACAACTCGCTTCCTCATTCAACTGTTAGATGAGTTCCATGATAGCCTACTTTTCCATTAAACTGGATCAATAACGATAGAACTGAACTGAATGGAATTATATGTGACCTGGTCTACGAAAAGGGGGCTTATGTGTAAAAAAATCAATTTTTTTTATTTTTTTTTCAATTTTTTTTTTTTTTTTTTGACACCTAAGCCCCCTTTTCGTAGACCAGGTCACATATATTTTTAGGTTTAATGTGATCATAGATCAGTGGTAGTGGTCTAACAAATTCAGATTACCTGAAAAGTTAAGAAGTTCTTGTTGGAACTTTGAGCTACTATTAAAAAAGTTTCAGAATTATTTGTTCAGATTTTTATAGAGCTCCTTTTTGTGGATATAGCTTGATTAGATCATTATATCTCATAAACTCTTCTAGCTTATATTTCAAAAAACTGATTATAGAGTGCCGAAGTCATCCCAAGAATTATTATATAGATTATGTTTGAGGATTCTATAGCCAAATATATGTTAATAACTAGTATGTGCTATCTAAAAAGTAGCGCTTAAATCTCAGAGCAAACCCTTAGTTTGTAAGCACTTAGGTAGACATTGACAAAGTATCTATTTTCGATAAAATATCGAACCGTCTTTTATCCTTTCAAATAATATTCTGCACTTTTACGTTTTCAGAATACAACCAAAGATTCATATGAATCAGCTGTGAAACACGAAAAAAGTGATGGCTCCAACACACCCGCTAGTCCGGAAATTTCCTTCAGTTCAGCGGAACATGTGCGTGCCTCATCGCCCAATGAACCGGGCAAAGTAACCTATTTCGATGATGGCTCTAGCCTAAGACCCATTGTGAAGGGTATAAACAATACTTACGATTCGCCTGTAGATAAAGAGCGTAATCGTCGACGACGCAGTTCACTACAAGCCAAATTAGAGCGCCATCGTCGCAAGAATAACGACATCAGTCAATTGAGCATAGACAACAGCCTGCCAAGCGGCTCACAAAGCGATTTGACCAATGGCAGTATGGGCGGTAGCGCCATCGGCACATCGTCGGGTGATCTATCTGGCGGTGATATCGATACGCATCATTCGGCATATTTTCCGCGTCAGAAACGTCATTCGTGGTGGAATATTTTCGTGCCAGACAATTTGAAGACCAGGTGAGCGAGAGAGAATGAATGCTTTTATAGATCTTAAATCTTTATGCGTAACAGAGTGGGGCACTAAACTAAAACCGTTAACCAGATAATTGTGTTATGTGAATTTAAAACTGCTAATAACTGCGAGTGTGTACCTCCCTCTTAACATAGTAGATCCTTCAATGATATTTGGTGTTCACGTTGCGCTGTAAACCCGGGTTTTAAGGGCGGACTATGGTGTTTAACTTTTAGAAATGAGAACCAATATGTATGTGTGTATGTAAAGTACATATGTATAAAACAAACTTATTTTTTGAGAGCGGCAAAAAGCGCTAAATTCAACACGGTACCGTTAAATTCATATGACATAGACAAAACCATACAATTCCGTTATAGTCCTCAACACAAAATCTTAAACACGAGTTTGTAGCGCAACGTGTTCTTAATTTTATACAAAATAACCAAGAAATACATACATACTCGTACATATGTATGTATGTATGTATTTTGTCGCAATTCTAATAACAGCATGTGCTGTCGGAATTACCGTACGCAGTGCACTGGAATGCCATATTGTAAACTTTTACTCTAATTACTCTTTTAGTTGTTCTTATTTTTGTGCCTGTTTTGTGCAAATAACCTCTTAAGGGACTCTAACCGGGTTCAGCTATATTTAAATACAGCTCTTCACTGGCTTGAAGGCACAACCACACACATGAATGACTAACAAATATTAACTTGTGCGAAGCGATGCTGCCGAGTGCAAAAAAAAAAAAATAATACATAAATGCACGTGTTTAATTGGATGTGTTAAAAAATGTGTGTGGCTTCGTGAGTGGGCATATATTTCGTATGTGGGAATAACCAGCATGCGGTTGGCGGCGAACGCAGTTTTTTCCAAGAAGGTTAAGAAGAAATGCGAAAGAACCAGTATTTTGCACTTTAGCGACTTCGGCTCCCGCTTTTTACAACTTTGATGCAACTGTTTTTGGTATATTAAGTCGTGTTATGACATGAAATGCATGTGAGCTTGAGATTGTGCCACACCTCTTTATATGGGTATGTCGGTTGTGGTTGCATAATTGAATATCATCTTTCTTTTAGTTTCACTTATGACATTTCTCCTCATCACACAAATCAGCGCCGCTCGTTTGGGTGTCACGATATATATTTTTTTTTTTTGGCGTTCGGAAATGCTAAAAATACGAATTGTACGAGCACAAAGGAAAACCGGAAAAGGCGTTCGTAAAATACTGAATTCCAAAGAGATCGTTATGAATATATTATTTTTTTAAGCCACTCAACTTTTTAAGTTTGAGTAGCATCGTTTACGTTTTACAAGATTTAACACTTAAATGTTAAGATTTCGGTACGAAAAAGTTTTAATTAAGTCGTAAAACTACACATGAATCTCCAAGCAGTCATTATTATGAATTCCCCGAGTGTTTGATTAATGAAAGAAAGATAGTGACTAAAACATATCTGATGGCAAAGCACACACCAACAAATACTAACAGAACATATTTTTAGCTGCATGAATTCTTATTTAATATTGGGTAGTCGAAAAAGTATTTTGTCAATAGATGTCGTTGCAGTCGAATATCTCCAGTGCTACCTATAAAATTGTGTTGGAAAGCTGCTATTTTAAGCTTCATTTAACTAAAAAAAAAAACTAAAATTAAATTTGTGAAAATGAAAAAAAAAATTAAAATTAAATTTGTGAAAATAAAAAAAAATAAAAATTAAAATTAAATTTGTGAAAATTTTAACTTTTTTCAAAACTTTTCACAAATTTAATTTTATTTTTTTTTTTTTTTCTGTTCAAAAATGAATGAAAAAATAAATATATTCGCTATATTTTGAAACTCTTAAATAAAAAAAGGGAAGAATGTCGCGCAAGCCCCCAATGAAATGTTTGAAATTTACGCGAACGATGCTGTATCAGTTCGTGTAGCACAACAATGGTGCGCTCGCTTCCATTCTAGAAATTTCGTATTGCACTGATGAAATAATGTCTCTAGTGGAAAAATGGCAGAAAGTGTTCGACCAAAATGGTATACATACATATATTTATTTATTTATTTATTATTATAAATATAAAAAAAATAAGTTGAAGTTTGATTAGAATACGAAAAGACTACCCATAAAATACCGCTTTACCAACATCAACAACCAAATTCAGCTGCAGAAGTACTTCCACTACTTCTTTAGTGTTGAGTTGTCTAGTCGAAGAGACCGAAACCCATGTCGTCGTCTTCCTCGGACTCCGACTGCTCCTTTTTGGCTTCTTCCTTTTTTTCGGCAGCAGCGCCAGCACCAGCAGCTGGAGCAGAGGCAGCAGCAGCCGCGACAAACTTGCTGGAGTCCTTGATGAATTTCTTGATGGTAGCAGCTTCCTTGAAGTCCACTTCGGTGGCAGCAGCAATAGCCAACAGATTCTTGAAACCTTATAAGCTTGTAAGTGCGATCGTCTGACGAGCTTATACTATAGTCTCGCAATTATTCAACATACCCCACTTTTTAGAAAGGTCGGTACTACGTAACAGTTATGAACCCGGACTTTTATCCGACCAAGTAAAGTATTTGAGGGAGTGCTACTATAACCTCGGGCGTTATATGTACATATATTATATGTATTAATACTAATAAATTACGAAATGACCTTTTCGACTACCCAATATTTCGAAACCGAAGAAAAAGAATTGCAATAAATATGTAATAACTGTAATAGATATGTACATCACAAAGCACTCAGAAAATTTTTATATAAAAAAATGTGTTTCGTAAGCACTTGATGGTTTAATAACTGTTATCCTCCCCTGAAGAAAACTGGAGTAGTCAGGTAGTATGAGGCTTCAGCTTCAAATCATTAGAAAAGCAGAGTAAAGTGCACGTTAGGTTCTATCTTCCATCAATACATAATTTAAAGCGAATAGATTGAATTGCTATACTAAGGACTATGTTTCAGTATACGCTTTGTTCTATACATATTTCTGACATACCGAAAATCGTAGATATCACTCGGACAGACGTTTGTCCCTTGTGATACTCAAAAACTTCATGAAATGCATCGCCTTATAGATCGATGAAGAATTTTGAGTTCATCTTCGCTAAATTCCCCGAAGATGTGTCTATCGAGATAAGTATTTCTAACCCAGTCTGGCAAAAGTAATAAAGGAAAAAATGACAAGATGATTTCACCTCGTCTTCCTCTAACAGCTTTAGCAAAAAGCATCGGACAAAATATTTAGTCGGACCGCGTGCGTACCTATTGAACAGTGTCCACGTAGAACATTTTGCTAAGTGCAAATAAATGGCTTACTTTGGGCCAGAAGAATCTCACAATCGCATAAGTTCTGGTTGTTGATCACCGCCTGCCAAGCTCATTGAAATATCATGGGTCCTGTACTGTTAGATCACAAAAGGTCATCAGACTGCCGACTCGCTTCCAATCGATTGTTATTTTCATTGAAATTCAAATGACAAAGGTAACGGCTGTCAAACAGTCAATTCAACTAATTACTCAAGTGAAACTATCCATATGTGAATATCTTTCTATATTTACATATTTAAATCTGTAGGTATGTTCAGTTATATAGCGCATACATAGTTTCCTTTAATTTTGAAGGCATTTTTCAATTAACAAGTTCAATTCAAACTGTAAGATGTAATCAGAGCTGAGGGCAAATCGGCTCTTCTGCGTATTTAAATACATATACATATATTTATATATGTATATATGTACATATTTACCCTGCCAACCACGGCTACCCTCTTGTGTCAAATATTTCAATACAACTACACATTTTTTCTCTATGCACTAACACCAACGCACATTTTCGGGTTATTTTTTGTTGTATGATCACATGTATACGTACATACGTGTGTGGGTAAAATATTCGCTCGGCCTATGGCAAACTACACATGTTTACCCACAAGTTTACCCACATGTTAACCACTGATTATCTGGTTTTTTAACCGCTCGTGGTTGGCAGGGTATATATAATATATGTAGACATACATACATATGTACATATATTCATTTTGTTTTCACTCATTTAATGTATGTATGTAAGTGTGTAGGCTTACAATATTTACGTATAATGATTATTGACCTGATCCAAGGATTACAGTTAGTCACACAATGTGTTAATCATTCAAGTGTAACGGTATTTGCTAGCTGTCAAGCGTAAGATAATTTTTGCGCAATCTTTTAAGTTCCACGAGATACTCAAATATGCATATAAATTCATCTTCTAGATTCATGCGTTATTTGGCGCATAAAATTAATTTCATAATTAAGTAATTTGTAGCAAAATACATAAATTAATACTAATTTGCAAAATCAATTAATATCAATTAATTTGTTCCACAATAAACGTGACACAACTTACATACATGCAAAACTGATAGAATTCGCATAAAATTAACTTAATTGCAATAACACAATTCATTCAAGGCTTCCAATCAATTTCATAAAATTTATTAAGCGCCAATGAAATGAAATGATGAATTATATTAAATTTGTGGAGTAATAATAATAACAGTAATACTCGTATAAACGATAAAGATATTAAAAAGATAGTAACAATAATAATAATAAAGAGTAATAATAATAATAATAAAGAGTAATAATAATAATAATGATGGTAATAATAATAAATAAATAATTGCAATGTTGGCTTCTCAACAAGCAAGTAAAAACAAATATCTGTTAAAATGGTAAATTACAATAGCAACTTCAATTTAATGTAAAATTGTTAATAAATAAGTAACAGAAAATATGAAGCATCTTTCAAAGCACTTATAGTACATAAGTATGTATGTATATCAACAACACCCGAAATCAATTTGATCTGCGTTGAGTTCCGCCTCGGTTACGGAACTTGCTTTCAAGTTGATCACACAAACAACTTGTCAAAATTGATCTAAAATTATGGGCAATTCACATACAACTTTCCACGCCTGAGAACTCTGACTTTAACAACGAAATTTATTAAATTTTTAACTTCATTTCAAAAAAAATTAAAAAAAATTCTTATAAATGTACTCCTACGATTATGAGCAAAAAATAGTGAGACTTTCTTCATATTTTTCAAATTCTTACTTTATTCTTTAAAATCTATGTCCTCTCCCTTAAAGTAATCCTTGGTCCCAATACACTTGTGCCAACGTTTTTTCCAATCTTCAAAACAATTGTTTAAGTAAATTTCCGGAATCAATTTTCGGTATAGCCTTTAATGGGCGTAGCGATTGAAGACGGTTTCCCCGGAGCAATCGTTTGGGTTTGTTGAATAGCGAGAAGTCAAGCAAAGCTTAGTCAGGCGAATACGGTGATTGGTTGAAAATTTGGCGAAAAATTCCCGAAGAATCAATGCAGTTTTCGACCTTGCGTAATCGTGGTGCAAAAACCAAGAGTTGTCGGCCCATAATTCTGCCCTCTTTTTACGAATAGGTTCGCGCAAACGACGAATAATTCTCAAATGGTATTCCTTTTGACCGGTCGAAAGAAATTAGGAGTACACCACACCTCGACAATCGAAGAAAACTGACAACATAGCCCTAATTTTTGGTTTGCTTTGACGTGGTCTTTTATCACTTGTAATATTACGTTTCATGACATCTTGGTAATCGAAATGTATTGTTTCACAGTCGTTAAAGCGATGATGTTGGCCAGGAATCCATTGTTGTTTTACTTTTCTTAGGCCCAAATGAAGTTTCAAAATGGTTTTCACAGATGCTTCTGATATCTTAACAATGCCAGTAAGATCCCTGACTGTTAATGATCGATTCTCAAGGACCAATTCCTTTATTGATGTGTTGACTATCAGTTAATATCAGCGAAGGCATGTACGTTAAGATCCCAAAAGCTCACAACTGTTTTCCTTAAAAGCATGTATGTATGTATATATTGAAAAAATAATAATAATAAGTTTTATAGTATTATCACATTCCTGCAATATGCAAAACAATATTTAAATATTTTCTGCACATAACTTCGATTAATAACAATCAATTTATATTGCAATCAACATCGGACGTATAATTAGTCTGTAAACGATCATTCGATCATTTATTTTAATTCCGCGATGTTTCGGAAAAATTCCATTCCCAAATGCATGAAAAAATAAATTTTCTTCAATTTCAATACTACTCAAATGTAGATAAATGTAAAAATAATGGCATGTAATTGTAAATAGCGAGGCACTCCCACATGAACCACAATAAAAAGATGCAGCTTTCCGCCCGAACAAAACAAATCAATTTTAATTAAGATAAGAACCAAATGAATCACTTTGTGGGCACTTACCGTTACAATTTATGAAAATATTTGCACTGCAAACTCACCTACCATAAACCGAGCGAAACGCCTTGTATGTTAATGAATGCAGCAGCAGCATCGGCAGCGGCAATATATTGTTGGCGTTGGCAACAACAACTCAAGTGAATGCGAGTCATTGTAAACAACAAGTGCTTACGAGCATTGCACATCGCCTGCATCATCGTACACCTCAATTAATGAACGCACGAACTAGCGAATGCGAGTACGACTGCACGTGTGCCTCAAATGCAACCGTGTACGCAGCATATGGCGCTGTTTGGCGACAAACAATAAATATTTGTGTTGGCTATCAGCAATTCTAAAGAATTATGAGCAGCTGTTGTCGTTTTTATTAATTGCTAGAGTAGTTGTTGTAATTAAAAGTGGGCGAGAGTACATCTCTTTGGCAATTTTGTATGCAGAATCAGAAGTGAGCAACAACAATGTTTTTAATTGAACAATGAGTACTTTATAAAAATTACAGTAATCAATGACTTTCAGGGGACAAAAATTGGAGTTTATAAATCGGAATTTTGCCATAATCATATCTGCTCGCTATTTTTTATAAATATATTTTAAACAGGTGGCGAGCTGTCACTTTTGAGCCAACAATAAAAATAAATGAAATCCTCTGAATTTTGAATAAAATTTAGCGGCATCTAAAATGACCGATAATCATAATTTTTTATCGATAAATAGTGTATTTTGGTCATCAAAATATTTATTTCTAAGATAGAAAACAATTTTGAAAATTAGTATTCTCAACATTTTTATAACTATCGATTTCAATGGCGACAAATCGATTGAAAATATCTATCATGAATTGTTAAAAGCAAATTCATATCGATTCTAAATTTCATTATAAATTTATCGAAATTTCAAATCATCGATAATTTAAGATTTAACATCGATAAATATATTTTTTTTATGGAAGCGCAATTATCTACGATATAAGCGAATTATGTCGGAGATTTTGTATTATTTTTAGAAAAATATTGTTTTTTTGTCAATAATTTTTATAAATATCGATTTAACTAGCAATATATCGATTTTTTTAAGTTCTATGACGAATAAATTCAGAGCTCATCTAATTTTTATTAAATTATCGAAATACTAATTTCTAAGAAAAAACAGAATTATGTCGGAGAATTTGTAGTATCGGAATTTTTTTTGAAAAATATTTTACTATTATCGATAAATGTTTATACATATCGCTTTAGGTAGCAATATATCGATTTTTTCTGAAAAGTTTTATCACATATAAATTTATAGCTCATCGAATTTTCGTTAAAGTTTATCTAAAGTTATCGATAGTCTTTATTCTAGTATCGATAATATTTTTGTTATGTTATGTTTTTGTTATGTTTCATTAAATTATCGAAATACTAATTTCTAAGAAAAAAGAGAATTATGTCGGAGAATTTGTAGTATCGGAATTTTTTTTTAAATATTCTACTGTTATCGATAAATGTTTATACATATCGCTTTAGGTAGCAATATAACGATTTTTTTCTGAGAAGTTTTATCACAAATCAATTTATAGCTCATCTAATTGTCGTTAAAGTTTTATCTAAAGTTATCGATAGTCTTTATTCTAGTAATTTTGTTATCGAAATTTTTTCATGAAAATAGCGAATGTTGTTGATTAATGAGTGAGAAAAATGTGGTACCGTTATAAATGAGTTTTGATAACTATCGATTTCAGTGGCAATATATCGATTTATTCTGAAAAGTTCTACTACAATTATGACAAACAATTTCACAGCGCCGTTAATTTTTACTATCGAGATTTATATAAATATATCTTATTGGGCTTAAAAGCTGTCCGGAAAAGTGTGTTATTAATAAAAAAAAGTGGTTCATATAATCATTGATAAGCGAAATTCGGCACTGGCAAAGTATTGAAGCTCTATACTTATATATGTTTTCTCTTTATAATTTCAGCTTTTGTTGTCGTTAGCAATGAGTAAGGCCTGCAATTAAGTGACAATAAACGAAATTTTTCCTAATTAAATTTTTGCAATTGTTTCACTATAAGTACCACTTCACTTCTCTAGATGTCAGTCTAGCGATAAAAGTAGTAATAATACAAACAATTGTGACATAAAACATCAACAGCTGTTGCCAAGCGTACATATTTGAGGTTATTGACATTGCTTAGATAACAGTGATGCAATGTCACGTCAATAGCATGCAAGTAATCGTATGCAGTCATATAAGTACATACAAGTACATACAATTTCATATTTTCCTAGATGCCAAGCGCGTATTCGTATTTTTCAGAATTTTTTTTACTAGGAATTCGCGCGGTTTTACGCATTCGCACCAAGCAAAATCAGCAATTTCTTATGTAATTTTAGTTGACTTGTCTAAAAACCGCTTTGGTCAAACATGTCTCGAATCATTTTCAGCAAAACTGAGTGGCTACATGACTCGCAGTGAATTCTAGTTTGAAATTTTCTGAGAAGTTGTTCAATAGCCTTTAGCAGCTGGATTCTTCAGGGGGATTTCAGTATTAGACTTTTCATACATTTTTACTTACTTACATATATTTTTACATCTGTTTGTGTTTGTCAACTTTTTCTATGTTATATGTACAGTAATCTGTTAGCAAAAATCTAATAGTGATTAACCGTCTTCAATAAAATGAAATTTTTAGTAAAAATTTGAAAAATTGGGTTCAAGAAGCCATTCTTACCCTTTTTAAACCACAATATTTTCAGTGATTAAGTTAATCAACTCAAGGTTCGTAACAACTTCGGCAAATTGGTAACAAATTGAACGAACCCGTGTTTGGAAATCTTCGGAAGATACTTCCTTAAATATAACTAGTCTATAACTGGTTTTGGTGATCTAAACTGGATTATAGAAACAACTATAATAACTCGATGGCTGCGTGCCATGAAGAAGAAGAGTTAGCCCTCATACTCAGATCACAGCATTTTTATACTTTTCTATCGAAATTTAGGCTGAAAATAAAATGAAGGATTCCATGAATTTTCCATTAATGATAATCTTTGCCGATTATACAGCTGTTCAATGCCCATTAGCTTTCATAGACCGGCAAAAGTAGTTCAAGCGCTCTAAAACCTCGCAAGAACGCGAATTACTATTCGAAATTTTGCCCAAAACTAAGTATCTTAAAACTAACAGGACTAAGTTAAGTTTAGCTTAAGCAAATGAAAAGTGAAAGTCTAAATAGTCACATTTCAAGCAGTTAGCAAACACTATCTTTCAGAACAGTTGGCTGTTCTCCCCTGCAGCCAGTCCACATATGTACATACGTACTACTGTGCCCAAAAAAAAAAATAAAATAAAAAAATAATAGTATCATTAATATAGTATGTATATCAAAGCAACAATTATAATAACATTGTAAATAGTTGTTGTAATTTATATACACACCAACAAAATATGTACATATGTACATAAAATAGCTGCGCTAATGTGTAGCTAATAAACACATCACAAACTGCAAACAACAAATTCTGCGCGTTCGCGTCAGTTTGCACAGCAAATAAAAACTCGAGCTAAACGTGGAGTAAGTAAAAATGCAAAACGAAAACAAAAGTAACAACTAACTTTGCGCTAATATTATCGCGTTTCACGACTCTCTGCTACTGCTTTGCGGTTTTTCTTTAAACATTTTTTTTTATTTATTACCATTTTTTGCTTGCGTTCGTATACTTTTCAAAAATTTTGTTGACTTTTATGTTGTTTATATCTAAGAGATATTTACCTGCCTGTTTCTACAAAATCAACATGTTTTATGGCAATAACTGAAAGCAACTGTAATCATAAAAGCGAGGGAAAATAATCGAAAAAGTGCAAATAAGTGGCAACAAATAGCCAAATAGTCCGACATATTTACACGTTATGAGTATAAATAGCACTGACTTTTGCTGAAATTCGCACACAAAAAGAAATACGATGTTACAAATGTATGTTTGTATTTGCCGCCACAATTTATAGCCATCGATAAACAATAAGCACTTGAGTTTTAATGGTCAGGCGACACATTTTGGTACTTTAAATTTGAAAACATCAAGTACTGATACATTTATATGGATATGTACGTATGTAAGTGTGTGAAAGAGTGTGCTTAAATGTATGTATGTACATAGAATTCCGCGCAGATAACGTATACGCCGTGTAGCACCCAAAACTCGGCTGTTGCTGCTAGTGTACAAACAGTATCCAAAAATATTATTGAAACCTTCACTTTAACTCACTTTTCACTCTTCCACAATATTATTCGAACCTCCACGCTTTTCTTTACATTCTTTTGAATGCTTTTATTAAAAATTTATTTCTGAAAGTGCACTGCGGGAGTGTGGATAATATTGCTGCACAGTGTGTGTGTGTAGAAGCAATTGTGTGTATTTATAAGCAGGAATAACTATTATAATATATTATTAATTAATTAATAACTATAGTAATATTATTATTATAATCTATAAATACTTAATTCGGGTTCTCACAAGTCGAATAAAGTTATAAGTTAAAACGATTCGAAAACATAGCATTGAGAAGTGTAAATGTGTAAACTCATTTTTAATGAAATGCAGTACAACAACAATTTTTTTAAACAAGTGAAAAAATTTATAATTTTATGTTGCTTTACGACGGCTTGTGAGCACCCCAAATCTTTCAATTTGTAATTATTTGGAAACCGCTGGTTAGTAATGTACCGTTATAATTCACTATTTCAGCTTAGCAACTCTAAGCTGCAGTGTTTCTGAAATAAACGCAAAACGACATACATACATATGTGATCTGGTCTACGAAAAAGGGGCTTAGGTGTCAAAAAATCATTTTTTTTTAATTTTTTTTTCAATTTTTTTTTTCAATTTTTTTTTTTTTATTTTTTATTTTTTTTTTTTCGGTGTCAAAAAATTATTCTTTTTTATTTTTTTTTTCCAATTTTTTTTTTTATTTTATTTTTTTCAATTTTTTTTGTATTTTTTTTTTTATTTATTTATTTATTTTTTTTTTTTTGACATCTAAGCCCCCTTTTCGTAGACCAGGTCACATATAGGGAAGTGAACACAATTTTCAAATATGTTTTTTAGTGATTTTCGAATATTATTCATTACTTTAGAAAAAAATACCGATTTTCGAAAACAAATATATTGTTTGTAGTACTATCAGGCCGCGACTTTTTTAAGTAAAGTCGGGAATTCAAAGTGCGTTTTAATATATTTTGAAGCTGCAGTTAGAATATTTGCACTTGCAGTGCCCAATATATTTCAAAAATAGTGAATATTGAAACTACCAGAAAAATCGATTTCGAGTACATTTATCGAAAGTTATCGAACTTCAATCAGATTTGTGGATTTGGAAATTCGAATAAGTTTCAATAAAATTAATATGCAAAGCAAACCTGAACAATTTCTATTGAATTTCAAATTGCTGCTCTTGCTTTTGCTGCCAACATACTAGTTTATACAGTTTGTCCTGCCAACAACCAATATGTTTGTGTGAAAATATTTTGATTACACAATACCCAAATTGTTGTTGTCATCTGAGTAGAATTAACACAATTTAATCGAGCTTCTTGTAGCCAATATTGAACACTTTCTTTTCACTGGAAAAAAAATTAACAAATTACAAATCTTTGCGACCGAACTTCATTTGGTATCACAAAAACTCGAAAAATTTAAAGCTCAGCTCAAAAATTTGAATTTTCTTTCAATGTGTTGACGTAATATATAGTGTGCGAAAAATCAATTTTTTTTATTTTTTTTTTCAATTTTTTTTTATTTTTATTTTTTTTTATTTTTTTTTGACACTTAAGCCCCCTTTTCGCAGACCAGGTCACATATACTTAAAATCTCTTGAAAAATTATCATGCACAAATTGTACGTAAATGCTAAGCTATAAAAAAAATAAAAAAAAAAAATTTATCGATTTATCGATTAATATTTTTCTCTACAGTGTTATCCAGTAGTGATACAAAACTGTTTAGAGTTTTTGGAAATTTCAAATTTTAATGCACAAAGTGCAAAGTTCTTTCAAAAGTAGAGCTTAATGGTTTTTTCGAATTAGTCTACAATCGAAAAGAAAGAATTGATTAATTTTTCTTTCCACAAATTAAAATATTTTGTACTATAAGCTGAAAATAAAACATATAAAAAGTAAAAAATTTGATAACTACTTTTCCTTAGTATAAACGCTCTCTCCATAAACGCTTCCAATTAACTCGCTCGAATATTTCTTCACAATAAAAGTTTTGTTCAATAATTTTTTTTTTGCGCAATAAATTATATTTTATAGTAAATATGTATGTATGTATGTAGCAGACGGCTTATCTTCACCCTAAATACTCCTGCAGCAGGCCAATCAATTATACCGTGTACTATTTATTTACTTGCGATCAAACATTTCGAAGTTTTATTACCGTTATTCCCATACAACTGAAGTGAGTCATAACTCATTTTTTGGTCTCGGTGATATATTATATGTAGATAATATTGTTTTTATTATTAATTGTGTCAGCGCTGCGGCACCGAAAACAGTAATCATAAAATGTTATGTATAGAATGTAAATACATACATACATGCGTGCATATATATATATATATATATTTATATATGTATATACAAACAAATACTTACTGACTATGACATACAGCAGCCTTTCAGCTTTCACATTATTTGCTCTAAAATTAGTGAGGATGATTGTATGTGTGTAGCTATGTGCACATGTACTATATATGTACATATGTATGTATATTAGGGTGATTCAAAAAAAAAAAAAAATTTTTTTCGATTGGCACTCGGAAAAATAGGTTCCTAGGTGTCTAAGAAATCACTCTCAAAATATGAGTTTTTAATTGTAACGGGAAGGTCCTCCTACATACAGTTTTCCATTTTTTCTTATTATCAGATAGAAAAATTTATATCTCGCTACCAACTATTTGAAAAAATATCTTGTTCCTTGGATTTTGTAGGAAATTGAATGCTCTTCAAAAAAGGTCTGCACGATTTTTTCGTAAACCCAACCGTTTAAAAGATATTAACGGTTGAAGTTTGATTATTTTTGGGAAAATTTTTTATTTTTTATGAATTTTATAACTCAATGAAAAATATTATTATGAATGATGAAACTTATAGGTTTTTGGAGAGGCTTTCTGAGAGGTGTCTAGGAACCTATTCCGAGTACCAAACGAAAAAAAAAAAAAATTTTGAATCACCCTAATGTATATTCATGTGCCTAGATATTGAGACTATATGTACATACATATGTATATTGTCTCACCTCTTACAATGCCTTAGCTTCCGCTCTTTCAATTCTTACGAGTCTTAAAATAAGCAAAAAAACTTTGGCAAAGTAAAAGTTACGAATAATAATAGCTGAAAAAAATTAATGGCTTAAAGAATGGTGCAAAAATTAGCATCATTTTTTAAAATTAACAGCGAGCAAATAATAGTTTGTGGCATAAGCTAAAATTAGCTTTGCCATAAGCTTACTTACATACATATAAAGTACATACATATGTATGTATGCCTATAGTAGTATGTACATATGTATGTACATTAAAGCGGGTCGATTTGGCGTTCTACGTACACTTCGTAACAACTTTGTCTAAGAGCCTATAGATCTAAAACCGGTTTCGAAACAGCGATCTTAAAGGCGAATTTTTTAAGGATTAACAAAATTCGTTCGTCAGTTTTTAAGATATCCGAATGAAATTTAATAAGTCGAAATCGGTCAGATGGGATTACTATATCACATACGTATCTCCCATACAACGAAATAATCAAAATTTTTCTAGCTTGCTAGAAACCGGTTTTTTTTTACCCATAGTCCCTTATAAAAGTTGTTCAGAATGATTCGTAGAACATTCCCTGCATACGCGATTTTATATGTAGAAAAAAAAAATAAAAATCGACCCACTCTAATCTACATACATACATATGTGTCTATATATTTGTGATAGCCACATAATTATTAACTCGGATGTTGTGGTTTTCGATTTTTTACAGCTGCGAGCTTAAAACCTGCCTTAATTTTCCTCCTCAAACCATCAATCATTTCTAGGTTATGGCAAAGTTCTTGTTTAAGCTCTTACAACATTAGCTAAACCTAACGATTTATTGCAATAAATATACAATTTTAAATTCTGTTTGTGGTGTTATAAAGATGAGAATACATAAGTATATACAAAGGGCTTGCCAGAGTAAATAGGACTTTAAAAAACAGAACAAATGGCTTTTTCGGCAAAATCAATTTATTTTATTCAAAATAGTCTTCTTCTGCTTCAACACAACTTTTTGCACGGTCCAAAAGAATGTCGAACGAGTGTTTTAGCTCGTTGGCCGGTATGGCCGCAAGCTGTTTTAATGACCTGAAAATGGTCTGCACTTTCCGAAAAGAAAGAAGTCGCACGGTGTCATATCAGGTAAGGACGTGGAGTTGTTAATAGTTAAGATGTGATTTTTGGTCAAATAATCGGTCACAAGCGTCGATCTATGGGTTCAATTCTGAGCAATTTCTGGGCGTCAGTCAATTTGTGCGGAACAAACCGTGCACACACCTTTCGTAAGCCCAAATGTTCAGTCAAATAAATATCATAAATAAATCGATGTTTTGGAGATGTTCAATTCCATTTCCATGAATTTCATTGATGATTTCCGCTTATTTTTGATGAATTCACGCACAGTTTCGATGGAATTTCCGGTGATCACGGATTTTGATTGGCCCACATGTTGATCGTCATTTATGTCCTCACGACCACTTTGAAAACGTTGAAACCCCTCGTGCACTCTGCTACGGGATAGCCAATCATCATCATAAGCTGGTTTCATCAATTGAAACGTTTCGGTAAAAGTTTTCCCAATTTTAAAACAAAATTTAATGTTGTCTCTTTGTACGAAGCTCATTTTCTCACCGATAACACAAACCTACTGACACTTAAAACGCAATAACTTCACTTCCAATCAATGAAATGTCATTAAACTCTCACTGGACAATCGATAAGGATAGGAGATTCTAAGGCACTACGAGGGCTGCTATATATATTTCTGGCCTAATAATGAAAATAGGCATATTTATCAACAAAAATGTTTTTTTTTCGTTGGGTTTGGCTCGTCTTAGAAGACCCACACGGTCGATTGCTGTTTTGTTTCGGGCTCATACGCATAGATCCATGATTCGTCACCGTCTTTTGAAGCACCGCGATCGTATTTTTTCAGCATTTCTTTACACCAATCCACACGAGCCTTTTTTTGAGCGATTGTCAAATTGTGCGGGATCCACCGAGAACAAACCTTTTTTACGGCCAGGTGTTCATGCAATATCGAATGTATGCTGGTGGGAGAAATGCATAGGCATGCCTCTATCTGAAGGTATGTTACATGACGGTCTTGCATTATCAGTTCACGTACGGCATCGATGTTTTCTAGCACAACGGCTGTTTTTGGACGACATTCACGGAATTCGTCTTTGAGCGAGCGTCGGCCACGATTGAATTCGTTGTAACAGTTTTTCACAGTGCTATAGGATGGTGCTTCATAGCCATACAAAGATTTTAGTTCATCGATACACTCTTGTCGCGATAATCCACGTCGAAAGTTGTGAAAAATGATCGCACGAAAATGTTCACGAGTTAATTCCATTTTTTGGCCGAGATGAATTTTTTAATCCCCTGTAAATAAAACAATTCACGATTAAATGACAAAATGTTCTGAGTGATGTTATGCTAAAAAATGTCAAACTTTCCAATGGAAATGTCAGATTGCACCTGGCAACACTTAGTGTTGCCTTGACCAGAAATATATGAAGCAACCTATGCATTCTTCTTTTTTGGCACTAAAACCATGGGTTGTTCTGAGACTTTGTCAGTTGCCTCTATCCTTTGCGAGACAGGTCGCTATGAACTTAGTCGTTCCATGTGTCTCGATTCGAAGGAACTTTTCGCTGTAGCTCTATCCTTCACTGTTCTAATAATAATATCATGAGAACACTTCGTAGCTTTCTTTGTATTTGTTCAGATTTCTTCAGGCTCCAACGTTCACTTTTATAAATAAAGTTGTCATACAAAGGAAAAGCATTCCATTACTTTAGGCCTTAACATACGAAGTGTCTTTTCGTCATCAGCAAATCAATTACCCGCCGCAACAACATTCCAACAACAGCACAGTCATACTTATACCGTGACTTAGGTTGAACTGGGTGAAGATGAATCCACAAGATCGGTCCATCAAGTGTCCTAATCTACTCTAACTCTAATACTCCCTCGTTTTTATTCGTTGGAAAGATCGCATCAGTTGGAATATTTTCAAAGCTGACGTTGCACATTTTTATC
The DNA here is from genome assembly GCA_027475135.1 of Bactrocera correcta. Classification (NCBI taxonomy): domain Eukaryota; kingdom Metazoa; phylum Arthropoda; class Insecta; order Diptera; family Tephritidae; genus Bactrocera; species Bactrocera correcta. Next base: position 82,068,215 of record CM050325.1, on the reverse strand, counting down.
AAACTCACTCTTTCTCTCAAACTATACGCTTTGGCTAGTTTAGAAACATTATTTGCAATTAAAGTGTATTCTTTAACCTTCTTGAAGTACTTATAATTCCAGCTATACGATTACAGACACTTTTCATTAAACGCTTGCGGCAATAATAATTTATGCCGTTCAACTAAAGTGTTTGCTTAATACTCTTTAGCATTTAATTGAAGCGCTAATTTGTCACAGTTTTAATGACTTCATTAAAGGCCTGCTAATAAAAGTGTTAAATTTTTACTTTTCCCTTTGTCAATAGCCATAAATCACTCGACAATAATGAGCACACGCATACAAACAAACATCCATGCACATGTACATACATATTTAACCGACATTTATATGTATGTATGTATGTACAAGTATATTGTTTTCGGTGTTTTCATTTAATCATTTCAACATTGAACTGTCATTATATTTAACACTAACTATTTGCATACAATTATCGCATTGGCTTGAAGGCAACACGTACGTGATATTTCATGCAAATGTATGTGTATGTGTGTATATTGTAGCAAACTTTTTGCCAGCTGAGATTCCGCGGCGCTACGCAGCTGCACACAGTTGATTGCATTTCTTATGCAAATATTGCCACGCGGCGCGCAACTACATACATACATACATATGTATACATACACACACACTTCATATTCAAAACAGTTTTATCACTTCGTTCTCAGCAAAAAACGAAGTGGCCAAGCGAGGCTTGCGATAAAATGCATTGCAAATGCCTTGAATGCAGCGAAAAAAGATTTAAATTAAATAATATTTATTATATAAAAAATGTAGTTTTCTTTTTTTTTTGTTTGCAATCGCGTTTTTATTGGCGTCCTGAGTGTCGTCCGCATGAAATATAAATTATATTTTTTCTGTTTATTTTGCGCGTTGCGCTTTCGCAATGATTGAATTGAAGTGTTTGTATGTATGTGAACGCGTTTATACAAAATATATATACAAACCGATTTTTGTTTCATGTATGTATGTATATTTTGATTCAACATCCCCTAGAGGCCGGAAGTGCGCTTTGATGTGCGTGGTTATGCGCTTTTGACTATCAACGAGGCCGTGTGGATGGAAATTTTCCAGAACTCTGCGTGTCTGGTGAGAATAAAAAGAGAAGAGTGCAGAGAATGAAAACCAATAAGCTAAACTTTTTTTTTTTTAAGAAAATTACTGGATTAAGTGAAAGAAAACGCATACTAGATATAAAGAGGGCGTTTCCTACAAATGTGCTGCAGAGGTTCCATACTTTTTTAAAGAAATATCTCAGATACTTCAAATTTATTTATTATCATTCGAAAGAACATTCTTTGACTTTCATTCTTTGAAGATTATCTCTATCAAATCTTGGCCGCGGCTACATCTCAGATTGTCCATCCGTTAAGTCCAATTTTTCATTACTCGTTCGAGCATTTCCTCAAGGACTGGCGAATAACACGCGTGATGTCTTGCTCCAAGGCCTGAATCGAAGCGGAATTGTCCGCGTTGACTTTAGACTTTACATGTCCCCGCAAGAAAAAGTCTAACGGTATGCTATTACACGATCTTGGTGGACAATCGATCGACCCAAAACGTGAAATTATTTGCTTTCCTAGGGTTTCTCTCAATAAATCTACTGATCGATGCGATGTGTGGAAAGTTGTGACGTCTAGTTAGAACCAATTCTCGCCAAGATCGCGAACTTAATTCTCGGGCAACTAGTCGGTTAACATGGCGCGATAACGACCGTCAATAACGGTTACGTTCTCACCGGCATCACTTTTTGTAGAAATATGGACCGATGATTCCACCGTCCCACAGGCCACACCATGCGTTGTTTTTTCTGGATGAAATGACAGCTATTGAATCTCTTCAAGTTGCTCTTTGTTCTAAATGCGGCTCTTGAATTTCTTCAAGTTGCTCTTTCTTCTAAATGCGGCAATTTTGCTTGTTTACATGCTCATATAGCCGGAACAATCTTTGGCTCGAAAACGTCGGATATTCATGTAACTTTTCAAGAGCAAAGTGTTGTCGCTTGGGTAGGTCGAACGGCTTCGGTCCTTACACAAACTGTATTTTTACGTTTTCAATTTAAGATCTCGACCTAAAATACTCCATATCTTCAATACGTCAGTCCCACTTGCTGCGAACTGCGTCGAATACACGAATAATACGGTCTCCGTGTACACTTTCAGCTACGTCTGCTATATTTTCTTCACTTCGTGCTGGACGTGGTCGACTGATATCCGTATTTCCGATAAATGTGCAGCTTGTTGGTGACAAAATGTATATAATGTCTGATTGGTATCTCAAAAACTGAGACATTAACTTGCTTATACATATGTATTTATATGGACGGACATAGCCAAATCGACTCAACTCGTCAAAAAGATTACTTTTACGCGACAAGCTTAATAACCCAGTTCAGGGTATAAATATTGGCTTGCGATGTAATTGATTTCTCAGGACTTTTCTGGTGTACTCACCTGTCAAATTTTCAGTTCTAGAGCCATTGCGGTCTAACTATGTAGTTAACAAACTATGAGCCGTTTAATACAAAAGTGGTTGCCAAAGTTCGAATAAAATTTTTTATAATTAATTCTAATATCTCAACAGGATACCCAGCTCAGGTCAGTACCAGTTACGGTACAAATCTTATTTGTATATGTATTTACATTACTGCATTGTATGTATGTAGTGTATGTAATCTGCTGACTGCACGACCAGTGTGACCATACCGGCACAAAACATTTTCTACCCATTTGCCCAGCGGACAAAAAAGTATAAATATATATATATATATACATATATATGTATAGTATATATATATATATATATCGTACGCTATGTATCTTCATTTGTATGTATGCTTTCTACTCACCGAAAGAACGAAAAATGCCGGTTAAATGGATCGCTGCAGGGAAATTTGTGCTCTGCTTTGCGTTCTCATGCAACACTTTAAATCACGCACACAATCAGCTGACTGCCTCACTATCTACAAAAACAGAAACAAACATGTTCACAAATGTGTGACGGACTACACACAAGTGATAAAATTATTGTGTAAATAAAGAAACACGATCCACAAATAAATATAAAATATATGCATATGCATATGAGCGTATGTAGATATGTAAAGGCAGAGAGGTAAAGTGACATTAATAAAGCTGAATGAGGAAAACATGCAAACCAGAAATACACGAACCGCGACGATTGTCTACAACAAAGATAGAACTTGTCGACCCACTGAGCGCTGGAGCTCAGCTGAAGTATCCACAAACGCTATATGCATACATACATTTGTGTATGTGTGTGTGTGTGTGTGGTGTACTTGCAGGCGGCCTCCTCGACGGCTTTGAAGAGCAGCGCGGTAATTTAGTTTGTCGCGCAGTTGAAGAGTAAACGGATACAAGGTGCTGCAAATAACGTCAAATCGCTAGAAAGTGTCGCAAAGAAATTTAATAATAAAACGAAAAGTGTTTACGAAAGTTCTCATATTTGCATTTTGCTATTATCAAAGTGTTTGCCTTTGAGCACAAGTTACAAAAAGTAAATAAATAAATAAATAAATGCTGTGTCTCAGCGTCTAACGAAACGTGGCAGTGAAGTTGTGCAGGGAGTGTGTTGAAGGCCAAAAGCGAAGAGAAGCAATTGATAAGATACATACATACATAAGTATATAATATGTATGTACATATGTACATAATAAGCAAATGTGCAAATGCTTTAGAAATATGAAATTTAAATTAAATTGCTATGCCAAAGGCAGCTGGCAAAGTTATGCAAAGAAAAGTGGCGAAAAGTGAAAAAAGTTGCCGGAAGTGTAACAAACAAATTTACATATACATATTTTTTAGCAAACCCCTCACAATATCCTACAAAATAGGCACTTTTTTATCAAAACAAGCAAGTCAGATTCACTTCAAGTTCCCAGCGCTCATTACAAATCTGTGGGTTCAGCAATAATTTCTTATTGCAAGTCAATATAGACAAAATTTTATGAAAACGTGGCTTGGAAAATGTACTTCTCTGCAATTTGTTGACTAGCAACTCTCTGTCGACTTCTACTTCAAGTTTGTTTTTTCAAAGAAAGCAGATATTTTATTAAAAAATGCATGGCAAAGCAATTTAATAGCAAAGTAATTGAAAATGTCAACGAAATGTTTAGACTAGTTCCACAAAAGGTACTGAGTGCCTCTAATATCTTCAAAATGTCAAAAGCGTGATGCTTGAACACTAAAACCATCAGTTTTTCTATGTTCTTCTGCGCTACAGCTCTTCTTATAGCAGAACCAGTGAAAAACGCAATATCATCGTGGTCCGAGTCAGCTGGCACGACCTATCTTATGGGCACGCAATGTAACTGAACAGTAAAAAACGCTACTCCTTTCTCTCTTTGACGTGGGATGACGTGAGAATCCACGACATTTGGATTTTTGCCGCAGAATCGTGACAGCTGATTGCTCTCTCACAAGGAAAAGGAAGGAAGGCAGTAGCGTTTTCTACTTTCCACCGAAGTTGAAATTAAAAAATGTTAAAAAAAAAAATCCATCTCACCCTCGTGCCTCAATAACTTTTAGTACTTTCCCCGCAAGCAAGCTGAATTGCATTACAAATGGCAACATTATACGCTATCATACCGTTATATTTGCTTTTGTGCCGCCTAAAAATAGCAATAATTTGTAGACAAGAAAAACAACTGTCTTCATAATTTTCAACGCTCGTCAGCTTCCTTTGTTTGCCGAGCCTGATAAAACAACAGAGTGAAAACAAACGCTTATCTCGTTGCTGTGCAAACAAAATGTGCGCAGAATTTCGATTCGGCCACATTTTTCGGCCAAAATTTCTGACTATCTTACGCAAATATTATGATAAATTCCAAAATATGGAAAAACAAGCATGAAAGCAATACAAATAATGCAGACTTTTGTCATTACCAGGAGCGAAAAGTAGTAAGACTTTGTTTCAAAATAGTAATCCTTGTTGACATTTTGGAAGTTCGAAAGGAATGCGCAGTGCACCACTCCTCGATAATCGAAGAAAACTGTCAACATAATCTTGATTTTTGACTTGCTTTGCTAGCTGATCCTTCTGTTCTCAAGCATTAATTCCTTTATTTCTTTGACGTGTTGATCATCAGTTGATGTTGATGGCTGTTCTGAACGCAGTTCGTCGTCAACATGTTCTCGACACTCTTTGAATAATTTGTACCAAGCACCATAAAATTGTTTCTGCACACAAAATTTCATGGAACTTCTTTGTTGAATAATTTCACTCAACGTAAAAATCGTCGAATACACTTTATGTACTTCAGAAAGACAACCTTGTGCTAAACACTATTGGTTATTTTGATGTGAAATTTGGCACAAATGTCACTGATAGTCATACCAAGCTGGAAATATTTCGACGAATGGGTTTTCGCACGAAATTTAAATTAAAAAGTCTTACGATTTTTTGCCCACAATAGTATAAAACATTGCCCATTACCTAAATTTTAATTTTATTTCTATACCCAAAAACAGTTGACACGCCAACTTTTTTGTTCATTGGGTTATCGCCAGCTCAGTTTACCACGTGTGGAATGCATTCCACAAAATTCCACTTTCAAATATTTTTCTTATTACTTGTTTTTGTTAAGCACATTGTGGGCATTCTCGCTCTCTTTGCATTTCGACCACTGTCAGTCTTTTAGTCAATGTTTGATTACTTAAGGTGTGACGTAAGTTTATTTGTACTCACACCACATATAACTACGAAAAAACAGTTATACCATGTTCAGACCGAAAATTTAAAAGATTAGATTACATTTAAGCATTTCATAACCCAACAGTGTTCTGACTATCGTTATAAAGATCAAAAAACAGCTGTTATTGTCATTCAAGAATTTACATCGCTTAATATTTATCAAAAGAAAAGATTGTCATATAGTATTTTGAAATAAAAGCCGTCTTTTTTTTTTAATATTTTCCATAAAATAGAAATAATAGATGCATTTTTTCATTTGTTAAGTCGATTTTCAGGGGAAATTAGATTCATTGCTTTAAAAAAAATTGTTTGTTTACATTTTTTTCCCTTTGTAGTGTCTAAATCAGCTGTGATAATGTAAAAGATTTCCAGTGCTGACAAGTAGATTGCGCAAAATCAGAGTCGCAGAGAGAGATTTAGCGTGGATCAGTTTCAAATCATTTCAGTGAACTGATTTGGAACTGTCATTTTTGTATGGCGAAATCTTGATAAATTTATAAGATTAGTGGCATAAACCATTCAACAGCCGAAATCGTGTGATTAAGTGTTGGTCTGAACATGGTATTAAATAGTTCAACTTTTTGCGCTTGCACCGTACTTTTTTTTTTTTTTTAATACCTAAAATGTAAAACGTTCACTCAGCGTTGAGCAGTTTATTGTGTTCGGCGAAGTATTAGCAGTATCTCTAAAGTTTCTTTACAATATCAGATGTGTAGAACTCATTCTATTTCCTAACTGACCAAGCCATCTGGGTGAAATTTCAATAACTCGTATTTACAATATATAAGAATTAAATGTGCAATGACAAATTAAAAAACTGAGATTTAACCTTGTCTGCTGGAAAATCCAATAACCCAAAACCTTACTTCTAGTATATTTGCCGTAGATTATAGATACCTCTATATAACGATTATTAAATTCTCTAAATTGAAAATTACTTCAGAAATTGCGAAATTAAACGCACGTATCTTTATAAAATTTTGGCAAAATGGCAATCCTACTGGAGAACTTCGTTTCCTCTGCAATTCTTCAACCTTCGCCTTGACATACTTTTTGTGACGCCTTGATTTGTGTTTGTTCATGCATTCACTCTTCGGTTAACTCTTATCTAAATTTCATTGTTTACCATATTTAGTGTAGTTAAAGAATGGTTTTTGGTAGAATGAGAGATTACTGGGCTGTATTTCGTATAAGTACTGGAAGTGAGAGAGCAATAAAAATACCGCAAGGCCTCCTGAACTCGGTTTAGCAATTGGAAACGGGCGATGCCCAGATTAAAATCTTACCAAAAAAATTTGTAAACGGTGGGATTTGTTGTATCGTTCAAAACCACTTATAAAAAATGTAAAACAATGAAAATTAAAAAAATTTTTGAAATTTAAAGGTGTTTGATAAAACGTTTTGTAATTTGAAGCATCATAGTATTATTTTCAATGGAAAATGATTAAAATAATTTAATGATTGAGAGCTTACAAGCTTGAATTCTTTTATTGGGTATTGAAAGGTCAATTGAAAGGTTAAAAGACAGTTGTTCTAATATACATTAAAAATATTTAAATAGTTTCTTCATATAATAAATAACCACTATATGTCACCTGGTCTACGAAAAGGGGGCTTAGGTGTCAAAAAATCAATTTTTGTTTCAATTTTTTTTTTGACACCTAAGCCCCCTTTTCGTAGACATACATATATAATATTTTTTATTTTTTTATTCGTGCTAAATGTTGGTTGTTGGGTTGATAAATACCCAAAAATTATTATTTTGTTCAATCTGGCCATAATGGAAAATGTTATAAGAAACGCAAATTTTGAAGCGCTCTCACACTGGAATAAGTTGAACATACCTTTATTCCTGTTGGTAGTGTGTGATCTTAAAACCAAGAATGGCCTCTTATTTCAAACCAGAACTTTCAAGTGATATTCAATAAAATTTTCCGCTTCGATCTCTATAATTCTATCGTTTCGATGCAATTTAAAAACTCACAAATTTTATCAGCAAATAAGTTCAACTACTTTCGAAATCTAACTTGGCGGAAATAACCCCAATATTGTATTAAACACAATTTGTGGAGTCTTTCTTAAAATAAGTACAAAACGAGAAACTGTTTTTTGAGCCCATAACGTTTATTTCGCATGGTATTCTAACTCAAAAGTTAAATAATATCGCTGATACCTGATGAAAGACATAAGAATGTACACTTAGATATGAGTACCGGAAGAGTAACTCTGCAAACGAGTGGAGACATCCAATTCTCATCGAAGTAACTTAAATAAGAGCTCAGGAATCAGTCGTTTAGTTGTATGTCATGCGTTCAACACCTCATCGTGTAATTGAAGAACGCTTCAAAATTGATTTTAAGGTTAAGCTGTCGATGAGATTGGATCCAAGGCAGCGGTTAAGATCAGTTTACATGTAATGCTCCAATTCTTTATTATCTTGAAATGATCTACATACATACAAACATATGTACATATATAGCGAACATGGAGTCATTACGGTTGCTATATGACCAAGTTTACTTCTTACTTAGTTACAGCAATATTTTTCGATGATTCATAATCGGAACAATGCCAACGTAGTTTTATGGTTCATTCTACTTATGTGGTGACCAAAAATATTCTCTTCACTCTTCCCTAAAGCTTGGGACAACTGTCTTATTCATCGTTGTTCTATAAGGATCTAGTCAGCCCTTTCAATTATGGAAACTATTTTTCTATCTGAGTGAATAAAAATATCCGAGTTAATTAAAAATAGGCCTCTATTTGAGCAAAAAAGTAAAATACAAAAAAAAGTTAAAAATCTAATTGTTTCTTTTCTTGTCTATAAATGAATGACTGAACAAGTGAATGAAGCAATTGCAACGAAACTTAATAAATAATGCAAATATGAGCTAACAGCGCTCACTACAAAAAGCACATCCAGCGGATGTTAACAAACAGACAGATAGATAGCAATAACAACTGCAAAAGCAACGAACAGCGGCACAAATTGCTGTTGATAGCACAGCCGCACAGTACAAAACAAGCGCACTCTAAATACATACATACATAATACATGCCGAAACGCGCAACCCAAACTGACAGCACAAGCCGCATCACTCAAGGCGCGCGCTAAAACTCATGCCGCTTAGCTACTGTGCAAAAAGACCAGCTACGCGCAAACACAAAATTGGGTAACCGCGCGTCAATTGATTGAATTAAGTGCGTGTGTATCAGTATGCTACTGATTGAGGCATTGCGCAGATGTGCCATCATATCATCACTTACTGTCGTCAATTTGTGCAAACATTTAGCGCGCATAGGTGACTCGAGTTGACTGTGCGCGCAGGCGATGTCTGCAAATTTTGAAGCGCTCTCAAAGCTATTATTAAGCCGAGCGTTCGCTAGGCGTTAATGGACGCGCTAAGCGAAGTAGAAGGCAACATACGGTGGCGCTGTTATTAACGCTTGCAGCTTCACTGATGGCGCACCTGCTCAAGTTGTAGTCGACGCGCAGCGTTGATGGATTGCGCGATGCGTGGTCGCGCACGTAGAGCTAAGTGCTTGCGAATTATGAGCTGTATTACACAGATTTTTTTATAGCAACTCAATTGATTACGCTGCGCGCGCACGTCTATCACCCGTTCGGGATGTTATTAGTTAAAGTTTGCGCCAGCGCGCTCAGCGCAATAGACAATGCGTGCGATTCAAGCGCTCTTGGTGTCATAAAGCTTGTCGCAATGCAAATTAATTTATGTTTGGTGATACTCCGATGATGAGGCTTTGTTTTTCTTTAAGCAGTGGTTTTATTGGTTTAGGTGAGGTATTGGTGTTCATATGTACATAGAAATATGTATATGTACACATATTCAGTTAGTGTTTCTTTTAAATTTTTATCGCCTTTTTTAGTCATATTATTTCGTTATGATTTTGTTTCTGGATTTCACAATAGTGTGAAGGGCTCTAATTGTTCATACTCTTATGCACATATAGTATGTATATGTATATATTCTTCTTTTCAAAACCTCGCATTCCATCAACTTGGTTAATCCCACAATCTAATCGCAATCACCCATTGAGATAATCGCGGATTATAATGGATGGTTTTGCTTACAAGATTAAGTGTATGTCGTATATTCTTGAGTGTTAATAAATTTTAAAATTCTAACCGTCAACACAGTACAATGTTCAAGTGCGGCAACTTGTGACTAAGAGAATTTATATACTTAAATCGTTTCAAGGGGTCAAAAATCGTATCAATGTCAGCAGACTGAGTTTATTTTTACAACAAAACCTGGAGCAAAAGCGAACACAATGCATAGTGTAAACACCTAGTAATTATTACAAACTATTTTATTAACAAAACTAGCAGCCCGTCCCGGCATCGCACGGGGTAGACAATTATTTATTTTTGGAAATTTGGATATAAAACACTTTTTTTCACAAATATTTTTATTTGTTTTAAAAAAAAATTTCACAGTTATGTTTATAAATTATTAAATAAATATATTAAATAATAATAATAATAATATTCTTTAAAAATTAGCGTATAAAAAAATTATAAGTAAAAGTAATGATTACGAAAAAAAAAAAAAAATAAAAATACTAATTATAAAAATTTTAAAAAAGTAAAAATAATAATAATAAAAAAATTAAATTAACAGTAATAAATAATGAATTCAGTCGTTTCACATATAAGTAAATAATAAATTATTAAATAAATATATTAAAAAAAAATAATAATATATTCTTTAAAAAAATTAACGTATTAAAATATTATAAGTAAAAGTAATAATTACAAAAAAAAAAAAAAAAAATTATATAAAATATTAATTATTAAAAACTAGAAAAAAAAAATAATAATAATCAAAAAATTAAAATAACAGTAATAAATAATGAACTCAGTCGTTTTACATATATTTTTGCCACTGCACGTGCTCAACTCTGCTAAATAGCAGCGACAACGTCCACTTCCTTATTTTGATTCTATCGGCTCTGTTAGCCGCCAAATCGAACATCATACAGAATTCAATTTGCACCTCCTCTATACTTTACATTCTCTGGCCCGGTGCGCTTTTCAGAATGCATCGCAAACAAGGGCCACGGCGCTATGGCGGTTTTGTTTACTTTTTGAATTTTTAATTCGTAATCTCTTTTGAATGGAAAGTCCAATTTAAAAACTATTTTATAGGTAGTTAAATGGTCTTGACCATAAAATAATTTATTTGGATAAGGATTAATATAAACACATAAATTCCATGGTTTGAATTTGGTTAGCATTTTCATTAATGTTTAAAATGAAAAAAGTTGTTGTAGTGACATAACTACAATAGTTGAACATATGCTACCGGGGGAGCTTTTGTAGACATTATGATGTTTTTCAATATTGTTGTACATTATTTTGTTCTATCGCTAATAGTTTCGGCAGCGCTTTCGACGAAAGACATTTTAAGACTAATTTTTCTACTCCTTCGGTTACATTGTTCAAATTTTACCAAGGACCCTTTAAATTTTTTTTTTTTCAAAATGAAATGTAGCCTATGTCAAATTGGAAGAATGTAGAGTTCTATTGGTGAAAGAATTTTTTAAATCGGCTCAGTACTTTTTGAGCCTATTCATTACAAACATACAAATATACAAAAATAGGTACAAATCTTTCCTCTTTATAATATTAGTATAGATAAGAAAAAACTGGTGAACATTTTTCAGAAGTATATAATTTACGCATAAATTTTGTTCCTTTAAAATACGCGATTACAGTTTACTTTTTAGCAAAGAATGCTGAAAATTATGAATTTCACAAGCTTTAAGCTTTCACGAGATTTTCGAGAAGAAATCAGAAAGCACACAAGAAATCGGCATCGAAATCCATACAAATGCATATAAATATTGGTGAGCGAGTTTCACCGCTCGTTTCCAAGGTCAAGGCATGAAAGACCCGAAGTCGACAATATTCGTTAGAGTCATATTAGAAAAGGGGTGCCTTTAGCAATTGATTTATCTTCGAATTATTTTGTGCATATAATTAGTAATACGAGTATTTCAAAAAGGGAAATTTCGAGAATTTGCCTGCAATTAATAATATATTGAACAAAAATGATATTACGCAAACTCTTTTTCTCAAAAATATTTGCAAAATCAAGAAAAGATGTTAAATACACTATGTTAAATTGAATTAAAATGACTTTCCACCTACCTTAAGTTGAAATTTAGTAACTAAAGCCCAAATTTTGATTTAAAAAACTGTGTACCACAAGTTCCATAGTCAAAATGCTTATTACGCAACTTCCGAGAAGCCAAATTTTGAATAACAAAACATAAATTAAGTTATTTACTACCAGAATTTATTATTCAGAGCTTTATTAGGAGCACATTTGTTTACTAAACCGAAATTAAGTCAATGGAGACAACGTCCCCAAAGCATCTCGAAAGCAACATGTGAAATTTTTAACTAACACAAAAGCGTAGATATATTTATTTATTTAAAAAATTATCGTTGACCACTTAATTTACAGCAAACACAAGTACATATGTATGTACATATGTATGTATATTGAAGTGAACAGCATCAATAATGGCTTCAGTAAACAATGATAAATAATGTAGGGAAAAACTCGCGCCATTTCACAGCTGAATTAAGTGATCTGGCAGCTTGTCATGCGATTGCTATTGCTCTGCAATTATTCAAACAATAAAGTGCGGTGCATTGTTACTCAAATAAGTGCGAAGTCTATGTAAATCTGTGTTATTTACGTTGAGTTGAGTACGCGCCTACACCGGTGAATGAAGACATTACTTTGTTAATGATCTGTATAAATATTTAAGTTTTTGATTTGAAGCTCACAGCTGTCACAATAGTTTTCGAATGGCACAACTTTCATTTGACGACGCCAAGTATACATCCTGTGCTAAAAATTATTAGCATTTTATTTTTGCGAAAACAAAACCTGGACAAATAAGAGATTCATAGTAACAAACAATATTGTAAAATAAATTAAAAAAAATATTTTTTTCTGATTTTTTTTTTTTTTTTAAATTACAATTTTATGTCGCTCCGTCTGAGATTGTCAGACAGAGTATACTAAACATACATACATATGAATATACAAACACACATATTTAGATTATCAAAATTACCTAAACTGTTTATTTAACAGTCCGTCCATTCAAATCTCTTGACTTCCAGAATTTCATTAAAATACCTTTCACTGTTTATACAAGTGTTTTCGGCAAAAGTTATCTCGAGAAGTCGTGCTGTCGAGCTCAAGGTTACTGATAACACAGCCACCGTATGCCGTTATTGCTATGAGAATTTGCCACTGACAAAATGCCTATAAAACACTGTATACAAGTATTGCAGCTTCCTAGCGGTACTTGGCACATGATCGGCGAAGGTGACGTCAGCAAAGTTCGGTTTTTTTTGTTTATGCTCGTGCTGGTGTCAGCAGTCACACATCTGTAAACAAAAATATTTGCAAAATTAGTTAAGGTGCCGTCAGACTGAACTTACGTAAGTCATTGCGTTAACAATTAACCATTAGACACGTCATTTCGGTAGCAACTTTCATTTAAACGCTTTCCCAAACTTTTATTATTCATTAAATATCAATTGAATATAATGTTCGAAATGCTTGCAACTTTTCGAAAAGTACTTTTATTCTGCAAGTCTATGTATAACCTCAACTTTACGATGCATCGGGCCAATGCTACCCAAAGGCAGAATATCAAAGATTTCGTATTCAAAAAATGTGTGAAGGATGTTTAAATACATAACTGTAAACACTCGAAATTTCGCTTTAATCAATTATTTATTTCCCTCCCAAAACAATCCTCAAAAAAACCCCTTTTTTAAGCCTCTAAAGCAAGCTCCCCCCTTAAGCAAACGTAAGGGAAATGTGTGAACACACACAAATTGTATGTTGCAACTAAGTATAATGTACTTTACATCAAATTTCGTTAAGTTTAAAAACAAACATCATTTGCTTAAGGAAAATGCGTATTTTCCGACGGAATGAGCTGTTTTTGCTTTTTGTCAACAGATACATGCATCATTTTGAATTTGAAGGTGGAAGACAACGAATATTTTATACAAAACTAGCAGCCCTGTTGTAGTGACATAACTACAATAGGTGGACATATGCTACCGCGGAGTTTTTTGTAGACATTATGATGTTCTTCAATTTTGTTGTACATTGTTTTGTTCTATCGCTAATCGTTTCGGCAGCGCATTCAACGAAAGACATTTTTAAAACTCATTTTTCTACTCCTTCGGTTACATTGTTCAAATTTTACCAAGGATCCTTAATTTTTTTCAAAAAGAAATGTAGCCTATGTCAAATTGGAGGAATGTAGCATTCTATTGGTGGAAGAATTTTTTAAATCGGCCCAGTACTTTTTGAGCGTATTCGTTACAAACATACAAACATACAAAAATAGGTACAAATTTTCCTCTTTATAATATTAGTATAGATTTAATCGAAAATATTGAAAAAAGAAATGTTTTTACGACAAACAAAATACCTTCTAATATGCATATTTCCCTCTAAAACAGAAGTAAGCATTTTAATTGTTTTTAAATATATAAAATCCAACCAAAATATATGTATAATCAAAACAAATTGTTTATTGGCCATTTTCTCTTCTGCTTGTAAGTACATTATGGTTTGACAGTCTTTTCGTTAATATTTTGACAGTTACATACGGGAGCATATGGCTATTATAGTTTTGGACTTAGACTGCAGAGTTTTTTTTTTATTTAAAATTAATTTTGAAAATTTTGCAAAATTTTGAATATTTTAACACAGAAAAAAGTTTTGCCAAAGTAGCTTTCATTTTCGGATTATTTCGTAAAACAAATTGATCCTACTCAATGATTTTTTACAGCAAATACCTTATTTTTTTATTCAAAGGAAGTATAAAAAAAATAAAATTGATGAAGTTCGAACATTCTGTATTAATTTCAGAATATAATGTATATTGAAACTATATTTATTTAGAAAATTATTATTACCTTAAAAGTAGGCGTGGTCTTCATTATAAATAGATTTTAATTGGTTAAAGAGGGAGACCTAAAATTATGTGCTCAACTCCAATAGTTGGTCACGGTTCCTTAACTAGCACTAAAAATGAACTTAGCAGAAATATTTACGCACTTAATTAAAAGACAACTCTTGGCCCCGAGGAACCGGAACCTGAAATGTATTCTTTCAAAAGTGGTCAATTGGTGTGGGATTTTACTAAAACGTTCCATCTTATTATATTCTTTGGTTAAAATTTTATAAAATGAGACCTAAGAGTCTGCATTTGTAACTTATGTCTCTTAAAAGACCATCCGAGTTTGGTTGGGAGAAAAAGTGCTGATGTTAAGAGACACTTCATTAAAAAAGAAAAAGTGCTTATGTTAAGAGACTCTTCATTAAAAAGGCCATAAAGGAATATTCAACGAAATGTTTCGAAAAAAATGTGGTAAAATCTACAAGGGATTTCTTCGATTTCATTTTTATGAACCCATGGAGACTTTTGCCTCTCTCTCTCTCTCTCGAATCTTACATATTCACGACACGCTCATTTTAGTTTCTGTAAATGATATGAAAAAAGCGATTAAAAAAGTTTTTGAACGGCAAGTTAAATGTACTTTCAAAAGCACTATTCTTGCATTTCGCAAACAATTTCGAAATTTTTGCAATTTGATATTGTAACTGAAACTACTTTTCTTGCTATGACTAAAGGTGACTTAAACAAACGGATTTAGCGGCAATACATTTTCTAATCAGGAATATTGCGGATATTATTTGCTTCCTTTTGCCACAAAAATTGTCACAGAGCTGATAGATCCGGCATTTGACATTATTGCACTTTGTCATTTGTTCTTTTCCCGTGTCAATGCCACAATAACCAAATGAAGTAGATTAAATGACAACTCAAGTCCCGTGTTTGCACCGAAGAAACTGAAAAAAAAAAAAACATAAAATTTGACATTACGCGTTTAATTTCGTTTTCGACGCAAATTCTCATTTATCGCATTCGCTTAACGGGTGATTTTTTAAGAGCTTGATAATTTTTAAAAAAAAAAAAAACGCATAAAATTTGCAAAATCTCATGGGTTCTTTATTTGAAACGTTAGATTGGTTCATGACATTTACTTTTTGAAGATAATTTCATTTAAATGTTGACCGCGGCTGCGTCTTAGGTGGTCCATTCGGAAAGTCCAATTTTTGGGGAACTTTTTCGAGCATTTCGGCCGGAATAGCCCGAATTTCTTCGGAAATGTTGTCTTCCAAAGCTGGAATAGTTGCTGGCTTATTTCTGTAGACTTTAGACTTGACGTAGCCCCACAAAAAATAGTCTAAAGGCGTTAAATCGCATGATCTTGGTGGCCAACTTACGGGTCCATTTCTTGAGATGAATTGTTGTCCGAAGTTTTCCCTCAAAATGGCCATAGAATCGCGAGCTGTGTGGCATGTAGCGCCATCTTGTTGAAACCACATGTCAACCAAGTTCAGTTCTTCCTTTTTGGCAACAAAAAGTTTGTTAGCATCGAACGATAGCGATCGCCATTCACCGTAACGTTGCGTCCAACAGCATCTTTGAAAAAATACGGTCCAATGATTCCACCAGCGTACAAACCACACCAAACAGTGCATTTTTCGGGATGCATGGGCAGTTCTTGAACGGCTTCTGGTTGCTCTTCACCCCAAATGCGGAAATTTTTGCTTATTTACGTAGCCATTCAACCAGAAATGAGCCTCATCGCTCATCGGACACGGACGCGAAACACATTTCGAACCGAACACTGATTTTGGTAATAAAATTCAATGATTTGCAAGCGTTGCTCGTTAGTAAGTCTATTCATGATGAAATGTCAAAGCATACTGAGCATCTTTCTCTTTGACACCATGTCTGACATCCACGTGATCTGTCAAATACTACTGCATGAAAATCCTAACCTCAAAAAAATCACCCGTTATAAGCACCTGTCAGCAAGACAAAGAGAGCCATGCATTCAGCGGACGCATGTGACAGTTGTCGCAAGACGGATCGGATCGCTGCCTTCTAATAAAACTGAAATGATTGAATTGTTTACATAGCGAAAGTGAGAGCAGCTCTGTCTTCGGCATTAAACATTTTGGTTTAATTAATCATCTCTTTGTTTGTTTATTGACTTATCAATTGCTTTTGCTTTTGTATTTTTCTACTTTTGTGGCTGATTTATTTGCTTGCAGCAAAAACAAAGGAAAGTGAAAATTAATATGTAAAAGTTAAGTGCCAACAATAATTGCAGTCGAATTTATTCAAAATATTTATTGAGTTTCTATAAATAGTACAACAAATACAAATTGTATATATGCTGCAACAACAAACAATGCAGCATTTTCTGACGGCAACGCAATCTTACTGGTAAGCATTAAATTATTGGCTTGTAGCTGTATAAGTAAACGTTTTTATAAGGGTTATTAATGCAGCTTTATCATATGTCATAAAATAATTGATTAGCTCTGAGCAATTTTTAGAAAAAACTTGAAAAATAACAAGAAAAAACGTCAATTTCGGTTGCACACTTGTCCATTTCTATATCCAAAAAGGGTATAAAAAGATCTTTATGGTGATTTTGACCGATCTGTGTGTATTACAGTTATATCATATAGTGGTTGGTTATTCCGACAGATGAGCAGCTTCTAGGTGGGAAAAATAAGTTTGACATCGTTTCGATATCTAGAAACCGAAGAATATACCCATGGTAAGGCATGCCTGTCGTAAGAGACGACTAAGGTCCTGGCCGCCAGTCCAGAGTTGTGTGGAGACTCAACTGGTAGTTGTAGCTTCGGTTACAAGGTCATACCAAAGACTTTAACCTAGTACCACGGGGGGCAGTAGCCCTTGGTGGTAACTCCAATCTGCTCATTGGGTTTGGCCCTTTGTGGAAATTCGTGGTGGCTGTAGTTAAAACCCAAATCGCAGGAAGAACTGACTTTGTCAGTTTGAATGTGGAGTTGCATTGCAACCGCGTGCCGGACCCAAAGTACGGCAGAAGTTTTAGATGGGCCTCGAACCCTACCAAGGTAGTTAGTGTGTCCATGCCACACTGCCGCTTGGTACTGAAAATCCTTACCCAATTTTCAGGGCGCTGATCAACGCATTGTATTGATCCGTTGTGCTTCTGAGCACCGTGGAGTTAAGCTTTCGCAAGCAGGATCCCACGTAAAACACACTATATTGTTGTACTGTTGGGCCTCAGACTAACTCTGCAAGCATTAGTCAATTATTAAAAGCAGTGCAATCGTAAATTTCTTCTGACCCAACGTAATTCGGAGAAGGTCTAGAGAACTCATCGCTAATAAGTAGAGTCAGAAGTTGTTAGTTCATCTAGCTCGAGTTTCTCAATTTTTTTTAAACTAAATTCTAACAAAATAATTAAATTATTTTGCTGAAAGTTTTGAAAAGATTCACTCACGGTATTTTAAAATGGGAGAGTTTATCAAACTAAGAGATATTTCTAAAATCCATGCAAATCAAAGGGCTCTCAAAACTTCATCCAAATATCCTAAGAAATGTTCAGCTATGTCGTGAGTTATATATTATATAATCTAACCAAAAAGCTTTTAGGCTTTTAGAGATGATTTGGTGCTATTATTGTTCTTCTTCTTCATCGCTTACGCGATTATAGCCGAGTCAACAATGTTATTATTAGAGATTTATTATTTAGAGATTTAGAGTTTTCTAGATTCTTATCGTGACTGGTCAAATCAGTCCAACTTCGTCCTCGAAAACTATGTATAAGAGAATGAAAACGAACTTTTTGGTAAAACTTCTTTGTGTTGGCTTCCGCTTACACTTTTTTGGTACAGATGAAAAAAATTTCTCATAATATAATCTATATTTTTTATTGTTCCTTATTTAGACACATTTGGCATCTTTTAACAGATTTTTGACACGTCTGAGAGAGCAAATTTCTAATAACCAATAACTTTCAGAATAAATGTA
Source organism: Bactrocera correcta (assembly GCA_027475135.1). NCBI lineage: Eukaryota > Metazoa > Arthropoda > Insecta > Diptera > Tephritidae > Bactrocera > Bactrocera correcta. Next base: position 82,049,504 of record CM050325.1, on the reverse strand, counting down.
GCCAATATCAAGACAAACGACACTTATTGAAGTAAAATATTGTCTAACAGTAGTACTTTCGAGTATGACGAATTGAACAAACAACTGGCATAATCAAAACAGAGATAGAATAACAAGTGATTAGAATACAGAAAAAAGCGAATCGTTGTTGGCCTTTATTAGTAATTATAGAAACTTGTTTTGGTCCAACTGCATTAACGGTGTGAAAATTTTTAATTTCGAATAAGGAGCAACCCAAATTTTTTCTTGCTCTAAGTTCACTAAATCTCTATGGTATACATACATATATACATAAGTATGTGCAATAATGAATGATGTTTGAAGAGAACTTTTTTTTTTATAATTTCTATGTAATCAGCACTCTCTTATTGTACTCTTGGCCTCGACATAGAGAACAACATGCAGTTTTCTTCAACAAATTTTAAAAGAGTGTAGTAAATTGTTTAATTTTCTACTTTGAGTGTCTATAAGATTTGTGATAAGTTAGACAAAATGAAAAAATAGTTTCGAACAAAATTTAGTTTTTAGGTAATCTTAATATTATTTTGACAATATTAAGTATTTGTAAAGTCAACAGAAATCGTTTGAATCAGCTAAAATTGTGCTATTTACAAATCCATTTTTTGTTTACTCACCAAAGCTATGCCTTTTTGAATACGCTTATATAATATTTTGATTTTTTTCTAAAAGCTTAATTTAGACTTTCAAAACAACTTAATTAGCATGCTAAGTCTAGCCACGAAAATCTCTGCAACTATAGTTGTGGAAAAAACTAAAAATTTGTGTACAAACTTTGGTGACCCTGTACAAGTTGCCCTAACAAAGACCGGTAATGTGTAATAGAACAACAACAAATTACAACAACTATCAAAAATATGTTTAAAAGCACACAAAATCGGCATTTCCTTTCTTTGCTTACTGTCGACAAAAAGCGCGGCTCACCTACCGGCTTACGTAGTCGTACCGTACTTAGGTATGTACACACATACCTAAAAAAAATATTTTCCATAAATTAACGGTGATTTGTATGCAATGTGTACGCCTCTCCAAAGGTCAATTCCATTTACAGAGAACAGAGTTTCCTTATGCGAGGGCGCACACAAACACAGAGACTTTTTAATTTGAAAAAAAAAAAAAAATAAATAAATAAAAAGAAATAAAAAAGTTTGTAAATAAAAAATAGCACGCGTTCATTTCGGCAAGTACAAAAACAACACACGATTCAAATTAGGGTCAACACAGATTCGGCCAGACAGCTTGTGCTGATTTGTGAAAGAGCGCGTGAGCAAGTATAAAGTACGCGCATTACTTCGCAGAGAAAATAGTAGACGAGTACAACAACACGAAGGCGCGAAGACGACGTATTTTTGTACATACATATGTGTATGTATGTATGTTTGTATTTGTAAATCGCCGTCAGCCGTGCTTGTTGCACATGTGCCCCACGTCACGTAAGCTCCACTATTTAAACACGAAGCCAGCGTTCAGGCCATCCACACGGCAAGTAATATGGGAGCATGTGTGCCACAACCAAGTCGTTGATGTGTCAGCGTTGCCAACGTAATTTTTTATGCACTCGGCAACAACTATAAGAGGCTTCAGTATCGCAATAAGAGCATACGCGAGAGTTTCCGATAACATTATAATAGAGGACTAATGATATTCTTCTAAGCAAAGTGATGAAATTTAGAAATAATGCGCTTAGAAGCCTCTACAGTTAATCAAATATTTGGTATTTTCAAAATCTTTAGCTCTTTATATTTGTTTGCTCAGAGCCTTCCCGTAAACTTACCTTTATTTTTCTTAGAATAACACTTGCTTATCTGTAGAAAAATAACACATTGCCACAGAACTATAAAACTATAACTACTAAAAAATACTTCTAGAAAATATAGTCTGATATTGAAAGTTCACCAACCTATGCGTTATAGGTAAGGTCAAGCATTCTCTAACACACTTATACCCACATTTTTTCGTAATAATGTCCTAATTATCATTCGACTCTCAATAATTTTAGTTATGAGAAAAGTTCGCGCCTCAGAACTCCTCATCCAACTCGTTCGACTTCGAATTAGCAACGCAGAGATTCAATGATCTACTCCTGACAGCTACATATCTCTTCAAAATTTTATGAGCATTCAAACTTCCTATAAAATCTCTTGCCTAAGAGGTATGAAGCATATGAATAACACTTTTATCAAACCTTTTACATTGCTGTCAAACTCTGTCATTAATGGCAGGAGCTTGTTAGTTTTGATGCTTTACTTTAGCCATTCGAAATCAAACATCAAAGTTAAGGACCAACATCGTTCACAAATTTATCAGCCTCTGAACAATCTTTTTGTGTTGTTAATTCGAACTCAAAATATTGACCTGTTTTCTTTAAAAAAAAAAAAAAAAATGCGTTTGATATTTTTAGCCACGCGCTCGAAGTATAAATATTTCTACAAACAATTATTTGGACCTTTTATTAATGTGATTATACCAATTTCTGGTCGACATAAATTTCACGATGTCTTCACTTGAATCGATAAGTTAATTAGCATTGCATAAATCAGACAATATCACGTCATTGGCTTGAGTGAATTATGTAATTAACAACTAATATTTACCAAGCAATTAGCTGGTAAATAGTAAACACCGACTCGTCAATAAATTAAATGATTTTGAAATTCTCTGTAAACAACAAGAAATGCATAAGTAAACATATGTAATTTCCGCCGTAATGCGGGCAATGTCAGTTTAATAGAATGGGCTGTGTGAACAGCTTAAAAAGCAGAAGCTAATGAAATCAAGTTACTTAAAAAGTATACACGTATCATAAAGACCACAATGTAGATATGCAAGTATAATATCCCCAACATTCTGAAAACTAGCTCACTTTATTTTATGCTCTTTTCAATGTTTTGTCTCACTTTTTTTAGTTGTCATTTGACAATCGTGTTAATTGATTGTAAAATTGCCTTCAATTAGTTTCAAAAATATTAATTAATTTTTATTATCTCCATAAATCATAAAATCATAAATTAATATGTGGCTTACATAAGTGCATATTTTAATAATTTATTCATATATATAATTTAAAATATACATACATATGTATGTACGCTTGTGTGTTGCGCTGAACACTCTTTTGCTGACCAACGCAAATTGTCATTTATTACAGTGTTAATTAAGCGCTTAACGGCCGTCTGTTACCAGAATTATGAAACTTGTAAAACTAAATTTGTTTCACAAGTAATAAAATTAAAAGTGTTAAAAATTAAATAAACTTAAACTTTGCGCTTGATGGCCATATGCTATGCTTATTTAGAAAGCCTAAGTGATGGAAATACGCCCTGAAATTGTTCTCAAAACATATACATACATATATCTGAGTTTCAAAAAAAACTGGTATTGATCTTAAGGAAAAATTCTATGTTCAATGTAGGATATTAACAACAGATAAAAGCATTCAGCTTAAAATCTTTGGTCGATCTCTTTATGAGTTGATTTCAAAGCTCATAGTTAAAGAATCTGTGCTGCGTTTTTCAGAGAATTTATACAAAAAAGCAACATTTATTTACGAATTTCGATTATTACCTACGAGGGCTGCTATATATATTTCTGGCCTTATAATGAAAATAGTCATATTTATCAATGAAAATGGTTTTTTGTTTTTTCTTTGTTTTTTTTTTGTTTTCGTTGGATTTGGCTTGTCTTGGAAGACCCACACGGTCGATTGCTATTTTGTTTCGGGCTCATACGCATAGATCCATGATTCGTCACCTGTGACGATCTTATAAACGTCTTTTGAAGCACCGCGATCGTATTTTTGCAGCATTTCTTTACAACAATCGACACGAACCTTTTTTTGAGCGATTGTCAAATTGTGGGATACAACGAGAACAAACCTTTTTTACGGCCAGGTGTTCATGCAATATCGAATGTCTACTGGTGGGAGAAATGCATAGGCATGCCTCTATCTGAAGGTATGTTACATGACGGTCTTGCATTATCAGTTCACGTACGGCATCGTTGTTTTCTGGCACAACGGCTGTTTTTGGACGACCTCCACGGAATTCGTCTTTAAGCGAGCGTCGGCCACGATTGAATTCGATGTACCAGTTTTTCACAGTGCTATAGGATGGTGCTTCTTAGCCATACAAAGATTTTAGTTCATCGATGCACTCTTGTCGTGATAATCCACGTCGAAAGTTGTGAAAAATGATCGCACGAAAATGTTCACGAGTTAATACCATTTTTTGGCCGAGATGAATTTTTTAATTCCCCGTAAATAAAATAATTCACGATTAAATTGACAAAACGTTCTGAGTGATTTTATGCTAGAAAATGTTAAACTTTCCAATGGAAATGTCAGATTGCACCTGGCAACACTTAGTGTTGCCTAGTCCCGAAATATATATAGCAACCTATGTATCTACATACTTCTGTGATAAAAATAAAATCTGATCAAAAGTCAAAAATAAATTTGAAAGAATTTTAAGTTCTTTCCACCTGCTTGAGATTTATGTATTCTTAGCGAAAAAACCTACTAAATCTGTAAAAATGTTCTGGTTCACAGTAAGGTGGATAGTGACTGAAAACCATTTTTGCCTTAATTCGGCACCCGGCATTATATTAAAAGTTTGAAACTGAAAGCGATGTTGGACAAAATTCTAATATTCATTTGGATGCCCGCAGAGTTGACAAACACTCAATTTCTTATGAATTATTTATTCTACGAAGGTTCAGAAACTTGTTGTACAAGCTGTATGTATGTATATTAATTATTCATTGACGTACAGAAAAAAAATCAAATAAAGCTAAGGTTCTAAAAATGTATGTACATATGCAGCTAGATAATGGTCTTACCACGGCAAGGCTCTTTCTAAGAATTCTAGAAATACCCTGATCAGGGTATATTAAGTTCACCACAAAGTTTTTAATACCCAGAACGCCGATGAACCTATAAAATATATATGAATTATCAGCGTGATGACCTAAGTTGACTTAGTCATGCCCGTGCTTTTGCTCCAAGCAGCTGCTCATGTGTCGGAACCGCCGATATCGGACTACTATAGTATAGCTGTCAGACAAACTGAACTATACAAATTAAGTTCTTGTATGGACTTTTTTTTTTTTTTTTTTTTTTTGAGTAGAGGATTATAGCACTCGAACTTAAAATTTTTTCTTGCTTCGGAGTGCGCTTCATGATACCATTAACGGAATTAGGCGCAACCTTTGCCATTGATTAGTATGATAGGTTACATGTCGGAATCTTGGCTGTATCGCTCTGAGGTATTTCTTTCTTGTTATAAAAATAAAATAAAAACCTTGATATGAATTTTTTAATTATCAAAAGATTGTAAATAAAATGCAAAATATTTAATTATACAACGATATTTATTTTCTCGCCTTCAAGGTAATCCCCACCGGATATAACGATTTTTCCAGTGCTTGAAACACTTTTCATAAGCACTTTTTTGAATGACCTTCAGCTGCTTCAGCAAATTTTATCTCAATGAGCATCACCTTGTTTTCTGAGCGGCTTTGGCGTGTTTTTTGGTTTCGGCTTGTTTTTTTTCCACCATTCCGCTAATTGTTGAACTGTTTGCATGTCAAACTCAAAACATGTCTCGTCGGCAGTTATATTACTCTCAATATCCACTAAAATCATTTGAACGGACTCGCGAGAGTGGTCGAGCTTTCTGGCCATTTTTATAACACTCGTCTGACGATTTTCGAGCGCCATATACTTCACTTTTTTAATATTTTCAACAGTTTAAGAGATCGAAGGTCGTCCAGAACGAAGCATGTCTTCAACGATCTCTCGAGCGTCTTTGAAGTCTTTGTACCAATCGTAGGTTTCTATCTTTGATAAAACCGAATCTTCAACGAATGTCTTCAACGATCTCTCGACCGTCTTTGAAGTCTTTGTACCAATCGTAAAACCGAATCTTCAACGATCTCTCGAGCGTCTTTGAAGTCTTTGTACCAATCGTAGGTTTCTATCTTTGATAAAACCGAATCTTCAACGAATGTCTTCAACGATCTCTCGACCGTCTTTGAAGTGTTTGTACCAATCGTAGGCTTCTATCTTTGATAAAACCGAATCAACGTACATACATACATACATATGTCATTTCCAACATTCGAAACGATACCGCACACGAAGTTTGATTAGAAATTCAAAATTTTTGACAAATTCCGTTGTAAAAATCACCACGCACTACAATTTCCGGGTGCTTCGTTGTCACAATTTACCATAAAGTCTACACTAAGGACATTATTTTATTTGAAACTATTTGTCTACAAAAATCAGTTATTTTCGTTTATGAAAAATATCACAATGTGAGATAACAAACTTTTAATAACAGTATTTTGCATTTGAAACCGTTATAAGCCACACTCATTATTAGCAAACCTTTTAGAACAGGACATTAGCAGAAACGAAAATGACTTATAATTTTTTAAATTCACACAAATCGCATACACCTAACACACTCCTGAATATTAGATCGCGTTCTTGGCATGCAAATACCTAAAAAATCGTGTGAATTTATGCATTTCTTATGGCCATGAATTTTATAGCCAATGAAATGTCAAAGGCACATGGAATCCTGCCGTCCATTACTCACCCCAACGCTGCCCCAGTCATATTGTCTATGCATGAAATGTTGGAAAAATGCAATAAACGCGCTTCCCTGAGGGCGCCTCTAGAGCTAGATGACTAGGTAAATGGCGCGCACAAAAGCCACAAAACGCTTTAATGCACCGTTAATGCATTTAACGGCGTTTAATATGACAACCGCGCGCCAAAGGTGTTTGCAATCGTTGCAACCCTGTGTTTTACAGTTATTATCTTTCATTTGTTAGAGGGGAGAGCGCGTGTTTGCACTGGCGACTGAGGGAGAGAAAGCTCACACAAAGCAGTTTAAATTCACACTGCGCACAGACAATTTTTTTATTTTTTATTTTTTTTTTGGACTTTCAATAAATTTAAGTAGTTTTATTTTTTTACAAAATTTTTTACTAAATTTTTTAGTGTTAGCAATTTTTTTAAATGTTATTTTTAACGCTTTTAACAATTTTATTTTGTATATATTATGATTTTCATTTTTTCTTTAATTTTATTTTATGTTCACTCGATTTGCTCGTTGGTTCCTAACCGCAACAAAAACAAATAACACTTGCATAGGTCACGTAGGGCTAGTCAAGATGTATCGCTTTTGTCACGCAGCGTTGACAATTTAGCCGTGCCAGTGCGTCGGTAAGTACACAAATTAATCCTTTAACCGCACCTTACTCAATACTCAAACTATTTATACACAAACAAATATGTAAATACACATTCTAACCTAAAAACTGTATTTATTTATTATTATTTTACTGTCTAAGCACTTTTATGCAAGTCAATGTTGAATTATGGCATATAAATAATGTTTATCAAAATATGTATTATCTAGTGACTTAATTTGCTATTGCATGTCTATATGTTTACCCATGATGTTTGCCTATGTATAATATGTATTTGCATGTATGTATGTACATATGTTGTGGCATGCACCTTGAAGCTGTTTGCATTTAGCTGTAATCGATGTAGAAATATGTAACTAAATTAGCTTTGATGTTGAAATTTGAACATTGAAATTCATAAATCATTAACTATTTACTTGCATATGTGGCAATATGTTGAAAGCGCTTAAGTCGACTTTAGTTGCGTGGAAATATTATTGCAATTCCGACCCACTTTTTCAGTTAACGACGTTGTGTTTTTACTTATACGATGCCTTAGAATCGGCATTCTTTATTTGCGATGAAATGTAAACAAATTAATTTCGAACTTTTATTAGTACTCAAAATGCATAACGCAACTTAAGTCGGCTTAAGTGAATTTGTCATATTGACACACATAAATGCACACATTTATTACAAATATTTTTCAATATAATTAGTAGAAATAATAAAAAAAATCTATTTTACTCATTTAGACAATTATTTTAATCAAGTAAACAATTGCCTATGAACAACAATTTCGCATATAAAACACGTATATTTTTAAACTTTCCATTTTATAATAATAAAACAAAATATAAATATAAACATAAAATTTAAGAAATTTATAAAACAATATGTATGAAAAGTTATATTAAATTACCGATTTTTTTACTCATTTTATATTTCATATATTATACCATATACGTATATACCATATATGTACGTATATTGAATATAGAATTAAAAAAAAGAGACAAACAAATTATTCTGAGCTTTTTTTACTGTGGAAATAGGCACATTTGAAAATACTGAAGCAAAAAAAAAATGAAAAAATAATAGTATCATTAATACTATTGTGCCCAAAAAATAAGGTGACATTGTATTTATTTTGAAAATTCTCTATTTATTCTTCCAAATAAATTTCATCCCCTTCAAAGTAATCCCCTCCCGATGCAATGCACTTATGTCAACGGATTTTCCAATCTTCGAAACACTGCGGCTTGAATCTCCTCTATCGTATGAAAACGGTGTCCCCGGAGCGGTCTTTTGATTTTGGTGAACAGCCAGAAGTCGCACGGCGCCAGATCAGGTGAATACGGTGGTTGCGGAACGATATGGGTTGAGTTTTTGGCGAGATGATCACGAATTACAAGGGCAGTATGGAATGGTGCAATATCGTGGTGTAAAAACCAAGAATTGTCTTTCCACAATTCCGGCCTTTTTAGGCGGATAGCGTTACGCAAACGACGCATAACGTTCAAATAATATTTCTTGTTGACTGTTTGACCGGTTGGAAGGAATTCATAATGCACAACCCCACGAAAATCGAAGAAAACAGTAAACATGACCTTGATTTTTGAACGACTTTGGCGCGATTTTTTTGGTTTTGATCGGTTATTTGTGGGTCGTAAGCATAGATCCAAGTCTCATCGCCAGTTATAATGCATTTCATGACACCCTGGTAGTCGGAAAGCATCGTTTCACACACTTCAACGCGACGCCTTTTTTCCAAAAAATTCAATGTTTTCGGTACCAGTCGAGATTTGACGCGCTTGAGGCCCAAACCATCCTTCAAAATGGTATTGGCTGAGCCATCCAAATTCCCCGGTAAAAATCAAAGCATGGGAAGATTTCCGAATATTCAGACACTTACTCATTTAGAAAACTAGATTCACTTGAGAGCGATCTACTTTGGCTATCAATAAAGCACGAGACACACACCTGAATTAAAATGAATTCGAGACATTAACCGATTTTATCTTCATCAATTGATATGAATTAATACGGTACGAAACAAAGGATCTCTTTGGTGATTTGACTTATCAGTGACCGGCGACTTTAAGTGGGTGGGCAAAAAAGAAATAAAAATGTATCTCAAGCACTCCGCCCGAAATGAAATGAAAAGTGGCCGATCTTTATCTACAAGTACGCGCCTTGAAGTGTATCAGCTGTTTTTTATTTTTCCACTCAAGTGTCAACGACGCTGTCAGTGCGGCGAAGCGTTGATAAATTGGAACGCCACATTATTTGCTTTATTACATTATTGACTTTAACTACCTCATTGCCACCGGGGCTTTTGCTTTATTTTATTTATTTATTTATTTATTCGATTCTTTTTTTCTTCAGCACTTTTACTTATTATTTGCTGCGTTATCGATAGTTTCGAGTGCTCACAGTGCCTGCAATATGTGTGAGTGCCCACATAAGCTTAAGCTCGAGTGTAAAGTGTGTGGCAACTCCAAAGATAAACACAGTGGCACAATGAGTGTTCAGTAAACGAGCCATCTCCATAAACACTCTTGTGGCTGGCAATGAAACGTGGAAGTAATGAAATAAAATAAAATGCTGCGCGAAATCCGGTGATTATATTACAGGAAGGTCGCCTCTGTGACAGCTTTTGAATATTTTTTATTATATAGTATATGGGCAGCACTTAAGAGTTTACATGTCTACAAACGCTCGTATATTATATATAGTATATACATATGTACATATATGTGTATATTGTAGCTATGTTCGCATGTTCCGTTTGCTCCAGCTGCGTGTAAATAGTAAAGTCACACTTTCAGTGTTGAAGTTTTGAGGCGAAGTGTTTGCGAACGCTCGGTCATTGACACCCACTTCAGCGGATTAGTAATGTAAACTTAGGCGACAAGTAAGTGTTTATGCACTTGCAAATAATGTTGATGATGTGCGTATGTTGCCATGTGCATAGTTATGCATTAGGGCGCACCACTTTCCACCTAAAAAATATCGTTAAATATCATAATTGTTTTTCGAACGACAACACACAAGTTATGATGTTTAAAGGCTTTGGTATGATAAGAAAACCTCCAGAACAATATTTAAAATAGCACCAAATTAATAAGCAGATTTCCAGAATAATATAATAATAATTAAAATTGCTCTAAATTTTCTGTATAATTTCAATGGAATATTTTCTAAACATCTCTTTCAGCATTTTAAAGAATGATTGGCTTTTTTCCTGTTAAAGAATTTATATACTTTTTTAAGTTCTTCAGAGAGCTTCTTTACCAAAAAATTTATAGTTTGAAAGTTTTAGAGTGGTGTACTCCCTTAAATTGCTAGGCATTATATTTAGTTTTGTATTTATCGAAATAGATTTTTGAAGTATTTTGGAAATGCCGCTTACACATGCCTTCGTCTTTTAACGTAATAATTTATAATAAATTAAAAAAAAAATATTGTCAAAAAAACGTAAGTTACACCCTAATAAACATAAAAATGAATTTTAAAGTTTTCACCTTTAGCCAAGTCCGAAATTGTTTCTATTTTAAGAATATTTCTCTTAAAAAGTATCGAAAATTCATTATTCTGGAACCACAAGTTCTTGCCATATTTTACAGATCACCATGGCTTGTTTTCAATTCGCAAAACTATTTTAAAGCAATTGTAAAGCTAGGAACACGCATATTCTCATTATTTAACATAAGAATTAACTAAAAAATTTTGGATGGCTTAATTTTGTCGAGGCTTTCTCAGGTACACTTAGCTTGACTTAAGGGGTAAGGGATAGTCAGAGACACGAAAAAATGAAAATTTGTAGAATTTTTTTCTGCAATTAAATCGTGTTATTTTACAAAAGTAGTAATATAGCATTATTATAGAATGTGTTGGCTTGAAGTCACGAAAATTTCAAAAAGAAAAATTTTAATTTCCAAAGTTATAGTTGTTTGTGTTGACCCTGTTATAGAAAAAGGCACTTATGGTGACAACCATACATAAGTCCTTGGAGATTTATCTAAAATCAAACGGACAAAAAGAATTAGCTTTATAAATAGAAAATCCTGGGCCTGATCGATTTTTTTTTTTTATTTTTTTTATTGTTTTTCAAAATTTACAAAATTTTTTCTTAAATTTTTGCGAAACAATCAACAGTAAATTGGTCTTAAAAAATCGAATTTTGTGAAAAAAAAACAAACTCCTTCGATCAGGTCCGAGTAATAATGTCGACATAATAATGTATTCTAAAAGTTGTATAAATTTCATTAAAATCTACTGAGCGGTTTTCGAGTTACAGTTGTTACCAGTTCAAAAAACATAGTTTTTGAGAAAAACGCGTTTAAAGTTTCACACTAACGCTTTGAAATGCCAGAGCTCTCTTTGTTATTTGTCGAATAACTCAAAAACTAATTATCGGATCAACGTGAAATTTTCAGAGAATAAGATATTACACTTAACGAAAATGCAAAAAAAAAAATAGTTTTTTTTGAAAATTCTCACTACCCCCCAACCTCTTAAGGTTTTAATAACCTTTAAGTAGTCAGTTTCAACTCACAGAAGCGGATTTAACGAACTATGAATATCTAACCGATTTTTCACGAAATAGAGTTATATAAATTATAATCAAGAGGATCGTAATATGTTTGCCTTGGTCGCCTTTAAAAAGGGGTCTCTCGAGTCTGTTTTCTTCTTTCAATTGGGGACGTTTTTTACGTGGTGGGATCCAAACACAGCGCACAATTCTAAGGAGGGATGGTGCGCCTTCTCACTTTAACTCGCCTTCAAACGGATGTTCTTTGGCTAACCAGAGGATACTTGGACTAAGACCGCAAGTCGTGAGCTGCTTCGATTGGGATCTCCAATTGGCGCCAATCAGCGAAAAAGAAGAACGACTGACGCACTGCTGTGAACTCAGTCTCTCTATTACTAAAGCTTTTACTTTCGGTAAATTTGTTAAATAAACTTTTTCTTAAATTATGAAATTGCGTTTCTCACTTTGCCATATTCAGCTAATTTACTTAACTCTATATAATATAAGAAATAAGACCACTTATACACGGTTTAAAGTTCGCTTAATAACAGTTATCTTCAATTCGAAGCGTAAACAATAAGTACTTAATATGTGTAACGGTAATCAGTAAATTGCTTTATGATCCGTTATTATTCAAGCACCCTAATCAGCGTCCAATTAGCACGTAAACACGAAGCCACTCTATAAACCTTTTATTGTCTGAGGCTTTTCGTGCAAATTGACTGGACTTTATAGTAGGAAGTGAAATTTCAAATTAATAGAATCAGGTTGTTCAAAATAATTTATAATATTTATAATAGAGAAGGATATTTATAATTAGTTAAGCCACTGCTCGAGAGCTTTTGACAAGTTAGGACTTCCTCACTTACCTTGTATTAATAACATAGAGCTTTTACGCAACAACCTTTTATGGGTGTCTGGCGAAATCGTAGAAAACTATAAAGCGGCCAGAAAGACACTTTCGCTCCAAGATCAGCAGACTGCAGAACAGAAATAGATATCAAGTGGTGCTGTAAGCTGCATGATTTAACAAGATTTACCTTGCCCTTGCTGAAGGTGTTTTTACCGGCTATTTTCCATTGTTCATAATTGCAGTGAAGCTACAACTCTTGTCGGGCACGAGGTTTCGAATTTATTTGGTACAAGGCGAGTTAGTATCATCTTATCGCAATCTCTCTTCCGAATTGCACAACTTTAACCAAGCTTTGGACTACTTTCACCGATTGTTTTAACATTTTTCTGTATCTCAATATCTTTATTTAAACCTGAGAAATACCATAGTTGAAACCATTGAAACTATTTTTTATTGGGCTCAAGGTAATGTAATTAAGGTTAGACCCCGCATTTACTAGCACAAATAATACAAAAGACCAGTCTAGAAATGTACCATGTGCTCCAGCGTTAAGATCAGTCTTAATACTTAACCTTATCTTTTTTTTTTTAAGGAGATGCAATTGCTAGTAGAGTATTCCCTTGTATGCTGATATGGCTCGGTATCTATTAGAGTTTTATTTATCCTACATTGGCGCTAAAGATATCTGTGATTTGGCAAATCATTTTTTATATTCGATCGAGTCCAAAACAACGAAAGCCCGAAAGCGGGGCATTGCTGGAGTGGTAACAGGAATATCCATTTATTTTTTTGTCTTTCGCTTTCTGTTTAATCTAATTTTTTCTGCGTAGGTTAGTTTAGTAGTCATGCTGTTTGTGATGAAGAGAAACCTGTTTTCTAAGGTAGTTCAAATAATAATAAGGTTCGGCTAATATGTTTACTATTGGATTAAACCGGAAGGCTCCAATGGCCAGTCGGGTTGCTGTGTGGTAAACGGCCGTAATTTTTCCCAAATTCGTTTGACCAAATATATACAATTTATCAATCGTAAAGAGTTTTTTTTTACAACAATGGTGTCTTTGGTGACCCCCACTGAAATTTTCCGCCAAAAATTTTCGTAGAATATTTTAATCCTTAAATGTCCTTTTTTAAAGGATATTTTTTGATTTTCTCGAAAAAAGGGTCAAATTGACCCATAAAGAAACCAGTTAGAGAGTTAAGATCTTCCACAAAAATAATCCTCATACAATTCCACAATACAACTCTGACCATAAGAATTCTCTCAGACATTAACTTACAACATTTTTTCATATAGTGTAATGCTCCCTTCGACCAAAAAATGAAAACTTTGACCGACTGTAAAAAAAAACTCAGACGTGCTGGACCATAAGTTTGTTCCACAAAAATGATCTTCTCAACATACCCTTTCAGAATTATGGGGTCGCTATTCTGTTTCTTCAAAAAGTCTTCATTTGTTAGACAGTGATATTAAGAAACTATAGTCAATTTTTGACAAAACTACTTATTTTGCTATATAAATGCGTGTGGTAATATTGGTTTCTATTTTTATATTTTATTCTAATTTTAAAATATTTTATTTCTATTTCAATGTTCAAGTCTTTGAATTTTATTTCTTAATGTCTCATTCCCTCACGCACAAGCCATATCGATTGGCGTAGCAATCACTTCCGTGCAATTTTAATTAATTTTAATGAATTTCATATTTTTTCACTGCGAGCAGCAGCAGCAATTGATTTGTTGCGTAACAGCTGGATGCTACATACATATATACATACATATATATTTACATACAAATACAAGTAGAATGCTGGGTGCTGACTACACTCGGTTGAAAATTGATGAATGATTGAACAGCGGCATGAACACGCCAAAGAACACAACAAATTATGTAGTAGTTTAATGTATTTTTTTTTTTCTTAGAAAAAATGCAAACTTTATAGGGGAGCTGTCAGTTTTTAAACGTACATGCAGATGGATGTCGGATGTGAATATACAAGTATATATTTCCTCTCAATCCACGCAGCTACACGTGTTTGATTATTCGATTTTTTATTTTTGTGTGCGGAAATTAATTTTGTCAATCATATACATTCGGAAATATTGGAAGTATTGAAAGCATCTGTCAGCAGCAAAAGGCAAAATCGAAGCTTGAACCATACACACAAGATTTTGCAAGCATGTGTAAATAGATAAAAGTAGATATGAAGTGACATACATACATATGTACTCGTATGTATAAGTATACACATATTCATAAGCAAAGTAAGGTTCACCTATCATAAGTATGTAGTATGTATATTATATAAACAGCGTTATATTCCATGTAAGCAGAACGATATGTGTATAGCCGCATATATTTACATATCTATGTCGTCTCTTAAGCCGCCTCAACTTGTATTTGCTACTGTCTATGTGCTGTCGTACCACCCGCGGTTTGCTGAGAGATTACTCATAGATTGCTTTAAATCTGACATTTTAAGTATACGCCGCGTGTTCGGTTTATGAATATGCTCAATAGTCGTCAGATCAATTGAAGAAAGTTGTTTACGTTTATTGTTGAGGATTTGTTGAGGATTATCATTTAGTCTTTTTTCTGTTCAAGAACCCCAAAAGGGAAAAATTTTGTAACAGTGCCATAGCCTATTGTCCATTTAGCGAGGTAATAAGACATTTAAAGTGGTGATAGTCATTAAACCTAACCTATTTTTTTGTAAGACCAAATATGTAATAATATTATAAGTCTTAAAACACCACCAAGATCTGAGGTTTCCCATTGTATCCTTTTTTTGGAAAGGAATAATTTTGGTATTTAGCGTTTAACTAGCTTGTAAGTTACTCCAAAAATATGCTTAGACTACAGCGTGATTATAAAATATGATTTTCTTCTCACACTATTCCACTTTTAAGAGTCTCCGTAATACTTCTATTGTCTATAAAATATCTTACTCTATTAAATACTGCACAAGTTTCAATAAACACGTATCAGTACTGAAAAGTCCGGCACACACAGACAAGATTATTTGTCTGTATGTCTTGCTCTTCGACTGCTTGTTATTGGGAAAAAATTTTGATTTTACTTCTATGGTTTCTTAAA
>CM050325.1:81955056-82033302 GCA_027475135.1 Bactrocera correcta | reverse complement strand
CTTAACTATACTCAATTCTGTACGACGTGTAGGGTTTACCTGGGCATATAAAGGTGTTGGAGTCATTGGAGTCTACTTGTATGCTGGAAATATGGGATCGATTCTGAATAAGTAGGAGTTTAACCTGCTACAGTATCCAGAAGGAAGCTGCAACTCGAGGACTTCAGCTGCAAAGGGTGCTGGTTTGACTCCAAGTACGCCATTCAGGAGAAGGAGTCGGTGAAGGAGTTTATGGCTCCACTGTGAATGGCCGTCAGTCCATGTCTGAAGTTAGTTGAAGTTTATCCTTAACTGGGAGCATGCATTCCTCAATGTGCATATGTTCGATAGGAGCCATCAAGAGGCCTCCCGTAATAGTTCAGTGTTTTGACATGCCTGTTGCTTCTTTGTCTGCGTTTGACTTCATCTAGGCGACCATATTAGTGTAGTGTAGTTAAGGACCGGCCGACCGATTGACTTGTATGTTGCCAATATCATTTATTTGCCTTTTCCCCATGCGCTGCCAATTAGCGGATTGAGGATTTTGTTGCGACTCTGTACTTTGGCAACTATCGCATCGTGTGAGGAGTGAAGAAGCACAGGCTGCCGAGTGACAGTCGAAATTTTAACGCCATCACTTTTGACAAGTCCAACGTTACAAGTCGACATACGCCTCTCGCAGGTTGGTTTTTGGTTGAGGCCATAAACTATCTGGGCGTTTATGATGTTAAGTTCTGTGGTGGTGATGTGCATTTTTCGGAAGCCATGCTGGTGGTTGAAGTGCGTGAAGGTTGGGAGTAGCAAGGCCTTAAGTGTCTTTACTACTGGACAGATCTCCAGAAAATATATTTTCCGACGGATTAAAGAAGTATCGCTGTGCAAACTATATCAAGCTGAAAGACAAATCGCTGTTTTTTTATTGTTTTTCTTTTGTATGCTAAACACTTATCGGACCGCACTCGTATGTCTTATGTTGGATAGAGTATGCCAATGCGATTTGTGCGATTTATCTGAATGTTATGCAACGCACAGTTACATTAGTGGAGTGCGCGAACAAACATCTGGTATATAATGTCGGCCTTAGCATCGAGTTAGCTTCTTGTTTTCTTTTTACTACATACATATGTAAGTATCTTTTGTGTTTCTATGCTTTGAAAGTAGTTTGGTATTGCAAGCAATGATGAGTATTGTCATAAAGCTCAATGCTTCGGCTTGATACTTGGCAGCTGTTGTCTTTGAATATTAATTTTAAAAACTGAACTAGTTTATGTTAGCAAATATTTTTAGAGAATCTATTATGCGTTTATATTATGGTAAGTGTGTATATATATCAATTGCTTCAGGATTGCTGTAAAATAAGATATGTGATGACCTTAACTAAAAATTGCACTAAGATTTTGAACCTCACACTTGTATTCCAAATGGATTGAAAAGTCATAACATTAACACTTGTAATATTGCATTTTGCTAGAACCTGGAAATAATTCCATGTGAATTCCAAGAAGGATTAGCTAAAACCTTGCCAGCCGACTAGAGTGTTTTCCGGAGCCGAACTTAGGAGAGATGATATATCAATTTCTATCTTTTGTAATAAATTGCCGCAGAAATTTTGCTTTTATGTGCTTGATCCGTACCTGATTGCCTTTAAAGTTGCGCTCGTTTGACTCTTTGATCAGTTTTTAAAAAACGTGAGTATTTTTTTTCATAAAAACTCATGAATGATTTGATGTACTTTACTTACAGATGGCAATGATAATTAAGCCAATCAATTTTGCTTAGCGGTTACTCAACAAAACTGCTTCTTGTATCATTCCTTAGAGCAGATTACCGCTTCCGGTGGTATTTTCATGAGGAAATTTCCCAAACCCATACTTGATCGTTGAATTTGTTAAGGCACATTTACCGCAAGACTTACTTAGCATTAAAGGGCTTTTGTTGCAGATAATAAGGTTTTATCAAAACACGAATTTCGTTCCTTTTTGTGTAAACAAAAAAAAGTAGACATAGCATCGCTTTGAGACCAATAACTTCAACATGATTGGAAAATACGAATTAGCGGGATACTAGTTACGGTAAGTATTCTAAGGCACAGATGAAAATATCACATTATTGACCAACATAAATGGCCTAAAGTCATCATTTCAAAAGTTACAATTCATTATATTGGAGTCAGTGGAAGGAATGGACTGATTGCATCGACCATTGTTATTATTTTAAAGTATACTTGAGAATATGTTTCTAGACAATTTTATGAAGATAGGTAAGTCCAGAATAAAGAAATGCATCATATGTCGTGCATGGTGCTAGGATAATTCGTATACTGATTTCACTGTTTAAAAAGTTATAATCCAATTTCGCCCATTTTTAAACAGTAGAGGCCTCTCGATGGCAATATTTAACAACACTCTATCTTGGCTACTTAAGCTAACGGGTGATCCAAGTAGAGGTACTTTTTTCAATAGCCATTTTATGACAGATCACGTGTTGTATGGAAATATTGTTAAGCGATGAGGCGCATTTCTGGCTCAGTGAGTATATAAACAAGCAAAATTGAAGAATTTTGACGAAGAGCAATACAAAGAGATTCAAGAGATGCCATTTTGTCGAAAAAACCACAGTTTGGTATGGTGTATAGGCCAGTGGAATCATGGGTCCATATTACTTCAAAAATGATGCTGGTAACGCTTCCCACACATCGCATCATTTAATGGATTTGTTGAGAGAGCCCTTCGGTGATCAGATAATTTCAAGTTTTTGGGCCGGTCGATTGGCTAACAAGATCGTGTGATATCATTCCATTCGACTTTTTCCTGAGGGAATATGTGAAGCCTAAAGTCTAAGCGGACAATCCCGCTTCAATTCAAGCCTTAGAACAAATTATCATGGGTGTCATTAGCCGGTTACCAGTCGAAATGCTCGAACGAGTCATCGAAAAATGGAACATCTGCCAGAATGCCTACCTCGTAACGTTACAATCGACCACAACACATGCCGCATGGTATAGATACCGATAGTTGAAAAGAGAAGCAAGACGCATTTGCAGACCAAAAAACATAGAGGTAGAAATGCGTGGGTACAAATAGCTTGACAAGCCGACCGACAGGGGCAGGACTCGAAAATTCTACAAAAAGATGCAACTAGCACAAGGTTTCAAGACCAGAGCATACTGAAATTGTGGAAGGAACACTTCTCCAGCCTGCTAATAAGGATCATATACCCGCTTCTTTGTAAAATATGGTCGGTCGAATGCATGCCCAGTGATTGGAATTTAAGTGTGCTCTCATAAAAACGGAGACCCCACAATCTGCGCCAACTACTGTGGGATAAGCCTCCTCAACATCGCATATAAGGTTCTATCGAGCGTATTGTGTGAAAGGTTAAAGCCCACTGTCAACAAACTGATTGGACCTTATCAGTGTGGTTTTAGACCTGGCAAATCAACAACCGATCAGATATTCACCACGCGCCAAATCTTGGAACAGACCCGTGAATGGAGAATCGACACACACCACCTCTTCGTCGATTTCAAAGCTGCTTTCGACAACACCAAAAAGAGCTGCCTTTATGCCACGATGTCTGAATTTGGTAACCCCGCAAAACTAATACGGCTGTGTAAGCTGACCAACAGCAAAAGCTCCGTCAGGGTCGGGAAGGACCTCTCCGAGCCGTTCGATACCAAACGAGGTTTCAGACAAGGCGACTCCCTATCGTGCGACTTTTTCAATCTGCTGCTAGAGAAAATAGTTCGAGCTGCAGAACTTAATCGAGCAGGTATAATCTTTTATAAGAGTGTACAGTTGTTGCATATGCCGATAATATTGATATCATCGGCCTCAACACCCGTGCCGTTAGTTATGCTTTCTCCAGACTGGAAAAGGAAGCAAAACGAATGGGTCTGGCAGTGAACTAGGTCGAGACGAAATATCTCCTGTCATCAAACAATGAGTCGTCGCACTCGCGACTTGGCTCTCACGTTACTGTTGACAGTCATAACTTTGAAGTTGTAGATAATTTCGTCTATCTTGGAAACAGCGTAAACACCACCTAGAATGTCAGCCTCAAAATCGAGCGCAGAATAACTCTTGCCAACAGGTGCTACTTCGAACTGAGTAGGTAATTGAGAGGTAAAGTCCTCTCTCGACGAACAAAAGCCAAACTCTATAAGCCGCTCATAATTCCCGTCCCGGCTGTGTAAGCTGACTGATGGAAAACAGCATTTGTGGTCATTAATAAGTAAAGATTGAGAAAAGATTAATATCTCAAAGCCTCTGCACCATACAGCATATTAAAATATGGGCGTCAACTACTTTCTAATAGCAACAAATTCCAAAAATTGCAACATCCGTGGTAAAGTAACGGGTGGGCCATCTAACGTTTTAAATTTGAATTATCTATATTTCGACATCGGAAACGTCAAATACCATTCGGAAAGTGACAGATCTTCATTAAGAAGTCTAAAATTTAGGAAATGGGTCGCTATTTACTAAAAGAAAACTTCGAAATATTGAAAAAAACCGAGAATGGTCAATTTTACCGAAAAATCATCTTTTCGGACGAGGCTCATTTCCACCTCGATGGTTACGTTAACAAGCAGAATTGCCGCATTTGGGGCACAGGACGGCGCTATGTGCCATACAGTAAACGCTACACTCAATCTTTTACGCCCTTTCTTCGAAAATCGCATGATCAGCAAAAAATGTCATGTGAATTGGCCTCCCAGAAGCTGCGATTTAATTCCGTTGGACTATTTTCTGTGAGAAGCTGTTAAAGATAAATGTTACGCCAACCATCCAGAAACAATTCAAGATCTAAAGTACGAGATTCAAGCTGCTGTAGCTGCCATAAGGCCTGAAACCATCGAGAAAGTACCCTAAAATTGGGTGGATCTGATAAGATACTGTAAACTCAGCCGTGGTGGTCATTAGTCCGAAATTGTTTTCCACAAATAAATTTCATAAAACAACCTTTTAAATGAATGTTAGACCTTTGAAAAATATCAAGCTGTTTTTTTATTGACTTTTTAAATTTAAAATTTTATATGGCCAACCTTTATTTTTTTAGGAATAAAATCAAAAATAAAGTCCTATAAAGAGATTCTGATAAACAAAAACAATTTAGAGTCCTCTATTTTGGAGAAGAAGTTTGCTAGTATTTTTAGACAGTTAAAACAAAATTTGTATGTATCTTTTGTAAACAATTTTCACTTTTATTCATATAGACTATTCTTCATTATTTTTTAGTTATTTAGGTACAAGTAAGATGAGTACATGGATCATACATTATTATACATGAACGATTTTTCATAAAATATAATTAAATTTTATATTCAAAAACTTATATTTTTTTGCAAACCGCACAATAACGAATATTTTTAATTTCCGAATCCTTACGATTTTACTTGATATATGTATGTATTCAAAATTTCATATTCCAATTTTTTTTTTAAGTTAATGCCACCGATCTACTCGCAGCAAATCACAGTCTTTGTTCTTTATAAAAGCGCCACAACCGCTTACGAATTTCGTTATAAATTTAAATATCTTAAAACCGATTTTAGCTCGCACAATACAACAATAAATTTCCAATTGGCACACTTAAGCATTTTCCAATGGTCCTATGTATTGACCATTCTTATTGGCCAAACGACGCTCTTCCAGTTTTCTGGCAAAATCAGGATCGCTCTTGGCGCGCTGCTCCAGACGCTCCTGTTGCAATTTTATGCCTGCATAGATTTGATCCAAACCTTTTTGTATTTCATCCGGTATGGCGGGTGGTGTGGGTATGTGATCGCCTGTCGCACGGAAACCATTCTCATCGGCAGTATATTGTACGTTGACGACATCACCCTCGGGCGATTGGTAAGAGTATTGACCATGCTGCACCAGCACGCCATTGGGATTGGTCTCTGAGAAATCCTTCAGGAAACCGGTCTCTTCATGCACAATATTATTGCCGGTTTCGTATTCGGTCTTATAGCTGCCATCTTCACTCTGCTCTTTGTTGTACTTGAGTATTGGTATCCAAGTGGTGCTTTCGCGATGATGATCCCGATGATCGGAAACCTTTTCGTCGCGCGGTATGTTATTTTGATTCGGGTGACCGTGATGGTGTTGCGACTGACAGGATGTGACTGCAAGGAATAGGCCGATGGCGCATACCAACAACTAGTGTCGCGATTGTGGTAGAGGCGTACGAGCGAGGATTAAATAAAGAAAAAATAAATGAAAAATTAAACATATTTTTAGAAAACCTCGGAAACAAGATTATTTGAATGTAAAATATTTGAAATTATTTTTTCGTATTTGTTTTTAAACGACTTACAAATTTGTTCATTTTCCGTAATTAATTTTAGAATCAGAAAGGAAGTCTACACAACGGGAAGAGGATGTAAATTTAATTCCTCACTTAACAAATTTATGAGTATTTATAAAATTTCTTGTTAGTAACCGCGTTCCTAACACCTTATGCTGCGCGTATGTTTTCAAAACGTGAATTTCCGAAATTTTCGAGTGAGTGAAAGCGGGTTTGAAAAAAGACTGCGCACCAGCGGGCCCTATTTAAGCTATTTATAGCAGCGTGATTGAGACTACTAAAGTCGAGCGCATACACCAACACACGTTTAGCGACACTCATACATCGGCCGGCAACGCACACACCTGCAGTTCGGTGTGCAGCGCGTTGGCTGAGCTTTTAGCTTTTCAGCATTGAATGCCTCGTCTGCCCGCCTTTTTTGTGAGTTTCTTTGAGTATGCGATTTTGGCGCGCATCGGCAGTGCAGCCACACTCACACAAAATACATATGCCATTGGCTTCGCTTGAACATTTTTTGCTGCAGATCTATTCATTGGCGCTCGGCTTTGTTGCTGGTCGGTCGACTGCAATTCATCGTTGTCGCGGCGCTGCAACGGCCAAATGAAGTCTGCAATTGGTAATTGTTGTTTGGCCGTCGCATCCATTTTTAAGCGTAAAGCGATAGTTGTCGGTGGATTTAGGGGCTGACTGCAAAATATTTAAGATTGGTTTTATGGTAACAGAAAATTTTATTTGATTTTTTTCCCTTTCTGTTTCTTAAAAAAATAATGATTCACAAAGTTAAGGCTCCAGGCCTATTCTGTATCTCGATTGGTAGATAAATTCTATTCGAAATTTGGATCTATATCGGGAAGTGGTACCACACTGTGTCAGAATAAATTCTTACATTTTTTGTTTTTTGCTTTCTACAACTCACTCTTTACTCTGAAAATCATCCGATCGTAAAAAAACTGAAAAATTGAAACCAGCTTTATAAAGAGAGATAGAGAGTGAAAATATTTTAATTAATATTTTTTAATCCACAAAAAGGGAGACCCCACAATCTGTGCCAACTGAGGTGGAATAACCTACTCTACTCTTGGAGAAAACAATTCGATCTACAGAGCTGAACACAATAGGTACAATCTTCTATAAGAGTGGACAACTGCTGGCGTACCTCGGTAACATCAATTTTATTGGCCATAACAACTGCGCCGTTATTTTTACTTTCTCAAGGGTGGTCAAAGAAGCGAGGCAAATGGTAGTGAATGAGGACCATACTGTCTCCAAACAAACAGTCGTCGCATTCACCACTTGGTCTTTCCCCGTCATTGTTGACAGTCATATCTCCGAAGTCGTAAATAATTTCATCTATCTTTTGGGAAATAGCATTAACACCAACAACAACGTCAGGGCTCGAAATTCAATGCAAAAGAACAGGTGCCACTTCGGACTTAGTAGGCAATTGAGAAGTAAAGTTTTTCCCGACGAACACAAACCAACTTTCTCACAAGTCCATCATCAATGCCGACCAGTGCGGGGACATAGAGAAAATGACATCATCTGATGAGTCGGCCTTAGGAATGTTCGAGAGAAAAGTTTTTGCTGAAGATTTATGATTCTTTGCTCATTGCAACGGCCAATACCGGACGTATATCCAATATGGCGACATTTACGCAGTTCAGCGAATTAAGGGATAGGCCATGTTGTCCGAATGGAAGAGAACACTCTTTGCTTTGAAAGTTTTCGATTCAGTACCAGTCGGTGGAAGCAGAGGGAAAGGAAGACTTCCATTTCGTTGGAAATACCAAGTGGAGAACACTTGTCGCCAAACAGGTAAAAGGAAGAACCACTGGCGCGCTGTTGTAAATTTGGCGATGTCGAGGCCAATAAAAAAGAAGAAGAAAATATGACTAAGTAAGATATTGTTTTAAAGGTAACAGCCCGAGCAATGTGACAATTATCAAATCTTTAGGAATGCTCATTAAGCATTAAGTTCTATGCTGGATATTAAATTGGATACCGTATTTGTTATATGATAACATAGCTCTATAAGAAAATATATTTTTGTTACTCTGGATATCTTAGCCAATGTTATTGGTCTGAAGTGTCCAGATAATGAATTTATTTATAAAAATATTGAATGTGCTCTTGATTTATGATATTTGCATTTCTTAATTATCGGCTTTCTTAGTAATAAAACCCAAAGCCATGATTACCCCTTTCTCTCCTCTCTGCCACTTTTGTCCGATTACAAACATTACGTGATCCCACCTTTAAGGCTATTTTCTGGAAATGTTCGAGGTCTTTAAAGTTTATTGAAAATCAAACGTGGGTATATTTAAGCCTACATTCTACTAAATATCCACTTTTACTCAGTGAAAATGCTCCCTCTGCGTTTCAAAAGTAGTTCTCTTGTCCTCAGGAACAATGATTTTGCCGAATACCCAAAAATCGGTACAATCTGTTAGTGGCAGTTGAAGTGAGGGTAAAACATCTACGTCAATGAGTGATCATTAAAAAAGCAATTTTTAATAGCATTTGATCTGGAAGAATACAGTTTTAACTATATTTGTATACAATTTCCGAAGCTTGGTATGGAAAAGTTGAAAGGTGGATTAATTGTTGGTCCTCAATAACGACGGTTCATGAAAAATACAGATTATATCAATGTTACGACAGTTCCGGAAAGTGTAGCTTGAAAAAGTTTAGTGTTGATAGCCCAATTTAACCATGAAGAACCAAATTATGGACTAATATTCCAAATTTTACTGACAAACTTTGAGATTCTAAGAGTAAATACGATTATCAAGTTAGACTAAATCCACAATCATCTGGATAAATTTTCGGATGATTTAGAAAATTATATTGAGGGATCATTAGGATCTACAAAAGATGGAAAAAGGTTCCAAATGTTGATTCGATCGTACCATTATTTTTTCGAAATTTGTCTTTCTGTTTACTTCGATATAGTCTGATTGTTTCAAAACAAAACTGATATCTTAAATATATCTGTTATTGTGTTTCATGTTTTCTGATTTTTCTAATATAAAATGGAAATAAAGTTTTAAAACCAAACGGGAGCATAAACCATAATTGATTTTATATTTAGGCCAACAAATCCGACTTGAGTAATTAAAAAAAATGATCTTCAAAAATAGTTAGAAGTTTTTGATAAACCTTAAGACCACATTGTGTTCGAGCTTCAGTGCTTCAGTACATAGTTATATATTTTTAAACCTTTTTAATTTAGATCCATCGACGAAATAAAATCTACTATAGCAACCACCTTATAGTTATTTGCCGCTTCACTTCGTAATCTGACTTTTAACATATCGCCAAATGCTGGCGGTCGATTGTTCGTTCATTCGACCGTTTGGTGCTTCTATCGTTGTATGGTATTATGGTATGCATCCAACATGTGAGAGTCTTCTGTTGATTGACCGGCTGTACATCGGTGTAATGCCGTTATTTTTCGCGAACAAGAGTGAAACTGGTCTTTTGTTCATTTTTGTTTTTGTACAGACTTTTTGCTTTTGAAACAGCAACTAGTTGTGGCAAAGTGGATGCCATCTATGTTGAACCAAATTAACTGCATTACAAGTACGTGTGCATGTGCTTGGCAGCTTTTTAAGCTTTTCACACAATTATCAACACACACATGGCCATACCTAGTATGTAGACGACTGGAAATGAGGTGGTGTGTGAGCGTAAGCGTAATGAAGAAGATGCTGCATTACTGAGCAGATACTTGTGCAAGTACATGTGACTATATACATACATACATACACGCATGTATGTTTATACAGATGCATGCATGCAAAATTGCAGATGTTGAATGCTTCATTTTATTTATTTGATTTCGCAGGCCGCTTTAAGGTGCGGGTAGCCTACGCTGTTGTTGGCTTTTGCAATAGTCTCTTTTCAATAATTCTTATTTTTAGTTTTATATTTTGTAAGCAACAAAAACAAAAAATATGAAGAAATAAAATATGTTGCAGTTTTGCAAAAAAATCACACCGGCGTTTTTCGGTTGACATCGAATGCATAACTTAGGCGAATTTCGGTGTGGCTCACCATTGAAGATTAATTTATGATTATACAAATATTTTCGGAGCTAAAAATTAGTGGAAACGGCGAATGTGTATAGAAGCTGACATAAATAACAAAAAATTCATAAATTAGTGATTTTGCTAGCTAACTCAGTGATTTGCATCTTTAATGCCACCAAAGCCTTGCTAATTATTGGGCTTTTGATGTCAGAAGTGCTGCGCTTTTGATTGACAAACGACAACTCTTGACTTGAGCACTACTTTTGTTGACCATTGCGATAATTGCTTTTGGCGCAAAACAGGGTGCATTGACACTCTTTGATTGATGTTGGTGGCGCAAAATTACAGGTAAGGTGGGGCTATACGCATTCTGAACCAAATACAAAACATCTCTCACTTAAATGTATATTGAAGGAATGAGTAATTTATCTTTAAATTACAAATTACTTAAAGCAATATATTGTGTTGTAAAAAAAGTCTTGCGGTATTTTTATTGAATCAATTCGTGTGGCACCCATACATCGAGCGTCTTAGTGACTCCAAGCTTCTTCAAATGGTTTATAACGGTTTCGATGACTACTAGGCCGGTCTCTTTCGACCAATTCAGCGATTTTATCGCAATTTTCGACGACAGGCCTTCCGGAGCGTGGCGCATCTTCGACCACCTCTACACCAGAATGAAAACGTTGAAACCATCGTTGTGCGGTGGAAATGGATACTGTATCGGGTCCATAAACTGCACAAATTTTATTGGCGGCTTGAGATGCATTTTTGCCTTTATCGTAGTAGTACTGTAAAATATGCCGTATTTTCTCTTTATTTTGCTCCATGTTTGCGAGGCTATAATTCACGAACGACTCAAAAGAAATGACAATTAATCAAACAGGTGTTAGCGCGTGAAATGAGCTTTCCAAAAAGATATAGCATGACCCGATGCGACGAATAAAACTAGAACTACGCGCTTTCAACGCCAACTAGCGAAAATACTGCAAGACTTTTTTGACAACCTAATATATTTGATGAGCTGAGCAAAGCAAAGTCCGAATAAATAATAACGATGTCACTAAATATCGCTCTCTTCATAGCTTTGTATTAGAGTTCCTTCACAATTAATGTTCCAAAACATCTTAACACTTCTCCTTCTTCGTTACCGGCGTAGACACCGCTTACACGGTTACAGCCGAGTTAACAACAGCGTTTCTTCTTTTCGAGATGCCAAGTGAAGCAGACCTTATTCCGACTAGTCTTTTCAACGGGATAGAGGACTTCGTCTTCGTCCACCGGCGCGTACTGAGACGAAAACCTTCAATATGAGCTAGCCAACGTTGCTGCTGCCTCTTTATTCGCTGAACTATGTTAATGCCACCGTATATCTCGTACAGTTCATCGTTCTATCGTCTGCGGAACTCGCCGTTGCCATAAATCTTCCGCAAAACCCCTCTTTCGAACACTTCTAAGGCCGAATAATCAGATGATGTCATTGTCCATGCCTCCGCATCATATAGAAGAACGGGAATGTAGAGTTTGGTCTTTGTTCGTCGAGAGAAGACTTTACGAACGGCCCGTAGAGGTCCGTCCCGATCCAGACGGAGCTTTTGATATTGTTCAACGTCAGTTTACAGAGGCGTAGTAGCTTTGCGGGGATATAAAGTTCAGACAGATCGGCATAAAGGCAGCTCCTTTTCGTGCTGTCAAAAGCAGCTTTGTAAAAAAATGGACATCATCAAAGAGAAAATATGCCATATTTTACAGTTTTTTTGGTAAAATAATAGAAATCGTCGACTCTGAAATTCATGTAAGCACTGTTTCGCTTGCGCAGGTGAGTCTATGCAAACGATAGCCAAGGGAAGATTGACGGCAAGGAATGTTTTGTCAAGTGTTTGGTGGGATTGGCAATCAATCATCACCTATGAGCTGTTTTCTACAACCAAAAAAACCAGAAACGAAATGATTTTATTTTCATATGTATAACAGATTGCACATTTTCATTTATAGTTCCTGAATCAATTGGGAAGTCAGTCGGAAGAAACTGGTCGATATATAGTAGGTTACATATATATAAATGATCAGGATGAAGATACGATTTGAAGTCCCAGTGTCTTTCCGTCTGTCGGGATTGATCAACGCACGTTTTGGCGTGATACCGAAGATCCTAATATTATAAAGTGTTCGAAACAAATTAACTGTGGTGATTAAACATAACGGTATGCCGCATTATTACTTCTTACTCAGCTTTTGTAGCACGCTTTTGAACGAAATTAAAGCTACTCAACATTATAATGCATTATTTTCCACTTAAAAGTGTATGAGTGACACAGTTACTTGAGAAGCCAAACAATTATTTGATATCAAAACAAAAAGGAACAATGAAGAAATAGATGGAGATGTAAACAAACTTGTAAAAATACCTGCACATATTTGAATACTTTCAAGGTCTCTTCGGTCATTTGACGCATGATCGGCTGAGTATGTGGAATGTCCATATCTGCTTACATATAAGTATATACATGTACCCATGAATATCTGTGTTTGTTCAATTAAACCATGTCATTTGTTTCCTCATCTTATTGTTTTATTGAGATTTTGTTTACTTTCTTTCAAGGTTTCTATCTACAAGCTATCAATTGAAACTTATCGAATGTTTTCGATTGAAGTATTGTGCGATTATGTCATTAACCCTTCAAATGGTAAAATAGATAAACACGTTTTAGTTGTAGACGTTATGTCATTTAATACTCTTGCGACACGTTGCTACAGAGTGTAATAGCTTTGTCTAATCGTTAGGGTTGTTTGTATCACCTAAAACTAAGCGACATACTGTGCCCAAAAAATAAGGTGACATTGTATTTATTTTGAAAATTCTTTATTTATTCTTCCAAATCAAATTCATCCCCTTCAAAGTAATCCCGATGCACTTATGCCAACGGATTTCCAATCTTCGAACCTTCAGTTCCGTCTTCACAGCGGCTTGAATCTCCTCTATCGTATACGAACGGTGCCCCCGGAGCTTGGTGAACAGCCAGAGGTCGCACGGCGCTAGATCAGGTGAATACGGTGGTTGCGGAACGATATGGGTTGAGTTTTTGGCGAAATGATCACGAACTACGAGGGCAGTATGGGATGGTGTATTATCGTGCTGTAAAAACCAAGAATTGTCTTTCCACAATTCCGGACTTTTTAGGCGAATAGCGTTACGCAAACGACGCATAACGTTCAAATAATATTCCTTGTTGACTGTTTGATCGGTTGGAAGGAATTAATAATGCACAACACCACGATAATCGAAGAAAACAGTCAACATGACCTTGATTTTTGAGCGACTTTGGGGCGATTTTTTTGGTCTCGGCTCTCTTTTGGCACGATATTCGCTTGATTCATCGGTTGTTTCGGGGTCGTAAGCATAGATCCAAGTCTCATCGCCAGTTATACTGCGTGTCATGACACCCTGGTTTTTTTTTTTTTTTGTTGTCGGAGGGGGAATCTTCTAAAGATACTGCCAGGGTGAGGCTGGCAGCATGCACGATTCATATTGTTCGCTAGAGTACACCTCTTTCGGGACCACGCCCAGCCAGTGTTTGTTCACTACGCTGAACTTGCGAAACAGTATGCCTACGTACTAAACCCTTAACTCCGGCTGCTATAGCTTGTATTCGGACCTGCGGGACCGCCGTTAAGCACTACTTCGCAGGACCGAGCTGGGCGATAACTGCCTCTTCACGATCTACCTCCAGGGTTATTCACATGGTCTTATGCTTCTGCGCTGCCTCTCCTTCATCCTGAGTTCCCGGAGCGCTATTGCACTCCACTCTTTCATTTTAGCCCACACCAGCTGTGATCGCAGCATGTGACTAACTATGTTGTCGGGCGTCATCCTTTCATCTGTTAGCTTTTCGATGGTCTCTCTCTCCATTGCATACCTCGTGCAGGAGAAGAAGATGTGCTCTGCGTTTTCTGCGGCATTTCCACAGAAAGAACAGTGTGTTTCGTCATCATGGCCAAATCTGTGCAGGTATTCCCTGAAACAGCCATGGCCCGATAAGAACTGGGTTAAGTAGAAATCTGTCTCCCCATGACGTCTGTCAATCCAGGCCGGTACATTCTTTATAAGCCTATAGGTCCATCTTCCTTTATCTGCCGCATCCCATTGCTTTTGCCACTCCTCGAGACTTGTCTTCCTCTCGTTTTTGCGCTCGTCGGCCGTTAGGCGCCTATGCATGGCTTTTGTTTTAAAGTAGACTCTACTTAACTCAGAGGCCATTATATCCGGTGGCATAAGACCAGATATGATAGCACTCGCCTCGTGCGACACCGTTCTAAACGCACAGGCAACTCTAAGGGCGCATAGCCTGGACACAGATTTGGCCATATTGACACAGGTTTTTTGACGAAGGGCTGTCCCCCATATCGGAGCTGCGTACATAAGCATTGATTGGCTAACTTTAGCCAGCAGAGCTCTTCTACTTTGACTTGGGCCACCAATGTTTGCCATTATTCTCGACAGGACCGCAGTCACTTTAGCCGCTTTACCACAGGCCTTTTCAATGTGCGCCTTGAAATTGAGCCTCGTATCGATCATAACTCCAAGGTACCTCAGTGAATTTTGTGTTACAACGTTGTATCCATCAATGTTCAGAGTAACCGTTTCTAGCTTTTTTCTGCTCGTGATGAGTACTGCCTCTGTTTTTTCACCTGCAAGCTGCAGCTTGTTTCTCGCAAGCCAGTCTTTGATTTTCGACACGGTCTCATTGCATATGATCTGTATCTGCAAGAGTTCTTTAGCTACGATCGTTACGGCAATATCGTCGGCATAGCCAATTATCTGAGCTTCTTTTGGCAGCGGTAATCGTAACACCCCGTCGTACAGCACATTCCAAAGTAGTGGACCTAGAACGGAGCCTTGTGGTACACCACCTGTCACCGTGTAGGTTTTTGGACCTGCATCGGTATCGTACAGCAGTAGTCTGTCAGACAGATAGCTGCTTATTATCCTCAGAAGATACCCCGGGGTGTTTCTTGCCTCTAGTGCTCTCAGTATATGTGGCCAGTATGCCGAATTGAAAGCGTTTTTCACGTCCAGCGTAACAACTGCGCAGTATTCTTTATCTCCATACATCCATCTGGTGCCCTCTATGGCTTTGGCCGCAATGTTCGTCACTTTTCCAACTGCATCTAAGGTGGACCGATTTCTTCTGAATCCAAATTGGTTTTCAGATAACCCAGGTGATTCTTCCTCTAGGTGGCGTTCTAGGCGTGTGCAAATTAGTCTTTCCAGTATTTTGGCCATCGTGTCGATCATGCAGAGTGGGCGATACGCACTCGGCTCTCCCGCCGGTTTGTTTGGCTTTTGGAGGAGAACCAGCCGCTGTTTCTTCCAAACTTTCGGGAAAACACCTTCATTCAGACATCGTGTGTAGAGTTCGGCGAATGCCTTCTTGATATGCCTGATGGCAATTTTCAGAGCTTTGTTCGGGATGCCATCAAGTCCAGGAGCCTTTGCGTTGCCAAATCTCTCCGCCACTTCCATTACCTCCTTCTCGTCTACAATTGGAGATTCCATCCTGGTTGGTATCGTTCTACTCATTTGTGGTTCTTGCGTTGGGAAAAGCGTTTTCACCACCTTTTCTAGGAGGATCGGACAGGTTGGCGCTTGGCTTTTACCCCCTCTGAATTTTGCCATCACTATTTTATATGCGTCACCCCACGGATTCTCGTCCACCTTCTCGCATAATTCTTTAAAACTCGAGGACTTACTTCTTTTGATAGCCTTTTTCATGACACCCTGGTAGTCGGAAAGCTTCGTTTCACACACTTCAACGCGACACCTTTTTTCCAAAAAAAATCAATGTTTTCGGTATTAGTCGAGATTTGACGCGCTTGAGGCCCAAAACATCCTTCAAAATGGTATTGGCTGAGCCTTTCGACATACCAACTTCATCAGCAAGGTCTCTAATTGTTAATCGACGGTTTTTCAATACCAAATCTTGGATTTGTTGAACGTGAGCTTCGTCGGTTGAGGTTGATGGTCGCCCTGCACGCTCTTTGTTTTCGACACTTGCACGGCCGGCGTGGAACTCACTATACAATTTGTTAACATTTTTTTAGACATAGCCTCAACACCAAAGGCTTTCTGCACCATCCTCAACGTATGTGCAGCAGAAATTTGATTCCGTAAACAAAATTTAATGCAAATTCCTTGCTCAACAAATTTCGACATCGCAAAAAACGAAAAACTCACTTTTAGCAGCTCACAAAAGGACACGTATCTCAAACACTAATAAATATTTTGACATGAAATTTGACATAAATGTGACTGACAATACTACCAACCTAAAAAAAATAATTCTTCAAATCCTTCGACGCGCGCAGTTTAAATTCAAATGTCACCTTTTTTGGGCACAGTAGTATGTATATAATTGAATATATAAATGATCAAGATGACTAGACGGGCTGAAGTCCGGATATCTGTCTGTCCCTTTGTCTGTGTAAGCCATAACTTGAGAAAAAAATTAGATGTCGTAAAGTACTTAGTACACGCCTCCTTGGTAAAATGTTCGTAGATGGGTGTAATTAGACAGGCCCACAAAAGGCCATTAAGCAAAAATTTATAAAGTGACGGAATTAAGCACTAAATTAGGATATAGAACTGTAATTTGGCATAGAGGATCGAAGTAGCAAAGAGCACCTGTGGGCAAAATAATTTGAAAAACTCGGCGTGGTCCCACCCTCTAAAAGGTTTAATCTCTATATCTCCCAAACCGTTTATGGTAAAACCTCTACCGACACTGTAAAAATGCATGAAGTCGAATAACCTCGTCTACTCCCCAAAAACTTCTAAAACCCACTATTAGGTGAAATTACAGTTTTGGGACTCGACCGAATGTCTTGAACCTCTGTCGATACTAATGTCGATGCTTAATACAAAGCTTTGCCAACACCTAATTTTCTAGACGCTGATTCCTGCAAGTTGCAAGAGTATAACATGGTCATTACATTCGAGGTTAGCTCTTTTTATACCCTGAACAGGGTATATTAAGTTTGTCACGATGTTTGTAACACCCAGAAGGAAGCGTCGGAGACCCTATAAAGTATATATATAAATGATCAGTATGTTGAGCTGAGTCGATTTAGCCATGTCAGTCTGTCTGTCCGTCTGTCCGTCTGTCTGTATATATACGAACTAGTCCCTCAGTTTTTAAGATATCGTTTTGAAATTTTGCAAACGTCATTTTCTCTTCAAGAAGCTGCTCATTTGTCGGAACGGCCGATATCGGACCACTATAACATATAGCTGCCATATAAACTGAACGATCGGAATCAAGTTCTCATATGGAAAACTTTCGCATTTGACAATGTATCTTCACCAAATTTGGTATAGATTATTTTCTAGAGAAAAAATGTAATATCCGAGAAAATTGTTCAGATCGGTTAACTATAGCATATAGCTACCATACAAACTGAGCGATCGGAATCAAGTTCTTGTATGGACAACTTTCACGTTTAACAAGATATATTCACGAAATTTGGTATGTATTATTTTCTAAGGCAACAATGTAATCTCCGAAGAAATTGTTCAGATCGGTTAACTATAGCATATAGCTGCCATAAAAACTGAACGATCGGAATCAAGTTCTTGTATGGACAACTTTCACATTTGATAAGATATATTCACGAAATTAGGTATATATTATTTTCTAAGGCAACAATGTAATCTCTAAAAAACTTGTTCAGAACGGGTTACTAAGCATATAGCTTCCAT
This sequence comes from Bactrocera correcta, assembly GCA_027475135.1. Lineage (NCBI taxonomy): Eukaryota > Metazoa > Arthropoda > Insecta > Diptera > Tephritidae > Bactrocera > Bactrocera correcta. The sequence goes on along the minus strand of CM050325.1, from coordinate 82,015,224 downwards.
ACAAACTGGACACATAGTTACTAACAGAAATGCACCTGTGAAGGGTATTTAGCTTCGGTGCAACCGAAGTTAACGTTTTTTCTTGTTCATACTTGTTATTACATATCTTTGTCTACAGTAGTTAGGGAACCTTTGTTTTTACTGAATGCATCTTTGGTCTACTGCTAAAAATTCAATATCTTTCAATCTGGAATTTAGAGCAACTGTTTCAATTTGATCGTCGAAATCGAACCTTGTCTCCACGATAAGAAGTTGCCTCATGACAGTTAAAACCAAATTTATCACATTATTGTAGATAAAAAGCCTGCATCCAATGTTTCACAGGCACAATGAGATTCTATGAGGGATAACGGATGCCAAAAATTAGTCCCGTCCTGACGGTAACCGGCGATACCTAGCATGCCTACTACTTATAAATCCAAGAATGAGTTCAAGTTTCAATATTATGACATTCTCGCCCGGATGGGATATAGCCCAAGGTTCTTGGTAATATACTGCTGGAATATTCCAGCCATTCTCTTGTAGGTAAAGTTTTGCGACTTTAAGAGCCTTCAGTTTCTGTAAGCGTCCTTAGCTCTCTTCAATACGCATCTGTTCGTCACTCTTAGCTGTCATCTCGGTCATTTGAAAATTCCATTACCTATCATAGTAAAACACCTTTCGATTCTATTTTTGAAGTACTTGTTCTTTGATTCAAAATATGTTATTAACCTGGAAATTTTTCTCGAAAAAAAGTTGTTTTATTATTGGGATGGGCTCCATTATCTCTGGTTTCGGATGCCAGTGTCTGCTGTTTTGGGCATTGCGGGTACGTTGCAGTTTTACCAACTTTTGTGTTTGTCGCGGAGAGATTTTTGGTCCTCTAAAATGCCTGTTTTTGCCAAAGTTGAAGCTACAGCTGGATTTCTACTTAAGTTTGGACCACATGGAGAATTAATCCATTTGTTATTACATTAGCTCATGATATTTGGCTTACATTTTTACCTCATGATAAGATCATATGCCTTTGGAGGGTATTGTTTGTTTCAACCTCCTTCTTTCCTACTCCATTCTGTTTGTTTCTACTCCGACTTCGGACCGGCTGTGGCACTATTACTTCCCAAAGAGAGTACAATATACGAATAATTTACGAGTATAAACTCTCTATGGTTAAGCAGTTTATATACATTTAAAGGTTGAATTAGCACACTTTTCCGATTTTACTGGTATTATATAATTTTTGTGTGCCAAAAGTCTATAACTTTTAAAGATAATATTTACCTTCTAAATTCTTTTATTTCGACGCAGGAAAAACAAAAAAGCTTGAATGTGTGACAAAAGAAGACAAAATCCATTTAAAAGTTTCATTTTCGTAATCGCAGTAAAAGCGAAAAATATTATGCAATGCTCGTGCATGATTTTCGGCATAAACGAGCGAATCCCAGATTTTATTTAGGGCAAATGTGAATAAAGACGCGCGCGCGCACATTGAACTCAGCCAAAGTAGCTCGTGCGGTCGCAACGGGGACGCGGTGCGCTTGAGCATGGGTAAGCATCCAAAGCGGCGGACAGATTTCCAAATCCAGTTATCGTACTGCCACTCAGTTGAGTGAGTCAGCAAAGATTGCAAGGCATTTTTAATACTGTTATTACTTTTGCTTTCATTCGTGTAACGGGTACTTGGCTGCTGCAATTTGTTTGGTGTGGCCAGTTGCTCGCTCAAGTCTTTTGTTAGGGTGCGGAAGATGCTCGTTAACATACACAGACAGCTGGTGGATAGACATGAACAATACACTAGTAAATACGTATAGTATCTACAACTTGTATAATTTGTAAGTGTATTTGCAAGTAATTGGAGGAGTATTGACCACATTTGCTTAAAAAAAAACAGGTAATTTTTATATAAACCCAAGAGAAGTTGAGGATATTTGGTTGCCTCACGTCAGCTGTACAATTGCAGAGGGTCTTCAGCCAGTTTAGCCTTTTCATCGCCGTTTTTTAGTAAACAATTCAAACTTGAAAGCTTTCCTGACTCTTCTTTGCTCGCTGCAGCTTAGTGACGGTGGCTCATAATTCATGTGGCAGTAGCTTGATTACCAATAAAAGTACCAAAAAATCAGTGGTATTTCATTACAATCGAATTTTTAACATGTGTATAATCAAATTAAAGCGTACAGATGATTAATCGGCAGCTTTCTGTTTTCGAAGAAGTTTAAACAAATTACAGGAAATTTAAAAGTACTAATCATTTAATTTTTAAATAGTATTACTTAATTCCAATTATCACTAATTTCGCGTATAATTGCAATTTTTTTCATTTAACACCTAATCAAATTCCACATTATTGTAAGATGTATAATTTGTATTATATAAAAGGTGAAGGTGAAAAGGTCTTTTGAAAGAAAAAAACAAGACACTTCAAATTTATTGGGGAATGTTTATTATCATTCGAAAAAACATTCCTTGGTATTTATTCTTTGAAGATTATCTCTTTCAAATGTTGGCCGTGGCTACGTCTCAGATGGATTATCCGTTGAGTACAATTTTCGACGACTCCTTCGAGCATTTCGAATGATAAATGGCGGATGAGATGATGTCTTGCTTCAATGCCGGAATCGAAGCGGCATTGTCTGCATAGACTTTAGACTTTACATATCTCCACAGGAAAAACTGTAACGATGTGATATCACACAGTCATGGTGGCCAATCGACTGGCCCAAAACAATAATTTTTTTCCTCACCGAAGTATTCTCTTAATAAATCCATTCATTGATGCAATGTGTTGGAAGTAGCGTCTTGTTGAAAGCAAATGACGCCGAGATCACGAACTACAACTTCGGCGTCAAATAGTCGGTTATCATGGCGCGATAACGTTCGCTATTGACGGTTACGTACTCACCGGCATAATTTTCGAAGAAAAATGGACCAATGATTCCACCGGCACACAAACCACACCAAACCGTTGTTTTTCTTGTTGAAATGGCAACGCTTGAATCCCTTCAGGTTGTTGTTTGTCCCAAATGCGGCAATTTTCTTGTTTACATATCCATTGAGCCAGAAATAAGTCTGATCGCTGAGCTTAATTTGGCTCGAAAACGTCGGATCTTCTTGAAACTATTCAAGAGCCCATAGGGCGAAGCGATGTCGCTTGAGAAGGTCGAGCGGCTTCAGTTTTTGCACAAATTGCTTGCAATTAAAGATTTCGACGCAAAAGGCGACAAGTCGTTCCATAGGTCAGTCCGAGTTGCTGCTAACGGCGCCGAATCAACTTCTGCGGTCTTCGGGTACACTTTCAGCTTTCAGAAGTAATATATGGTTAAGATTTTGCTAAAAGGTTATCTTATCATAAGAGACACATTATTACAATCACATTCTAACTGTATGAAGACTAACAGGTAAGCACATATACCAAAAAAAAAAAAAAAAACAAAAAGAAGTTGAACAGAAACAGATCTGCAGAATACAAGAAAAGAGGCATTGGTTTCAAGGCCTAATATGACCAATTGGGCTGTAACAATGGCAGAGGTGTGAGTCGGTGCAGTGTCAAGGTCTCTCAGATCTCTTTTCAATTTCATTTATAGAGTATCAAATATTGTGCCTATGTGGTCCAACGACCTCGCTTATTGACTGAAGTTAGCAAACGCGGGACGCATTACGCCGACAGCTCTCTTATGCCAGTAGCTCACGCATCTTCGTGTACTGCTATCTTTTATGACACTACTTGTTTTCAGGACTCTATTATCTTTTAACGTAGATAATAATAAACGAATTTTTTCGTTAAATTTATATTGATTTTCTAAAATTACCAAAATTTCTTTTAATAATTTATCTTATTAATTTTTACTTCACTTTTTTTTTTTAATAAAGAAACAAATTTCACTGTCAGCTGTCTAAATGCACAAGCCTGCCGTCTGTCACCATAAAATTTCAATTCGCATTAGCATTGCTTAAGGCGCATTAATTTTGCTCGTCTGTCAGGGCTATTAGGTTTGGCTTATTATCCTACACTGCCTTTAAGCCTTCTTTAATTTCACTGAGCGATTTCCCGTCCAAAAAGAAGAATTGAGTATTGATTAAAGTTAGACTAGTTTTTAGACTAACTAGACAGTCAGAAGTAAACTACCATTGCGATTTGGCTGCGGCTTTGATAGTAGCAGGCCGTCTATCAAAACAGAAAACTTCTGGGAATTTGATTTTAGAATGTACAAAAATCAATAAGGCTAAAGGCCCTTATATCCACATATGTGGATGGGGATCACATCACCCCTAATAGTGCCCAGCGCGTTCCTGGGATTTACCAGAACACAGGGAAAATATGTATTTGTTTGAGGAGAGCATACAATAACCTAAGGTCTTGGTGAAAATCTCAATTAAATTCTATTGTATTATAATAGAATATGCGAGTACTACAAACACGAATACCATAATATCAACTGCCTTTAGTTTTCTCAAGTTATGTGTGTATGAATGCTACCTAAAATTTTGTTACATACTTTTTCATTATTTGAAATATAGGAATATAATTACTTTATAGTCAAACTTGCATGGTTAGGTCATGACGTGACGAAATAATGTATCATTTGCCAAGCACACTACCAAAAAAAAAAAAAAATAAATAGCGAGATGGAACTGTCGTGATTTCTAGGCGCCCTTATTATTAACGTTATATTTTTCTGGCTCAAAAATGAAAATTATATTATTTCAATCATATTTTCGGGAAAACTTCACTTTTTGTCTTTAAAGTACAGTTGAAAAGTGGAGTTTTACTGTTTTCTTTCCATTATCGGTTTTAATAGCTTTAACCTAGATGTGTCACTGCACTATGAATCACATTACTGGTAAAAGTTATTCATATCAGCTAGACATGTTGTATGTATATTGCTCTCATTTAATTGCAGTAAATTAGAATTCAAAATCGATTGCATACATTGTAACGGTAACTGTTCGTAATTATAGCAAACGAAAAAGGCACTGCAGAACTATAAAATTCTATTAACATTTCGAATGCGAGTATGAATTTTTCCAAAGGTAGTTAAAAAGCCCTAAATAAGTATGTATGCAAGCATTCACCAACGACTGTTTACGAATAAATTTCATTTTCAGACCTTACAACCACTTTGGGGGCATAGCATTTTCCACTTCAAGCCATGCGAGTCAACAATCTGTAGACGCGGCAGTTAGCATAGGAAGTTGTCTATGAATCTAGGTTAACAAGCCTTCTGCCGACTGCTTTTCAAACACATGTACATATGTATGTGTGGATGTTGCCTGCCAGTGCATTTATTTTATTTTTCCTAATCTAAGCGATTTGTTAAGTGTGTGGCTTTTTTGGCGTTGCATGAATGTCTTGCGAGCGAAAAAAGAGGTAAATTCCATATAATGCCGTCGAGGTTGTTGGGACCGTTGAGGCTTAGCGCATAGCAGACGTCTCACGTTTGACATTTGTTGTGTTGCAGCGCTGCGCTGAGGCGTTGCCAGCTTACGGTATGCCATTATATGCGTCTCGATCGCAAATTCACTTATTTATTTCTTATTATTTTTTATGATTTTGCAAAATGCTTGTGTGCTTAGTTGGATTCTCCTCGCTTGCTCTTGTGCAACAATGGTGAAGAGGCCGCGCAAGATGTATGACAACATGAAAAGCTTTGTTCTGTTTGTGTTTTTTTTTGTTTTTTGATTAAATTCATTTGCTTCGAATGCATTTTACTTTCAATGCAATTGCAGTAAGATAAATAACTTGCGTTGGTAATTTATTGGATTTGCCGCGCTTGGTATTGGCAGTTTAAAGCGAAAATAGAAATCGGCGTAGGTTTTTATTTCAGTAAGATAATTTCGCAATTGACACCTACAATTTAATTTCGGATATATCTGCGTTCTATATCGGTAGTATTTTAAGGTTGCAGATATAGAATGATTCATGTAGAGCTTCTTTTTCTAATAGCCGTTTTTCGACATTTCACGTATGAGTCGTGTCAAGCTTTCAGGTTATTCTTGTTCAGTATTGTTTGGCATTTCATCATGGAAAGACTTACACCTGGACAACGTTTACAAATCGTTCAAGTTGTTAAGAAAATTCACGTTTTGCAAAGAAAACGTGTGTACTAATGGTCAACATAATTGGTCTACTGAGCGTACTATTCGCAAGACCATTACTCATCTTGAGACCCGCAATCATTTCATCAAATAGACCACGTGCTGGACACACCAAGACCTTGGATAACTGATTCGGAGCCGTTCGCAATAGTTCTGACTGACGTATGGAAGACTGGCGCATTTAACGTCAAGATCTTAAAATGAACAGGCTACAGAAATACATTTGTGCAAAATGAATCCGGCTGGACACTTACCTAAGCGACGTCTTGTCGATCTATATGTCTGAAATTCGAAGTCGCGTTTTCGTTTGTTCAGCGATGAGGTTGCTCAATGGTTATGGAAACACTTGGCGCAAAATTTCCACTTTTGTCTTAAAATGATTCAAGAGCTGCCTTTTAATCTAGAAAAGACAACGGTTTGGTGTGTTTTGGAATCATCGGTCCATATTTCTTCAAAAATGGTACCGGTGAGAAGGAAACCGTCAATGGCGACCGTTATTGCGATCGATAACCCACTATTTAATGCCTGAAATTGAAGCTCGAGATCTCGGTGACATTTGGTTTCAACAAGATCTCGGCACTTCTCACACATCGCATCTATCAATGGATTTATTGAGAGAACACTTCGGTGCGCAGAAAATTTCACGTTTTGGGCCGGGCCACCAAGATCGTGTCATATCACACCTTTAGACTTTTTCCTGTGGAGATAAGTAAAGTCTAAAGTATATGCGGACAGTGAAGAGGTGTAACGCCATTAAAGAATGCGGCACCTGGTTGGTAACCTCGTTCAACTCTTGGAATAACATTTAGATTTTATCATTTTGCTTATTGAAACCCGCCTAAAGAGTAAATATTTATTCATTTTTAAAAAGTATACTTTTATGAAAGGTGCTAGGTGGATGTATATGTATATGAATTTCCAAACCAATCTCGTCGATGTTTGTGGGCTGGCGTTGTCCAGATGGAAAACTATTCCTATTCCTATTGGTTTTTGTTGGCCGCTTCTGGGAGATTACTTCATAGAGACGGTCCAATTTTTGAAAATGCAGATTCGAATTAAGAGTACGGCCGTAAGGGCGCATTTTCATTAGCAGATGATACGCGCCTGGAACCCTTGGCTTCACCGATATTTGCACCGGCTGACCCCCGTTTCCCGAAGATGACCCTCTTTAATACCACTAAGCATTTGTTTCAGAAATGGATCAATTTTGTTGCGGTTCAGGTGGGCCAAAATTTTTTTGCGTTGACTCGATTAGCACCCTTTTTAATTTTGAATCCAGCCTTATACATACAGTTCCAAATGGTTTTTTTGTGCACTGTTAAAGTATCATGCAGCCCCGGTTTGGGGGTTACATCTCGGGTCCCTTGGGTTCAAAAAAAGAGACCACCCCTTAAAAGGAAACTCAAGATCGTTCAACGGGCGGCGTGGGTGCACCAATCACTCCACTCTAACCATGGCATTTAGTGTCATCTTGCACATATGTATGTGTATGGCTGCGAAAGTTCCTATCAAACTCAGAGAATCTGGGTTCTTAAAAGAACACATAAGCTGAACACTCGGATATCTTCACAGATTTTAATTTCATACCGCATCACTTGGTTCACGGATTCGCCAAACCGAACTCTGGTAGCTCTTTCTATGCCTATACACGACGAGGGAGTTGTTGGTGGGAAAAAGCCGTTGGAGAAGAGGGACAATGAGCTTCTTTACGGATGGGTCAAAGCTTGGGGGTAAGGTTGGTGGAGGGTTTTACTGTCAGGAGCTTTCTATCGACTCTAGCTTCAGACTTCCTGACTAATAGCAGTGTCTTTCAAGGTTGCAGCCATTAAGGTAGCAGAAGACTGCTCCGCGGTGCGGCCTCCTTCAGAGAAGTGACTATTCACTCAAATAGCACGGCGGCGTTAATAGGTTTGAACTCATTAACAGTGCGTTCAGTATTGGTCGAGGAACGCCTAACCTCGCTAACAATAGCATCGAGTATATGTGTGATAAGACTGGTTTGGAAGCCAGGCCATAGCGGAGTCGCAAGAATTTGCAAAGCTGATGAGCTAGTAAGAAAGGGCACCCTACAACCGCCATCGGTAGAATGGAAGCGTGGTCGGTGCTACCGTAACCTCTTGTGTTCTACTACTAGATAGCTTCTGCTTCGTGGAAACTTGGACAGTGTTGCTTCACCATCGGTACATGCGCTTTCGCAAAAGCCTTTAGGCCTAAGATCGTTCGCAAGAGTTCTAGTGATTTCTTTGCCTTCTCCTATTGGCGTTTATGCTGTAAGGTTGGGCAATTTACCAAAAGCCATCTGTGAAAGTTGCGAGCGCATACCTTCAGGCATACTCGTATTTTGTCGCTGGAATAAACCCATGGTGTGGAAAATATTTTAATTTGATTTCATATGCTTTCTAGAAGTAGTTACCGAAAAATGTTTTCCTATCGAAAGTTCCTGGTAACCTCATACTGTCCTAGAACTTTATTGTATACTTTCAAATATACTTAGTAATGCATCTAAACTTCTGACTCATTCGTACACAGCGAAAACACTCCCGCATGATGAGTAAATCCATATTTCAACTTGCAGTCAGATGCGTTATCGCAAAGCCCACGCCGCCTTAAGAACCACAGCCATACACAATAAAGCGTTACTTTTGAATAAACCAACAACTGTCTGTACACATACTCCTATGCAAATGGCGACAACTTCCCCGAATTGAGATTTTTGTCATGCAGCCAAATGCACAACGCCACTCAGTCCAACAACTTATCTCAGCTATCCGCCTAAGAACTCTATGCTCGAAATCACGCAATTCCATTTCCATTTAATTAAGTCGGAGACGATGGTGTGTATGTATGTATGAAAAACAACTTGCTGCCTCAAAAGTTGGTATTTTTCTTCTGTTGGTGTCTTGCCGCAGACGCCACCATTTCCACTAACAAAAACGCCAGCTTGTGAGCCACCGTGGTTGCCGCCTCAAGCTTTTGCTGCATTTCAAATAAATCAATGTGAGATATCAAATAGTTGACATGTTTGTACATGCATGTGTGTGTGTGTTAGTGTGTTACTTCTTGGCTTTGCTATTGCTAGCCTAGTGACTTGAAAGTGCTCATCAAATCTACCGTTTTCTAGAAGGTAAGCAGATTACTAGTCAAGGGCTGTTGGCGAATGCCGGTCACGTGCACGAATCGAAGCAGAAATGCTCGTAACTGTCACATGCAAATTGCATACGAAGTGGCGCAATCACGTTGACGATGAGCATGTGCAGACAGTACACACAGTCACACACACACACACACACATTTCATGGAATAGCTGAGAATAAATAGCTGATCAAATAGTGTACAATTCTTGTTTCGCATCGCATTATTTTAAGCACCGGTTGAATTGCCAGTTTGCTGTTTGGTGCTAGGCGTTGCCGGCAGATCCACCTGGCGTACAGTGGCGGTCGTTGGTCTTTTAATGCTGTGCCAATATCACATATGTACTGATGTATGTATGCCAGTTTTTATGAAATTTACTTTTATTATTTTGTACAGTTATTCAATTTGGCTTTTGCCAGTTGTGAATCGTGAATCTAAAATTATGCTGTTTGGTGGCGCTTCTGCAGCGCTGGAGGTTTTATTTTAATTAACTCGAAGCATTGCATACATTTAGGATGACTTTGTTTGGCGTTAATGTCAATTTGAAGCACTTTACGGTCGGGCTTTACACTTTACACATGAAAACAAAAACAATATATGTGACCTGGTCTACGAAAAGGGGGCTTAGGTGTCAAAAAATCAATTTTTTTTATTTTTTTTTTTTCAATTTTGTTTTTTGTTTATTTATTTTATTTTGTTTAATTTTTTTTTTTTTTGACAAATAAGCCCCCTTTTCGTAGACCAGGTCACATATATTGTGTTTGTAAGTAAAAGTTTCAATAATAACATAAAATAGTCAAAATTATAAGAGAAGAAAAAATAATGAAATTTGTCTTCGACTCGCCACTTCAGTATGAGCTTAATATATAGTAGTTAGATCTTGTCAAAAATATATATACTTTATAAGAATTACAACCAAATTTTCCAGTTGAACTGTAAAAAGAAGTTTAGCAAATTATTATAATCTCTTTCATATTCTATATCTATTAGATTACTGTAGCCTTTTTATTTACATCAGTTGCTTGTTCGATTCATCGTTCTCTATGCTTAGACGAAGCAAAGAAGCTACGCGAAAATAAGTTGACTCAGTACCGGAATCCAGTATGATTTTTCTTATATTCATAATGTTTATACTCTCAATAATGTATATTAAGTTTTTGCCACAATGAAGGAAACATCAAAGATCCTATAAATTATATATAAAAGGACAAGAATTTGGCCTTATTATAAAGATATGGGGCTCATCTGCGCGGACAAATGATTTCAAATAAGACCACAAAATATAATCCAACAGTGATTTAGGGTGTCTCAACAAAGACTTGTGGATTATCGTCGCTAGAAATGGAATAATTTGGTTTACAAGGTACGTTCCAAAGTAAACAGGATTTTTTGGATCTAGCGCCCCCTGGTAGCGCCATTTATATGTCGATTAGTGCGTTAGGATTTGCTATCTTTATTGATTGTCCAGTGAGAGTTTGATGACATTTCATCGATTGGAATTGAAGTTATTGCGTTTTAAGTGTCAGTATGTTTGTGTTATCGGTGCGAAAATGAGCTTCGAACAAAGAGCCAACATTCAATTTTGTTTTAAAATTGGTGAAACTTTTACGTTTCAAATGATGAAACAAGGTTATGGCGATGATTGTCTATCCCCTAGCAGAGTGCACGAGTGGTTTCAGGGTTTTCAAAGAGGTCGTGAGGACATAAATGACAATCAACATGTGGGTCAATCAAAATCTGTAAGCCCCGGAAATTCCATCGAAACTGTGCTTGAATTCATAGAAAATCAGGCGAAATCATCACTGAAATTCATGGAAATGGAATTGAACATCTCCAAAACATCGATTTATTGCATTTTGACCGAACATTTGAGCTTACGAAAGATATGTGCACGATTTGTTCCGCACAAATTGACTGACGATCAAAAATTGTTTTCATCGATCGACGCTTGTGACCGATTATTTGACAAAAAATCACATTTTAACCATTAATCACTCCCGGTTGATATGGTACTCGTACCGTGCGACTTCTTTCTTTTCGGAAAAATGCATTTGCTCATGACAGGAAAGCGTTATGCAGACGCAGAGGCCATTCAAAAGGCTTGCACAGGATTACTGGCGGTCATACCGACCAACGAGCTAAAACACTCGTTCGACATGCTTTTGGACTGTGAAAAAAGCTGTATTGAAGCAGAAGGAGATTATTATGAATAAAATAAATTGATTTTGCCGAAAAAACCATTTCTTCTGTTTTTTTGAGTCCTGTTTTCTTTGGAACGCTCCTTGTATCATCACTATAGCCAAATAGCCAAATTTGCTTAAGACAATTCTTATGAGAACTTTTACGAACATATTGGATAAAAATGGATGATAAATCGACTCACTCCCCCTATAACGGTACTCTTAAATACTACTCAGTAAATCAATAACCGAATAGTAACAGAGACAACAAATTGTATCCCTGAGATGGTATGAGAGGGCTTTAAAGGAGTCGTTGTAAAAATTAGACAATGCCGCCCACTGTGAGGTAAAATCACATATTGCTGGGCCTGCTCTACCGATTTCAAAATATTAAAATTCGCTACACAATATGCTTCTCACATTCTTATTTTACAGTGCGAAAATGGGCGAAATCGAACTGCAAACATGCCTACTTCCCATATAACAATATTTTAAATTTCATATGATTCTTTCACCTTTCGTTATGCAAATCACGGAGAAATTAATGTAACGGGATACAACTTTGCACGTTTAATCCCTTTAGAGTATTCCACCATATTACTAAAATTGTTAAAATCTAAGAAACTATTTGGATCCCAGTACCTAAAGTTGAATTTTTACCGCAAATATTAGTTACTGGTATGTCAGTGTGTCAAAAATGGCCATAATTGTATTAGTTCCCATATAACTATCAAAACTATTTCCAGGTGATCTTATACCACATACATCAGCCAACATATGAGTTAGCTCTAAGAAAATGAAACGTGTTTTATTGATAACAGCGTAACTTTGAGCCTTAAATGGACAAAACTGGGCGAAAACTTGACCTACTTCCCTTATAGCAAACCTATAATAACTATGTAGGTGATTTTATTCCATATGATTGGTAATGATACGTGAGGTACCCAAATGAACCTCAGGGAACATTTTAGTAGTATGTAGTATTGGCAAAAATAGATACGACCGGGTCGGCACTACCGCGAACTCCCATTTCTACATATGTATAATGATTTCCGTTTTTCTAACAAACCGTTTGCTGAATACTACTGTTCCCAAAAAATAAGGTGACATTGTATTTACTTTGAAAATTCTTTATTTATTTTCCAAATCAGGTGAATACGGTGGTTGCGGAACGATATGGGTTGTGTTTTTGGCGAAATGATCACGAATTACGAGGGCAGTATAGGATGGCGCATTATCGTGGTGTAAAAACCAAGAATTGTCTTTCCACAATTCCGGCCTTTTTAGGCGGATAGCGTTACGCAAACGACGCATAACGTTCAAATAATATTCGTTGTTGACTATTTGACCGGTTGGAAGGAATTCATAATGCACAACACCACGATAATCGAAGAAAACAGTCAACATGACCTTGATTTTTGAGCGACTTTGGCGCGATTTTTTTGGTCTCGGCTCACTTTTGGTTGTTTCGGGGTCGAAAGCATAGATTCAAGTCTCATCGCCAGTTATAATGTGTTTCATGACACCCTGGTAGTCGGAAAGCATCGTTTCACACACTTCAACGCGATGCCTTTTTTTTCAAAAAATTCAATGTTTTCGGTACCAATCGAGATTTGATGCGCTTGAGGCCCAAAACATCCTTCAAAATTGTATTGGCTGAGCCTTTCGATATGCCAATTTCATCAGCAAGGTCTCTAATTGTTAATCGACGGGTTTTCAACACCAAATCTTTGATTTGTTCAACGTGAGCTTCGTCGGTTTTGATGTTGATGGTCGCCCTGGACGCTCTTCGTCTTCGACACGTTCACGGCCAGCTTGGAACTCACTATACCACTTGTAAACATTGTTTTTAGACATAGCGTCTTCACCAAAGGCTTTCTGCACCATCCTTAACGTATCCGCAGCGGAAAATTGATTCCGTAAACAAAATTTAATGCAAATTCTTTGCTCAACAAATTTCGACATCGTAAAAAACGAAAAACTCACTTTTAGCAGCTCACAAAGCTCACAAAACGACACGTATCTCAAACACTAATAAATATTTTGACATGAAATTTGACATAAATGTGACTGACAGTACTACCAATCTAAAAAAATAATTCTCCATATCCTTCGACGCGCTCAGTTTAAATTCAATTGTCACCTTATTTTTTGGGCACAGTAGTATGTCGTTCGATATTAAAACAGTTGAAGTTCCAGAAATTCGAAGTTCTCCAAAACTCGAAGTCTTGATTTGGCAATAGAAGTCCAAAGTTCAAATTCCTATTAAAATTAAATAACAATTTCCTTTTATCATCGCTTGTTATGGAATTTAATGTAATGAACACCGAACCTAATCAGTAAATGCCCTTAACTGTTTAGATGCTACATGAACTTGAGATATGGCGTTAATCGCCACTCAAAGTAGTCCTCATTTTGTATTGGTTATTGTCAAGAAAGGTAACAAACAACATTAACCACAAAGAGTGCTAACTCAACTATAACCCACTATTCATCAACATTGTTTTATGAATTCCTCAAGACCGGTCTATATACCGATTTTAAAGCTGCCCTTGGAAAGCTTGTGCTATATTACAAGTATTGATCACCAAACATGTGGATAATGGATCAAATGGACTTACACACTTTTTTTTTTGATACTGCGAAGCTATGCACCTATGCTGTAAGTGGGGTGGGGTGGGGGTTCGGATGCATCTTTTGTTTTTAGTTTAACCCCATTGAACTTAAAACTTAATATAATATGATTAACCATCAACCGCAACAAATTGAGCATGCGCCTGTTTATCACTGAGTAACAGCGAAACTGGCACGCGTTGCTATTAATAAGTCCGTCATAGAAGTAAGTTAAGTAAATCATCATAAGCGCTCATTAAAGTGCAATAAACTATATCTGATACCTCACAATTATAACACGAAACCTCGAAATCTTATATTGTTATTCACCTGCACATATGTATATATGTGTGCATTTTCCATTATGCGCTGATGCTTCCAATGGCAGATGACATATCAATGACGCGATATGGGCGAGTCAACTGAAGTAGTAAACGTAAATAAACCGCAAGTGCAGAAAAGTCCCATTTCGGCGCAACCACAAGTCTTCCAAAGCTACGACATCTATAAATATATAAAAATATATTTACAAGCTTGCATATATGATTGTATATACGTACATATATAAACGTATGTATTTACATAATATTATTTAACAGCGCATGCGCATGCTCATTGAATTTACTAAATGGCGCGATCATTGTCAACATCAGCGCTATATTTACACACTGTCACACTTGCTAGTAGCTTTGACCTTTTAGTGGTGATAATGTGACAACAAAAACAAATCACACATTCATGCGAGCTATTTAAACGGCATTTGGTGAGTGAGCATCGCACTTGTCAATGGAATGCCGGTGAAGCGATTGAGGCGTAAGCCCGCGTAATCGTTTAAGAAATATGCATACGCGTGTAGATAAATATGTATTTGTATTTTTGTAAATATTTTTAAAATTTTTTATATTATTTATAGTTTTTGTATTATACTACAAGGACAGGACAGTTTTTGATGGCAATTTAATAGTTATCCAAAAATACAAATTCGAGGAAATTTTTAGGCGAAGCTGCTTATGCCTCTCACACCTACATATTGCTATTATTATGATCAAGGCTCAAAAAATTAACATATAATTGGTTTTTCATTCGAGTTATTTTATCTTTCAGTAATCGGAATTTCCGAAAATATGTGTGTACTTAATAACTTATAGCTTTAAGCGTTTTCGAGGTGTACTTATACCCTTAAAACCCTATGCATTTATGTATGTAAAATATATAATTTTCTGCCGTAAATGAATACGCAGGCTTGGTTCTCTATTTTATACGCGAAAATTCCTCTTCTGAAGAAAAAAATGTTCAGAGTAAAATCTAGTTTACTGTTATTAAATAGTATTTTCAAAGATTTAAGAAATGTTATTAAATTAAATTTATTTAACTTTTATAATAACTGTAATTATCACCTGCCATGCTCAGCACAATAATTCACAAGCTCTTTTTTTCAATGCTGAGACCTCCTCCTAAAGGCATTAAACGTAAAAACCCGAATTTAGACAAGATACATATATACGGACGGGGAATTTAGTATGAAAAAAAATATTTTAATCACAAATCAAAATAATTTTAATCACAATTCTTTCTGTACCATACCACATACCTCACCCTGTATACGTTCGAACCGCGCGTAGCAGCACTTCTCTTCACCCTCGCATATGCTTTTGTTTACAGTAAAAATCACAACACATACATACATATTTTTAAAGTCAAACTTTATTTAGTTTTCACATAATTTTATTTATCATTAAATGGCAGCATTATCGTTTATTTATTTAATTACTTAAAGTTATGCAACTATTGACTTATGGTTTATTAACCTTTTCGCTTCTAATTAACTTAGTTAAATGTAATACTTATTGTTTACAACTTATTTCATTACTTCCGCTTTTATTTGTGCTTTATTTGCTTACTGTTTTGTTGTTATTATTTTTCAGTTTCTTTTAGCAAATAATTATGGTTTCAAGTATTTGCTGGGCTGGGCTTAAGCTGGCGGCACTGGCAAGTGATCGCCTTGTGGCTGGAAGCCGTTCTCATCGGCTACATAGCGCAGTGTGATGATGTTGCCCTCGGGATCGGAGTATGAGTACAAGCCGGTCTGCACCAACACCAACTCCTCGTGTTCCTCAATCACCTGACCATCGGTGGATTCTTGTTTTGGTACAACAATTTTCTTCAAATAACCAGCATTTTCGACTTTGATGCCATTGGAGGTCTCGTAACTGGAAGTCGGAAAGGGAGTAAAATTTGATTTTTATATATAAATTTACAGATAAAAATGGTGTTTTGTAATATTGCTATAAATTGTATACGAAGATCACCAACAGTGATTTATGTTTGATTTTGTTTAAAAAATTTATTTATTTGTTCATAATTTTTAGTTTAAATTCTTGTAATTTACAGTTTTTGAAAAAGTAAGTTTTCTAAAATACTGTCTAAACGGTGGAAAGGTATTGGGTATATTAGTACTAGGTTTATAAGGTTAGCAGAGCGAGCGGTTACTTTTGAAATTAGTAAAGTTGTTAGAAAATTCCGTAGCTGAACATAAAATACTATTATGAGAATAGGATTATTAGCTGTACTATTCAGCTGATGGAATTATCAGTTACAATATTAATTTTATAGATCTTTTTTTATAAGTATGAAGCTTTTTTCGTGTTCTGAAGCCATTTGAAAAGCGGATACGTCTTAGTATCTAGTACTCCAATTTTCTTTAGTATGTGTTCTGATTTGAAAGAGAGAGAGAGAGAAGGGAGTTTTTTGAAGGAGTAAAATTGTAGGTTTGTCATTGTCTGTCGGGGCTCTATGGGGATTTGAAAAAATACTTTTTTGATGTAGCTGGGCACTGGAATCGGATCACTGTCTTACAAAGTGATAGCACACACCTCAAAGCACCAAGCATGACTGGCTTTAAATGACTTATCTTTATAGACAGTTATGAGTAATGACTATATACTAGAAGATTTATTATATACAGGCAATAAATCCATAAAAAATTAATACATCTTAAACAAATTAATTGTTAAATTTTTCATGCCTAAATGATAGATATTGAGGATTTATTGTCCTTATATAATTATTGTTTAAAAAAAAAGTATTAATGTTTATTGAAATCTCTCTCTAAAATATAGAAATTCTAACAGTGTTATTGCTTGCTACTAAAGCATCAACAACAATTTTCTGAATTTTCGACCAAATTTCAGATTGAATAAAATTTCAATTGAATAAAATATAGAAAAATTCGAAAAAAAAATTTTAAAAATCTTGAGAAATCATCGATAATTTTTTTTAATATTTTTCTTTTTAAATATTTTTGAATATACTTGAAATATTCCTTTTTTTGAGAAAAAAATTAAAAAAAAAAACTTTCCCAAAATTATATAATTTCTATTTGGTTTGCGTATTATTAATTTATTAAAGCGCAATTAAAGTTTTTTATATTTTTCGAATAAATTTTAGAAAAATTCGTAAGAAATGTATTTAAAGTATTTTGAAAAAACTCAATATATTTAAAGATTTTTTTCATATTTTGGAATATTTTCAAAATGCTCTTATCTTCGAGGAAATATGTTGGACAATATTTTGAAATACTAGCTTAAGTCGGCGAGATCAATAACTTAAACTTTCGTGGTACAAAACTTTTCATAGGTTTGCAGGCGAAGGCAAACCGATATAATAGAAACCACACATATTGAAAAAAATGTTGAGATTTAGTTATAACATGGTTGTATCTGATACCGGAAGCTATTATATATATTATTTGATGTAGTGAATCGTAAGCAATAAAACACTGAATTTTGATTTTTGATGAATTAGAAAATTAATAAATTTTTAAATTTTGCAAAACACTGACTTCGCTTTAGTCAACTTCGTTTGTTTTATAATATTGAAACTGAAATATTATGTGATAGAACGTTAAGCTGGTTTTAACTCTCTTAAGTTGGAATATGATAACAGAATTTTCAAAATTAATTACTGCAATTTTTCATATGAGCTGCACAAATACTGACAAATTAGTAAGTAATTAAAGAAATGCATTAATTTCATGAATTTTTAAAAGTAGCCATAATTAAGCAGATGCTTTGTTTAGAAGTTTTTTAATCAGAATTTAATGCCAGCAAATATTTGCATTTTTTGACATATTTATCTACTTGTAATTTATCAATTTCGGAATTTATTGCCATTATTTATATTTTTAAGTATATTAATCAATACTTGCAGTGCGATTGGTATTTCAAACTGGATTGTAAGGTATTTAACATTTTTGCATAGTAATTATTTCAGTTCTACTGAGAGGTGGCAAAAAAAAATTTTATGCAAATTTTATAGCCTTTTTGAGAGAAAAGATCGCTTTTCTCAATTTTCAGTGAAAGATATTTATGAGTAATTATGACCTTGGAAATACAATTGTTCTTAAAAGAAAGACCTTCAAGAGCATTAAAGAGTTCTCTTAAATTCTACGCCTATAAAATACTGTTCAACCATTTCAGAAATCACACACACACTGACACAATACACACCTGTTATTG
Organism: Bactrocera correcta; assembly: GCA_027475135.1. NCBI lineage: Eukaryota > Metazoa > Arthropoda > Insecta > Diptera > Tephritidae > Bactrocera > Bactrocera correcta. The sequence continues at coordinate 81,996,710 of CM050325.1, read as the reverse complement.
TAGCTGCCATCTGGATTGGTGACATCGACTTGTTTGAGTATTGTGGCCGGTGTGGTTGTTGTGGTAACAGCCGCACGCGCAGCAGCTTCCTCCTCAGCAGGACGCGCCAAGACAATAGCGAATAGAACCGCCGACACCAAAACAATGGCAAACTTGTACATTATTAAAATATAGTATATATTTTTTTTACTTTATTAAAAATTGCTCCGCGTAGCACACTTCGTTTCGTTTGCTTGAATTTAACTTTCAGTAATTAACTTTCACAACTGTGTTGCTAATATCCTTTGTGCCGTGTGACGGTGAGCGATTTTGTAATCCACTTGAATGTCGGAAATGCTATTTAACAACTGGCTGACAGGTACTTAACAGCAGCGCCTTTTTATATACGAAAAGTTTCTTGAAGAATCGCCATAACGCATGTGAAGTACACAACGAAGAATCGCGGTGAATAATGAGAAAAAAAATAGCGAAAAAAGCGAAGCGGACTCCAATTACCGGCAATGCGTACTGTATGTATGTATGTATGACTACATATGTATGCATATGTAGTGGTGTGTAAGTATGGGTGACGGCGTGCGTGAGTGCCGGTGAGACAAGGGAATGATGGGCGCGATAGATAAGAGATATGATGACTACCACTACCACGAAAGGCAGATCTAAAATGTGCGTTTGTATGTATGCGTGTGTGTGTGTGTAAATGGCACTAACCGCAAAGGTAAATATTCGCAAACAGCAAATAAATCGTATGCATGTATGTTTGTTTGTGCGGCAAAATAGTACTGTACTCGCGAACATGTGCGAAAGCTAAGCACAATTTACATAATTTAGTTTATTTCTGTTTTCATTAACTTTATTTCGATCGCGCAGTTTTCTGTGAACTGCTCCTTTTTCGGCGAATGTGTTGAAAACCCAGAAATGATGAGTAACACTAGGCATAAAGGAAGGAAAGGCTCAATTACAACAACAATCAAACGCGTACAAATTGTGATTAGTCGAAATTGTGTTTGTCATGCACCCGATGAAATGCTGAAATTGTGTTTCTTTTGTTTCGATTTTTTTTATTCTTTTGTGCACACGCATTGTTATTATAAAGTCCATATTTTGCTGGACCTACGGGAAGGCATTACGTGCATAAATGTTGGTTACAAAAAACCGTTGTTCGATTCATTAAATAATTTTTGATAATAGGCCGGCCAGCCTGAATGGCAACAGCTTCAGTTCGGAAGCAAGCATATGATTTGCTGTTTTTGGTTGAAATAAGCCGTCAAGGTGTTTCCCATGTATTGATAAATAACAGTGCTTGATTAAATTACGTAAATTAGATGATCGGCGCTATTGTATGGCGCTTACAGAATGTAGGTCATAAGTGTAAAATTCACATTACGTTTGCAAAAAGCCAATTTCAAATTTGTTTCATTTGAAGGTGCATGTATGTTTTCAATTCATACTCACATGACAATAAGATGCATTTGTTTTGTGAATTCTACAAAAAAATTAAATATAGGTTTTTATTGATTCGAATAAGTTGCTGCAAAATTTTCTTACCACTTCTGAATTTTGAAATTTTCAAAATATATAATATTGGTCTTAAAATAGATATACGATAAGATTTTTTCTACACCAAATACTTAAGGATTCAGCCCGTCAGGGGGCACCTACCCTGCCCAAAAAATAAGGTGACATTTGAATTTAAACTGCGCGTGTCGAAGGATTTGGAGAATTATTTTTTTAGGTTGGTAGTACTGTCAATCACATTTATGTCAAATTTCATGTCAAAATATTCATTAGTGAATTTTTCGTTTTTTGCGATGTCGAAATTTGTCGAGCAAAGAATTTGCATTAAATTTTGTTTACGGAATCAATTTTCTGCTGCGGATACGTTGGGGATGGTGCAGAAAGCCTTTGGTGATGAGGCTATGACTAAAAACAGTGTTTACAAGTGGTATTGTGAGTTCCAAGCCGCCCGTGAACGTGTCGAAGGCGAAGAGCGTCCAGGGCGACCATCAACCTCAACCAAGGAAGCTCACGTTCAACAAATCAAAGATTTGGTGTTGAAAAACTGTCGATTAACAATTAGAGAGCTTGCTGATGGAATATCGAAAGGCTCAGCCAATATCATTTTGGAGGATGTTTTGGAAAAAAGGCGTCGCGTTAAAGTGTGTGAAACGATGCTTTCCGACTACTAGGGTGTCATGAAATGTATTATAACTTACGACCCCAAAACAACCGATCAATCGAGCAAATATCGTGCCAGAGTCGCTCAAAAAACAAGGTCATGTTGACTGTTTTCTTCGATTATCGTGGTGTTGTGCATTATGAATTCCTTCCAACCGGTCAAACAGTCAACAAGGAATATTATTTGAACGTTATGCGTCGTTTGCGTAACGCTATCCGCCTAAAAAGGCCGGAATTGTGGAAAGACAATTCTTGGTTTTTACCCCACGATAATGCACCATCCCATACTGCCCTCGTAATTCGTGATCATTTCGCCAAAAACTCAACCCATATCGTTCCGCAACCACCGTATTTACCTGATCTGAGGCCTGCGACTTCTGGCTGTTCACCAAGCTCAAGAGACCGCTCCGGTGGCACCGTTTGTATACGATAGAGAAGATTCAATCCGCAGCGAAGACGAAACTGAAGGCCATCCCGGAAAGTGACTACAACCAGTGTTTCGAAGGTTAGAAAACCCGTTGGCATGAGTGCATTGCATCGGGAGGGGTGTGTTTTATTATTTTTGCCTTGTTGTTGGATTGTATATCTTTCCATGACGAAATGGCGAACCTTACTGAAGAGAAATGCCAAAAGAGCGGGAAAAAATATGGCGTCCTTTGCTGTCTCTATCGGTCTTCTTTTGTAGCGTTGTTTTGAAAAAACCGGGGGTTCATCAAACCCCATTTTGGATGCGCTGTGTTACTATTGTCAAGAGAGGATTTTCTCTGAATTTCAATCGGACAATACAAAGTGAGTTCCAAAGTAAACGGGACTTTTTGAATCTAGCGACCCCTAGAATAGAATCTGCTATCTTCATCGATTGCCCAGTGAAAATTTCATGACATTTCATCAATTGGAAATAAAGTTATTGCGTTTTAAGTGTCAGTATGTTTGTGTTATCGGTGCGGCCGGCCAACGAGCTAAAACACTCGTTCGGCATGCCTTTGGATCGTGCCTAAAGCAGTATTGAAGCAGAAGGAGACTATTTTAAATAAAATAAATTGATTTTGCCAAAAACCCCATTTGTTCTATAGATAATGGGGTTCACATAATAGGCACCTAGGTAATTGAACAATTAGGGTCGGATTTGAGCGAGTTTTGGTCATAAGCTGAAATACTTTAAAAGAATTATTCGTGCAAATTTTGTTACTTTAATTTAATTACTTCTTGATTTGGGTACTGTAAAGTGAAAGAATTAAATGGAATTTGAAATTGTACTATATAAGAAGTAGGTGTGGTTGTAGTCCGATTTCGCCCATTTTCGCACTGTGAATAGGAATGCCACGCATTAAAGTTAGTCGAAATGGTCGGTCTTATACCGGTGTCGGTGTTACAATTTAATGCCTTTGGGGAATTTAGTTACCTGTAAGTATTATGGGTCTTTTAGTAGTTTTGAAAAGTACCGTTATGTGGGGAATGAGCGGGGTTACCATCCAAATTCATCAATTTTCAAACTGTCGAAGTTATTATCAAATTTGTGCTAGGAAAATTTGGTTGTTGTGGCTTTAGTGGCTTAGGAGATATGTACATTAAACTGATTGTAGGGCAGTGCCACGATCCCTTTTTAAAATTGTTTGTCTACAAGTGCCTTTTGCTACTGCGATATATTAATTTATTGCTTAGTTATGGCACTTTATAGATTTTCGGATAATGGCCATCTAGAAACTCATATCTTTTTTGTACTAAGGAACCTGGAATGCTGATTCCAACTCGTCCCGTCATCCTAATCTTTTCATATATATAACCTAATATCTAAATCGATCAGTTATAAGTGTTATACTCTGTAGCTACATGTTGCAAGAGTATAAAAACACAAATAACGATGATACCATCCCAGAACTAGATTTTCATCGTTCAGTTTGAATGACAGCTATATGCTATTGTGGTTCGATACCAGTTCCGACCAATGAACAGTTTCTTGTGGAGAAGAGAACAAAAACTGAGGGACTTATTCGTGTATACATACATGTATAGACAGACAGCCAGGTCATCACAAAATTAAGGACAGATCGGACTTAAATACAGGGTGTGCCAAAATGCATAAATGTCTAAATTTCTAGTCATTGATGTAGTTAATTGTTGCCAACCCTAAAAAAAACAACAAATCGAAAACTGACAGTTTAGGCTTAGTAAAAATGGAGCGTTAAACGACAGAATATCTCTATTGTTGCATCATATTTTAAAAATAATGAAAGTTTGGTGTAAAGTCGATATTAAAATATTTAAAATTTTGATTTAAAAATTACAACTCTGTCTGGTAAAAAAAAGAAAAATTATTGAGATGAAATTGCTATATGAAGTCGGTTATGCCGGTCCATCTCTCCAGCGTACTATATTGTCATTTATAATTTTTTAAGTAGTTGAATGTATTAGGTATTAGAATGGTCTTCAGACCAGTGGTTCGACTGTTTCTATTAATGTTTCAGTCTCAAATATGTATGTAGTTAAATTGCTGTCGAAAAGTCTTCTTCTACGTATCACCATTAATTTACGTCTCTACGTTGTCTGCCTCTGTAATTTTAAAATACAACGCAGATACAAAATATTAATATTTAAATGACAAAAATTCTTTACAGTTACATTTGTACATACTGCAAATAATGCAAAATAATTTTTCAATGTCGTCAATTAGCAATTTACTTCAAAATGTCTGACGTAAACCATTTATTCCCATTCTCGAACGTTAACACTAGACGCGCAATCAAGTAGAAGGGCTTGTTAGGCGAAATAATTATAAATTCCATACTAATTGGATATGTAAATCACTTTCGCTTTCAACCTCTCCAAAATTCAATATAAAGGTATACATACCTATGTACTTATGTTTTCATGTAATTAAGTATATAACTGCTATAAACCAGAGAAGGTCCACAAACGACGGCGTCGGCTTTTACGTACCAAAGAATCGTTTCGAAACTAAAGCAGATGCGCTAAAAATAAATATAAACATCACAGTTATTGCACTAACACTCATGCACGCATATTTACTGCATACCGCGGTAGTAAATATTGTAGATTAAATAGAGTGGCACGAATTCGTCGACTCACTCACCAACTGACCAAGCACTCGTCTAATTGTCTGCCACATGCTTGAGAGCAATAAATTGATTAACATATAGTTTTTGTTTTGGTGCGTTTTTTTTACAAAAATTAGCACTTAGATTCGACTAAAACGATGCAACAATATTTGTTGTTGTTACTACATTTTAAGTGAGTAGAGAAGTAAACTAAAAATTATGGTAATAAGTGACTTAACTTGGCTAAAACATACGTGTAGATGTGAAACTAATGGGTCCTAGTCGTCAACGTTTGAACTTTTCGCACATATTCGCACATATATATGTACATACAGTATTTGGTGCAAAAATTAAGCATACAAAGTAGTGTTTCGCTGCAATCGACTACTGGTAGTTCATAATTGATTTTGCGTTAACATTTTCAAATTCAAATTATTGCTAATATTAATGACCTAGAGCGCCACTAAAAAAATATGTATATACTTGTACATCCGTATATACATGTATGTATTCATATATACAAATACGAGTAAATAAAAAATGGAAACTTAGAAAAACGATAGTTTTTCTCCGCAGTTTCTGTCAGATACAAATCATTTCAAATCCATAAGCATTTCATCTCAGCTATACTTGTACATTATGATAAAAAAAGTATCCGGAAATTATAAATAAAACGTATAATATTTAATTATTCATCAATGTTTACTTTGTGGCATTTAAAGTAATCCCCACCAGATGTAATACACTCATGCTAACGGTTTTTCCCATCCTCGAAATACTTTTCATAAGCACTTTTTGGGATGTCCTTCAGCTCCTTCATTAAATTTTGTTTTATCTCATCGATCGGCTGAAAACGGATTCCACAGAGCGGCAATTTCAGTTTGGAGAACAAGAAAAAATCACACGGAGCAAAATCTGGCGAAAACGGTGGTTTTGGGCTTTAAATTCGGCAACAATCGTAACTCGTTGCAATGGTGCATAATCATCGTGTAAAATACATGAATTGTTCTTCCACAATTCCAATCGTCTTTATAGATATTTTAATGCAAACGCTTCAATGCGTCTTAATAGAACTCCTTGTTGACCGTCTGTCCTTCCAGAACAAATTCATGATACACCAAACCACGAATATCGAAAAAACAACGACCATCACCTTGATTTTTCAGCGGCTTTGGTGTGGTTTTTTATAGATTCGGCTCGTTTTTTCCTCCATTCCGAGGATAGATGACTTGTTTGCATCTCAAACTCATCAACTCATGTCTTATCGGCAGTTATATTGCTCCCAATGAATATGGGATCAGAATTCGTACGATCAAGCATGTCCAAAGAAACCTGTTTTCGGTACTTTTTTCTTTTGAAAAAAAATCAGCTTTATCGGGACGAGTTGAGCAAACACGAGTTTCATACCCACAATATCTACCAAAATCATACTCGCGAGAGATTTCGAGCTCTCCTGCCATCTCTCTAACACTTTCCTGACGATTTTTATCATACTCTTCTTTCTTTTCATATTTTCATCAGTTGAAGGGATCATGTCTTCAACAAGCCCTCGACCATCTTTGAAGGCTTTATACCGGCAATTTCAATAGGATTGTGTTTTCGATAAACATGAATCACTATAAGCCTTTTTAAACATTCGCAACGATTCCGTACACGAAATTTGGTTAGAAATACCAAAATTGAGACAAATTCTTTCTACGATATTTTTATCCATTGGAAAAATCGCAACGCTATACTGAGGTGAACAATTTTAAGCAGCTGCTGGGTTGACAGATCGTGCCCAAAATTGGCATGGTAAATAAAGACAGTCCCATCATTTTTCAAAAAATATATCATATCAATTACCCGGGAAATTTAGTTAGAATCTCTGGATTTGTCTTTGTCTCAATATACTCCCTAGTATTTGTTTATTGTTCAGGGTGACTACTTATTCTCATCATGTTTTCCGAGTACACAATTATTTTGCCTAGTTTTCGGTTTAAAACCTTGTAGATTATAAGCCTGCTGCTATTGTGAGCGATGATATGTTTGATAGTCTAGTTATTATCACATTTATACACTGCCTCAAAAAAGTCCATTAATTGAATTTGCATTAAATTGATGATTTTATTTAGCAAAGCTCCATTGGCCGAATTTAGCTCAAATATTCACCGTTTGTTAGACTCTGCCATTTCGGAGGGAATTTAAGGGGTCAGTAGCGTAGTCTTATTTCAAATTGTTTTTCTCTTTTTTTGCATTGTTCCCTTATACCCTTAGAATTAGTGTAGAAACCCACTTTACCATTGAAAGGTTTCGAAAAAGGCCAAAAAATAATAATACCGCTTGACGTTCGGAGCGCTCGGAGTGCACATCTCAAACGCGTTTTTCTCAAACACACACTTTTTTAAACTGGCGGATATGATTCCGGTCGAACTTTATAAAACGTCTGGCAATCATCCCCATATTTTTTATAATTTATTGACAATGTAATAACAAAATTTATGTAAAAAAATATGGGGAAAAATTAAAAAAAAAACGTTAGTTACTTTTTTATTTATCAAAATTTTTTCATGATTTTAGTAGGAACGATAACCATTCACTTACTTTTTAAGAATATAAATAATAAATTGGGTTTTTATGTTTCAGATGTTCCAAACATGAGAAATCGTGTTCGTCAGTGAAAAAACGCATTTCATTCACCCAGCCATTTCTCCGACAGATGTCATCAAAGAATTACGAAAGAACTTGTTTATACACTCCACGATATAGCTCATGATATGTGAAAAAAGTTCATTGTAGAATAAAAATTTCTATGGAAAAAAATTTCAGAAAAATAGGCCCGATTACCCTACTGACTCCTTAATAATGCCACTCCCAGAAATACTTCGTTACCGAAATCGTTTGGGTGTTTAGCTAGCGGAATAGCCAGTAGAGAAGAAGAAGGAGAATACTGTTGTGTACTTTTACAGTACGAAAATTTTCTTATGACACAACTCTACAAAAATATTAATAAATTTTCCTTGATGTCTTGAATATCTCCGCAGATTTTGATATTTTTAAGTCTTAATATTACGAAGTTATTGTTGAAATTATTGAATGTGCTCTTGTTTTTATGATTATCGTCTATTATATCAATTATCGGCTTGTTAGTAAAACAAATTAATTTGCCACCATCAGACTTCGTACTGAAAAAATGTAAACTATTATCGTAAACGTTTACACTTTCAGTTTAAAAAATGATCTGCTTTACTCAAAACCAACAATGATGTCGATAAATCTCCAGAAATCTGTAAATTCTACTAGAGGAAGTAAGTTGGTGGTTGAAACATTTACGCCAAATTTATTTTCCCAAAATGAACTCATTGGTCCAATACAAGATGAAGTTAGGAATCGTAAAGAAATTTTCAACGCAGTGGACGCGGAAGGATAATGTTTTCATGACAGTTGTAGAAAATGTCCCAGGCTCAGTATAGAAAAATTGAAAGCAGAAATATTTAATGGTCCTAAAATGCAGCAATTCATGAAAGTTACAGATTTTATGAATGTTATGACTATTCCGGAAATTGAAGCTTGGAAAAGTTTTGTGTAGATAGTCCAAAATTTTCCGGGGGCCATAATGTTTGCCTTCAAAAGGAAATCTTCAACTCGAAAGCTAACGGGTGATTTTTAAGAGCTTGATAACTTTTTTAAAAAAAAAAACGCATAAAATTTGCAAAATCTCATCGGTTCTTTATTTGAAACGTTAGATTGGTTCATGACATTTACTTTTTGAAGATAATTTCATTTAAATGTTGACCGCGGCTGCGTCTTAGGTGGTCCATTCGGAAAGTCCAATTTTGGGCAACTTTTTCGAGCATTTCGGCCGGAATAGCCCGAATTTCTTCGGAAATGTTGTCTTCCAAAGCTGGAATAGTTGCTGGCTTATTTCTGTAGACTTTAGACTTGACGTAGCCCCACAAAAAATAGTCTAAAGGCGTTAAATCGCATGATCTTGGTGGCCAACTTACGGGTCCATTTCTTGAGATGAATTGTTGTCCGAAGTTTTCCCTCAAAATGGCCATAGAATCGCGAGCTGTGTGGCATGTAGCGCCATCTTGTTGAAACCACATGTCAACCAAGTTCAGTTCTTCCATTTTTGGCAACAAAAAGTTTGTTAGCATCGAACGATAGCGATCGCCATTCACCGTAACGTTGCGTCCAACAGCATCTTTGAAAAAATACGGTCCAATGATTCCACCAGCGTACAAACCACACCAAACAGTGCATTTTTCGGGATGCATGGGCAGTTCTTGAACGGCTTCTGGTTGCTCTTCACCCCAAATGCGGCAATTTTGCTTATTTACGTAGCCATTCAACCAGAAATGAGCCTCATCGCTCATCGGACACGGACGCGAAACACATTTCGAACCGAACACTGATTTTGGTAATAAAATTCAATGATTTGCAAGCGTTGCTCGTTAGTAAGTCTATTCATGATGAAATGTCAAAGCATACTGAGCATCTTTCTCTTTGACACCATGTCTGACATCCCACGTGATCTGTCAAATACTACTGCATGAAAATCCTAACCTCAAAAAAATCACCCGTTATAAAAGAATTGCTTATAAAAGAAATTTTATTGATTTCCTCATTTTTTCTCTGCTTACTTGAATGTATCCTTATTTTTTCCAAATAAAATTGACATTATATCTAATATATAGTATATCTGTTATTTTCTTTCATGTTTTTTGATTTGTGTAATGTACTTAAAAATAATCGAGAGCAAAACTATTAAATCATTGACAGCTTTAAGAACTGTGCGCATACAAGGGTTCAAAATGGATCTCATATCTATGGCAGCAAAACCGCTGTAGACCAATATTATCAAATGTATTCTCATTTTATTGGCGTCATAAATGTTGAGGAGGTGTCACTCATTTCTTCGTTGATTATTGAAGTCGCGATGAAAACAAAGACTGTGAAGACTGTGGAAGCTTCTCATGTTAACCCTTTGTTTAATAAAAAAAGGAAAGATACGGCTGCGCTAATATACTTGGAGAAAATCATGTGTATGTCGATGGTTTGACTCTGGGAAAAGTCCTATGTTCGGTATATATTATGTAACACTATTGTGTGTTATAGGAAACTTAAATTCGGCAAAAAGGAGCACATTAATCATAAGATGAATGATGCATTACTAGATCGGGAGAGCCCAGTTTAAGCTTGAGATTGAGAACAATACAATAGAATAAGAACAAATAAGAAATAATGGTCTGTTATGTTTTCTCAAAGAAAATTAACATGCAAATAAGAGAAGTTTTTTAATATTTACGGTACATAGAATTTATTCCATAACCTCAAATTATGAAATTTCTCCAACCATTAAGCGGCTATCAGATACATATTTTGGCTGAACTTCATAGATGTAAATGCAGTTGTGTGTGTGTCCACTTGAGTTGTTTAGCAATTGGCGCATTATGTAAGCTGTCATCGAACGTGGCTAAGTACATTTAATGCTCTCAAGCCTAACGCTTTGATTTGATCATATTTTATTCCAGTCACGTTATGATTATGGAAATAAATTGCTGACTTTTTGACAAAAGATTTGCAAGTTTATGGTAGTTTTATTGTTTCGCCACTAACGGTTAAAGAAAGCAAATAAAGGCGATGTCGGGCAATAAAAAAATAAATAAAACAAAAAAAAAAAAAAGAAAAAGCAAAATCAAGTCCAAAATTGCGTGCGCTTTGCTGTAGAAACGCGCACATGGTAAAGGTGATAAAGGCTGAAGACATATGTATAAGTTTATTTGAAATACAAAAATATGCTATGAATGCACGTCTGCACACACCTAGACAAAGCGACATGAGCGTGTGTATGAGCCAATATTTATGCTTGGTATGTTTTGATTTTGTTTTGGGTGAATAAACTTTGAACGCACCGCTCGCGTACACCCAACCGCCAGTGTTGTTGTCCATTAATTTGTGAGTTAAATAAGTCACGCGCATTTAGTTTAAATATTTAAATTATTATTTTCTTACAGAAATTTCGTAATCGCGCACTTTATTATACATTTTTACACATAACATATAGAAATAGACAAACAATTGCCTTTAACATTGCTTTTAGAAATCAGTCCAAAATATATTTTTCTTTTACTTATTTAGCGCATTGCATCGCAAAGATCACAGTTCTCTTCATTTCAACTAGTTTTCAGCTCGTTTCCGCTCGCACGTGTAATCAGCTTGCTAGCTTGCTTAGTTTAGTGTTTTTTCGCCGCCGCTTCTGGGTTATAGGGATGCTCTTCCAAGTATTTCAATGTCTTCAGCACCGATTCGGGCACTGGTGGTGGTGTTGGAAGGTGTGCGCCCACGGGCTGGTAGCCATTCTCATCAGCTATGTACGACACCAAGTACTCTTTGCCGTCATCCGCTACAAAAGCAAATTTGCCCTCGATCGACTCGCCATCATGCTCTGCGTCCACCTTCTTCAAAACGCCATCTTGTGAGGCTTTCGAGCCATCGCCGAGCTCGTAACTGTGGGAAACAGAGTAGAAAACAAAAGATGAAATTAAATTTCTAAGCATTTATTAAGAGAGCTGGTCAAAGCCAATTTAAAGACGAACTCAACAAAAAAAGCTTTCATTTCGTATGCAATTTATGAGATGTGTGTTGCGCGAAATGTTCTTGTTAACAGTGGCCGAAACAAGTGGTTATCTGAGGCGTTTGTGCGCATTTCAATTTGTCAACACTCTGTGGTGGAGAGATAAAAAATGCGCGATGTTCGTTCGTACGTGGAATGTGATCTAATTTTTTATGGAGCTTGTGCTTGATTTGATGGGAAGATATGTATTTAAGTAGTTTATGGGAGAAATGCTGCGTTTGCGAGCTGTTGGTTTTCATAATTTAAATGTATTTTTTACTTCAAAAAAATTATATAGAAATTTTGCTGATATTTTATAGTTCAGTGTCCAGTTAATATATTCTAAGAATGAATTAAATTTTTGAAGCCATTGTTTTTAAGATATTGCCTTTTCTTCATCAGAAATAAATAAGAGCTCTACGTGACTCGAAATTGGCGTCTACATTCTAATAAAAAAGTGGAACTATTTATTACAAGAAAAGCAAGAAATGGGTGCTATAAATGAGAATATCATGGATGATGAAGTGGAACATACTATTTATGGTGTTTGAGCCTCTACGTGACTATGGACACAGCAAAGCGAAAGCTATGAAATTATGCAGTCTCTTAAAGGTTCTAAATTCTAATAGTTAATAAATATGCTGAAGAATCCTTATTGCCCATAATGAGAATTAAATTAATACACGATTGTAGCTCTAGATGTCTTGGGTATATGGCTATATTGCTACAGTATGCGTGTACAATATTCGAAACATGCGTTCCCAAGCTATGTCCTTGTGAGTACTTTCCAGTATATCTCATAAACAAGCAGAAAACAATAATTTTTTCTACTCATATAAGTCGAGCCTTGAGCCTGAAAAGGTATTTTGGTATTTTTTGTTCCTTTTGCAATACTTTAATATGAAGAAAACCTTAACCACAACTTAAAAATTCGTATTTTGATGGAAGTTTGTGATGGACAACTTGAACGTGTCAACAGTGATGTGCACGTTCTAAAAGTGGTGAATTTAAATTGGAAGATGAAAAACGTTCTGGGCGGCCAAAGAAGTAGGAAATTGAAGAACTGGAAGCAATAATCTATGCAGATTGTTGCTAAACAAAATAAAAGCTCGCAAAATATTTGCGAATCATACGAGCAACCATTTCAAAATGTTTAAAACCTGCTGTATATATTTGAAATCAAAGAAATTTGGTGCCATATGAATTGAAGTCAAGAAGCGTTGAATGACGATTAACACATGTCAAAAATAGTGTTGAACGCTATGAAAATAAATCGGTTTTGCGTCGGATTGCGACTGGTGAAAGAGAAGATATCCATTACAGCAAACCTAACCCCAAAAAATCATATTTGCAAATTGTCCAACCAGCCAAATCAACGGCAAAGCTGGATATTCGCCGCCTAGATATTTTTTATGAGCTTCGCGAAACCCGAATTTGCGATCAGCCTCAGGTTTTATGACCGTTTAAAAAATATTTGGGAAACAGCGCCTGGAAAGTTTTGCCTCACCTGCCCAAAAACTCAGACCTCGCCCCTTCTGACTACCCTTTGTTCCGGTCAATGCCGAACGCACTCATTTAAATACGATTTATATCAGAAGTTTGACTTGATTTATTCTTGGCCGCCAACCGGAAGAAAGAAGGAAAATATCTTAGCTTGAGATTAAATATTTTTTCTTTAACTGAAAAAAAAATCCACAAGAATACAGTTATAGACTCAGCTGGAAGCTAAATACTATAAGAATATAGTTACAGCTCAGTTAGAAACTAAATTATTATTCCTAAGCCAAAATATTCATTCATTCTCACTTTCAAAAATTAAATGAGTTCCATTTATAACACTGTCTTTAAACAATTATATTTTATTTCAAATTTTATGTTTTTAAATTCAACAAAAATATTTATATTTTAATTTTGACAACAATTTGTCACTTGGGTCATACTGAAGAGTCCAAAATCGATGATTATACTATCGATAATTGCATTTAGTATCCGTATTTTGACAAGAGAGCCACTTACGAATAGAAAACAGCAAATATCCGGATTTAGTAACTAAAAACCATAAAAGACTGTACAAAACAACTTCGATCAGCAGCATCATTAAAATTGAAAATTATTTATGTTGGAATAAATTAGAAAGAAGATCAACTAGTTTTTGGAACTTCATTTCATTAATTAAGTTTTTAATAACAATATAACACAAAAATACACATCTGACTCAATATCTTATTGGAATAATGGCTTGCTTGTAGAAATATGAATAATTAATGCTTTCAAAAGCTTTAACTCATTAATTTTTCTACAACATAAATTCTTATTAAATCCTGCTCATTTTAAAGCATAAGTAATTATTGAAATCTCACGCTACACTCAGATGATCTCACAGTACCAAATACAATAGTCCTTCATTCCCAGTTTTATGCAACACTGTGTGATTGATTTATGATTCCGCTTTACAACATACACAACATATTCACCATGCTCATTATTCAACTTTCACATTGCTACTTAATGCTTACTGGTAGTGGAATTTTCCATCATATTCCACCATGGCTTCATTGGAGATCAATTGCACTTCTTCCTTTGCCAGCGTCGAGGCAAAGCACAAACAGACGACCAATAATAATTTCATTTCGATTCTTTATTTTTGACTAGAAATTCACACAACTGATATGTACACGACAAATACCAACAACAAACAGATAGCAACTATCAGCACAAAATTATTGAAATTGAGATTAAGCAGAGCAGTTCACCTAAAAACGCGACACGCTAAATGACAAGCTCCATGCACTAATGACAGACTTTTATACGTGCGTCAATGCCATCATCCGGCAGCAGCAGCCGCCGTCGCCGCCGCACAGATCATTTCGAGATTCCTGATGACAAAATAGCAAAAACAACTCGAAAACAGTAATAACAAATGCTTAAAAAGCCAAAACAAAGATAATCTTAAAATTCAGCGACTATTCAATGTCGACAAAAATAAAAACAATGTTTTTAGTGGTATTAAATAAAGTCGTATATTTATAATAAATAATATTGAACTTGTTTTTGACTGCAAGAATTTCATGCTTACACATATGCAAATGTCGGTATATAAATGTTAATTGCGCAGCATGCCCTGCAGGAAATATTTCAGGTGGTGAATTTTGATAATAAATCATACTCATTTTGAGGATCATTTGGTGGACCTTTAGATACAAGGATAGCTAATAACCTACTGAATTTGAATCCTTAGTACTCATGATCCGTCTAACGATAAAGCGGTCTGGTACTATTCAACATCCACCTGAATCGGTAGGTATCGTCTACAGACTTCGAGGAAGACTACTACTGCTACATATGTCTTTAGTCATTAAGGGATGGTAGATTTTACTAAGCTCCCCGCTCCCACTTTGTGCTTATGGCTATCACGCAAGTCTAAAACCTCGAAAAGGAGTTAATTTTCATATGGATGACAACATTAAGATTGTAAATTCCTTGAAGGGGTAGCTGTATATCGGGAAACTGAGACGAGTAAATCATTATGGCATCTACTTCAGTGGCCATATAAAGGAGCGGAAATTCGGTGTAGGATTCGTGGTTGAAGAGGGATTTCGTCGACGAGTCATGTCATTTCCCCCGGTGGATGAACGTCTAGCCAATTCCCGCATCAAAATGAAGTTCTTCAACGCAGAAGAAAAGGACTAAAGATGCCTTCTATGAGCGCTTGGAACGCATCTATGAGAGCTGCCACCGACACGATGTCAAAATCGTGCTTAGCGACTTCAATGCCAGGGTGGGCAGAGAAGGTATCTTTGGCAACGGTCAGTAAATAGAATAGCGATAGTTGAAGAGAGAAGCTTGACGCATTTGCAGATAATGAAAGAGAGACCGAAATGCATGAGTACGAAAAACTTGAAAAGCTAGCTGACAAGGGAAATGCACGAAAATTCTACGAAAAGTTGCGGCCACTAACAAAAGGTTTTAAAACCGGAGCATACTCTTGTAACACCCGCAGATGTAATCTAGTGACTGATGCCCACAGCATACTGAAATTATGGAGGGAACATTTCTAAAGCTTTCTGAATGGCAATGAAAGCATAACACTTGGAGCTGGTGAACCCAATAGCTAAATCGATGACGATGATATTGTCTGATCATGAAGAAGTTCAGCCTACGGAAAACTGATAAGGAGCATGCATCATCTTCGTTGTAGAATATCGTCGGACGAAAGCATGCCCGACGATTAGAAGTTAAGTATGCTCTCCCCGATCCCTACAATCTATGCCAATTTCCGTGTGATAGTCCTCTCAACATCGCATATAAGGTTCTATTGACCGTATTGTATGAAAGATTAAAGCCCACCGTCAATTAGCTGATTGGACCTTATTAGTGTGGCTTTAGACTTCGAAAATCAATAACTGAAAAAATAATCGACACGCACCACTTTCACTCGTCGTCACTTTCAAAGCTGCTTTCTGTCTATAACGTCACTGTTGACAGTCATGTCTCGACTTCGTCTATACTGGAACCAGTATTGACAGCACATTATTGTCAGCCTCGAAATCCAACGCAGAATAACTCTTGCTTACAGGTGCTACTTGGAATGAGAAGCAAAGTCCTCTCTCGACAAACAAAAACCAAACTCTATAAATCACTCATAATCTCCGTCCTGCTATATGGTGCAGGGTTATGGACGATGACAACATCGGAGAAGTCGACGTTACGAGTTTTCGAGAGAAAAGTTCTGCTAAAGATTTATGAAACTTTGTGAGTTGTCCGCGGCAAATATCGAAACCGATGGAACCATAAGCTATACGAGTAATACGACGACATTGACATAGTTCAGCAAATTATGCTGGCTAGGTCATGTCGTCCGAATGGATGAAAATACTCCAGCTCTGAGAGTATTCGACGCAGTATCCGCAGAGGTAGAGGAAAATCTCCACTCCGTTGGAAAGACCAGATAAAGAAGGACCTGGCTGCAATTGTAATCTGGAATTGGCGCAAAAAGAGGAAGAAGAAACGACTGGTGCATTGTTGTAATCCCTATTAAAGCCTAGCAGTTTCTACGCCAATAAAGAAGAAGAAGAAGTGTATTTCTTGACAAGAAAGCAGAAATCAAACAATTCTTCAAATTTTCTACAGGGTAGCTATAAATTAAATTAAATTAAATTAGCATAAGTGGAATTTAATATTATCAGAATGCGAATTTATTTTTGGTAAAATTTGAATTCCAGCAATGCATCAAAATAGAAGGTTTCAGTGGAAGCGCCAGCAACAAATTACAGCGACACCTTTGCTAATCAGAATTCTCGAAAATTATTACCAGCAAGATTTATGTGTTTGCGTGTGTGCGTGTTCAACAACTTTTTTATAAAGCAATACCAGTTAAGGTTTAAGCTTCGCAAACATTTTGGCTTTGTTGTTATTTATATTCTTATTACTTGGATTATAAATCATAAAGTGATAGACCATAACTAAAAGCGGTTATATTGTAAACGATTTTGTCACTTCATTTGTTGTTTATTGGTCAGTGAAACAAATTTGGCAATTTGCATATAAAATAAATTCATATCTGTTATAATATTCATATATAGGGTGATTTTTTAAGAGCTTGATAACTTTTAAAAAAAAAAAAACGCATAAAATTTGCAAAATCTCATCGGTTCTTTATTTGAAACGTTAGATTGGTTCATGACATTTACTTTTTGAAGATAATTTCATTTAAATGTTGACCGCGGCTGCGTCTTAGGTGGTCCATTCGGAAAGTCCAATTTTGGGCAACTTTTTCGAGCATTTCGGCCGGAATAGCCCGAATTTCTTCGGAAATGTTGTCTTCCAAAGCTGGAATAGTTGCTGGCTTATTTCTGTAGACTTTAGACTTGACGTAGCCCCACAAAAAATAGTCTAAAGGCGTTAAATCGCATGATCTTGGTGGCCAACTTACGGGTCCATTTCTTGAGATGAATTGTTGTCCGAAGTTTTCCCTCAAAATGGCCATAGAATCGCGAGCTGTGTGGCATGTAGCGCCATCTTGTTGAAACCACATGTCAACCAAGTTCAGTTCTTCCATTTTTGGCAACAAAAAGTTTGTTAGCATCGAACGATAGCGATCGCCATTCACCGTAACGTTGCGTCCAACAGCATCTTTGAAAAAATACGGTCCAATGATTCCACCAGCGTACAAACCACACCAAACAGTGCATTTTTCGGGATGCATGGGCAGTTCTTGAACGGCTTCTGGTTGCTCTTCACCCCAAATGCGGCAATTTTGCTTATTTACGTAGCCATTCAACCAGAAATGAGCCTCATCGCTCATCGGACACGGACGCGAAACACATTTCGAACCGAACACTGATTTTGGTAATAAAATTCAATGATTTGCAAGCGTTGCTCGTTAGTAAGTCTATTCATGATGAAATGTCAAAGCATACTGAGCATCTTTCTCTTTGACACCATGTCTGACATCCCACGTGATCTGTCAAATACTACTGCATGAAAATCCTAACCTCAAAAAAATCACCCGTTATTAACATATTTCCTTACGAATATTAGGCAGTGGTTTGGTCAGTTGTTGCTGTAGTTGGCGGTTTTCAAATAACGACCTGCTGATAATCGTAATATTAAAATAATTATGAGACAAACAGTTAACTTCACGGTACATTTACGGTAAATCGCTTTATTTAAATAACGGTTTTATAAGGCAATGTGCAATTTATAATAAATGGAAAAATAAATTTTTGTTTTAATTGAAAGTGAATGCGTCTAAAGTGTGCACATAATTTGATTTTTGGCGAAACTTGTTGGATATATTTTGGTTAGAATGTGTTTAGAACTCCTTTATTAGAATACGCAAGGTTTCGTTTTATTTGTATGAAAATTACAGGTAAGGTATGAGCTGGAATATATATCAAACTGCTTTTCCTTCCATGGCAACCGTGGAAAGTTTTTCTTCTTTGGTTAAATTTAATTTGGGTGCTGTTATTGGGTATTAGAGTTTAATGGTTAAACAACGGTACATACAACTTGTTGAAATTTGTCATCAATATTGTTTTGTGATTTATGAAACATTTGATTTTGAAAATTGTCTTTTGTCTTGTGTTTACGAGGTGTGTTCAAAAAGTATCGCGAATCGTAACCGACAGTTTTCTTCGATTGCAGGGGCGTGGTGCATCATGAGTTCTTGCCACAGGAAAGAACGGTCAGTAAGGAATATTAACTGCAAGTTATGCGCAATTTGCGCGAAGCATCCGTCAGAAGGGCCCGGATTTGTGGAAGAACAAAAATTGGCTTTTGCACCACGATAACGCCCCTGCTCACACACATCGTTGCTTGTGCGCGACTTTTTGGCCAAAACAACACACTAATGATGCCGCAGCCACCGTATTTCGTAGATCTGGCCCCCTGTGACTTTTTCTTGTTCCCTAAACTGAAGAGGCCCATGAAAGGACGACGTTACGCTTCTCTTGACGAGACAAAGACGGCATCGAAGGAGGAGCTGAAGAAGATAAAAAAATAATTTTTTGAAGTGCTTCGAAGATTGGAAAAACCGTTGGCACAAGTGTATAATATCTCATGGGGATTACTTTGATGGGGACAAAATAGATATTCATGAATAAATAAATAATTTTTGAAAAAGCACAAAATTCGCGATACTTTTTGAACACACCTCGTATATCAACAATATTGTTTTGAGATTAATGAAACACTTGATTTGGAAAATTGTCTTTTGTCTTGTGTATATTTTTAACAAAATAATAAAATATAGAGATCAGTTCAATTTGATATTTACAAATATTAAATAATAAAAAGTGATCCAAGCAGAGGCACTTTCTACAAGAGCCTTTTTTACAGATCACACTTTAGTTGTGTCAAACTATCATGTTATTTTTGTTCAGTATTGTTTGGCATTTCATCATGTATAGACTTACACGTGAACAACGTTTACAAATCGTTCAACTTTATTACGAAAGTTCATGTTTTGTCAATAATTTGTCTCGCGCGCTTCGCTGTTCAATGGGTATGTAAATAAGCTAAATTGTTGCATTCGGAACGAAGAGCAAACTGAAGAGATTCAAGAGATGCCAGTCCATCCAGAAAAAGCAACGGTTGGGTGGAATCATCGAACCATTTTTTTCAGAAATGTTGCCGGTGGGACCGTTATCGTTGGCGACCGTTATCGCGCCATGATAACCCACTACTTGATGTCTGAAATTGAAGCTTGTGATCTCGGCGATAATTGGTTTCAATAAGCCGACGCTACTTCCCACACATCACATCAATCTATGGATTTATTGAGAGAACACTTCGGTGAGCAGATAATTTCATATATGGGGCTGGTCTTTTTGGCCACTAAGATCATGTGATAGCACACTGTTATGTAAAATCTAAAGTTATTCGTTAGTTACCAGTTGAGATGCTCGAACGAGTTATCGAAAGTTGAACTCAACGGATGGACCACTTATCATTTAAAAAATTATAGGTCGTCAAAAAAGTCTTGCGGTACTTTCGCTAGTTGGCGCTGAAAGCGCGTAGTTCTAGTTTTATTCGTCGCATCGGGTCATGCTATACCTTTTTGGAAAGCTCATTTCACGCTAACACGTGTTTGATTGATTGTCGTTTCTTTTAAGTCGTTCGTGAGTTATAGCGTCGCAAACATGGAGCAAAATAAAGAGAAAATACGGCATATTTTACAGTACTACTACGATAAAGACAAAAATGCATCTCAAGCCGCCAATAAAATTTGTGCAGTTTATGGACCCGATACAATTTCCATTTCCACCGCACAACGATGATTTCAACGCTTTCGTTCTGGTGTAGAGATGGTCGAAGATGCGCCACGCTCCGGAAGGCCTGTCGTAGAAAATTGCGATAAAATCGCTGAATTGGTCGAAAGAGACCGGCATAGTAGCAGCCGTAGCATCGGTCAAGAGCTGGGCAAGAGTCATCGAACCGTTATAAACCATTTCAATAAATTCAATAAATCTTTCAATAAAAATACCGCAAGACTTTTTTGACAACCTAATATAATCTGCCAGCAAAAAGTCCTAAAAAATGTTCTTTCGAATGATAATAAACATTCCTTATTCAAATTGAAGTTTCTGTGTTTTTCCTTTAAAAAAGTAGGGAACCTCGAAGTGGACCACCTTAGAAGTACTGGGTCTACCGAAAAGAACGACATGATGTTAAAATGAAGTAAAATACTCAAATTTGGTCAAAATGGGTTCTGTTTTTTGTTATACAGGTAATTTCATGCCATTTATGATTTGAAAAAAATGTCGATCTAAAGGCCACAATTGCTCCGTTTGTATATCTCAACCCGAATATGTCTATTTGGTGCATGCATGTACCGGATCATGTGCAGCTATAATGTGCTGAATGTTGTCTTCGAGTCGCCAAACTTTGCACGCAATGTGTCCATGTTATAATGTTAGCGTCATTTTGAAATAAATAGGACCCGAACCATAGAATTGGATTTGACTCACCTCAAACTCTTTGATGAAAACATTAAAATATAATTAAATTCAACAATTTAAAATATCCGTTTTCCATTCGTCATATTTTAAAAACATACAAGTGAAAGTGTGCTTTCTAATTTAATTAACTCCGCTAAGTTTTCTCCAAATAACAGAGGAAATGACAGCATTTTAAAACAGGGAAGGAGCTGCTAGGTTTCTGTTTAGCAATACTGTGGGAAATTTTATAATGATTTATATTAGATATGATTTTTAAAGTCAACTGTGCGCATGCGAAATAATAATTTTGAATAGGAAAGTAAAAAACATTTATTCAAATTATTGATCATAGCTTTTGCCACATTTTGACTAACTTTTTGGCAATTTCTGGTTACCATGCCGATAGAAATGTTCGTCTTTTGAAGCAAGCCAATTTTCGACTTCTACGTCGAAAGCGGAGTGCTGCTCAGTGAATGCGTGTTCCATGGATGAAAACAAATGGCAATCGGAAGGGGCCAAGTCAGGTGAATATGGCGGGTGGGATATCAGTTCCTAGCCAAGTTCTTTGATGGTATCCTGAACCGATTTTGCTTTGTGTGTAAGTGCATTGTCGTGTAACAAAATTACTTCGCCCTCTCTTCTGAACCATTCTGGTAGTTTTTCGATCAATGCAAGGTTTAAATAACCATTTGTTGTCTATAGCGATTAGTATTAACAGTTTCACTGGGTTTTCGAAGCTCATGATATAGAGCGCCCTTTTGATCCCACCAAACACAGAAAATTGCTTTCTTACTGAAACAATTTATTTTCGCAGTTGATCAACCACCAACGTTCAGGATTAACCCATGATTTTCTCGGTTTAGGATTCTTAAAATAAATCCATTTCTCATCGCCATGGACAATTCAATGCAAACCTAATTTTATTTCGTGTTTTGGAAGCAAAAAAAGGTTTTGCGGTTCCCAACTGTTCTTCATTCAATTTATTGGGCACATACTTTCGGATCTTTTCCATAACTTGCAGGTCTGAAATTTTGTATCCGAGATGAAATAAACGAGCTTTATAGGATCCGGTAAAAAATGTAACGATGGATTTGGCGTTGCTTACCTGTTAGAGAAAATCCATAAGAACCTGCTAATTTCAACTAAGTCGTATCTAAAAATTATCCAAATCAGAACATGTTTAAGCCCAATATCAAAAATTTGGACATTGGAGCTACGGCTGACTATTCAGCAAAAATATCGGTGAATGCGTGAGATATGTATCGAAGTATGTAGAATATGTTCCTGATTTTACTGTTATCATGAGACAAAAAAAGGATAAAATCGGGTCAATATATATGCCCAACATACACTTTTTTTAAACTTCCCTTTGATTTTATATCGGTCAATCTGAGAGACCAGATTTTAAGCCGCCACTATAAGTCAACATATTATATCTATACGATATATCCCTAATGTAGTGGTTTCTGATTCTTCTGCTTCTTTATTGAAGGAGACACCTTATACACGATTATAGTCGAGTTTACAAGAGCGCGCCACTGGTTCTTCCCTTTCGTGGTTTGGCGCCAATTGGAGATTCCAAGTGTAGCCAGGTCCTTATCCGCCTGGTCTTTCCTACGGAGTGGAGGTCTTCTTCGCCCTCTGTTTCACCCGGCATGTACTGCGTCGAATACTCTTAGCGCTGGAATGTTTTCATCCATTCGGATAATATGGCGAGGTTGTTATGGCAAATGATATCGATGCAAGATGAATTGAGCCATGCGTAGAAGTTTCATTCACTTGGGAGTGGCCAAACGATTCCTTTACATATGGCTCAAGCAGCTTACGACTTTCGGTTTTAGACGAAGTATCCTCTGAGCTGCTAAAAGACATCCGTTTGAAGTCGAGCTAAACTGAGAAAGCGAATCAACCCTCTCCAGTGAAAAGGTCACAATAGCCTCGGAAGACAGATCCCCTTTTTATTTCTGCTTCACGTGTTAATTTTTATACCCTGAACAGGGTATATTAAGTTTGTCACGATGTTTGTAACACCCAGAAGGAAGCGTCGGAGACCCTATAAAGTATATATATAAATGATCAGTATGTTGAGCTGAGTCGATTTAGCCATGTCCGTCTGTCTGTCCGTCTGTCTGTATATATACGAACTAGTCCCTCAGTTTTTAAGATATCCTTTCGAAATTTTGCAGACGTCATTTTATCTTCAAGAAGCTGCTCATTTGTCGGAACGGCCGATATCGGACCACTATAACATATAGCTGCCATATAAACTGAACGATCGGAATCAAGTTCTCATATGGAAAACTTTCGCATTTGACAATGTATCTTCACCAAATGTGGTATAGATTATTTTCTAGGGCAAAAATGTAATATCTGAGAAAATTGTTCAGATCGGTTAACTATAGCATATAGCTACCATACAAACTGAGCGATCGGAATCAAGTTCTTGTATGGACAACTTTCACATTTGGCAAGATATTTTTTTTTTTTTTATTTTATTTTATTTTATTTTATTAAAGCTTACATAATAACAAATTATTATACAAACTAAAGAACGCAGCGCTAGCATCATAGGCTTTCGGCAAGATATATTCAAGAAATTTGGTATATATTATTTTCTAAGGCAACAATGTAATCTCCGAAGAAATTGTTCAGATCGGTTAACTATAGCATATAGCTTCCATACAAACTGGACACATAGTTACTAACAGAAATGCACCTGTGAGGGTATTTAGCTTCGGTGCAACCGAAGTTAACGTTTTTTCTTGTTTTACTCATAAACCAATGTATTAATTATGAGATTTTGTCTCTTTGTTATTGAATTCCTTGCAAATTTTTAAAATTTCTGAAACTACATATTTCCAAATTTTTTAAAGAAGATCTAAATTATTGAAATTTTAAATCGCGAGTAAACGATAGCCTTCGAAATACTCAGTAAAAGACATGTTTTAATTTTTAAAGAATCTTTAATTCTTCGTTTGCATTTCTTAGTTCATTACACAGATTTGCATAACATTTGCGTATAAAATGTACATTTAAGAGAAATGTAAATAATCGTTCATATTATGTACTTTACATATGATACAACAACATTATCTTGATTTATACACTAAATTTCCGTACGTTTCTTGAATAAAATATTTAATAATTTTTTTTCTTTACAAAATATGCATTTCCTTTACGTGTTTTCTTTATATAAAAAGCAACAACAATATCACAAGGGTCCGAAGCGATAAAGTTCCGGCGACTATAAAAACAAATTAAGAACAGCAGCAGAGAGAAAGTCGACATTGATCAACTAAGTAAGTGAGATTAATTGAGAGCTCAAGAGAAAGTGGTGCAAAATTAAATAGCTTACGCTGTGAAAGTGCAAAGGACAAAAGTAGCAAAAGTTGAAATTTGGAAGAGAGCGTAGAGCATGCTGGTGATATGTTGTATTTGTGTTAAACTTTTAGTAATATTGAGATTGATTGACTTTCGTAGTGCAGTGAAATGCTGAGTATCATTGTAGGCAGAGTATAAGGCGTGTAGGATGCGGTGCACACAGCGGAAGTTGAAGCAAAGTGCAGTGGCGTGAGTGTGTTTTAGATTTGCTAAGATTAGTGGAAGTAGTGAGCAAATGCCAGTTGATAACTACCATATTATTAATATTTTTTATGTGTTTTTTCTTTTGTATATTTGATTATTATATGTTTTTGTTTATTATATTTAACGGTTCATTCAGTCAGTGTACTTAGTAGTTTGTTCGAAGCTTTTCCTTACATACATTTACACATCAGCTCGCTACACAATGCTTCAACTCACGAGTGGTTTCTTTTTCCATACACTTCGTGTGTGCATAACGCGTCTTTGTATGTGTGTGTGCGTGTGTTTGATATAATTATTTTAATTTTTATGCGTATGAGCAACGTGTCCACATTCGTCCCTTGGTAAGGGTTTGTCTAAGTATATTTACATATTTGAGGCTTTTTAGTATAGTACAGCAATCATTTCGAAGGATTCACATGGCAAGGAAGATATTGATAAGGATATTAGAGGAATGGATTGTTTAGAATTGTTGCGTTGTCACATTATTACAGTGTGTGTGTGTGTGTGTGTGTATGTGTGCAGCGCGAAAGAAACTATATTTGTGCTTTAACGATTTTCTTTCGCATGCCACGCATCGCTTGCGGTTGAAATGCTTAACGACGCTTCGCTGGGGGCAAGCTGAGCAAGTAGTCGAGTGCCTTCTGGATTGCTGGTGGGATTGGTGGTGGTGTGGGCAGATGATCGCCCTGTGGCTGGAAGCCATTCTCATCGTCGGCAGCATAATTGAGCGTGATCAGGTTGCCCTCGGGCGAAGTGTAGCTGACGGAGCCGCGCGCAATGATCACATCGCTGGTGTCCGGTGAGGTGGCCTTCTTCAGGGTGCCGGTCTCCTCGCCCTTAATGCCGTTAGAGGTTTCATAGCTGGCAGGCAAATAGCAGTGAGTGGAAGAAAGCGCAAGGGAGAGAGGAAAAATTGTGTATTTAGTATAACTTTTTTAAACAAATTTATATTCTTATATATATCGAAATCTAAATATTTTATAAAAATATACAAAAATGTCACTTGTCAAATTGCCTAACTTTCTAATATTGCTGTTTGGTGAATTGTTTTTTCAAACGCTTCGCGCCTTTGACGTACACACATTGCAAAGGCATTTCGTAAGCGTTCGCAGTTGATCAGAACCGGTAGTTGAGACATTTGCTTATTGCCTATTCCAGCATCAAAAAGCAGAAACATGACACTGCACAACGACAGGAACAGGTATTTCTAGGGAATTTCACATTGATTTAATTAAATGTTATTAAATTTTGTCAATTTAAGTATAGCGCAATAATAAATGAAATTTATAAATTGTCATTGGGAGATTTGCGGTATCGTCTGCTTGTGCTATTGGCTGGCGACAGCGCTGGTCACGTAGAAGGCGCCATAAAATTTAAATGTCTAAATTTCGTCGAAGTAGAATAAACGAGTGAGTCGTAAAATGATCAACTTTGAAGAAAGTTGTGCTATAAAGAATAATCGAATGTAATTTATTTGTATGCTGTGGAATGCTGCTTTGGAATTCAGGAATTTTATTTTCAATTTTTGTAAAACGATTTGGTGTTTAGCTTGCAAATTTTAATTAAATTCACACGCAAATTCAAAATTAGCAAAAATTGAGGTAAAACAAAGAAGAAGAAGGGAACTTTCGTTTTAAAAAATAAGAGCAAGAAGATAAGACCACTTTAGTATATTATTTTGCATGGCAGACGAATCAAAATCAAGTTGTTATATGGAACCTTTATATATGTGAAGGGTATTATTGCTTCGGTGCTATCGAAATTATCGGTTTTTCTCTTTTAAATACACTATGGGTTTTATAAGGCATGTTTGCTGAAGGATCGTTGGGTTACATGGGTTTACGGGGTTCAAAAAATCTATTTCTTTTTATTATCTTATATAATTATACAACACCACTATATTGTACTAAATTTTAAAATTAAAAAAAATTAATTTCGAGTAATAGTTGCGGAGTTGCTGCCTCGAGAACTTGTACGCCCGAGGCTAGCTGGGCTAAGTGTGCCATCTTTAAACGAGTTTTTCTCGAAACCGTGTTTTTGAAGTCGGTTGGCAAGATTTCTCGAGAACTACTCAATCGCGATTTTCATGAAATTTTACACAAGCCTTTGAGATACAATCATTAAAAGCTTGTACGAAGGTTTTTTTCCATTACAATTATTTGAAAAAAAAAAAAAAGTTGCGAAATTTTCACTGAAATTTTGTTTTATTTTTTTTTTTGGAAAATTATCCGCAAAAAAAGTCAATTTTCAGTTTTTTAACTAAACATATATTTTTTCACTTCAGATTATCCTGTAATGTAATGGCTGAGTTTAAAATATTTTTTTTCCAAAAGTTTCAGAATTTCTTTGCTAAAAGCGTAAGTTTATAACAGTAAAAAGTTATGATAAAATTTTTCATTTCTTATAAGGAAAAAAGTTTTGGAAAAAGGCTGTTTTTTCCACGAGGAAATCCAAGTAACCCCTTAAGCCAAGTACTACTAAGCTAAAGATATCAGAGAATTTTGGCCTCAATTCGAAAAGCGTTAAATCAAATCCAACTTTTTTATTTGAATCGTGAAGTTTATAATAAAACAAACTTAACTTGAAATTTAACACAAAAAATTCATCTTCAAGTTGTTCAAATTGCAATAAACTAACTGCATAATTATAATTAAATTTAATTAATTTAAATTTGTAACACAACAAAATGCTATTTGTTGATTTCTTGCTCTTTTGCATTTTTTGTAATACTTAATTTTACTTTTTTTAACTTAAAATTCGATATTAATTTTTATAATCTTTCAGTCTGCGCTAAAAAACAAGTTAAGTTGAAACTTAATATCCAAAAACATGCAGAATAACAAAAATAGTAAGAAATATAGTTAAGATAGTTTTAAATTAGCTGAGAACATTTGCCTGCATATCAAAAATTGCTTATTCGTTGAAAAGAAAACCGGCAAAAATGTCGTTTTCACAAAGCTAGTTTTTGGCAGATATTTATTTACTATAAATAACAGATTTAATATTGAGTTTAAATTTCAAACGCCTGTTCAGAGTGGATAAACTTGTAAAATCAGTATAAATTGTCGACTTTATAGGTCAACTAGTGTCCATTTAGCTATTTATTATCGCAACTAATAGCACAAACATATATAGAATATTCAAACTAGAATCGTGGTGGATTGTTACAAAACTATGTAAAGTATTTGCTGTGACGTAAAAAAGTAAGCTTTACCAGATGTTTGTTTTCTATTAATAATTTGTTATATTGTGCTAGATGCCTCGCCTTTACTGAACAATATTATAACTGAAAAAACACTTAAGATCCGAACTTGAACTTGTTTTGCACTCGTAAACTCAGCGCTAAATTATTGTGACTACATAATGGCGTCAAAACACATACTATATGTGTTTATTTATGACAAGCTGCAGCTATTAAATTAAAGATTTGGTTGTTAAGCATGGAAAATATTGCAGATAAATCAGCGTTTCATTGAATAAGCCAAACTTGTATGGCTGCATGTTTGCGTTGACGGGCGTTGAGTAAATTAAAAATTTATATGTTCGGCAATAGAATCACGGCGACTATACTTAAACTAGTAAAATTGTCAAAGTTTTTCTAATTTTAATTTTTTTTTAATATTTAAAAATGGAAGAAAGCCAAACTCAGCGCTTTGTTTCACGGAAATCTAGTTTTGTTTTTAATGTTTAACCTTCTGGCTTAAGTTCTTCCTTCTAAGTGAGTTATGACAGTCGCATGATTTACGCGGCGATTCATTAAAATTTGGCATTCAAAATCTTTTAAAAGTTTTATAAGCTTTGCTTGTTGACAAACAACTAAAGTTAAGCTGTTGGAAGCGTTAAATATTTTTTGATTTATCTCTTTAATTTTGAAAAAGTATTAATTTTTTTTTGTACTTTGCATATTTGGCACATTGAAATTCACAAATTCGTAATTCCAGTAGTGAGTTAGCGTCATGCTTGGTTATTTTAAACTGCTGCAGTTTGTATGGCTGCGCAAGTTCGTGTCTTAAGTCTTTTGTGTGCTGAGGTATGCAATAAATATGCTAACGCCGCAAAGTATGCAACGCTTTTGTCGCTTGCTACTCACTTGTAGTTGTAAGAGCCGTCTGGTTCAATATTCGATTCTTGACTAACAATTGATGCACCTGCCTCACCCTGCGCTTGCGGTGCGGCAAACACTGCGGACGCGGCGCAGCCGATCAAAAGTAATGTGATTTGCTGGAAGTAAAATAATTGAAAAGTTTTTGTTAGTTATGTAGGGAATATATAAATATTATTTTTTTTGGATTTTGAATAATTCAGAAATTTTAGGAAGTGGTAAATTAAGTGGTTATATACAGTTAGAATGCCGATAAAAAGAAAGAAAATTTTTCAGATTTTTTCAAAGAAAACTAAAAAATAGAAAATATTGGAATATGACAACGATTGGTTCAATGCAATGGCTCAAGGTTCTGTATTAAAGATGGTCAAATCGATAAATAGTGAATTTATTTTTAATAAAGTGGCAAAATGTGATTATAATTTTTTTTACTGATACTGACTAGGGCACCACTGAAACCTTTCCGAAGTCTTTTTACCTACTCTACAATATCTTTAAGGCTTACAGGAGCCAAACCAGTATTATTTGCTGCTTTGATTTTAAATTAGTTTTTGCAACAAATTCATTGTGATGTTGTTGTTTCAAATTGTTTCAGTTATAGCTGCATTTAATTGTGTTGTTAAATATTCAAAAAAGAAAAAAAAAAAGGAAAAAAAAATCTACAAAATTCAAAGGCGACTTTTACAGTGACTTTTTGAACATTTTCGGAACACTTATCATTTAAAGGTTTAACTATTGCAATTTCGAATGGAATTTGACTTCATAATGAATTTTTCGGAAAGCTTTCCGTAATTCCTCAATTGAAGCGTAGAACACTTTAAATTGAAATTCGCTGTTTATTGTACCAATTGATTGGTTTTTCATTAATGAGATGAAATTTTGCAGGGAAAAATGTATGCATATATTTGTGCATAGATTTTTGTATGTAAGTATGTATATATGAACAAATATAATACCACTAGTTGTATCAATTTGCAATCACCTGAAAATGCACGTTCTTCATTAAAGCTCAAATCAAATTTTAATTAAGTGTGCTGCCATTGGTGAATACGAAAGTGAATGTAGGTTGCAGATGGCGAAAGGCACTCATATTGCAATCAAAAGATAATGCTCAAGTAAGAAGCAGAGTGTTTTTGGTTTTGATTGCAGATAACATTTATATTTGGAGCAAACAAGTAATTTTTATAGTTAAATGCATTAAAATAAAGGAGTTTAGCAGTCAGTTTCCAAAGAGCAAGTGAGCGAGTGGAAAACCTTACTAGTGATATTTAGATATAAGAAAATTTAAAAAAAAAATGTTTAATACAGTTACTATTGTAGTAAATGTGTAAGGATATGCAGCCGAATGTGAAGAAGTTCATAAAAACAACTTTGCGTTGGTTTCAAAAAGACTATGAAAGGCTTAAGCTTTTT
The DNA here is from genome assembly GCA_027475135.1 of Bactrocera correcta. Lineage (NCBI taxonomy): Eukaryota > Metazoa > Arthropoda > Insecta > Diptera > Tephritidae > Bactrocera > Bactrocera correcta. Next base: position 81,966,341 of record CM050325.1, on the reverse strand, counting down.
GAAAAATCTTCGATTGAATAAAAACATGTCTTAATTTATTTTTGTGCCTGCTTTGGCTATGTGAGTGCATAACTTTCAACTACCGGACCACGTTAGTAATATCAAACCGCTATAGAATAGGGCTGTCATACAAACTGCACAATAAAAATCATTTTTGTTTTTTTGTAAATTTTTTTTATTTGACGAGTTATCTGCACAAAATTTGGCGAGGATTATTGCGCAAGGCAATGCTATAATATAAATAGATTTTTTTTAGATCGGTTTAATATAGCATATAGCTGCCATACAAACTAACTGCCCAAAATTAAGTTTTTATATGATTTTTCTTTTTTTTTTTTTTTTTTATTTTTGTTGGTTATTCCAAAGTTTTTTCTTGTTATTAATAAAGATAATAATAATACAAAAATGGCAAAATTATAATTCTGCTGAAAAAAAAAAAAAAAAAACAAAAACAAATCAGTAAGTCTATCAGCCATTCAAAGGCATCATTCGAATTCCTTTTCCTTCATAACGTGTGCGAATAATGAGAAGTTTGCATAATCACTAACAACAAACGCCAATTGTCTGAATGCATTTCATATTGACCAACCACAAGCACAACTTCAACTACATAACTAACTTTGAGTTACTTCAACTTTTCTTCATATCCCCACACACACACACACACACACAGTGCAATAAAGACAATCGCCACCCTTAATTACGACGGCATAACAAATCACCAACTATTATTGCACAATCGACAGTAGTTCAATAGTTAATCAATATTTTTACTATTTTACTTATTTCCAACATTTGCCCATTGTATTTATGTGGCTGTCTTCGTAACACAGTTGCCAATGATTTATTTAAGTGCCAAGCAACAACAACCCACAATTACAACTACTCAAATCGACAGCGACTTGACAGCTCATTGCGATGCCATTTTGAACACCTTTATTTATGAACATGAAATCTACGCCTCGCTTATTTGCACTCGTATGCAATTGCATACTGATAATGAGCACGAGTGTGAGCACTCATAGGCACAGCGGTGTTTGTTTTTATTTTCTTGTACTTTGTTTTCATATACAGACATAATCAACTGTTTATTTGGCGGCTTTCAATGGGCAACAACAATGCGCTTAATGCACTTAATTACAGCAATTTGTTTGCTGCTGCCGTTGTTGTTGTTGTTGTTGGCGGTTTTTTAAAGGGCGTACTTGTCGTGCTGATATTTCAATTTGAGCCGCGCATCTAATTTGCATTAGTAAGCGCATTATTTGCACGAGAAGAGCAGCCCTGTCGGCTTGAGCTGCGCGCGTTTCGCATTTCTGTCTTAATTGTGTGTGTGTGTGTGTAAGTGCTGTGAAGGCAATATTTAGCGCTCTTTTAGTTTAATTTATTATTTTATTGTATCTGCCTGCTGAGTGCCTGAGTGCCCATTCACAGCGTCTATTGTTGCAGGAAATGCGCGCTGCAAGTCGAAGTGTCTGACAACGGTTGCCCACAAGTGTGGAGGGTTGTTGTTTTTGTTGCGCAAGTCTTGCGTGCAAACATTTCTGTGCTTTACTAGATTCTTCTAGAGTTTTTTCAGCCTGCGTTCTTACAAATTTAAATTATTGCGCAATGTTTTCGGCAGAATCAAGTGCATAAATTAAATATTGCACAAGCGCTCGTTCGCACGTTGTTGTTGTAGTGCTTGGGTAAGCAACGACCGAAAATTGTTTAAATATTTGCGCAAAATATTTGGTGAATAATCTTGTTGTCTTCGAGCTGCGCCCACAAAAAGGTCCAGCATATGTGACGGCATTGTCATTGCGGCGAAGACAAGCAATGCCTCGTAGCAATGTGTGCCATATGTTTACACATGTATATGTGTGCGCTCATTTTTCGACCATTTTTTTTTTACAGTAAATCGTATATTTTTTGCGACATGTCTGGGTTGATATTTCACGAATAACCACACGCCAACGTGTCTGAAAACAATGCCTGTTATATACGAATAGATCTTACACCATATATACATATGAGTACAGACATATATGTACTCAAATGTATCGACATTACTTTGCTCTAGTCTACTCTGCTACACGGTGCCATCCGCTGGCATTCAGCGGCTCTTCAGTGGCTCTGCGCGCTGCTTGCCACTAAGCGACTCAGCCACGGCGCGTTGACTCTTGCCATGAGACGCTGCTGGCCGCGCTGATTTTTATGTGGTATTTCACCCGCTAATCGCTGCCTTTAGCAGGAAAATTGTGACAAAATTGCCCCCGTTGGAAGCGCCTGTTGTGCGCGCCGGCGCATTTGACCTTTTCACATACCATAATGTGGCATGCCAATTGCCGTTGGCTTAGCTGGCGCACCAAGCTGTCGTTGCAGCTCCGCGCCTTAAGCGCGCTATCAGATAATTGAGCAACATTTAATTGTTGTCGTAATGTGTTGAGTGTGGCAGCGTGCTCGGCGGCAGCTCCTACCGGGGTTGGCACTGCTGCTGCCTTTGTTGCATAGCAGAAGAAGCTGCACAAGAAGATGCCACTAACGCCGGCATTTAGCTTAATTTTACTTAAGTGTTGTTGAATTTGTGTCCAATTTTCTTGATTTCATTTTAATTGTTTACGACCAGCACAGCGCTCGATAATTTATACTTTTTGAAAGCTTCATTTCCTTATCGCATTTAAAACTGTTGGTTGTGGCAAAGACCTGGACGTTTCGTCTATAATTAAATGTTTGAATTTGATATCTCCGTCTATGTTTATGTTTGACTTTGCCTTTTGCTGTGGGCGTTCGTGTTCACAGTTCATAAATTTTACTGTTTTTCTGTTTGGCATTTTTTATGTTTGGCTTGTCTGATTTGCTGCGCCAAATGACCCCACGCTTTGTGGCATGTATTAGCCTAAAGAATTGTCTTGTGGTTGTTGTACAATAAATAAGGTTTATTTGAAGTGCTAAATGTCAGATAAACTTAGTGGGGAGCTTTGTCGATTATAATTTGTATTACTTTTTTGTGATTTATTTTTTTAATATTTGTTGTGAGTGAATGCTTGGTTCTTTCAAATGCTTTTTATATAGTTTGAAATGAAAATAATATCTTCAAAAATTTATAAAGGAATTAACTTAATTTATCAGCTATTATTTTATAGTTTTTTGTAGATATTATTTTCATTTCAAATACCCATTAACGAACAAATATATGAAGAATGTTAAAAAAATTAGTTGTGAAATTAGAGAAGAGCTCTCAAATTTAGACAGTCTTCTGCATGATAGGCGCGATTGTGCCTTTACAACATTAATTTTTGTCAAACAATACTACATATCATCACCTAAAATGCCAAATATCGTAAAATCACCTTTCATAAGTTTACAGGCGAAGGAAAAACGATATAAGAGAAACCACCCACATTGAACAAAATTTGAGTTTTGGTTATAAAATGGTTATAAATCACATTTGAAGCTGAATACTTTATGCTATTATATGTCATATGTCATATGATGAATCGTGGTTTTGGATTTTAAGTGACGATATATTCATATCATTTTATAAAAGACTAAATATTCAGCATAAACAGCATCGTTTTTAATTCCATTTGATTATTTTTAAGCAATCAAGTTAACAGATCTTCATTTTTTATCATATGAAACTATAGTTTTTCGAAATATCAAAACAGTTTGTATTTAAAAATTAGTACTTTCAGAAAATATTGATTTTAAATAATTTCGATTTACTGGTGAACTCAAGCAGACACATTTTTTAACAGACTTTACGTGCTTTTACTTCTAGGCAAAATTATGGTTGGCTGTCTTTCTTAGCTGCTGAAAAATGAAGATCACCGCTTTCATAGTCCTAGGCTTATGTGGATATTTGCCTTGCTGTTAACAGTCTCGATTACTTTTTAAAAATTCAATTGGCCGATCTTAATTTCACGAAATCACAATGTTTAGTAAATATTTTTATATTGAAATATTTTTGTTTGAAATAATGTGCATAATTTAAGCGGCTAAGCATACATTCTTATTTATAGAATTATTCAATTCTACAACACCTCTGGAATATTGTCCTGAATTTTCAAGTTGATCCGATTAACAGTATCAGACATACAGCCTTGTGAACTTGTGTGCTCTAGGCTAACTAAGCTAAGTGCGACGTCTTTAGATTTCATCAAAACTACCCAATCGATCTTCAAGAAATTTTACACAAGTCTTTGAGATGCAATTCTTAAATATTTGAACGCAGGATTTTTTTCGATTACAATTATTTGAAAAAAACTGTTGCAAAATTTCCACGGAATTTTAAATTTTTTGTAAAAATAACTGCCAAAAATCCAATTTTCAGTTTTGCTTTTCCTTCGTCGTTCTAAGTTAAGGTTTTAACAAAAAAACAAAGTATTTTTCACTTTAGATGATTCTGTAAGGGGTTATCCTTTCATAGGAAATGGCATCACAATGGCCGCGTTTAAAATATTTTTTTTTTTCCAAAAATTTCAGATTTTCTTTCTTAGTAGTGTATTTTTGTAACAATGAAAAATTGTAATAAAATATATAATTTTTTATTTCATTATATGAGAAAAAAAAAAAAAAATTGAAAAAAATACTGTTTTTTAACCGAGGAAACCCATGTACGCCTTTAGAAACTAGCATGTGTGTTTTGTACCATAAATCAGACCACTTGTTTATTACTTTATGTTTAAGCCAGGTGTCTACAAATGATGACAAATAATAAATTTTAAAGTTTTATTATCATAAATCATTTCAGCAAGGCAATTCTAATATTTGATGACTACTATAAGGGCGGTGAGAAATTAGATTCATATTGTTGCTTTTCTTGTTTTAAAATAAAAATGTATATTTTAAAATGATTGTAAGAAGATGTTGTTGTAATGTTAATAACAAATTAGCTCATTACATATATGTGACCTGGTCTACGAAAAGGGGGCTTAGGTGTCAAAAAAACAAAAAAAAAAAAAAAAATTAAAAAAAAATTGATTTTTTGACACCTAAGCCCCCTTTTCGTAGACCAGGTCACATATTATAAAATATATTTGCTTCTAACTAAGAAATTGTAGGTTTTCAGTTTAACTTTTGTGTTACTAACATTAAATCTTCAAACTGATGATGCAAAGATACTCGTAACTTTGAATCCGAATATATTCATCGATTGTAGTAATTTTTAGAGAGTTTTCAAATAATGCAGGCAAAAGTTTTGCTTCATAAAAATAACATTACTATAAAACTACTTTAGTCACAAATTGTTTTTTTGTTCTTTTTTTTTATCGCATGACCTAAGTTAAAATTGTAGAAATGAAACAAGATTAAGTAAGTGATATTCTTTAAAACATAATTAACAACTCGTTATATGTGACTTGGTCTACGGAAAGGGGGCTTAGGTGTCAAAAAATCAATTTTTTTATTTTTATTTTTTAAATTTTTTTTTGTCGCACGTTAGCTCCCTTTTCGTAGACCAGGTCACATATATATATATATACGTTATTTTTCAAGAAAAAAAAGCTCCATAAAATTTTGCCAAACACATAAATAATAACCTCTAATAGTTCAACTTATAATCAGCAACTTATTATTATTTTTTTTTTTGATAGCTGTAGTTACCGCTCAGCACAAATTAACTCGGTTTTAATAAGTTCTGACATTTTGTAATTTAACTTGATATTTATTGATTTTGAAACCTTCCAAGGCAAACTCTTTCAATAGTACCGAAAAAATGGATAAAATGATGGAATTTGATAATAAATTGAATTTAGGTTTTACATAACAGAACGGAAAAAAGTATTTCTGAGTATTTGATACTTTGGCCTATAAAGGATGCGATAATTACTATAAAAGCTATGAACGTTACATTGCTTCAAGTCACTATTAATATCATGACGGTCATTCTTTTAAGAAAAAAAAATAAAATGAAACTCCAATAGTGTAAAGATAAACGTACACATCATACTATTTACTACTCTTCACTTGGGTTATACAGCGACTACTACAGATCTTCTAACAAATTTGATTCATTCTACGAAAATTCGATTCTTTAAAACTTGTTGAATCAAGTAATATTCACAATGTAAGACTACACCTGCGTGAAACACTTCGTTTACAAACGAATACGAACACTACTGAGGATATTTCAATCCAATGGATTCCCAGAATTGTAAATGAGTAACATCTTTGCCAATGAAACAAAGCAAACGTTTTGTTCCTAAGAGGATCTGACTTGTAAACTTCAAGTGTCAGAGTTTCCTTTAAAGATTTTTACACTTCTTGTAAACAGTTTATAAAGCGGTAATTCACTTGCAAGTTATTCTTCCATTATGCAAAATTATTTTAGTTCAAAAGCTTAACGCTTACTCGCCACTTACAATTTTCATTTTTTCACAAATTTTTTCTCAACACTTGAACACTGTAACGTTATCCTTCGGCGCACTCGGCGTTTGCTTGTAACTGGCTGTCTAACGGTGCAAGAACCCTGCTGTTGCTTGTGGTTAATTGCACAAATGCTTTGTTAATGATCTCATAGCTGGCTGGTGGCGATATTTATACGCGCATGCGATGAGATGCAACCGGGATGAGCTGAGTTTTAGCTGAGATAAGCTAAACTATGCGCGCGCTGCACACGGTGTATGGAGAGGCAAGAAGCAGCGCCACTATGACAACCGGCAACAGCGACAGCGGCAACAGTACACAACTAACAACAACAACAACAACTGCAGATAACTGAATGGGAAGCATTGCTAGAAGAGGCAACAGCATCAGCTGAGATGTTGCCGATGGTGACGATGAAGCTGCCAAGATATGTTGCTGTTGTTGTTGCTCCATGCCGCAGTCGGCCGCAAAGTCGGAATTGCAGTCGCGCTGCCAAAGGTAAACAATGCAAAGCACAGCAAGGTAAGTTGAATACAAACACAACAACAATTGTAAAGTATTGTATGTTTGTAGGCATCCAAACAACAACAACAACAACAACGCGTATAAAATTGAGTAAATAACGTTATGTAGTTACCGGTAAGAGATGCTGCGGCAGCTGCGGCTGCAACGAAGAGCAGTGACGCTGACGTCAACGTCGGCAGCGCTGCTCAGTCAAACAAAAGTGCAAGTACAAACCGTTTACTTTTAATTTGTTTTTTGTTTTTGTTGAGAGTTTTTGCGCTTTTTGCGAATTAACTCTTAGCTGTGCCTTTGAAATTTGTCTTCGGCAGCGTCGTAACTCAACACTTTGTCGTTGCGCTTGGTGCTTTTTCAGCAAGTTTTCAAGATTTATTGAGTTGAAATTCGGTCTGCGGATGTGCACACCTAAGGCCGACGTGAGGTTTTGCGGTGACTTGCTGGCCCAGCGCCTCACTGCCTCACTGGCGCGGTGCCACGGTGTGCGCGTTGTTGTTTGTGGTCCCTTTACAGTGATGGTTAACGTACAAGTATGTATTCACGAATGGCTAAATGGCTATGCAAGTTTGTGAATACGTGTGTGCGCATATTTTTCACCCATTGCCCTGTCTGTAGAGCGCGCTTTTTGCAGGTTTTTTGCTTAATTTCATTTGTGCGACGCGGCGCATGCGCAACCTTAAGTTGATGAGCTGCCATACCTGATGTGGTGGCGTAGTTTTGATGGATGTGTAAAAGCGATAGGAGCATTTTTTCGCTCCAACTTATTAACACTTCACTAGTTAAATGTATTTTGGTTTTGTGTTGTGTAAAAAAATTTGTATTTATCTAAATCGCACTTGCCGCGTCTATCTTCATCTATAATAATATAAATTATAGAAAACGTGTTGCAATTATTAAAATGAAATTCGTCATTGCCAACAACAATTAACTGCGCATATTTATTAGGCGACCCTGCTGGTTGGCGGAAATTTCCGTTTACTGTTAAAAAGCCAAAGCATTTTGCGTCTAAATTTCTGTAATTAGTTTTTTCTTCATTCTAACGTAATCAGTTTTCCAGCGGCAATGCTCTGTGGTTAACAAAATAAATCGTTATTGCATTTAAATGTATTTAAATCAGTGCTAATCGGTGTGGCGCATCAAGATGATGAGTTGCTGCCGCGGCAAGTTTATGGTGGTGGGGCACTGGCGGGAAATCGCCGCCGTTAGTGGGTTTGTTTTTGGCTTGTTTCGAGCTATTGCGCGATTCATTACTCGTCGTTGCTGCCCATTTTCTGTTTATTACCTACTTTGCACGCCCGCTGCTGCCATTGTCGGGTCAAAATGTCAATTTTGTATTTTTAATTTGTTTTTGGCATGTGTTTATGTGTGTGTTTGGCGAGGAACAGTGTGGTCAGACTTAGCAAATGAGGGCGAAATTAGTATTTTTTGAACTTTATTTAGTTGTAACCATAGCATTTTGGTCTTATAAAACTTACGGGGTATGATATATGAGACTGATTCCATAAAAACCGTATATTTGAAAACTATTCTACAACTCTGTCATTCCCTTCAAAGTAGTCCCCTTGGGCAGCTACACAACGATTCCAGCGCGTTTCCCATGCTTCGTAACATTTCTGGAACGCTTGGACTGGGATGCCCGCGAGTACGTCACGGTCGCCTGGATGTCCATAATCCACTCAAAATGGGTTCCTTTGACCACAGACTTTGTTTTAGAAAACAAAAAAAGTCGCAGGATCACATGTCGGGCGAATAAGCCAAATACTGGGACACGCTGAGGGCGGTGTGGCACGCGCGTTGTCATGATGAAGGAGCCAGTTACGAGCGATGTCTGGGCGCAACCTGTTGACTCGTTTTCGCAATCTTTCGAGTACTTGGCAATAGTAGACTTGATTCACAGTTTTCCCCGGTGGAATGAATTCTTTGTGGACGATTCCACGGCTATCAAAAAAAGCAAGAATCATCGTTTTTCACCTTCGACTTGCTCATGCGAGCTTTTTTCGGGCGGCGGACGCGCGGAGACAACCATTGTGAGCTTTGGCGTTTGGTTTCTGGATCTAAGACCACTATCGCCATACTCTCTTACAATTTTAGCGTACGTTTCCGAAGTTGTTTCGCCCAATCTGGCGCAAAATTTTATCGCGACGCGTTGCTCTTGATTTCGTTCTTCCATTTTCGTGACGAGTACTACAAACACACGTCGACTCAACTTGACGCAGCTAGCGAACTAAACAAGCTAGAGCGATGGTACATATATCAATGGAGAGGGGAGGGATGCCGAAAAAAGAAAAAGGGAATTTCAAGGTCACAGGTTTACCACAAGCTCAGCAATGAGATCAGTCTCATTATTTAATTGTCAAACCCCGTATCTCTGAAAATACTTTTCAGAAAATTTAGTCAAAAATTTTTTTATACAATTTTTAAAACATCCAACCATTTACTTAATAACATGAGAAATAATTCCCATATGCAATTTGTGCATATATACAAGAACAGATGGTGCTCATTTAAATCATCTCAATACGAGTACAACCAATAATGCGACAGGGCCAATAGATTGCCGGTTAAGCTATTCAAATACGGCGGCAAAGAAGTGATACGAAGTATGCATCAGGAATCTTAGTAAAATATGGCCAGACGAACGCATGCCCTACGATTGGAATTTAAGTGTGCTTTGCCCAATCCAAAAAAACGGGAGACCTCAAGATCTGCGCCAAATACCGTGGGATAAGCCTCCTCAATATCACTATATAGTTGTTGAGCGTATGTGTGAAAGATTAAAGCCCACCGTCAACAAACTGATTGGACCTTGTCAGTGTGGCTTTAGGCCTGGAACATCAATAATTGACCAGATATTTACCATGAGCCAAGTATTGGAAAAAAACCTGTGGAAAGAGGATCGACACGATTCACCTCTTCGTTGATTTGCTGCTTTTTACATCACGAAAAGCAGCTGACTTTATCCCGCTATGTCTAAATTTCGTATTCAAGTTAAACTATTCCGGCTGTGTAAGCTGACGTTGAGCAACACTCTTCGAGTCGTTCGATACCGAACCAGATTTCAGACAAGGCGATCCCCTATCGTGGGACTTCTTCGATCTAATGATGGAGAAAATAAATCGAATTGCAGAGCTGAATAGAGATGGTAAAATCTTCTACAAGAATGTGCAACTGCTGACGTACCCCGATGATATCGATATCATTGGTCATAGTTCTGCTTTCTCCCGAATGGATAACACAGCGAAGCAAATGGGATTGTGTGGGATTCTGTCGTCAACTGTATATGTTTGGGGGAAAAGGCGAATAGTGCGGTAACAATCATTCTCAAAACAAGTAAGGAGGCGATAAGTTCGGGTGTAGTCGAACATTTCATACTCTTGCAACTTGCAAAGGTCAAAGCTGAGGAAATACGTTCAGCTGTTCCTATAACTTTAAGTTAAAAACGAAATTGAATCAAAATCAAATTTGGCATTTTATTAAGTTATAATATAGGGTCATTTAGTTTAATAACTATATTTTACTTTAGCTCTACGAAAATTATTTTAAAATCATCCCCAAATGAGATATATCTGACATAAACTTGACCGAAGAGGCTGAATTTAATACAATGAGTTGATGTGCTTAACGTTAACTAGAAGTGCAGAATTGATGATATTGACCATATGTGGTATTCCAATTACTTCAAATAACCCCACAAGAAATAGTCTAATGGTGTTAAATCACAAATTACTTGGAGGCCATTCAATGTCACAATTTCTTGAAATAATAGAATCTCCAAACTTTTCTCGCAATAATTTGGTTGCTGCACGTGTTGTGTGGAACGTAGCCGGGTCTTGTTGGAACCAGAAGTTGTCAAGATCAACTTCTTCCGGTTACGGCCAAAAAAGTTGCTTATCATCGATCTATACCGCTCACCATTGACAGTAACGGTGTCGCCAGCTTTATTTCGAAAGAAGACCAACCGACCACACTGTCAATTTAGATGAATGTAATGGTTGTTCATGAATAATTTGTGGATTTTCTTCGCACCAGAATCGACAGTGTTTTTTATTTACCGCACTACTCAGAAGAAAGTGAGCCCCATCGGAGAAGATGACTCTATTAAAAGTATCGTTATCGTTTTCAAGTTGTTACATAGCAAAATCTACAAATTCACGAAGCTTACGGTGGTCCTATGGCTTCAATTATTGAGTGAGAACAACTTTATATGGATTCAACCCCAAATCCTCCCTTAAAATGCGCTAGGTTGTGGTTTGAGAAAGTCTTCGAATCGACAAATTGCGGTCTTCAGCAACACTTGCCTGAACGGCAGCAATATTTTCGTTACTTCGAGCGGTTCTCTGTGTTATTGGCACTTATGTAAAGAAAATTAATTAATTGAAATTTTCAACAATTTGACGAATAGTGAGCACAGGTGGACGACT
>CM050325.1:81876004-81954556 GCA_027475135.1 Bactrocera correcta | reverse complement strand
AAATATTGTTTGTGCTTTTATCACGTTTCCATTTTCGCCGCCTACATGCCGCGGATGCCAGCACTTCATCAAAAGGTTCTTCAACGCGCACATCAACTGACGTGGCGCGTCGAGACTGGATTTGATTATGACTGACAGCGGTATGCCCGGCTAGGCTCTCCGCACTAACCTCTGTGCGGACTCGGCCTGCCAGTCATACTCATATATGTACATATGTATGTATGTGTGTATTAAGTCAGTTAAAGCAAATTGAATCAAGAAAGAAACGCGCAAAGCGCACACGTGGTGAGCGAATCAGAAATGCACTTTGCATGCAATTAAAAATTGACAGCCAAGTCGGCAAAAAATAGCGCGCATAATTTAAGAGCGACGTGTGGAATTTGCGTGCGGCAAATTGAAAACGAAAACGACGCCTCGCAATGCGCGGCGTGTTGGAGCCAAGGACTGCTATCTGGCCTGAAGAATCTCCTTAAAGTTTTATTGCAGAAGACACTTTAAGACCATAAGACAACCAAATATGTGAAAAAGTAATTTCGGAGGCAGCTTTAAGGCTGTAGGCGGAGTAATTGCTAAGCTTCATTTCAAGTGTGTGTGTGTGGTGCTGTGTGCAGAAGCGTGTAAAAATGGCAAAGTGCTTTAATGGAGATATACATATGTATATAACTGAACATATTCAGTGATTATTAGATATATAGTAGGAATACACAAGCATGCAGAGCGCTCGATAAAGTGCACTTCGTCTATTTCACTTGGCGCTAAATTTTTCTTTTTTTGCCTTTCACAAATGCTTATTCAAACTTAAGTTATGGCGAACAGAGCATTAATTGATAGTCCACAACTCTAGCGCGTGTGTAGGCGCGCTCTTCAGTTTCAGCGCCTGTATGTATGCAACGTTTTCTGACTTTGCTGGAATAATGTAGCATTTTGCTTATCTGTACAGAGTCAAACGTGATGCATGCAGAATTCAGTTTACAGAATTATTGTGTGCACTGCTCTCGTAATCGACCATTAGGGTGCGCTGCAACATAGAGTGAGTCTCAAACGAGACCAAAGTGCCGAATTCAATTTTTTTCACGTAGAAAGGGAAGTAGTAAATAGTCTGTTTGGGCAAATATCGCACACATTCAACTTCAGCTTTAAGGGCGTGGTTTTACCCGAACCGAAAAATCTGTAATTCGTTGAAAACATTTAAGGTCACCCGGCCGAGGGCTAGAAGCAGGTGTATGGAAAATTGTTAACTCAAGACAATATTTTTGAAAACACGGTAATACAAATATTATTTAAAAACGTTATTTTTTTTTGTCAGTCCGGGTCAAATTTGATCAGATGGTAAAAAATTTTGATACAACACAGATACAAATTTTAATAAATTTTTTCTTAAATTACTGAAATTTAATTATTTTTTTGTTTTCAGCAGTCCGGGTCAAATTTGATCGGATGCTAAAAAATTGTAATTCCACATAAATACGAATTTTAACAAATTTTTTCTTAAATTACTGAAATTTAATTATTTTTTTGTTTTCAGCAGTCCGGGTCAAATTTGACCGGATGCTAAAAAATTGTAATTCAACATAAATACGAATTTTAATGCATTTTTTATTAAATTACTGAAATTTAATTATTTTTTTGTTTTCGGCAGTCCGGGTCAAATTTGATCGGATGATAAAAAAATTTGATTCAACATAAATACGAATTTTAATACATTTTTATCAAAAAACTGAAATTTAATTTTTTATTTTTTTTGGCAGTCCGGGTCAAATTTGATCAGATGGTACAAAATTTTTATTCAACACAAATTGTAATTTGTACAAAGGGAAAACGTGAACTGAAACATGAAATGTGCAGGAAATGGAACAAGCAACATAAAAATTAAAAATCAAAAATTAGTACTAGTGCAGAGTGTCTTCAAAACAAAATAGAAGCAACAGGTATCGAAACATGTTCGCTAAAACGAATAACAAACTATGTTTTAGGGCACAACATAACCGTTAAATTTAGTTACAAAAAAAATTAGTGTTATATAAGAATTTGTTTTACTGATAAGGAAAGCGGTCCTCCCTAATAGGGGTGCATGTGTCAAGTGTGAGATTCTTGCAGCTAAAGCGGTGCATATTAATGGCGGCGACCTACATGCATACACAGTTCGTGCATATTTATCAAAACTGAACGAGCAGTTAAGACCATTGCATGCGACAGCGCCTAAAATCATGCAACAGTTTCAGTAACACACACGCGCCCCCTCCACACACTATCTCCTCTCTAGTTATGGGCACATGCAACGACCGCAATTGCGCACATTAATATGCCGTTATTCGTGCATAAGACCGCTTTGCATTCGACAGATATTTCACTGGTGTGACATAAATCCCCGTTACAAGGGGAAGCTCGAGTGTATTCAACGCCTGCGTCCGCACCAGCTCCGCATCCGCTTACTCACCTGGCTCCTGTATGTTCCCCAGTGGACTCTCTGGCAGCAGTATACCCTTCTGCACAAGCTCCTCACGATTGGCACGTACCGATATTTTGCGTTCAAGTGCTGCGGAGCAAACGAGAAATCGGGTAGTGGATCAAGCAAGTTGTTGTTGTTAGCGATAAAATGAAATAAAACAAAATAAAGTAAAAGCGAAAACAGAAAACGGAAATGAAATAAAAGTAAAGCAGCAACAAAAAGCCAAAGAAAAAGAAAACATAAAGAGTAATGGTGAGCTTGAGCGTAAGCGTCTTTAATGCTTTTGAAAACAAAAAAAAAAAATAGTTTCCCCTTTGCCAATTCGTGGTGTTAGTGTTGGTGTAAGAAATAGTGTGCGGATTAGTGTGTGAATTAGTTAGTGTGCTAGTGGCTTAAATTAGCTTTGCGTTAAGTAAGACACAAGTACACACACACACATACATAGTACTAAGTATGAGAGGTGGTTTATTGGTACTTACACTTGGAAGCTGCTTCGAATTTTTCGCTCTTCTTTTTCCGCCGCCACTTCCACGGCTTGAAGAATCGCCCCAAAGCACTCAGCTTGCTTTTGCGCTCGAGCGGGGGTGTGCGTGTGCCGGAGCCGAGACTGTTTGTACGCAGGGCAGCACCATTTTGCTTTTTCGCTGAAAGTAAAAAGAAAACGAAAGAATGCTTATTAAAAATTGCTCGTAAATTTGTACGAGAAGTTCTTCAAACATAATTATAAGGAGAGAATTAGAGGGAGAGTACAGTTCTCGCAACACAAATTTGTTTCTTATTCAGATTGATAACAGTAAATCACTTCTTAATGTATTTTGAAATGATTTTAGTCAATAATTTGCTTAAAGAGTAACCACTTGCTCAACAATTTTGAATCAGTATTTTACGCTTACAATCAATAAAAACACTAATACTTAATAATAAACACTAAAGCAACAACAACACTGAATGCAATAACTCATAAAGACAGCAAAGAGGAGTGAGCCAACAATTGACGGTTTAATTGCACGAGCAGCCACCGCCAGTTATATAAATTGTGACAGCAACAGACAGTTAACTTCCGGCTTAACTCAAGCAGGCGAGCAGACAACTCACTTCGGTGTAGCGATCATAGCACGATGACAATGCAAGCAGAGATACATGACAGGGCGACAATTGCACAAGAGCGGATTGATTGTGATTAAATGCAGTGTGGCGATAAGCCAATGAGGAAATCGGTAAAAGGAAGTATTTGGCATAAAAATTTCCGTTTAAAAGTGTGTCCAAAATTTCGTAGAAAAATATTTTTTTTTTACTTAATAATCTACGCTTAGAGTGCTGAGCAGGCATTTGTCAAAACAAAAAAAAAGGATTGACGATGCGATGCTCCTTCACAACCAACAAAAAAAAAATTTTTGCCTACATTTAGGGTCCAACCTAAAACTCTGAAACCTGTTGTCTGGAGCGAGTTTCTAATTTTGTTATAATGTTTGCTTGAACATTTGTTTGAATTGTTGCCTTCATTTGGGGTTTATCCTAAAAATCTGAAATATGTCTCCGAAACGAGTTTCTACGAATTTTTTGTTTGAAAATTTTTTTGAATTGTTGCCTACATTTAGGGTCTATCCTGAAAATCTGAAATTTGCGTGTGAAACGAGTTTCCAAGAATTTCTTTTAAAATTTTTTGTTTGGAAATTTATTTGAACTGTTGCCTACATTTAGGGTCTATTCTAAATTTCTGAATTGTGCGTTCGAAACCAGTTTCTAAGAATTTTTGTGATATTTTTGTTTATGTAACAATAAAAAATGGTTGCCTACATTTAGGATCTAGCCCAAAAATCTGAAATGTGAACCCGAAACGAGTGTCTAAGAATTTATTATCACATTTTTCAACGTAAATTTACTCTTAATAGATTCTATAACATTTCAAATGTCGTTTAAGTACATACATATATCCCTACATACATATATATCCCTCGCAATGTACGCCTAGAAACCAATATAGCAGTTCATATGTGTAAATGTTTGTTAACTCGTTATATCCTTCACACATGTACAGGCGTCCTTTAAAGTCACAATTATCGATTTTAACGATTAAACTTCCAAATTCAAAATAGCTGCAGATATGTAAATAAAGAAAAAGAGGAGGGGAGCGTGGTAACATGCCTATTTGACTAAAAGGTCCAAAGCCAATCTAATTATAAACTGACAAAATTGTCTACAGCGAAAGCAAATCACGGTTGAATGATCTCGATATTAGGAGAAGGATTGATTTTGACATCATTTATAGAAGACGATAGAATATTGGGCAATTTTAAAGATTATATAGTATTTCGTGGGCCTGTAATTTGAGTATGCACATTTATAAATCGAAATATATGGAGTGTCACTTCTCCCGAATTTTCTCTCAATGTCAAATTCTTTTCGTCTAACGGTTTTTAGTGTGGTGAGTTTGATTGTGCTTCCTTTGAGCATGTGAATTCGCGAACGCTTCGCTGACACGCTGACACCGCCATTTACGGTCGCTCCACTTGTGCCAGAGTCACAGAGTTAGCAACCGCTCAGGAGCCCACCAACGGCCAACGGACAGTAGGCAGCTAAACAAGCTGCAAATCGCTTGTGAGCAAAGCGCACTCGCACACACACATATACACATGTTGATTGACCGCAGTTTTGTACGATTATCTGGCCCGTGTTGCCTGCACTTGTACGGCGTGCAACAGTTGCTGCTACACGCCACAACAACAACAAGAGGAAGCAAATGTGTGCAACGGTAGCCAAGTAGCCGCGGCGATTACATTGCTGCTATTTGCCGCTCAAACTGGTCAACATCACGTTTTCGTGTTATACAAAATTACCTCATTGCCTCCGTTGCCAGCTCACGTCCAGCTCGTCTATTCCACTTTTAGTTTTATTTTGCACTGTTGCATGTCTGTTTTTGCTTCTTTGTCACTTTTGTTGTGCTTGCATTTTTCTGTTGCACTTCGCTGTTGCACTTCCTGCAATGCCATTTGTGAGCGACTTGCTGCACGCTGTTGAGCCAGTGGCAAGCGGCTACTAGGCGGCAGTCAAGCCGGTTGCTTGCGGTTCACCAGAGAACGAGTTAAATTGCGTATGGCATGCAACAACAACTAATTCGATCGCTGAGAACGTGTCAATATGTGATTGGGAATTATTTTTATTTTCTTTTTTAAATTTTTTTTATTTTTATTTTTTTATTTATTTATTTATTTTTTATTTTTTTTATTTTTTTTTATTTTTTTATTTTTTATTTCTGTTTTTTTTTTTTAAATTTTTTTTTTTTTTAATTTTTTTTTCTTTCAAAATTTTTTGGAATTTAATTTTTTTTTTAAGAAAAAGTGTTTGGCTTTTTCTATTCAGTTTTCTTTATCTGAGAGATAAGCAGAACCTCAACAGTGTGAAAAGTTTATTTCTGACATAAACAAAATAACCTCCAAAACGTAACCTCATAATTCTTTACTTTTTATGACCCTCTCTTGGCAGTAAAGCAACAACACACGTACTTGCAAGTGGGGTAGAAGTTCGGCCAAACACCAGGCGAGCTCAACGCGCTAAACTACCATCTGATCAAATTTGACCCGGACTAGTCCATTTTAACTGCGCCTACAAACCGAAACGATAAGAATTGTTTTCCTAAATTGATACAATATTTTTTATGCTCATGAGAAGTTTGATATCCATGTGTCAATTGATGTCTGTTGGCAGCTGTTTGTTTAAGAAGAGGGCACAGTTTGTCGGACGATTCTTACTATGGAAAAACTTAAGGAGCTGCATGAAAATCGTTCAAAAAAAACGTACAAAAGGGTTTTTGGGATTTATTTTTTTTTTTTTTTTGGAATACAAGTATTTTTGGTATAACAAAACATTCAGGGAAGGTTGCGAAGTCATCGAAAACTTGCTTCCTGCTAGGCGTCCATCCACCTCTGTTAATGACGTTCATAACAAGAGAGTTTTGATTAATATTTTGGTTATTGTTTTGGTTAATAATTTGGTTATTATTTTAGTTAATGCTTTGGGTATGAAGTTCGTCAATGCTAGACTCGCAGTAAAGGCCAAAGGTTTGATCAGATCAGCAGCATATTAAGAATATTAACTAAGTTTTGTTTTATAGAGATGGCAAAGCTATCAAAAGGGTATAATATTACTCAACTATTTTTTTCCGAATATAAAAGAGGCTAAGAGAAGAAAAGCTTACGAAGTTTGCTCAAGTTATAAACTAAAAAATAGTTGTGTAAATACATATGTATGGTATGCCATAAGTATTTGTTCATATAAGTATGCCATCAGAGGAAGCAATACACAAATTTAAATCAAAATAAAAAATGTTTGTTAAGTCTTTTACGCAGTTTGCATTCCTTGATATATGTATAAATACATATATACCAAATGTATGTATATAACCACATATGTACATATGTATATTAAAAAGCGTGATATACCATATAGCATGTGGTAAAGATAGGAGTATGACGCAACTAATCGGATTACTGTGAAATTTTTATCGCTTTTACATGCCGCTTTACATGTGTAAGTAGTCGAGTGCATACGCACACACACACACACCTGCGCGTGTGGTTTTTGTTTCATTTCATTCGCTTCGATGCGTCTACAATTCCATCCAATTACGCGCCAAAATTCGCCTGGCACACACAAATCCGCTGTCAGAACAAAGAAATAATTTCATTAAACACATTAATTCCATTGACGAATTCGCGCCTGGCGATTGGCTGCTGGGCTTCGAGCGCGAGCAGACGAGATTTCGCTTTGTCAAATTAGTTGCTTTCACTTTCGGCAACGACAATGACACAAGCTAATTGTCTTTGAGACTTTGTAATAAAATAAAATAGAACCAGATCGGGTAGGGCTCTTGTCTTCTTGATAACGAGGCAGTGGGAAGGTCCAAGAGGAAATTTACTAAAATTCTTTTCACCGAGATTGGATTCACGCTTACTATCATTGGTTACTTCTCATTTCTACTTACAAGGGATTAAATAGTTAAATTCAGGATTCTGTTATTGATTGATTGATTGATTTAAATTGCTCTTTAGATTGTAGTTACAGGCACGATCTTGCTAGTCCAGTCGAGCACAGTGTACTACACTTGTGTACGTATATATATTTATTCGTATATATTTTTCACCTGTCATTTTGTTTTGCACTGCTTCTTCGATCACCAGCCGTTAGAGCTAATCCAAGTAGAGGCACTTTTTTCATTAAACTTTTTTGACAGATCACCCGTGAGTAGTGTCAAGCTGTATTATTTTGGGCGCATTTTACGTCGTGATCTTCAATTGAAGGCGTACAAAATACAGCTTGTGCAATGATTGAAGCCGCTCGATCTTGGCAAGCGATATCGCAACACTCCATTGGCTCTTATTAAAAAGATTCGACGTTTTCGAGCCAAATTTTGTTCAGCGAAGAAGACTATTTCTGACTCAATCGGTATATAAACAAGCAAAAGTGCCGCATTTGGGACGAAGAGCAACCTAAAGAGATTCGAGAGCTGCCATTTTATCCAAAAAAAACCAACGGTTTGGTGTGATTTGTGCGCCGGTAGAATCATTGGTCCACATTTCGTCAATGGCGACCGTTATCGCGTCATGATAACGGACTATTTGATGCCTGAAATTGAAGCTCGTAATCTCGAAATTTAGTTTCAACTAAACAGCGCCATTTCCAACACATCGCATCAGTCAATGGATTTATTGACAGAACACTTCGATGAGCATAAAATTCCACGTTTTGGGCCGGTCGATTGGCCACCAAAATCGTTTGATATCACAACGTTAGACTTTTTCCTGCAGGGGTACGTAAAGTCTAACGTCTAAGCGGACAATGTAAGTTCGATTCAGGCTTTGAAGCAAAATATCACGCGTGTCATTCGCCAGTTATCAGTCGAGATGCTCGAACGAATCATCGAAGATGGACCATCTGAGGCATATCCGCAGCCAACGTTTGAAAGAGATAATCTTCAAAAAATAAATGCCAATGAATATTCTTTCGAATGAAAATTAACATTCCCCATTAACTTTGAAGTTGCTGTGTTTTTCCTTTAAAAAAGTAGGGAAATAAAAGTAAGGAAATAAAAAGTAAGGAAATAAAAAAAAAGTAATTCTATCCCTGAAATATGTAATCACACGGATGAAATTGACCTCTTTTCAGTTGCTATATCATATATATATATATTTCGGTGATGTTGACAGACACTTATGCAACTCATTTCCAAATAAAACACCACCCTTCATTACAGATGTAAGACATCCGTCAACAATTCTAACTAAAATCCTTTTCAACAATTACGTTCGCTTATTGAAAGAAGAGTCTACACATAAAACTTATTATTACCGTTATTTGGGCTATTAAAACCGTATTTCCAATTATAATTAGAACACTTGCCATGTAAAATGAATAATTTAAGCTTTACCGAAATTAATTCCAGTCCATTCCACGGCGTATCTTCATGCTCACACTCTTCACAGCTGCAGAAAGCGAACATTTATGTTTCCGAGTGAAATTTGTGCAAAATAAATGTGTCAGTTGGAATTTATCTTCCACTGACACAGACTCACTTACGGTTAAAGGACCATTTTTTGCCGGGAGCACTTAGCGAAACCTGGGCTGGGTGGGTATTGTTATCATTTTTAATGTGCAACATTGCCATTTGCAACAGCAGCGGTGTCACAGGCAGCGCCAGCACTCGAGGATGATGCAAAGGAGATTTGTGAGTGTAGTAGTGGATATTAGGGTGGTTGGAAAGCTCTATAGCTTGTTTTTTAAACCTTAACAAATCTCCTAACAAAGAATATTATTAACTCAAAAAGTAGCGATTTCTGTTTAAGTTTTTGGGTGCCCATGAGCTGTGACCAAAGCATGGTCAGGTCGAAGAACAGAGAACAGATTTTAGTGGAAAAACCCAGCCTAACGCGGGTGAGAGCTCAAGCTTATACGAGCATATGCAATCAGCTACAGCATCAACCAACAGTTGTCAAGCAGACATGAAGTGTGCACATTTGCCGTCGTCGTTGTCGTTGTCCTCATTGTTGCTTGTTTCCGCCACCTGCTGCCGCCTGCCGCCGCCTGGCCAATTGCCGACGAGCACGAGCTCGAGTGCGAGTATGAGTGCTATAACAACGCGCTTACGGCTCACTGAAGCGGTCAATGACTGGCTGCTGCCGCATTGTTGTTTTTGTAAATGATGATGTGCTATATGACACAATAATGCACAATCGCAGCTCTGACGGGTTGACACACTTATTGTTTATACTACCGTTGCTGTTGTTGTTGTTGCTGCCGCTGACACTGTCATCTGTCATTGTGGCGCATAATGCGGCAAATTCCACATTTAAATTTGCATTACATTTTCGTTGTTGTTGTTGCTGGAAGATAACCAAATCTGCGATCTGTGAAGCCCTTATGCACCCCACGCGCCTTCTTCCGGGGTGGCGATGTCGGGAAATGCGGTGGGCAGCAACGGCAACTTGTCGGCATATTGCAGGGTATGCAACAACAACAACAAACACAATGCAGTTACATCCGATAGCATTCTAGTGTCGCTTACAAGGGGCTCTTCTTCTTTGACGCTGTGTGCCGTTGTAGGTGGCCGCAAGTGGTCTAGCGTAGTGGGGCGGAGGGATGGCCAAATCTATTGTGCGCGCTGGCCGCCGTTGATTGAACTACTTAAATGCAGACGTTGACTGGGTGTCTACTGAGTGCAAAAGTGTCTTACTAAGTGAAATCTCAGGCAGTCTGCGGCATGTAGAAGTGAAATAGGGCGTTTGAGGCAGATATTGCGCCACAAACACTTCCTCACTCTGCAATATAGCGAAGGAGTATAAGAGGACCAACGAGTAGGCAACTAACCAAAATTTTTGCTATTCCAAAAATAATTTCTCTTTATGGAATATTTTTGAAAGTAAGCCTACAAAAATTCTTTCTAAGCCTTTGCAGTGAACCCTGGCATAATAATTTCTATATAGTAAATTACATTTTATTACAGAACAATCAATAGGTCACGTTTCAGGGCCAGCTTGAAAGATATTTTCAAATGAATAAAGACAATACAATTAAAAATAATCACTGCCTGGTGGGAGCGTAGACAAGCTGCTCTTTTTTCCTTTAATTTTTGTTGTTGTATTCAACACAAAGCCATAACTACTTTTTTACAAACACGAAGATGCAAAATAAAAGTAAAAATGAAAAGATTCATTTTCTACATCACTAACTTTTTCGATAAACGCAAATTGTTCTCATGAAAAATGAAGTTGAAAATTTCACACGACTGCATTACGACCTTTGTTATCATAACGAACATTTATTGTAGGCTTTAAGCTCAAAACAACACAGTTAATGAGTCAATTAAGGAAGGCAAAAAATTTATAATGAAAAATGTGCGCTTTAATCCCACACCGCTTCGTAATATCGGTTTGTAAAGAAACGTTTGCCATTTGCCGCTTTAATAATTAAATTCCCTATCTACACACTTTGAGGTAGGCAGAGAGAAAATTGACAGTGACGGGGTATATATACATACATAGCAGCGTAATGAAGAAAGAGTTACTACAAACTAAGTATTAAATATTTTTCGTATAAAAAGAAAGTGCTTTCAAATGCCTTTCCACAATTTTCGTTTTTTTTTTTTTTCTAATGTCAGCTTCTTGCTGGTCGAGAAATACCATATATTTACTTACATAAGGCATTTTGATTTTTGAAGTTAATTTTCATAGGGACTTCAGGTTCATAACTACAAGTTTCGGGCTCTCTAAGCTTCCTATGATCAGTATAGCTCAAATAGAGTCAAGCTTTAGAGCTATTATGGAGAACGTCTATATCGTTACCGAAAATGCAAAACAAAGATGATGAGATATAATCAAAAAAAAAAATCGAAATTGCTTTAATATATCGAAATCATATTACATACATATGCGTAGCATAAAATTTTCAGCCGCTGTCAGATATAACCAATATACAACCAGTATATAAGTTATATATAACCAATACATAACCATTTTATAACCGAAACTTTAATTTTGTTTCAATATAAGTGGTTTCTACTATATCGCCTGTAAGTTTATAAAAATCAGGTTACGTTATTTTGCATTTTAGGTGACGATTTATGGATTAAAATAATCAACAAAGCTGAGGATTCAATAACGTAAAAAAATTTTAATGAGAATTACAGCAAGATATGGTTCGTTGTGAAGTCCACCCTCTACAATATTCAATTCAAACCGAACATATCTGGTTAAGAAAATCAAAAATGTGTTCGGCCTTCTTTAAGGGGGTATTCTACTCTAGAATTCAAGTTTTGGGCAGTTTTTTGAATTTTATTAAAAAAAAAATCAAAAATATTTTTACTATACATTTTTTATGGTGTTTCTATTGATATCTTAAGAATACAGAAAAAAAATTAAAAAAAAAATCAAAAATGAGTTCGGCCTTCTTTAAGGGGGTATTCTACATACTCTAGAATTCAAGTTTTGGGCAGTTTTTTGAATTTTATTAAAAAAAAAACCAAAAATATTTTTACTATAGATTTTTTATGGTGTTTTTATTGATATCTTAAGAATACAGAAAAAAAATTTTACAAAAAAATATTAAAAATTAAAATTATTAGAGGGGGGAGAGACAGGTGTAAAAAAATGGCACATCCTGGTGACATTGAAATAATTAGAGGGGGGAGAGACAGGTGTAAAAAAAATGGCGCATCCTGATGACATTGATCCTGACTCTCCTGGTAATCAAAAGAAATTCTTAATCAGTAGGGATGCTGTTATAGTCCGAGAAGACGAAAAAAAAAATTTTTTTTTAACATTCCGACTGCCTGAAAATAAAAATAATTTTTTACGTTTTTTTTTTTTTTTTGAAATTCTTGAATTTTTTTCAATATTAAAAACAAAAATTTTGACACGATGCTAATAGGAACGATTAAGGATTATATAAAGAAGGTTCACACAAAGTTTCAAGTAAATCAGTTGTATAGAACTTGAGATAATGCCGGTACCGTGTGGAAAAAAGTAGTTTCGAGAAAAACGCGTTTAAAGTTTAGGAAACAATTCTAGTGAACACGGACGCCACCTCACAAAATCGGCTGTATCTCCGAAAATAAGTCGTATTTTAAAAAACTCTTCCAAGGTGATATTTTTGAAAGTCTAAACTTTAAATATATGAAAAAAATCGAATTTTTCAAAATTCTAGAATAGAATATCCCCTTAAGCAAGAGTTAGAAGTTTCTTTTCTTGTGGACTCAGCGCTCCAAAGAGTTTGTGCTTTCTTCTCGGCATGAAAATGTTTTTCTTCAGCATAAAAATCGTTAAATAGCTGTTCGAATATTTTCAGGTTGCAACCTTCTAATAGTAAATTGTTGCTGCCAAATTATTTCAAATCGTAAAAAACCCTTAAAATTCATACTTAAGAGGCGAGAGCAACGCTTGTGCCCACAATAACTAATATTTAAAGAAAAATAAAATTATTTAAATAAATTCAACGTAAATATGTACGCTGTATTAATCTTTACACACGCATTTATGCAGATAGCAGATAAATAGATATATTATATCAAGCTTAGCTGCGGTTATGGTGTGACATTCGCTGATGAAAGCTTTAGCGTGTTCATTGACGCCGAAAGTTTCACCAAAGCAATTGCCATTCAAAGCAAAAACTGTAATTATTGTAATATAAATAAAAGTGATCAATATGGAGTCAATGTGATATCAGATTTCATAATATTTTTGCATATTGCCATCACACATTTATTACACATATATACATATGTATATGTAGTATGTATATGTATATGCACGATTGTATATCTGTCTGAACCCTGAGCACTGTTATAGGAATTATTGGTGGCTACAATATGAGTTTTGAAACCGCAAACGCCTCAAAGTAAGAGAAAGTTAGAGGTTATCTGTAAGAAATCGCATTACAATAAACATTTGATATGTCAAGTTTCATATTAATTTATTATCTGTGTATTAGAAATATCGATGACTTACAATATGCCAAGGTCTTGTGTAAAGTTTAAGAAATTGAAATGAAATAATCGAATAAACACAAATTCTACATTTTCTATATATAATTTGTCAATAAATTTGGAAGAAAATGCTTGGATGAAATGCTAGACAAAACGTCAACTAAAAATCTGTGTGGTCTCCACACTGTATTGATAAAGATCGGTAAGTATATTGCCTCTTGGCTGACATATCGCCGTGTGAAAACGATACTCTTCAAAGGTATTTGAAGTTTAGAGATACTTTGAATTAAACTAATTATTTTAATTTGCAATAAGGAACCATTTTGGGTGCTATTGATTTTGAGAACAGCGTTAAACAATTTAAAAGGTCTGTAGCAACATTTCACTACATAAGAAACAAGGGTCTTGTTTGGAACAGGAAGAGTCTGGCTGTGGTAAGAGATCTTGACAAATTATACCACGCGGTTTACATCCAAGGCACGTCACATGCCGCAGAAGTGGAAGACGTCAATGTTGATTCTCCCTTATGAGGAGCGAGGGTATACTCTGAGAATATTGATACATCTCTCTCATTATCCGTCTACCAAACTCAGCTAGCAGTTTCCAAGCGAAAGTGGAACTAACTTAGAGAGATATGTAACTATATACACAGATAACCAGGCAGCATTGCCAGTCTTTTTATCGCTAAAAGTTTGAGTCCAGCGTAGTCAATAAATGTAAGAACATTTTAAGCTCATTGGCAGGTCAATTCTACTTGCCCGTAGTTTGAATTCCAAGTCACAGGAGCACTTTCGGCAACGGTCTGGTGACTTTTTAGACGAGTCCGAGAGAACAGGCTCAATACACAATTCTAACAAATATGCTAACTCAGAACAGATGGAAAACTATGACCAAATGCAAGACAGGTTTAAAGTTAGAGTAAAAGTGTATCTAGCGATAATTGAGATCGGTCTTCATGTATACTTTATGAGCTATGGGTATACATCTGTGGCAGACCAGTCGAATTTTTAAAGGTTTTTAACAACATTTTTAAGGTTCTTTCAATGTCAAAATTCTCAAAATGTTTCATGTCAAAACTAGTTTCTCTTTCAATCAGTCACAAATTCTATTTCTTTTATGACAAAGTTTGTTGTTTAGAATCCACAAAAATATATTTATTCGGCGAACTGCTTTCGATTTTTAAATGGCGTCTCATTCAACAGTCAGCATTCTATAATTAAGGGGGTATTCTAGTCTAGAAATTTAAAAAAATCGATTTTTTTTTTAATTTTCAAAGTTTAACTATTCAAAAATATGTGTACATGAGGATTTTTCAAAATTCAAATTATTTTCTGAGATATAAGTAGGCATTTTTCTGACCCGGCAGCCAAACTGGTTCAGCCGGAACGCGAAACTTTAAACGCGTTTTTCTCAAAACTGACTTTTTCGGAACGACGCCCACAATTTCTCAGGTTCTACTGGACCGATTTACTTGTAATTTTTATAGAGTCTTCTTTATAGGCTTGTCTATGGTTGGAACTAGCCCCATCCCAAAATTTTTATTTTTATTATTCTTAAAAAATTCGAAATAATCAGAAAAAGTGATAAAAAAAAAAAAAAAATTTTTCAGGCAGTCGCCATTTTGTGAAAAAAAATTTCTCCCACTTTTCCGTAGTTCCGACCATTGCGACATTATTCTAGGATAATAATCTTTTTTTTTTTGGTTTCAGATAACTAGGAGGGTTTGAAATCATGGGCACGGTCACGTGGAAATTTTTGGAGACCCCCCACTTCGTCAGCTCATTATTTTTGAATTTTTTTTACTTTTTAACTAATAAAAAATGGATAGTTAAAATATTAATTGCCTTTTTTTACGACACTTTAAAAATTACCTGAAATTCATGCTTCTAGACTAGAATACCCCCTTAATTTCTAACGATTTTTAGGTCAAGAAAAAAACTAGTTTTTGTCACAAAGCGAAAAACTGTTTTTTTTTAGATAAAACTGCGCAAACATAACAGCAAATTTTGAATATACTGGATGATCCCCAAAACAATACTATAACTACTAGGAGTAAGAGTAGAATGAATTTACATCAAAACAAAAATTGTGGTCAAACCAAAAAAAATTGGCTAGGTTACTGAAATAAAAAAAAAAAACTTTTTTTTTTTTAATTTTCATATTTTTTTCAATTTCTGCGCCAGCACGCGACTATCTCGATTATGGTGTACAAGCATTTTGTATACAAACACACGAACAACAAAAACAACAACTCAGTTTCGCTCATTCAACTCAATGGACGCCAAATGCTGGCGATTTCGATAAATGAGAGCAAGCAAAATGTTTCTCAACGTCACGCGCAAGAGACAGACAGGTTTGTGGAACTCAGATAAAATAGCGAATCGCATGCGAGCAAACGATTGATGATACCAAAGTAGCATGCGATATTGTAATCAAAGTAGCGGCGAAACCGAGAGTCATGAATGGGAGAGCACATGGAGGACTTCTTTGAATGGCGCTTGTTGTTACTCACACACTTTCGGGGGTGGAAATGCGTATGCTGATTGATAAAAGCAGAAAAGGGAAGAAAAAACATTTATTTGCCGGTAGATGACAATGCAAAGCGAGAAGTGATAACTGATGACAGATAAAGCAAGAGATGAAAGGAAATATTATGCGTGTACTATGTATGAAATTTCGCTGCTGAAAAAATATTAAATATCCATGTTTATGCATTTTCAATGCGAACAATGAGTTTGAAGAGTTCTATTTGGGGCACGAAATCGTATTCAATTTCTATTTTGGTATTAGGGGCCTTGGCTTCAATATCTGCGGTATTCGATCAGTATCGCTAGTTTATCTGCCACGCTGTATTGCTCAATTTCAATTAAATGCGATTAAAAGTAGAGTCTTTTCGCCGCTCAGGCGATGAAAATGTAATTGGCAGCCAGACAAAACCCGAGCATTACCGAGAAAAGTGAAACGCGAGCAATTAATGTTATGTACTAACGTTTAGGTGTGTGCGTTTAATATGAGAGTTCAAGATGTTAATAACTGCAAGTCAGTTCAGCGGTCGGTCTTGCAACCTACAGAAAGCTGCGGAAAAAAAAATTTATGGTGAGACATACGCACACATATGAGATATATTAGTGCATAGATGCGAATCATTGTGAACTGCCGATGAAATGGGCCGCCTCGAGTTGAGGAAGACAGTTACTAATGTAATGTAGCTGGTGTGTGGCCTGCAGGAAAAACACAACCCAAAACTTAGATGGAATATTTTTCATAAATTTTAAACTAATTCTCTAATTTAATTGCAGCTTTTAAAATTTTAATTAATTTTTTTTTTTTTTATTTTATTTTTTTTATTTTATTTTTTATTTTTTTTATTTTATTTTTTATTTTTTTTATTTTATTTTTTATTTTTTTTATTTTATTTTTTATTTTATTTTATATTTTTTATTTTATTTTATATATTTTTTTTTATTTTATTTTATTTTATTTTTTATTTTATTTATTGTTTTTTTATTTTTATTTTTATTTTTTTTTTTTTGTTTTTTTTTTTTTTTTATTTGATTTGAGAATGTACAAATTTAATAGCATTATTTAGTATTTTTTTTTTTTATTAAATCAGAACATTGTACACTAACGAAGTAACAGTAAAAAAATTTCAAAATATTCCAAAAGGCCTCAATTTATTATATTCATACGATATACCAGCAAACAGGCACTTGTAAAATATTTTTTTTATTTCCTACTGGGTCTTTTCAGTAATTTCTCTATATATAGCCACAAACTAAGCGTTATCTAGTAATAAACACCATAGCTTGCTGGGAATGAGGCGCAAGCAAGCAAACCACAAATTGAAAAGTAATTTTCAAATGATAAAAAAAGATAATTACGAAGAAATTAGAAATCATTGGCAGCCAGTTGCGGTGTAATGACAGAATTGTACAATTAAGTATGGAAGTATGAGCAAAAAATAAAAAAGTTGAGGAAAAAATGTTAAATTTTTCATAGTAAAGCTCAGTGAAGACTGTTTGGAGCAGGAGTCTTAACACACAGTATCCCAGACACCTAAGATCACTTAAACAAAGTGGGGTACGGCAAAATCGCAAAATATTTACCAGAATTAAGCCTAAAATACAAAAATTAATAAAAAAAAAAAATTAATAAAAAAAAAAAAATTATAAAAAATGGTGGACTAGGGGTTAGGCTGGCCAAGGATAACCACTGCTCTTAAAAAAAAAAAAATAAAATAAAATAATTAGAGATGTGCAGAAAGACCCGACTGTTTCAGTCCGAGTTATTCAGCCGAGCCTTCAGATCAATATTGCTGAGCGAACAATTCAGCAGAGAATCCGAAAAGATGGTTATGGGCAGCTACCAATAGATCAAAAACCTTTCGCTCGAAAACTCGTAACGCCGACTCACAGTTAAGGTCGTCGTCCATGCCTCTGCACCATATCGCAGGACGGAGATAATGAGTGACTTGTGGTCTTTGCTTATCGAAAGAGAGCTTTACTTCTAAGAAGAGTTATACTGAATTGGATTTCGAGGTTGACGTTGATGCTGGTTCCAAGATATACGAAATTTTCTACGACTTCAAAGTTACGACTGTCAACAGTGACTGTTTGTTTGATGACAGGAGATATCTCGTCTTGTCCTTGTTCACAACCAGACCCAGACGCTTCGCTTTCCTATGGGTCGACTGAATCACTGCACTCCAAAATACGTGCAACTGGAGCGCCACAAAGTTCGGACATGACACTGTTTTAATGTACTATGGGATCACTTTAGCCACCTTATAATGGTCGAAGACAACTTGAAGGGAGAGTTCTACGTACAGATGCTGAAAAAAATTTACAGCCCGAATCACACAAAAATGGAATTACCGGATAGCTTTATATATTAGCAAGACAATTGCCTCAAAGACTTGCCTTAAGTACTGGAATAATGTAGTTTTGTCGGACAATGTACTACAATTTTCATGGTTGCATTTAAAAAACAAAGCTAATTTTTATGCACACCCTAAAGTAGATATACTTATATAATGCCTTAAATCGTCTTGCGAGCATATCAAGTGAAGAAAGTACTGCCATCCTAGTGGTAATTTGGAAATAAGTGGCTAACTGTAAGTTATTAGCGTCATCGACAAACAAACGCTGTCACAAATACAAACACTACACACAAACATGCACGCGCGCGACTGACATGTGTAATCCACGGGTTATAAACTTCCGAAATGGCAGTGGCAGGGCAATGGCAGGACAGAAGCATAAATCTATTTACTTATTTATGCACATAAACACATTACAAACTCAAATGCAAACACGCGCGCGGAAATATTTGTGTTTGTCTGCATAAATATGTATGTAAATATGCACAACTTTTATTAACGCAGCGCTCCGCTCTACGAGTATGAATAACACATGGTACACGCAGAGTCGCATCGGAATCTATAAAATAACACATTCATCATTAAAAATTTATGAACTCGCAGAGCCACATAGACATAAGGAAAGATTTGGCTTGAGCCAACTTGACTTGCGAATCAATAGAAATAGCGATGAGACTCATCAAATGTTAACTGCCGAAAGAAACGCCGGGCTTGTAGACACTCGTAGGATTGCCACTGAATTAATGTCTCAATTGTTATTTTGGGCAGTTTACTTCCTCTTATTGTAGCTGTAAATCTGTTTCCAGCTATTTGGAATCAATACCTCATAAACTGTTGGTTCAAAACACCCAGGCTAAAGTGTAGTTTCCAATTTTTATGAGGCATGATAGTACTACTAAGTTTGAGCAAAAAATAAAAAGACTTTGTTTACAATTTTAAAATTCTTTATATGTGACCTGGTCTACGAAAAGGGGGCTTAGGTGTCATAAAATCAATTTTTTTATTTTATTTTATTATTTTTTTTTTTTATTTTTTTTTTTTTATTTTTTTTTTTTTTTTTTTTATTTTTTATTTTTTTTTATTTTTTTTTTTTTTTTGACACCTAAGCCCCCTTTTCGTAAACCAGGTCACATATGTATATTCTCAAAATGTACTATATGTCGTCCCTCTCAAGGAAAACCTCCTCGGCCAAAACACTTACGACAACTTTTTTTCCAATTCTCAAAACAGCTGTTGAGGTAAATATAGCCAAAAGTCACACGGAGCTAACTTATGCAGATACGGTGGTTGCGACACGATTTTGGTTGAAAACTCACGACGAATCTATGCAGTAGGCGACGGTGCATTATAATGGTGCAAAAACTAAGAGTTGTTGGCGCATAATACTGGCCTCTTTTTACGAAAAGTTTCACGCAAACGAGGCATAAATCTCAAATAGTATTCTATGTGTGCAGTTTGGTCGGTTGGAGGCAGTGCAGTGTGTTACACAATCGATAATCGAATAAAGCTGGATACATAACCTTGCTTTTTGATTTGTTTGACGTGCCTTTTCGGCTTCGGCTCGCCTTTGACACGATGTTTCGCCGACTGATCGGCTGTTTCCGAGTCGTAAGCATAGATCCCAGACTCATAGTCAGTTATAAAACGTTTCATGACATCCTGTTAGTCAGAAAGCATTGTCTCACAGACATTAACGCCGCGCTGTTTTTCGAAACAATAGAGTGATTTTGGAAACAATCGTGTTTCATAGATCTAAATGACATTTCAAAATGGTTTTCACTGATTTTTCCGATATACGAAAGACGCTAGTAAGATATCTGCCATCGTCAAATCACCGAATGCGCTTAATGTACTTCAGAAAGGCAAGCCTATACTAAACATTAACGATTATTTTGATGTGACATTTGGCACACTTGTCATAGACAGTCATACCAACCCACAAAAAAATATTTCGACTAATGGATTTTCGCGCGAAATTTAAGTAAAAAGTCTTACTAAATTTTCTCACAATAGTATATATTTAAAAGTGGTGCTTTTGGCTTGGTGGACGAACAACGTTCCGGGGAACTGAAAGAGTTACTCTATGAAAATTTGGTAGTCACTCAAGCAGTCATTTCAATACTTTCAAGGAAAGTGGGTGTCATAGGAATTGAAGCCAAGAGATTTTGAAAGATCATGCATAATCAAGTAATTTTTGCATCGGATTGTAAATGGAGATAAAAAATTGATCCATTATGACAACCCTAAATGCAAAAATTCATATGCGGAATATCAACGACCCCAAAATTTAACTTGTGAATGAGCCAAAAATTCTCCATTATGATGAATTTTTTTGAAAAACAGCCCCTGGGAAGTTTTGCTCCACCTTCTTTATAGTCTCGACCTCGCTCTTCTGACAACCATTTGTTCGATGCAGAACTCTCTCACAAGATATGGCTCACATTAGCACAGTGTAGGAAAATTTGGCTTTATTCATTCTTAGCCGCCAAGCCGGCAAAGACTTTTGGCATGGAATCTTTATATTGTCAGAAATTTTGGAAAGTTTTTTGGCTTCAAATTGACACTACTACGAATAATACCATTGCACATGTCTTTTCGTAAATACTATAAATTTTAAATTTGAAAATAAAAAAATCCGTAGGAATATGCTGCTAGACCCAATATTGTTTTGAATTCTTGCCATAACTCATACATAGAAAAAGCAGAATATGAATTTGGTAAGGTATTACGTATAAAGAACCTTTAACTCGCTTTAACCTTTAACACTGTCTTTAAGTCTACATGAATTTAAACTCAGAGTTTCATAACTCTAAAATTGAAACACTGATTTATCTGTTCACCTGGCAGTATTTGCCAACAAAATGTAACAACATCAAATGTTCTTCTAAACACAAATCCTTAAACTAAAATCTCTTACTTACTTTTATGAATATAATCAAATTTGTTTTCCAATTTTACGAAAAAAAAAGAAATTAGTGTTTCGACATTTTATTAACTTGCAGGGTATACAAATTCCCACCAAAGCACGTAATGACCACAAAATGCACTATATATGCCAGGCAACGCACAGCAATGTATACTTTGCGGCGCCAAGCTCCATGCACCTATGCTGGCATTGAGCGGTTATACGTGCGCAACGAAGAGCGTCAGTATTTGCATTCTAACCAACCAGCTCGGAGGAAGTTTCTCTCTATTCATTTTAAATTCAAAATTACACGCAAATGCGGTATTGCCATATCGGTTACTGTTGTGTATTATCAGAGGACTTTCGTGCGGGAAGCTGTTTTTAATTAAATAAACAAATGCGCCGCAATGTAGGCTACGCAAAGCGTCGACTCATGCAATATGCAAGTGAGATTATGCGGGTTTTCAATTGAGTTGCAAATATTTTCATATTTATTGTAAAGTTTTTTTTTAGGGTGTGCGTGTGTGTAGATGTGTATATTGCGATATTAAATGCAGTTGTAAAAAATAATTACAATTTTATTTAATAAAACTGGCTTTAATCTGCTCAAAATCCATTTGTCATCACAAAAATAGTCTTCCGAGTTTCAATGCTATAACTCACAAATTAACCGATATGTTCGGTAAAAATTCAGTCAAATGTACTGGTCCAGGCCATTGAAAAGTTACAGGACAATTTCGACAATTTTCGGGTATATACTTTAATTTGTATACTGGAAGTGAAAGCATTAGATGGAATTTAGAGTTGAGGATAGGCATGGTTGTTTCACGACTTCGCCCTCATACCAAATTTGGTTGAAATTGGTCGGATAATTCCTGAGATATAGGATTTCACCTAAAGGTGGGCGGTATCAAGCCCATTGTTTAATTTTACACCTGCCCCTACTGTAGACAGACGAGAGAGTAACTCGAATTTCAACTAAGGAAAAGGCAGAAGAGCAACCTGAAGATATTCAAGTGCTGCCAATTCATTTAGATTAAACAACAGTTTAGTATCTGCTGTGGGCCATACTTCTTAAAAAATGATGCCAGTGAGAACGCAACCAACTTTGATAACCGACTGTTTGTAGCCTGAAATTAAAGCTCGTGATTTCGGCCACATTTGGTTTCAACAAGACGGCGCCACTTCCCACACATCGCATCAATTAATGGATTTATGGAAAGAACACTTCTATGAGCAGATAATTTCATTTCCTGGGCCGATCGATTGGCCACAAATCCTATGATAACACACTGTTAGACTTCTTCCTGTGGGGATATATGAAGTCTTAAGTTTATGCGGACAATCCCGCTTAGATTCAGGCCTTGGAGCAAAACCTCAGGCACGTCATTCGCCAGTTACCAGTCGAAATACTAGAACTAATCATCGAAAATTAGACTCAATGGGTGGACCATCTGAGTCCTAGCCGCGGCCAACATTTGAATGATATATTCTACAAAAAATAAATGCCAAAGAATGGTTACACGAACGATAATAAACATTCACCATCAAGGGGGCCTGTGTTAGAGGCTTCAAAAAATCGATTTTTTTACGGATTTTTTTCGGAGGGAGAGAAACAATTGCTTAAAGCGAAATTTCTAGGGTTTATAGTTATATATCTAAACATCATTCACAAATTTTTTTAATACGAAATATTAGATATTCTGCCTATGGGAAGCAATTTGCCGATGCATCTCGCATGTGCATTTGTCGGACGACGGGAAGGATCGCAAAAGATTCATATTTTTTATTAATTCATCTTCTAGTTAAACTAAAAAAATTCCAAAAAAAAAGTGTTAAATTTTACATTTTACATTTTAAAAATTGAAAAAACAGTGGTTTTTGACCAAAAAATTTTAGTTTATGTTGTTTAAAAATGTGTTCAAACTTGACTTTTCTTAGTTTTTTAGTTTAAATAGAAGAAAATTTAATGACAAAGATAATAAACTTTACCCCAATTCCATACGACGTTTAGTTTTTTTCTATCCTGCCCGCCAATTAAGAAAAATCGTAAAAATAAAAACCGAGAAATCGCGCGTCAGAGTTTTCGCTTTCTGCCCAAGCGCTCATATATCTGCTAGATGCTCGGATACTTTTTCTCTTCTAGCTTTGAAAATATTTCGAATTCCCATATATTACTTTGGGGGCATATTCTTAGATTATTTCCAAAGAGATTTAATCCAAAAAACTATAATTTTTGAAGCTTCTAAAGCATGCTCCCCCCTTAAAGTAAAAGTATGCCAACGCTTGATCCAATTTTCCATACACTTGCTAAAGGCAATGGCAGGGATAGCTTTCAGCGAATTGAGGCTTTTTCCTGTTGCTGGACAGTTTCGAAGTTATATTCACGTCTCGTTGGCAGTAATCATGCGTTTGACGAATGGGGGTTCTCAACTACTTTGTCAAGCACCTCGTTAGCGTAGAGGTTGGCGTAAATTTTACAAGAGATTCAGGTCTTCAAGTACGATTCTAGCATTTAAAGGCTTCATATCCGAAAATACAACTAAAACTTTTAGTTTCATAGCCATGCTATAATAGTTCGGTTACTCGGATGGTAACCATCCTCAAACAAGATTCAAAAGCGAAGCCCTTCTTAGATTATTTCACTCAACATTGACACTTTCGTGTCTTCCTCTCAAATCTTTAAAGATACTGCAGATTTAAACTTAAATTCAGTTTTGGGCCATGCTAATATCGAGCCTAAAATCGATTTAGATTTGGTCTCACTTTAATAATACTAGAAACGCTATACGATTACTGTTATTCTTATTATTTATTTTATTTATTTTTTTTTTTTTTTGTGAATACCATTTGCACCAACGGCACAAGTTAAATTGCATTTCCTCTTCCTAAAAAGTTCTATATTTCATGAAATGTCCACAAGGAAGCAAGAAATGTTGCCACTAACGGTAAATAGTTGAAACTGTTCCGTAGAGGACACATAACCACTAGCAATGTACTATATTTGCAAAAAGGAAACTCGCAACAACTACAAACACACACACACATAAAACCGCAGAGCTGGCAGTGTGTCGGGGTGAGGGGTGAACAGGAAGTACTGCAGGCAAACTATTACGGAAATGAGTTGGCAACGTACGTAAATGAGTGTTAGAAGTGCAAATAGGTTGGAGATTAAAACTAAGAACAAGTGAACGTCTCAGTCGTTTTGTGGTCAGGCGGAGAGCACTGTGAAGACAGGGAGAACGGCGTTTAGACACCACGACGAAATAATAATAAATGGCCGAGTGCGAGCATACGCAAAGTGCAAAATGTTTCGCTGAAGCACAGGAAATGCTGTCGACAAGCAGACGACCCTTAGAAATGCAGCGGCGAAAGCTTCGAGCAACGTCGTGGCAAGTACATATATTAAAAACTTGATGTGTAGTTGTTGGGGCTGCGGCAAGTAGCAATATGTGTTGCATACTGGCGAGCCATAAAATATTAATTTCATTGTTTTATTTACACTTGTAAACGGCTTTAGTCGCAAGTCGTTTAAAGTGAAACTCATAAATCGCCGTGCGCCTAAAAGCCTGCCACATTTTAAAGCATTCCTGACGCCACATTTATTTCGCTCGCTGGTAAGCGCGTGCACAAATTATTGCAGACAAAGGCAAATGTTTACAAAACGAAACGAAACGAAAGCAAACAAATACCGTTCGAATTCCGCTCAAGGTGAAGTTCTCCGTTGATGTATTTTTGTTTTGGCTCATTTTCACGCCCCACGTATGTATGTATGTGTGTGTGCGTTTGTTTCTGCGAAATAAAATAAATTTGTATCAAGCGGCCATTTGAAGGCAGTGTGACAAAAACAAAACTGTAAATTCGGTAGTCGTGCACACACTTGCATGCGCTATATATATAGACATGCGGCTATTTTCCCTTGTAACATTTAACTCCTAATACAAATACACATACATATACATGTGTAGACGCCGATTTTTCGGTACTCGCTCTGTGTAGCTACGCCAAGATGGCACGTTGCCCAGTTCGAAACTCGCACAGCAACAACAGAACGCCACTACCCAGACAATAGCGGCCAGACACGGCAGCGCCAGCCCGCCAGCCAAACAGGCAACCAACCAGCACCAGTCAGGGTCCCGTCGTAGCCGCTGCGAAGCCATAGCCAGCACTGAAGTTGGCGGCAAATCAAAAAGTGGCGTCGTATTGTAGGATTCGGAGCATACCAAAGGTCGCTCCTTGTCTAGTAGTAGAGGCACGCCACTGAACACAATCGATGAGTGTCCTTTTGGGCTCGTCTGCCTTCTTCGCTGGCGGAACACAGACAATGCCACATGTTAGAAAATTCGGCTTATTCCATTAGTATTCGTAACATTTGTTTCGCATTAAAGCAGCCAGGACACATTATCACAGTTTCTTCTTCACTTTTATCGGGAAATTTCGTATCCTTTATGGCAATGTAGCAGCTTGTTTGTGAGATGAATAATTTTGTTTGCTAAGAAGGGTTCAATGCACAGCAAAACAGATACTTTGGAGTTGTATTCAGCCGCCATTTTCCTTTTTATTACAATACAAATGTAGGCAGTTATATTTTGTCAATATATTTCGACGCAAAAATTTCTTTTTGATTGGAAAAACTAAACTAGAAGCTAGAACCGAACAGAGCACTTCTTATTCTCTATATTTTGCTCACATTCTTTCAAAGGTGCAAAGCATTTCGCGAATTGTGTGGATGACTTAGCTAAATATATTTATTATTGCGCCTAATTGTAGGCAAC
Organism: Bactrocera correcta; assembly: GCA_027475135.1. Classification (NCBI taxonomy): domain Eukaryota; kingdom Metazoa; phylum Arthropoda; class Insecta; order Diptera; family Tephritidae; genus Bactrocera; species Bactrocera correcta. The sequence goes on along the minus strand of CM050325.1, from coordinate 81,928,576 downwards.
AACTGCTGTTTTAATTCTCCAAGCTCTCAATTTGTGCAAAATTTTCTTAGTGACTGCATCCATTGGAGCCGAAACTAAAACGAAGCAAAGCACTTCTCATTCTCTATATTTTTCTAGTATTTTTTTGAACGTGTAATGCATTTTGCGAATTGGGTGGGTGACTTAGCTAAATATATTTATTATTGCGCCTAATTGTAGGCAACAATTGCTGTTTTAATTATGTAGGCTCTCAATTTCTACAAAATTTTCTTAGTGACTGCATCCATTGGAGCCGAAACTAAAACGAAGCAAAGCACTTCTCATTCTCTATATTTTTCTAGTATTTTTTTGAACGTGTAATGCATTTCGCGAATTGTGTGGCTGATTAGCTAAAGATATTTATTATTGCGCCTAATTGTAGGCAACATTTGCTGTTTTTAATCAAATCTCCACTTAAATCAAATTTTTATAAAACTTTTGATTTTTAATTATGCAAGCTCTCAATTTCTACATAATTTTCTAAAGTGTCTAAATCCCAAATCAGTTAGTTCATGGAAATCTATTATGTTTTCCACATATTAAGGTACTCTTCTCCGGAAAAGCTTTGCAAAAACAGGAAATCACACTGCTGTTTACCTCCCTTTCATAATTATTTCATTACCCATAATCACGTCGACTTAAAGAATTCATTGCATTACGCTTTAATTCAGTCGCTCAAAATAAAAATGGTGAAATGCAATAAACATATCAGCAGGAGTGAAATATACTCAGTTAAATGGCAGAAAAGCAGTGACAACTCACACGAGGAGAAAAGTGGCAAACCACAAGATAAGCATAAAATAAAAGCGGCCTGTACGAAAGGATGAAGGACCAACGGTTGAATTTTATCGGCTGTCCAATGAAGTGTGTATCCTGAGGTAGGTTTATGGTTACATATAAACCATAATACGATTACATGTACATATGTATGTACTTATTTATATACTTACAATGGATAATATTAAAATATGCGCGGAATCGAAGAGTTATGTGTCTGATCGGGCATGATTCAAATTCAGAGATATATCAACCATAAACGTGTTTCATCATTATGGATTCGTTGAGAGCTTAAATTTGAGTATTTTTATAGAAATTCCAACACCAAACATCGAAATCCTGAATGTTTTTTTCCATTTATAGCGCATTGCCCGGAAAGCATTCGCTCAATGAATAAAGAATTCTATTCATTCGAGGAAAATAAAATAGAATAAAACTGGACCAAATCATTTGACCCCAAATGAGGGCGAACCACTCACACACATAAATACTGGACATTATCGTTCATTGAAAAATCGCAGTAAAGATTGAGTGAGAAGATTTCAACGCTTCACACGCAATAGCTTGCATCTGCGCTAATCAAGGAGCAGATCTTCAATGCAAACAAACTGAGAAAAGCAGGCAACGGATGAATCTAAGGCATTTATGTGTGTGTGGGTGCAACCATTTTTACACTAATACATAAGCTTGTAGGTGTATAAATTTAAAAAGTATTAAGCAACAAAAGGAACACTATGTATACTAAAGGAATGCCATTCAACCATAGTCGGGTCATTAGTGGTTGATGCAATAGCAAACTACCTAATGGCGGGACGGGATCTTAATAAAGAAGCTTTTATAAAACTCTGAGGCTTTTCATATGATACATTGCGACTATAGAGGCTATTTTAATTCTTGTATGGATTCGAAATAGTTGATGACGAGAGTAAACAAAAAATAAATAATAAATAAAAATAGGAGAAATGAAACTTACGGGATTGCAGTGTGGAGAATTGTGGATTTTGGTGGTTTAGGGACAACTCACCTGAAAAGAGAGAGATAGAAACGTAAAAGGTTAGTTTGAAACAGCAAAATTTAAAACTAAAATTAATTTCAAGTTCGGTGATGATTGTTTTATCGCGAGCAAGTGGTTTTAAATGGTACAAATTATACAAAGAGGGTCGAGAACGGCTTCACAATGAACAACGTTCAAGACGGCCTTCAACACCAACTAATTATCAACACGTCAATAAAATAGAAGAATTGATGCTCAAAAATCGACAATTAGCAGTCGGAGATCTTACTCACATCGCTGGAATATCGAAAGGATCAGTGAAAATCATTTTGAAAGATCATTTGGGCCTAAGAAAAGTAAAAGCACGATTTGTTCCAAAATCAATATTTTTTTTCGAAAAACAGCGTCAATTAAAGAATACTTTCCGACTACCAGAAATTCATGAAACGTATTATTAGTGACGTTGAATCTTGGATCTACTATGCTTACGATCCAAAAAGGGATGATCAATCGGCCAAATATCGTGGGAAAGGTGAACTGAACTCCTAAAAAGCTCGCCAAAGCTGGTAAAAAATCATGTTTATGTCAAGGTAAAAAAGTCCTTTCAGACGAAAGTGACTCTTTGACGGGTTCCTTGGGTTTACAGGTTTAAAAAATCGCCATTGTTTGTGGCATTGAATTCTACAAGACCTCTAGAATATTGTCCTTAATTTTCAAGTTGATCCGAGTTATAGTTTCGGAGATACAGCCTTGAGGACTTGTGCGCTCGAGGCTAGCTAGGCTAAGTGCGCGGTCTTTAAACGAGTTTTTTTCGAAACTGTGTTTTTGAAGTCGGTTAATAAGATTTCTCGAGAACTGCACAGCCGATCTTCATAAAATTTTACACAGATCTTTGAGATATAATTCTTAAAGACTTGGACGAAGAATTTTTTTCGATTATAACTATTTGAAAAAAGAATTCCAGAAATTTTCACTGAAATTTTAATTTATTTTTTTTTTTTTTTTTGTAAAATGTCTGCCAAAAATCCAATTTTCAGCATTTTTTTCTTCGTTCAAGTTCTAAGTTAAGATGTTCACGAAAACACGTATTTTTTACTTTAGATGATCCTGTAAGGAGCTATCTTGCCAACGCGGGCGCATCTTTTTTCCGAGAAGTCACCGGAAATGGCTTCACAATGGTTCAGTTTAAAACATTTTTTCCAAAAATTTCAGAATTACTTTGTATAAATAAAATATTCTAATAAAATATTTCATTTTTTATGTCAGAAAAACAAATTTTAAAAGGCTGTTTTTTACCCGAGGAAACCCATGTAACCTCTTAAGGTGGTATTCTACTCTAGAATTTTGAAAAATTCGATTTTTTTTCATATATTTAAAGTTTAGACTTTTAAAAATATGACCTTGGAAGGATTTTTCAAAATTCGACTTATTTTCGGAGATACAGCCGATTTTGTGAGGTGGCGTCCGTGTTCACTAGAATTGTCTCCTCAACTTTAAACGCGTTTTTCTAGAAACTACTTTTTTCCACACGGTACCGGCTTATCTCAAGTTCTATACAACTGATTTACTTGAAATTTTGTGTGAACCTTCTTTATGTAATCCTTTATCGTTCCTACCAGCATCGTGTCAAAATTTTTGTTTTTAATATTAAAAAAATCAGGAATTTCAAAAAAAAAAGCGTAAAAAATGATTTTTTTTATTTCAGGCAGTCGCCATTTTTCGTGTTCCCGAACTATAACAGCATCCTTACTGATTAAGAATTTCTTTTGATCACCAGGAGAGTCAGGATCAATGTCACCAGGATGCGCCATGTTTTTTTACACTTGTCTCTCCCCCCTTTAATTATTTTAATTTGTAATATTTTTTTGTAAAATTTTTTTTCTGTATTCTTAACATATCAATAAAAAAAACATCATAAAAAAAATGGATAGTAAAAATATGTTTGGTTTTTTTTTTTTTTTGTTTAAAATTCAAAAAACTGCCAAAAATTTGATTTCTAGAGTAGAATACCCCCTTAAGGTAATTTATAATAAGAATTTTTCTCATATATATCTCTTACATCATATGTTTTTAATTTATTAAGGAATAGCGGTGCCATTGGACACAAGCGCAGCATAGAAAAGCAGAAGATGCATGCCACGCACTGATTGTTAATGCAACAAACTGTGTATAATCGCATTGTGCAACGCAACAACGAGTCACCACAATTCGAACAATATTTCTTTATTCTTCATTACAATTTTTGTTTTTAAACATCAACAACAACAATAACGTAATTACAAGTAGTTGCGAATTGTTCGCTTTGGCGGCTTAACATAATGGCAGAATAGAAACTTCAAAGAGTGCAAGAGCCAGCACAATGAAAGCCAAAGGCAAATAAGAAATCAATAGACAGTCTAAAGGAAGCGTGCTGGGGGGTGGTGCGGCGCGGCGGAGGCTGAACAATGCGTGCGCACAGTGAATGGGAGTCGCCTCCTTGTTCCAAATTGCAGCGCTATATTGTCTATAATTCGCCGACAATTGGCAGCAGACTAATGAAGAAAGGAAAAAAAAGACAACAAAAAAGAAAAAGCAAAAAAAAAAATTGGAAAAGTAAAGCGATCGCAGCAGCCGCCGCCCGCAATTTGCAACTACTTAGCCGTGCCTTGTAGCAGCGATTGCAATTAATTCAGTGCACATAAATAATTTGTTGTAAATAGTGTGTAACGCACTTGAACGGCAGCAACAGAAACAGAAACAGAAATATTAACAAAACGGAGAAAAATTAAAATAAATTGCCAATACATGCGCAATTGATAAATAATGCAAACATGGCGAGTGAAGTCAATGAACAGTCAAGTGCTCCATTTGTGGCGGGATAGCGGCGGAAAGTAAATATGTAACGGCATAATACACAAACAATGATTGGCCACACAATTCGCAATTAATTAAGGAATTCAAAGAGCATTTGCAGACGCGCAGAAAACAATCAGCTTCATACGAGGGCGCGCAATCATTGCAATCGCAAGAGATAAAGGCGCCTCTCCGCAGCGAACATTTTGCAATTAAACGCATGGCGATCCAGAAGTGGAAAGAAAGGAAAGGCTACTGTCGTAGTTGTTGTGGCCGCTGTGCTGCAAATTACTGACTTACAAAGCCATTACATGTGTAACTGCACTTGAATACAGTTGAGGGGGAATATTTATGGAAGAAACTTTGAACGGCGAATTATCTGCAAGGCATATATTGGAAAAATATTTGTAATAATATTAATATTCTATATTTTTAATACATATCTGCCCATAAAGTGCATTAATTAGCAATTTGCTAAGCAAAGAGGGCCTAAATACTTCTTCATTGAATCATGTTCCGACAGACAACTTGTAATTAGATTTAGATTTTCATCACCGGTGACGGCTGTTGAGCTGATTATCTCACTAATTTACTAGTTTTTGCCAGATTCCGTCAAAAAAATATTAAATTTTTTTAATCTCGTCATCGAGGAGATTTGCATCTAATTAATTAGAGTTTACTCTTTGCGACTTTGATTCAGCGCCATCTGTTTGTCAGTAGGGAAATTTAACACAGCTGATTTGGACACTTCAAAGCGAAAAAATGTAAACAAACAAATAATTAAATTCACCTGACATCTGAATCATATTGGCGCTTAAAAGCCAAAAGTGCGTACATTATTTCCATTAAATGAAAAATATTTAAAACAAGACGATTTATAACAAGTATTGGAATGGTGGAGTGTCTACATTGGTATATAAATTTGTTTACAGCAACAGTTCATATCTAGAACTGTCCTTCGACGATCAATTAACAAGTTTCGGGTGTGAAAAAGCGGGACGCTAAATTTTACTACTGTGATCAAATGATATTGATATCATCGGCCTCAGCACCCGCGCCATTAGTTCTACTTTCTCCAGACTGAACAAGGAAGCAACTCAAATGGGTCTGGCAGTGAACGAGGGCAAGACGAAATATCTCCTGTCATCAAACAAACAGTCGTCGCACTTGCGACTTGGCTCTCACGTCACTGTTGACAGTCATAACTTTGAAGTTGTAGATAATTTCGTCTATTTAGGAACCAGCATTAACACCACCAACAATGTCAGCCTGGAAATCCAACGCAGGATTACTCTTGCTAACAGGTGCTACTTCGGACTGAGTAGGCAATTGAAAAGTAAAGTCCTCTCTCGACGAACAAAAGCCAAACTCTATAAGTTGCTCATAATTTCCGTCCTGCTACATGATGCAGAGGCTTGGACGATGACAACAACCGATGAGTCGACGTTACGAGTTTTCGAGAGAAAGGTTCTGCGGAAGATTTATGGTCCTTTGCGCATTGGCCACGGCGAATATCGCATTCGATGGAACGATGAGCTGTACGAGATATACGACGACATTGACATAGTTCAGCGAATTAAAAGACAGCGGCTACGCTGGCTAGGTCATGTTGTCCGAATGGATGAAAACACTCCAGCTCTGAAAATATTCGACGCAGTACCCGCCGCGGGAAACAGAGGAAGAGGAAGACCTCCACTCCGTTGGAAGGACCAAGTGGAGAAGAACCTGGCTTCGCTTGGAATATGCAATTGGCGCCACGTAGCGAAGAGAAGAAACGAGTGGCGCGCTGTTGTTGACTCGGCTATAATCGCGTAGGCGGTGCCTACGCCAGTAAGGAAGAAGAAGAAGATCAAATTGAAAGGTGCATTTTGTTCATTTCATCTCCTTGAAAGTAATAACCAATGCAGTATGAGATGGTGCATTAACGCACTTCAATAAACTCTCAGACATAGTAAAAATCGAAAAATTCGCTAATTTTTAATATAATTTTATAGAGCAAAAATTTGGAACAGTGCCCGTGTAAACATTCCAGAGTTGTATGTATGTTACACTGTGTATCAGAAAATATAATCAATCATTCCTGAAAGCAATCATAAATCTACAATAACAAATAAAATATATAAACAAGATCGCCCACATATACTCACACATACAAATATATATATCTTTACATACATACATTTATATACTTATATGTACTTACACAAAGATTTGAAAAACAAATGAAAGCTTATATCATATCTCAAAATAGTTTTTGTTTTGCATTGACTCATTTGCAATCGGCGAGCTTATCGCGCTTTTAGCGAGACAAGTTTCAAATATAAATATTATATACTATATATACATACAGACATATATATACATACATACATATGTAAATATAAATTTATATGGATATGATAATCATGGCGCAATCAAATTTGTATTTATTTTATTTTTAGCGAATTATTTAATTCTGAGGATAAATGTGTTTTTAATGAGCAATAAATAAAACTGTAATTGTACAGAAAAGCTTTGCAATAAACAAATTGCATTATTCACATATATGTATATATACACACATATATATATATACATACCCACTTATATTGTATTATATGCAGTTATGTATGTGGATTGATGGGAAGTTTGTTAGCCGCACATGAATCGGGTGTAAATTAACACATCACGTAGGCCACACATTACCCACATTTCGGGAATTTTTGTATCAGACGTGCAAGCAATGCAAAAGTTATATAATATTTTCAAAGAGTATGATATATGACGAATAATATGCATTTGGTGATATTGCAAAGAGAGTGCCTCTTTCTCGATCGCGCTAATTTTTGGCATCATAAACAGTTGTACCAACCTAATTCAGGAAAAAAAATTACCTGTTTTCCATATAAGCGGGAGATGAGCGAGGGAAATGAAGAAATCCCAATACTTTCTTGACAGGGTGTATGTATGAATGTTTAACCAGCTTTCTGAGCCACTTTTACATTGATACTTCAAAATCTTTAACTACCTCCAACGCCTTAGACCATTCCCAGGCCATGACCTAACTTAACCTTAAATATCTATGATAAGTGATTTGTTTATTTATATTTATTTATAACGTAATTGTTTTCATGGTATATACATACAGTGTATGTACATATGTAGTATGTACGACATTGACCCCGCAAATTCCAAAAAAAAAATCTGCGCATTAATCGCGCGAAATATTTGCCTATTAAATTTACATACTTTTCCAAGTATTCCACTTTTATGAGACAATTTAAGTTTATTTGTTTACTTTAGACTTGTTTTTGCAATATCTAGCGATGTGCATGTGTATTGGCGTCTCACCTTCTGCCTTGAAACGTTTAGTGTTTACCTAACGAGGTGTGATCTTTAACACGTGGCCGCAAATTTTTCAACTCAAAATACGCAACGAAACAGATATAAATGCGATAAATGGCAGAGCAGCGCAGCACAAGACACCGGCCGACTTGCTTCCAACTTAAGTGTGAAAATCGTTCATTCGTGGAATAAATGTACTTGCTACTTGCTAATGTTTGGAATGAAATTTCCACAGGATTCGCGCTTAGTTAATAGTGATAATTGCGAACTAGTTCCGCATACGCTTTTAACGCCCTTTAAATATCAGTAAGCTCCAATTTTTGAGCTCAAAATACCATCAGACCGCCCTAATGCGTATATTCTAAATCCACCAGTGTTCACATCAGCCCCAAACATAAAAGGAATATTACAGCCACTTTGCTTTGCCACCCGAAGTGTGCAATTAAGCGCCACTTGAACGGTTAAAAATGTTGAAGTAATTAACGGAATTATGCAATTTAAATGTGTGTTGATGCCACACAGCAGTTGGCAGTGTGAGCAAAACCACCCACAACAACAACAGCATTGACATTTTCAATTAATGTTCGCTGGAGATAAAAGTAATAAATATTCGTGTATCCACATGCCAGTCAACGCGGAATAATGGCGCCCAGGAGGAATGAAAATTGCATCAATCACACACATGCACACCACGATAAGCGCAATTATCAAGCAAACATTAAGTGGGAGGTGTGAGCTTGGCATTTTTTCTTGTAGAGAAGAGAAGGCAAAATGAGCAAAACTCACCAACATTACCTTTCACCCACAGTTATATGTATGTGTACAGTCATGGACCCGAATTAGTATACTCAGAGAGAACCAACCAACCTCTGCCCAATCCACAAAAAGAGAGACCCCGCAGTCTGCGCCAACTACCGTGGGATACGTCTTCTCAACATCGCATATAAGGTTCTATCGAACTAACTATGTGAAAGACTAAAGCCCACTGTCAACACAAACTGATTGGACCTCATCAGTGTGGCTTTAGGCCTGCAAAATCAACAACTGACCATACTTATATTCACCATGCGCCAAATCTTGGTCGATTTCAAAGCTGCTTTTGACAGCACGAAACGGAGCTGTCACTTTGTCTGAATTTGGTAACCCCGCAGAAGTAATACGGTTGTGTTAAACTGACGCTGAGCAATACCAAAAGCCCCGTCAAGATCGGGAAGGTCATCTTGGTGCCGTTCGATACCAAACGAGGTTTCCGACAAGGCGACTCCCTTTCGTGCGACTTCTTCTATCAACTCCTAGAAAAAATAATTCGAGCTGCAGATCTGAATAGAGAAGGTACAATCTTCTACAGGAGTGTAAAACTGCTGGAGTACGCCGATGACATCGATATTAGTTGTGCATTCTCCAGACTCTATAGAGAATCGAAGCAAATGGTCCTGATAGTGACCGAGGAAAAGACGAAATATCTCCTGTCTTCAAACAAACAGTCGTCGCACTAGCGACTTGGCTCCCAAATAATTTCAGCAATCTTGTAACGAGCATTAACACTATCAACAACATCAGCCTCGAGATCCATTGCAGAATAACTCTTGCCAACTTAGTGGTAATTTGAAAAGTAAAGTCCTCTCTCGACGAATAAAGATAAAAGTTTATAAGTCACACATCATCTCCGACCTGCATGAGGTATGGACGGTAACAACGTCTGATGAGTCGAGTTTTCGAGAGAAAGGTTCTGCGGAAGATTTATTGTTCTTTGCGCATCGGCTACAGCAAATACCGCAGTCGATGGAACGATGAGCTGTACGAGTTATACGACGACATTGACACAGTTCAGCGAATTAAGAGACAGCGGCTACTCTGGCGAGATCATATCGTCTGAATGAATAAAAACACTCCAGCTTTAAGAGGAAGAGCATCACTCCGTTGGAAAGACCAGGTGGAGAAGGACCTGGCTACATTTGGCGCCAAACAGTGGGAGGGAAGAACGATTGGCGCGCTGTTGCTAACTCGGCTATAGTCGCGGTGTCTACGACAATAAAGCAAGAGATACACCTCTACCGATCGAGTTTTCGTATGGAATTTTTTGTTACTGTGAATTAAATATTTTTCTTGCTTTTAATATTCAAACGATTGGAAAACTGACAAGGTTTGCTCTCTTTGTATAAATTAATCAACTAGAAGTAATAATCACATATTTTGAAGTCAAATGTTTATTTAAAATCACACGCGCCGTTAGACACGAAACAGTTATTTGCATAAATTGCTTCCATCTGTTATTATAGTGTGAGACTTAGTGTGTGTGTGTAGATGTGTGGAGGCACACCTGCAACATTAGAATTCGAAAAATTTAAAATATTTGCGCCTTTGCCATTCAACCGGTTGATGGTTATTGTTTATCAACAATATACAACAAAACAAACACAAATTCATTAGTAAAATTAACGAAAACAAAATATGTATATAATTTTATGAATTTCAAGGATTTTTCGGTCGGATAAAGACAAGGGTATACTAGGTTTATCAAGAGGTTTGTAGCATCTAAAAGACAAAGTCGGAGACCCGAGGAGCTATATAAAAGATCAAGGCGACGAGTTGAATCGGTTTACTCATGTCTGTGGGTATATATGCAATATATTTATTTGCTCAGTTTCCGAGATGTCGATCTGAAATTTAGCACTCATCCTTTACTCAATAAAGAAGCATTATTTTATTTATTTGGCGGAACCAGCGATATCGAACCACTATAATATACATATAACTGCCATATAAACCGACCAATCATAATTGAGTTCGTGTAAGGAAAACTCTTTTTAAGATCTGAACACTATAGCCCATACATAATTGCAATGTAAACTGAGCAATCGGAATCCAGGAAAGGTTTTTTGGCGAGATATCTTTACGAAATTTGTCATGGATTCTAGTCAAAGCTAATGCTTCAATATCGAAAGAAATAATTCTGATCGGAAACCTATTGCACAAAGCCATCATACAAACTGACTGATTAAAGACAAGATAAAAATCGTTTTGTAACCTTTTTATTCCACACGAAATGCACTTGTGAAGTCTGCCGAGAAGAGAATAAAATATAATTTCCAGGCACTCAATAATAACGGTACATATGTATACACAATGTGCATGTAGAGCTCTGGCCAACAGTTGCCTCAAAGGTCACCAAGGTTGTAAAGGCAAACAATCAACTAACGGGTTTATGCATCTTTTGTCCAACACTCGTGCACAAACACTATCAAATACAACTGTCTACCTACACATGTGCAGAACAATGGAATTACATAAAAATATTAATAGTAAAATTCAATTATCGGCGAATAATAGCGTTAATTATGGCCGCTGCAACAACAAATGCAAAAAATGCGCACCGCAAAATTTATTCAGGCCAAATATTTGTATATGAATGTGGGGAAACAAAAAAATCAGAATTTGAATAATTTGTATTTTTCATTTGCGAGACAAAAGCTTTGTGTTTGCTGGCTTAAAGCCATTTATTAGTTATACATGGCAACTCACAGCGGTCAAAAAGATATTAAATTGCGAAAGGCAGTCAAAATGGGGTTTCACGTCTTTAATGTAAAGATTTCATTTTTCATATCAAATTTTAGAAATAGATGGCAACTCGATACCGAAAGAGGTTCAATTTTAGCTGAAGCCATTCATGGGTTTCCCAAGTAATTTCTCTTTACGAATATTACTTATACTGAAATAAATTTTAGATTTCAGACAGGTGACAACTCTCAGCTTTGCTCAGATGTATTCACAAATATATACATATACAGTAAAGGACATAACTGTTCACGAAAATACCAAAATTTTTCTTAAAGCTTAGAAATTTTATTAGACAACTTACACAAAAAAAAAATAATGTATACATTTAAACGAGTAGTAAATTTGCTTTCAAATTTAATAACTTACTTCTAAAATTTAAACATAACGTATTAAAAATACTTAATTTTTAGAAGATATAAGTGTGAACACTTTTGTCCGTAGACTCAAAAGTTCGGTCAATATTTTGTGTGACCACCGCGCGATTTTTTTAAAGCTTGAATCCTTTTCGGCATACTATTTATGAGGTTGTCTAAAATGTTTGGGCTTATATTTTGCCATGCATGGAGGGCCCGCTCCCACAATTCATTAACCGTTTTTGAAATATCCTTTTCAGCAAAAATTTTTTCTTTTTAAAATCGCCCAAAGGTGCTCAATGGGATTCAAATCTGAGGACTGCGGAGGCCAATCGAGCAGTTTGATCCCGTTATCCACAAACCACGATTTGGTAACTTTTGCGGTATGCTTCGGGTCGTTATCCTGCATGAAAATATCTCCTTGGCCACGTTCGAGTCCAAATATATCTAGACTTGGAAGATATGAGTCCTCGAGAATCACAGTAGTCTGTGGCACGCATTATACCATCGATCCTCCGAAGGACACCCAGCTCATTTCCGCGAAAACAGCCCCAAGCCATCAGTGATCCACCTCCAAATTTTATTGTTTGGCACATGTTGCGCTCCTGTAAACCAACCTGTTTATCAATCCATGTCCAGGAACGCCCATCTGATCCTATTCGATTTATTTTAGTTTCGTCAGACCAAGTCACTCTCTTCCAATCATCGATTGTGAAGTGTTCATATTTTTTGGCAAACTCCAAACGAGCCTTACGGTGTTTTTCACTTAAGAGAGGTTTTTTTACCATTGCTCTAGCCTTGAGCCCGTTATTTTTAGGCATTTTCTTACTGTTTTGTCGCTGACATTCACTCCATGGACCTCTCTAATGATTTTATTGGTTGCCACTGCGGTATTTGTTGCCCCTATAACAATTAAGCGAATAGCTATTCGTGCAACAACTGGGGATAACTTCTTCGGACGGCCTCCACTATTTCGTGGTACTGTTAAATCATTCTGCTTTTTTACTTTAGTAATTAATCCCAGAGAAATTTTATATTTTTTTGCGATTTCTCGGTAAGAAATACAATTTTTAATGTCTTCCAGCACATTTTTCTTCAAAACAGTATTTACGGCTCTTCCCATCATAAAGCAACTAAAAAGTTATTTTTAAGGATTTAAATATTCAAACATTAAATGTAAATTAATTAAATAAATAAGTAAACTTTACCTTTTCCGTATTAAAATTAAACTTGGAACTCAATTGTGCACAAAATCTTATTGTGGTCAAAACTGTTCACACACTATTTCTGTTTTCTTCGACTCATAGAAACAGTAAAAGTCCTGTTAGTTTAAAAAAGTGCTACCGGCTGTTAATTAACGAAACGCTTGAGAATTTACAATAGAAAAATATTGCCGGCTGGTTTTAAATTTATGAAATAGCAAGCGAATTCAAATTTCATATATTCGTGAACACTTTTGTCCCGTACTGTATATTAAAACTGGACAAGAATGTGTTAATCAGAATATAAAGGTAACCCATTTGGAGGTTACCTACATTTATGAAGACACAGAAATTCAAAATAAAATGGAGAATGTTTATTATTATTCGCAAGAACATTATTTGGCATTTATTTCTTGCAGATTATCTCTTTCAAAAGTTGGACGCGGATACGTCTTAAATGGTCCATCACTTCAGTCCAATTTTTGATGACTCGTTCGAACTTTTCAACTGGTAACTGGCGGTTGACACGCGTGATGTTTTGCTTCAAGGCTTGAATCGAAGCGGGATTGTCCGCAAAGACGTTAGACTTTGCATATCCCACAGGAAAAAGTCTAAAGGTGTGATATCACACCACCTTGGTGGCCAATCGATCGGTCCAAAACGTCAGATTATCTCCTCACCGAAATGTTCTCTCAATAAATGATGATATGTGGGGGAAGTGGCGCCGTCTCTTGAAAACCATTGAGATCACGAGCTTAAATTTCAGGCATAAAATAGTCGGTCATCATGGCGCAGTAACGTCGCCTTTACGATTACATTCTCACCGGCATCATTTTTAAGAAAGATGGACCGATGGATGATTCTACCAGCCCACAAGCCACATCAAACCATTGTATTTTCAAAATGAAATAGGATCTCTCGAATCGCTTTAAGTTTCTTTTCATCCTAAATTCGGAAATTGCGCTTCTTTACGTACCAATTGGGCCAGAAAGAGGACTCATCGCTGAACAAAATTTGGCTGGAAAACGGCAGATCTTCTTTGAACTTTCGAAGAGCCCACAGAGCGAAGTGATGTTACTTGGGAAGGAATTAGAAACTATAAGTCGAGCCATTATTGGATTGGCATAACTTCTCTTATAAAATTTGAAGAGATAGAGACAAAAACAATTTACTTCCAATTTTAAAATATAAAAATTACTGCAGTTTCAGCCCAAGCGGAGTTGCACATGAAATATTGAGGTATTCAGTCTACCTTTCTCAAAACAGCAGCTTTTTCCTTGTCTTCATTAGAACCACAGCCATCAAGTACATTAGCTGAAACACATGGACACACGCTTAAAAACTCACTTAATTGAATAATAAAAGTTGATTTTAATAAAAAATCAACAACAACAACAAGCGCAAAAGCACATAGTGAAGACGATAGATGAAAGGAAAGTGAGAATGAACGAGCGAGTGCCATATGTACACAGAAGCAAGTATCATTTACACAGTTTTTTTCCGTGAATAAGAGACGACCAAGTGCCAACAGCTTTTTGTATGCAACTTGTGTCACACACACATATACATGCATATGGATGGACTTGTAAGGTACCCTGCAAGTGCAAGTGCATTTGTGCATGTATGCGTGTGACGCAAACAAAAGTTCTAGCACTCTCTCGGCACACCGCAAAAGCATGCACGACGTTGCTTTTGTTGTTTTATTTCGTCTTGCTTCGGTAGAGCCCTCACGCGAAGGTGAAGTGGCGGCGGCGAGCGCTGCAAAGTGCACACTTTCGTAAACAACAGCGCGAGTGCCGTAAACAACTGCGATCCAGCAGTCACCGACGAGCGGTGTGTTCGTGCGTTGGCGCGAGGGGCGCCGGGCAGCCAGCTATTCGCCGTCAGCAGTCAACTGTGCAAGTGTCATCGTCATTTATCATTGACAAGCAAGCGATTACAATGAAATATTTATAAATTGCACTCGGACATGACTACAAATAATGTGCAAGCACACAGACACACTCGCACACGAACACATTTGTATGTGTGCATTCATGAAAAACTAAAAGTGCTACATTGTCTTGCGTTAGGTCGGATGCTTTATCGTCGGCAAGTGTTGCCACAATTGCGCTTTAAATGCCACATGCCGGACGGTGGAGAATTTATGAAGACATTTGTTGTTGCTAATGGCAGGTGTGCGTGTATTTGTACTGATGTTGCAAATTATGACTGCCAATATACACTTAAGGATGATAATAAGAGAAAAGAGACGAGCTGGCAACATTATACACGGGCGTTAGCGCTACTTGATAACTCTTTTTTGGTTTGACACATCATTCGGAATATTATTTTAACAAATATATATAGTTTATGTGCATAATTTTGGCTGAATCGTACACAGTTGAAGCGATGCACTTTTCCATTGAAGTTTTATGATCTCAAGGCGGAGGCGGATTGGTGGAAATGCAATATGCATAACTTTTAAAACCGGATTTGTCGAATCTTAACACTCCTCTGATTGGTCTTTGGCACTTTATACTTTATTTTTGCTTTTAAAGCTTTCAGCCGACAAATAATGAAGCGGCACACCTTTTAGAAATTACTCAAATTGCCATTTATTGCACTGGCTTAGTTATTGATGACGTTTGATTGCCTTTGATTGCGCTGCCTCAATTTATTTGCACACGCAAGGACTGCTTCGAAAGCCAAAAATTTCGATAATTTTCATATTCTTTATGCATGCAAAAATTCGTTTGATAATGGAAATTACGATTAAGAGAAAAAATTTGGGATGGGCGCCTGCCTCTATGTGGATACGAATGAAGTCATGCGGACATGTGCTCATGAACTAAAATACTCAAACGGTAATTATACGCTTCCACAAATATTTGAAATTACTTTCCAGATATTCTTCTAAGCAAGCTATCTTAAATAGTACATCTTCTTCTTTATTAGCGTAGAAACCGCTTAGACAGATATAGCCGAGTTTACAACAGCGCGCCAGGCGTAGCCAAGTACTACTCCACCTGGTATTTCCATCGGAGTGGGGGTCTTCCTTATCCTCTGCTTTCCTCGACAGATACTGAGTCGAATACTCTCAGAGCTGGAGTGTTTTCATCCATTTGGACGACATGACTTAGCCAGCGGAGCCGCCGTCTCTTAATTCGCTGAATTATGTCAATGTCATCGTGTATCTTCTACAGCTCATCGTCCCATCGACTGCGGTACCTTTCTCTCGAAAATTTGTAACGCCGACTCATCAGATGTTGTCATCGTTTATGCCTCTGCACCGTATAGCAGAACGGGGATAATAAGTGAGTTGTAGAGTTTGTACTTTGTTCGTCGGCAGAGACGACTTTAGTTCTCAGTCCGAAGTAGCACATGCTGGCAAGAGTTATTCTGCGTTGGATTTCGAAGCTGACATTGTTGTTGGTGTTAATACTGCTTCCAAGATAGACCAAGTTATCCACAACTTCGGAGTTACAATTTTCAACAATGATGTGGAAGCCAAACCGCGAGTCCGACGATTGTGCCTTCTTTATTCAGATCTGGAGCTAGAATTATTTTCTTCAGGAGTAAATTGAATAAATGAAGGAGTCGCCTTGCCTGAAACCTTCTCTGGTATCGAACGGCTTGGAGAGGTCTTTCCTGTTCCTAACGCAGATTCTGGTATTGCTCAACGTCAGCTTACACGACCGTATTAGTTGTGTGGGGATACCAAATTCAGACATACAAACAAAAAGACAGTTCCTTTTCGTGCTGTCAAAAGCAGCCTTGAAATATCCTCGATAGTATAATGGTCAGTATGCCCGTCTGTAACGTGGGAAAAGGAGTTCAATTTCCAGTAAGCCAAATTACGGCCAAAATACGGAAATACGGCATTACGAAAACACTCAATTCTAAATCAGTTCTTATTTTAGTGCGCTGATGTAAGTTTTTGTTATTTTAACACGTTGACGGACACTTACGTCTATAGCCGTCAAAGCGAAGTTCACTATGTGGCATGACGGCGATAGCCGTCTAAAACGAAACGGTCGTTTACAGACACTGACACATAGTGTCAATTTTCGAACTTTACTTGTTCCTACTGTCCGTCAATGTGTTAATAAAATTAGTTAGCACTCCTCCAGCGCTTCTCATTTATTGTTATAATGTCAATTCGCAAAGCATTTAATCCGCAAAAGTTAAGCTACGGTGAAAGGGCACAAAGCACTGACAAAAGAATTTCGATAAAACAAAACAGTCGAAAAACAATACAACAGTACAGGGGACCAATAATATGTCAAGATCAACAGTTCGTGCAATCAATCAATTGTTGAAGTAATCTGACAAGTTTTTGCCAACAAACAACTGCAAGAGCAGCGGGGTAGTTACTAACACATATGGGACAAACTGCTATATGCCCATTTGGTGGATTAAACCCACCGGTTCTGACATATGTATTTTCGTAACTAATTTTAACTACAATAAGCTGAAAACAAGTCAAAGAGTACATGACATTGCTATTTGTGGCCTCACATTTTTTTTTTCAAACTTTACTGGGTGCGTTTGCATAGCGGAATCGTCGGAATTTATACAGCCGATGAGCACGCTAGAAAGGGCACCCTTACCCAAATCACAAGATAGGAAAAAGCAGGTGTGATAGGTATCCAAACTGGGCATTAGGCGGAAACATCTAGACTAAGGTTGAAGCATCTTGGTTGCCATACTTTCTAAAAACCCGGCGAATTGGCTGAAATAGATATTAGCTAGCTCGATAAAATTGCGGCGGGCTCTAGGCGCTTTGTAGATTTACGACGGTCTTTTTTATCCGTACTTAAGAGTTCTGGGCATCACAACAGACAAGCATCTCTAGCAGTTCAAGTGGGGTTTATAGTGGCCTCACGAATATCAGCCTACTAACTTAACCTAAGAGCATGATCCAAGCGGTGTCTACGCCAGTAAAGAAGAAGAAGAGCATGATCCCCAGAATCCAACAATTAATTGATAACTTTACAAGACTTTTGTTTGTTATTTTAACTATCAATATCCTACTTTGCTCCATCTAGATCCAAATGCGAAGATTCACTTAAGGAAAAGATAGTGCCTTTGGCATATATTTATTTAATAGTAGATTTATTTTCACGTTTAGAGACACAGAACACATGGCACATACTATATGTACAACTCTACTAATGTGCCCAAATGGTGTTATTCATTCTCTCCATTGCATACTCTTTGTGTCCAACTTTATTTGAATTTGTGTGTATTTCGTTTGCGGTTTTGCCAACCGGCGGAACAGCTGGTCATTTGGCTGTCCATTTGTCCAACTCCTAACTGTTGTTTACTTTAGTTATTTGTCATTGGCTTCGCTACTGTTTAAATACGAACAGAATTCTGCTTTGAGACCAGAGCGAACGGTGCAAGATGGCGTCTACATAGAGTCTTTGTCATCGATGGTAGTCTGTAGTGCTGTGAGGCTCTAACTACAGCTTTACTGCAAATCGCATACCGTTATTTAGTTTCATTTCAATGTGTGTTCACTGTGCGGTGTCTCTTTGCCAATATTGCAAGTATTTGCAAATGCTCATAAGGTAACGGGTGGTCCAAGTGTAGGTACTTCAATTCAGCTTATATTTCAGGCATGAAACAGTCAGTTATCATATGGACCGATGATTCCACCGTCCCACAATGGATTTATTGAGAGAATACTTCAGTGAGCAGATAATTTCCCATTTGGAACGGTCGCTTGGCCACCAACATCGTGTTATGTGACACCGTTAAACTTTTTCCAGTAGGGATAAGTAAAGTCTCAAGTCTATGCGGTTAATCCCGCTTCGATTCAGCCCTTGAAGCAAATCATCACGCGTGCCAATACCAATCGAAATGCTCGAACGAGTCATTGAGAATTGGACTCAATGAATGGACCATCTGAGACGTGACTTCTTGAATGAGATAATCTTCAAAAAATAAATGCCACATAATGTTCCTTCGAATGATAATAAACATTCCCAATTAAATTTAAAGTTTCTCTGTTTTTTTCTTTAAAAAGTAGAGAACCACGAAACGGATCACCCTTTAGTTTATATGGTGGCAATTGACTAAATGTCACAAATGTCTGTATGTTTGTTAACGATTGGTATGCGGGCGATAAGCAAATATGCGCAGCTGGTGAATGCCGCTTCTAGCTTGTGTTAATTGATAAGAAATCTTGCAGTTTGCTCGCTTTGATTTTCGACAGAGCCGTCTTAAGATGCTTTTGCGTCTCAAAGTAATCTATTTATATGTAGATCTCACAATTTATATGTGAACTCTTGAACTGCTTTGGAATAAATTAGAAAGAAATTGAATCAAATTAATTAAAATAAGTTTAATGAGTGAATAGACTAAATCTTAATACTTAGCTAAAGAAGCTCAGAAACTCATGCCAAAAAATATAATTTAATAAAGATATAGTGTTTTAAAAAGAACAAGGGTATGAAAATAGGGAAGCCGGACGAAACCGCTGAAAGGTTAATGCACTTTCCGAGAATCTCTTAAAGTTTGGTTCTCACAATTTTTTCTGCACCTCCTGCCATTATTCGTCTCGTCTACTCTCCCAGCTATGTAGATTAGCAATCTCGTGAACCGCTAGATTTTTTTTTTTGTTCCGAACAAGCCATTCCTGAAAAAAGTCTGAAAGAACCATCAGCCACGGTTGCTCCAAAGTCGAAACAACTACTTGAGTGACAAGCGAGCTCGTCAACCAATCTACTCTGAGTACCTGCTTAGCGATGGAGTTGAAAGCAACGCTTCTACCACGATTTTTATGTACCTCTATAGTTCGGAAACAAGCACTTCCGCTGCTAAAACAAAGAAGTTGTAATTTGTGTGGCAGTGTGCCAATAAAACGTCGAGCAGTTTGTTGAACTGTGCCGGCTACCACAACAACCTGCCAGCAGAAACTCGGGAAACTACAAAATGTTTGACATGCAAATTACTGAAGGCCAGCAATGTGAAGAGAAAGGTGTGTGCCGGTAAACACAAACAAGAAACGTGCGGCGTATACATACTTATGTATATGAAAGTATAAATGAATATGCATTTACGTAATTAATGAGTACGAATCGATGTGACGCCACTTTTGGCAATTTCGTAAGACGGAAGCGCACAAAATGCGCAAACGGAAGTTCTGCGAGTCGAGTAAACGACGCTGCTGTGAAAGTCATAAGTAAATAAGTTCGCATAAATATGCTAATCGAACGCCCGATTTAATTAGGAAATTGTTAGAAACAACAACAAATCTTCAGTATTTGTGTAAGCGGCGCTGTGGGGCGAGTGGCAATGTTGAACAATTTGATTTAATATCCGCTACAAGCACTTTCTTCCGCCAGCAACACTCGGCGCACGAATTAAAAGTTCCGTTGCAGCACAGCTGTGGAAAGCGGAAGCGATAAATGCTTCGTCGCCAAACGGAATGGACAAGCTGCGAAGAGAATTTAGTAGAGTAGGCCTGTGGCGTTGACAGCGGACACTGAAGAATGGAGGCAAGGCATGGCAGAAGTAAGAACGAACTTTGATATTCTCAATCACCTCGGTTAGCGGCATTATCGATTAAAAATAGGACTAAGAATAGGAGCATATTTTATGACCAGCACCTGAACATGCAATAAGCGGACTTTTGAAAATTTTATTGACGTTGAATTTCTAATTTGTGTGGAAACTTGCCTCTCACCTGCCGCGTCATATTCTATGACAACAAATATTTCTGTGTTGACACTAATAATTCTATTTATTCGTCAACATGTAATCGAGAGCTCGGCAAACCAAATTAAGCATGCCAGTATCACATGTCATTTCGTTTGAAATTGTTCTCAGTGTTGACACTTCGATTTTGAGGATATGGCAAAGCTATAAATATTTACTCGACAGTAAGCATTCAAATAATGTAGACAGGTGGATCATTGTACTGAGTAATGAATAAATAATTTTAACAACTTTTTCTCTGCAATGTTCCAACGCATTGACGTAAGGCGCGATAACTGTTTATGGGTATATGCAAAGTGAAACAAATTAAGAGCGATAAAATGTGTGGCTTATT
The DNA here is from genome assembly GCA_027475135.1 of Bactrocera correcta. Taxonomy (NCBI): domain Eukaryota; kingdom Metazoa; phylum Arthropoda; class Insecta; order Diptera; family Tephritidae; genus Bactrocera; species Bactrocera correcta. The sequence continues at coordinate 81,907,477 of CM050325.1, read as the reverse complement.
TTATAATGTAAAGAATGTGATTTCTAGAAGAGATAGAGAACACTTTTTGAAATCGTGTTATATGGACAGTAGGTTGTGGTCCGAATACATATAAGAAAAATGCTATGCGGTAGGTCGGCTCCAGGGATATGTGTTTTCACCTAAAAATGGGTGGCACTACATCCATCGTCCCTTTCTGACCTCGACAGTGCTTTAAGGGGGTATTCTAGTCTAGAAATTAAAAAAAAAAAAGATTTTTTTTTAATTTTCAAAGTTTAACTTTTCAAGAATATGTGTACAAGAGAATTTTTCAAAATTCAAATTATTTTCGGAGATATAGGCATTTTTCAGACCCGGCATCCAAACTGGTTCGGCCGGAACGCGAAACTTTAAACGCGTTTTTCTCAAAACTGACTTTTTCGGAACGATACCTACGATTTCTCAGGTGCTACTGGACCGATTTACTTGAAATTTTTATAGAGTCTTCTTTATAGGCTTGTTTACGTTTGGAACTAGACCCATCCCCAAATTTTTATTTTTATTATTTTTTAAAAATTCGAAATATGTCAGAAAAAGTGATCCACAAAAACCTTTTTTTTTTAGGCAGTCGCCATTTAGTGAAACAATTTTTTCCCCACTTTTTCGTAGTTCCGGCCATTGCGACATTATTCTAGATTAATAATATTTTTTTCTTTTTGGTTTCAGATTACTAGGAGGGTTGAAATCATGGATATTGTCACGTGAATATTTTTAGAAACCCCCCACTACGTCAGCTCATAATTTTTGAAATTTTTTACTTTTTTAGTTTTTAATTTTGTTCTCTACTCTTCAAAAACTAATAAATAACTTATAAAAAAATGGATGGTAAAAATATTAATTGCCTTTTTTTACGACACTTTAAAAATTACCTGAAATTCATGCTTCTAGACTAGAATACCCCCTTAATGGTAAAGTACTTTGATACGATCTCGGTGGTAAAATTTTATGTCTCTGGCGTAATTAGGCATTGATTTTTCGCGTTTTGACTAGTTTTGAGCAGTACCGTTATATGGAGAGTGAGCGGGGTTATGTTCCGATTTAATCCATTGCACTCTGTCGGTAGGATATCATATGACTTGTTGTTACTTTAGTGATTTAGGAGATATGTTGTTATCAGAGGGCGGGCCACGCCCACTTTTTTCAAAATTTTCCAAGTGGCTCTTGCTGATGCGATCGCCTTTGCCAAATTACAGTTTTATATCTTCATTTTGTGCGTAATTATGTCACTTTATATGCTTTCGGTTAATGGCGATTTGTGGGCGTGGCATTGGTCCGATCGCGACCATCTACGAACTGGTATTTTTGTTTACTACAAAGCCGGCCTACCAAGTTTCCTCCACATATCTCAATTTTTACGACGGAAGGAGGGAAGGTTGGAGGGACGGGCAGATAGACCGTCACCCGGATTTCAACTCATCATGTATATTTATGTATATAACCCTATATTTATCTCGCTTAATTTTAGGTGATGCATACAGCCGTTAGGTGAACAAAACTATAACTAAAAAAAAATATACAAAAAAAAATAAAAAATAAAAAAAAAAATATTTGGGGTAAAATGTATGGATTCTTGTTCTTGTAATAGTCCTAGTCCTTGTTCTTAGATAAACGAAGTGATTATGAGCATTATCGTATGTGTCATTATTTAGCGAGTATTCCTTTTACTCACTTACCCTCGGTAACTTGCCGGGGACTACCGAGGGGTGAAGGTGCAAGCAACTAAGCAGACACAGTAAATTATTTCAGTGAAAATTATTCGGATACGAAGACCCTACAAACCCTACTTTTTAGAAAAGCAGGTATCAGAAAATTATTCCGTTTTTTTTTTAAAGCAAAACACGAATTTGCTTTTAGTCGCAAGAGAAACATTAAAAACTTACTTGGAGTTGAAGTAGATGTGTTCTTAAAACGAATATTCTTACCTAAAAAGAAAGAAAGAAAAATAACATTAAAATATTGACTTTCATTATTTATAAGTAAGATTTTAGAAAGAATATAAAAATGCAATTAAAAATCTGTAAAGCAACCGCGTGGCTTTGCTTCAACTCTTCTAAAGCACAGAGCGCAAATAAGCGAGTTTAGTACTTCCATAAAAACGCGCAGCAAAACTGTAAACTTCACAAGTACTCCTCGTAAAACAAAGCATTAAACAGTAATTAACGCAACAGGTGACACGCCACGTGACATAAAACCGAGCAAAACCCACAGAGGCACAAATAGTCGTCGCCGCAACTTTTACTAGCAACAATTACACTAACAGCAACAACAGCACTAATAATTAAACTGAGGCGGCCACATGCATATGTATGTCTATTTTTACAAAAAATTAAGTGGAAGCGAAAAAATACGCAATCAACAACAACAACAACTGCACAAAGAGAAAACTATGAATGTTTTTATGTGAATTTTATGCGAGCATTTGGCGAAAAAAGAAATCCATTCATTTGACATAATTATGCGAAAGTAAACTAAATAGGCAACGAGAATAGAAAGAAACAACAACAAGTGAATAGAGAACGCAAAGACGACAAAACGCCGAGGAAATCAAGTAAATTGATTATGAATAAAAAGCGTGATGATAAAAGCGCTCGCAAAGCGCTTAAATTGCGGCAAAAATATTAAGTAGAAGTCAAAGAAAATAACAACAAAAGAGAAAAGGAAAAAGTCAAAACAAACCCGAGTAAACACGATAGCATTCTCATATTTTTCGCATTATTCACTGGCGTTAGCAAAATTTTCTATTTTTGTTGCGCTTTTGTTGGCAGACTTGTTTGGCATGAAAATATTTGTGTTTTGCGTTTTGCGTTTGCAGCCACCACTAACCCAGTGTAGTGTGAACAAACGAAGCTGATTTTGGCGTCGAAAGCGCAGATTTCGTGAGACACGGCGCCATAGCTGCTGTGTGCATGCGCATGTGTGGCTGCACGGCACTTCATTAATTGCATATGAAACTATCGGTAAGGCACTGAGACAACGGTGAAATGGCCTAATAGCGGTGATTTAAGACCGCAAGCGTCGGAAACATGCAACAACAAAATGGTTTTGAGATGTCGCTGCTTGGTGTGCGGCTGAGTGTGAAAGGCAGCCATGAAATAAGATAAATATTCAAAAATTAAATACCAATTAGTCAGCGTTAATTACTAGAAAAGAATGATTTGCAGCAGTTTTCGTGAGAAAACTGGAGGAACGGAAGACGCGCGGAGAATAACAAATCGGTTAATTACACAAATAGAACAGTTGCAATGACACGCCAATAGAAAGCGGAGCGAGTCAGCAGACGCGCTGCCACTAATTCTATTTACAGTTATGGAAATGTGAACCTAAAGTAGATTAGTGTACACAAAACCTATCAGCGTGTAGTGCAGAATGCCTAGTTTAACTAGTGAAAACGTTATTTTAATTGCAGGGAAAAAGAGGGACAGAGTAAGTGACTTATAGAGTGTACTGTCAGTAACATCACCAGAAATTCTAAAAAAATAAAGAAAGTTTTATATAAATCTATCACATTCAATTCAACAAAGCTGAAGGCAATGTCGCTGTTCTGTTATCTTTTTCTTCTTTTTTTATTGGCGTAGGCACCGCTGCCGCGATCATAGCCGAGTTTACAACAGAGCGCCGGAAGTTCTTTCATTTCGCTGCTTGGCGCCAATTGGAGATTCCTAGTGTGACCAGGTCCTTCGACACCTGCTCTTTCCAACAGAGTGGAGGTCTTCGTCAGTCTTTGCTTCCATCGGCCGGTACTGCACCGAACACTCTCAGAGCTGGAGTGTTTTTGTCTATTCGGACGACATGATCTAGCTAGCGTATCCGCTGTCTTTTAATTCGCTGAACTAAGTCAATATCGAATACTCTCAGAGCTGGAGTGCTGGAGACTGCGTTCTTCGCCGTTGTCAATGCGCAAAAGACCATAAATCTTCCTTGCTTTCGAAAATTCGTAACACCGACTCAATAGATTTTGTCATCGTCCACACCTCTGCACCGTATAGCAGGACGATATGCCCGACGATTGGAATTGTAGTCTACTCTACTCGATCCACAAAAAGCGCGACCCCACTATCTGGATCAACTACCGTAGGATAAGCCTCCGCAACATCGCATATAAGATTCTATTGTCGGTAGTGTATGAAGATTTAAAGCCCATTGTCAACCAACTGATTGGATCTTATCAATGTGGCTTTAGGCCTGGGAAATCAACAATTGACCAGATATTCACCATTTGCTGAATCTTGGAAAAGATCAGTGAAAAGAGGATCGACACACATCACCTCTTCGACGATTTCAAATCTGCTTTTGACAACACGAGAAGGAACTGCCTTTATGCCGCGATGTCTGAATTTGGTATCTCAGCAAAACTAATACGGCTATGTAAACTGACGTTGAGCAATACCAAAAGCTCCGTCAAGATCGGGAAGGGCTTTCCGAGCCGTTCGATACCAAACGAGGTTTCAGACAAGAGGTCTACCTATCATCGACTTCATCAATCTGGAACTCTAGAAGAAAATAAATAGAGCTACAGAGCCAAATAGAGGAGGTACCATCTTCTAGTTATAAAAGTGTACAGCTGCTGGCGTACGCCGATGGTATTGGCCTCAACAACCGCGCCGTAATTTCTATTTTCTCCAGACTGGATAAGCAAGCGAAGCAAATGGGTCTAGTAGTGAATGAGGGTATGACGAAACATGTCCAATTTGGTTATTACTATACCTAAAATTGTTGCTGACGTCGTTTCAGCAACCTCTAACAATATTGGAGTTAAGAAGAAATATAATTTTGTAAGCGGTTTGATACCCAAAAACCCTGCACTCTTTGATTAGTGATTTGTCAGAGAACATCAAACTTCCAAAAATAAAATAAATATAATATAAATCAAAATAAAAAGTATACAACAAGATTACTAATACATAATTGTACAAAAATAATAAATTACAATGTAAAGAAAGAAATAAAAATAAATTAGAAAAATAAATATTCATGTGAAAAGATAAAAAAAAAATGATTTTAAACACAAATATTTAATTTTAGAATTCAAATGGCAAAACTGCCAACACACGACAACAACATCAATTACTCGTAAATAGCAGTGCGGTGGGCTATCGTCGAAAACCGCAAAGAAAAAATCAAATCGTGAATCATCGGCACTTAGCACCAAAACGCGACAGAGGCACAGAGTTGCTGGGATTGCGGTCAACAATTGAGTTACAGCTGGAAGAGCTGAGTAACGAAGGGGACAGAGGAGAAAAAAAAAAATGATGTACACAGCTGAGGCTGGCGACTGACATCATTGACGCTTGGTTTGTATCATCTTCGTATAAAAATGAAAATTATAAATTAAAAGATGTTTTACAAAAGTTAACAGAGAAAAAATGACCGAAGAAGTAAACTACAATGACCTCAAAGCACAGACAAAGGCCAAGCAAGTGGCGGCAAATGAAGTTCAATTTTGTCTGATTTAAACATTTTCTTAGTTTTGGTTTTTCTTTATTTTTTATTTAATATTTTTTTTGGTTTTGTATTTTTGTTGTTGTTTTTGAAATTTTTTGTTGTAGTTTTTTTATATTTTTTTTTGTTTTTTATTTTTTTTTTGTTTTTGTATTTTTTGTTGTTGTTTTTGAAATTTTTTGTTGTAGTTTTTTATTTTTTGTTGTTGTCTTTTAGCCTTTTTATTTTTGTCGTTGTTTTTTTTACCTTTTTATTTTTGTTGTTGTTTTCGAAGTTTTTGTTGTTATTTTTGAATTTTTGTTTTCATATATTTTTCACAAATTTTCTCAATGGAAACTTCCGACTGGCGTCTGTCATAAATCTGTTTAATTTGTGCGCGGTGTGGCCACTTTTTTGGAGACAGCCATATTTTTAGCACGGATACACGCGCTGTGATCGCTCGCCTTGCGCTGGACCGTGAGTGATGAGCGCGAGTGTTCTTGAACTTGAAAACACACACAACTGCACATATACATGCATATGCATGAATTCGTGTGTTTACTCAGAATAATATTGTGCGCAGCAACAACAACTACTTCAAACACGAACATAGTGAAAGTAAACCGGCGATATCAAAGCTCATTCGTGAAAATGCTTGTTGAATTTTAGTATTTCCAAATTTTTTCAAACTTTAAAGAATTTTCCAACCGAATTTAGACTTTTGCAGCAGCGAACTGGAATTCCCGCTGAGCGTGCCAATAATTTTTGCATTTATTTGTTGGAGCATGGGGACATGGCAGCGGCGGCGGGGTGGCGCAGCAGCAGCTAACACCTGCTGAGCAACTGAAGTAAAGATCATAGAAAAATATTCTACACAAAAACAAAAACTTTTGACTGCTTTGTCTTATTGCCAAATGAATGAAAATTTAATAATTTTATTTCATCAAAAGTTATTTGGCATTTTGTGAAGCAAAATTGTGGCTTTGTCTTTCTGCTTGCAGTCAAAAGAAATTTTAGCTGATTTTCCTTTGAAATTATTTAATACATATTTTTGTGTTTTCGTAATTTTATGACTGAAATGTCGCTACGAAAGGCAAAATATGATTTATGTTCGTGGTTTTGCACCAACACAAATGCACTTTACACACACACACACACGCGCAGCATGAATAACTTTTGCTGCTTCGCTTTTGCGTTGGAATTTCGTTGGCAAATAGAGAGTCAAGAGAATGCGAAAGGCGAAAAACGAAAAACGAGGCTAAAACTATTTGGAATATTTCAAATATTTGCACACTGCTGTACTTACAGCCGCGATAAGATTAAATTGCGCTCCAAGTGAAATGCCGCTTATGGAAAAGCCAGCGGCGCTTTGTAGTGCGGCAAACTTTTGGCGCGTCGAGCAGCATAAGGAAATTATGACAGCGTTGCACAATCGCCCAAACAAAGGAATATGGAAGATACTCACATGTGAGTGAGTCTGAGCAGCACGGCGCGGGATTACAAAGTTCAGCACTAATCATTGTAAAACTTGTTTGTGTCACTCCGCTGGCACACACACGCACACACACTTGCCCGGACTGCTCATAAACTTCAATTGCTGTCAATTATTGGCGCGACGGGTCCATTAGAGCACGAGGTGAACGAAACAGTAGGCTCTAAACGGCTGATGAGCACCTACTCACATTTGTATGTATCCACATATGTACTTAGTATGTGTGCGTGTGTGAAAATGGTTAGACAACATACATACATATGTATGCTTAAAGGAAAAATTGGATAAAGTGGCAAACCGGTTTCGGTTGCATTGCGGAAAATTGTAATGGATACCTAATTCACACAGCCATACAAGCATACATACGTACATAAATACTAGATACATATGTATGTACATACATACATAGATCCATAAGGTATTTGGCAAAATAGTCGCACCGACTAAACTGGTGTGCTTATAAAACAAGGCAAAACATAGTCATTTGCTCCAAAGACGTTTCGTCTCAAGCAACAACAAACAAAGCCAAAACATTAGTCACACTTCGTCATGATTTTGTGCGAGTATAATCGGCTGTGGCGCGCGGAGCAGACGCGACTAGCAGATACATGACTTGTCTAGGTGCCGTTTGATGCGAGACGACAACGACAGTTATTCGTAACTTGTGTGGCGATCATCGATGACTCAATGCTTTACGAATTTTTTGCGACGTTGTCATTACGAAGGTGATTTTGTGGAATTTATGTAGAAATCAGAGGTATTTGTGATATTATTTTTTTGATTTTGACTTCGCTGAATGTGAATACATATGTATGTAGTTGTAATTCCGTTTACATTGAACACAGGTGAGGTTAGGATTAATATGTATGAAAGGCAAACATATTCGATTCAAAACTCATCACATTTAAGCTCAAAAAAATATATACTCACTTAATCAGTCACAGAATTAATTTTTCTTGCGCAAATCTTTAGAAGAATATATTTTCTTTAGCTCTTCAGCTAACAAAACAACAGGTGATCCAAGTAGAGGTACATTTTTTAATAGTCTGTTATTTTTGAACTCGAAATCTTAAATTGAAACCGTACAAAATACAGCTGGTACAAGAACTGCAGCCGCTCGACCTTTCCAAACGACATAGCTTACCTCTATGGGCTCTTAAAAAGCTCAAATAAGATCCGACGTTTTCCAGCCAAAATTTTTTTTTAGCAATGAGGCACATTTCTGGCTCAATAGGTATGTAAACAAGCAATATTGCTGCATTTGGGAAGAGACTGCAACTTGAAGAGATTTAAGAGCTACCATTTCATCCAGGAAAAAACCAACGGTTTGCTGTGGTTTGTGGACCCATGGAATCAACGGTCCATATTTCTACATAAATGATGCCGGTGAAAACGGTCAATAACGACCGTTTTAGTGCCATGATAAGCGACTGTTTGATGCCTGAAATTGAAGCTCATGATCTCGGCCACATTGGGTTGGACGGCGCCACTTCCCACGCATTGCATCAATCAATGGATTTATTGAGAAACACTTCGGTGAGCAGATAGTTTAACGGTTTGGCCGGTCGATTGGCCACCAAAATCGTGTGATATCACACCGTTAAACTTCTCCCTGTGGGAATATGTAAAGTTTGAAGTCTATGCGGACAATCCCGCTTCGATTCAGGCCTGGGAGAGAACATTACGCATTTTATTCGGCAGTTATTAGTCGAAATGCTCCACCGTTTCGTTGAAAATTGGGCCATCTGAGACGTAGCCGCGGTCAACAGTTGGAAAGAGATGATCATCAAAAAGTACATGCCACTGAATGTTCTTTCGAATGATAATAAACATTTCCCAGTAAATTTGAAGTGTGTGCATTATTTCTTTAAAAAAGTAGGGAACCTCGAAATGGATCACCCTTTACCATTGGGAAATTGTCTACTCTATCTGAGAAAGGGGAATCGCCGAACAATTTATTGTCTTCCTCCATATCAGGATTTGATAACGAAAAGGAATCCACGATTGAATAAAATATGAGTCTCTTAAGGCTAAAAAGTGGCGTCAGACAAGAAAAGCAGTCATAAAATTAAATTTCAAAAACTAACTTGATGAGGTTTTTATTTTTATTTGCGTTCGTGCGTACACCTTCATTCATGTACGAGTACGCCTACGCAAGAGTTGTTGGGGTGTTCCGTTTTATACACATACACGCATAGAGCTCTAATTCGCATATCAAAGTCCGCGATTTGCGAATATTTTTTTCTTTTTTTTCAACTTATGCTAAATTTTGTAGACAAAAGTGAAAACAAACACTCAAACCCCGGTGCAATTTGTAAATCATTCAAAGGTAACAGTGTTGTGTGAAATTTCAATGGAGCCACGAAAATATTGGAGGAAGTGAGCACTGAGCGCGGCTGAGGGCACCGAAACCAGCGGAGCATTCACGACTAGTGAGCATTTGAATATTTCGCTGTGAATAGATAAATGGAAGGTGTCGTCGTCTCGCCAGCAACCAGCGTTTGTGTTAGACTAGAATAGCAACAACAAGGCAGGCACACCTGTTGGCTGCGAGGTGCGGCCATCGGCGGATGTCAGTTGGTGGCGCATTTAGTGTAGCGCGCTTACACACTCCCAAACAATTACGCCGCGACAAAACACGGGCTGCTGCCGCTGCTGGCACACACATCGCTGTCGGCAGCAGCATCAAAGCATTCGCGAGCACACCGACGTGCTCACATTCATATGGAAGTGCAGTGAGGCGTAATAGACGATTTTCAGAAAGTAATACCGTACAGCTTACCGAACGAGGTTTATACAGGGCATGTGTGGCAAAATATTTACAAAGGTCAATTGAAAAGTCCCCGGCCTGACACATAGATGGCGCTACTATATTTAAATCCATATGATTCTCTTGTTTGCTTCACCTTCAAAAGGTGAATGAATAAATTTGACAGCTTGGAACATTAGTTAGTGAAACAGTTTTTAGTACTGTGAAGAAAATGTATTAAAAGGTATTGCGCGTGTTGATAAGAGATTGCTTTTTGTTTAGAAAAATTTAGTTGAAAAAAAGTTGAAGTTAAAGTTGACTTAATGACGAGTTGGCGGACACTACCTCACCAAAATCAACCATTTAGGATTCGTATTCTAAGTTGAATTGATATGATGAAATTAGCACCGAATACGGTGAACGCAATGGACGCCGACAGAGGTTATTACCGACTAAAACGACGGAAAAAAGTCCACAAAAAAATATTTGGATGACCGGAAAGGGAAGTTGTTCGAGATAGCTCTACTCTTAGCATATCAACTGAGAAAGCAAATTGCGTGAAACGCGAGCCCACTTTTCATTAAAAAACAACGACGAATTGATGATTCGGAGCAATGTTTGGAGATATTCAAGCGTAATAAACCGGAGCTTTTGCGTCGCTTTGTGACAATGGATGCAACAAGGATCCATCATTTCACTCCGAAGTCCAATCGACAGTCATCCGAGAGGACTGCACACGATTCACCCGTCCCAAAGCGTGCAAAAACGCAACGGCAGTCGGCTGACAAGGTTATGATGGAGTCTGTACTTTTTCTATTGACTATCTTGTAAGAGAAGGACAGCAACTATTATAAAGCGTTAGTAAGCCTTTTGAAGGAAACCCCGAAATCGGAAATCAAGAAAAGCAATATGCTGTTTCACACAGAAAATGCACCGTTTTTCACAAGTCGGTGAAAAAGCTGTCAAAAATCCATTAATTAGGCTTCGAATTGCTACCGCATCCACCGTATTCTCCAGATCTGGCCCCAGTGACTATTCTCAGTTCTCAAAAGAATGCTCGCTGGGAAGAGATTATCGTCGAATGATGAGGTGTTCGCCGAAACTAAGGCCTATTTTGAAATAAAGTATATACAAGTTGTACTACAAAACTGGTATTGAAGAGTTGCGTAGTCGCTAAAATGAGTTTATCACCCTTGAAGGGAACGATGTTGAATAGAAAAAATTAATTTTGCCACAAAAAATTGTTTTACTATGGTAGGCCGGGGACTTTTCAATTGACCATTTAGATATTCGTAATCATATGTGTGTATTTCGTCTAATTATGGTTTTTTGATGAAAAAAATGCACAAAAAGTATAATCTGTATTTTTGGGCAATATTAAGGATAAGTGTATTAAAAAAATCGATTTTTGGGAATTAAAAAATCAAAAATTGACAAAATTCACTTTTACTCAATTTTTTGTCGGTTTTTAGTTTAACAAAGATCGACTGATTCTGAATAAAAATGAACGGTTTAGTTTTAGAAGGCTGTCACTCAAAAGCTATTGGAGTTGCCGTTTCAAAAATGGCACAGCTAGTGCTAATTGAACTTGTTGTTGTTTTAAAATTTTAGTGTATACTTTTTAACGGTACAACCTATCGGTGTAAGAGAAAATAATAATGAAAAAATTTTGATTTTTTTTTTTAATTTCACACTGGCCTTAAAAACGTCTCAAAAAATGTTTAAAACCAATTTATTTTGTGAATCATTGCAAAACGAAGTCCCAAGGAATATTTAACAAAAAAACTGAGTTGGATATAAAGCGAGTCAGTCAATAACAGCTCTTATTTTAAAGTTATTTTATTTATTTTTTTTATGCGAAGGAAATCACGACTTCATGAAGATGCGTAAATATATATTTCTGTATATTTGTAAATTTGTATATCGAAGGAGAATATAAATGAGAATTAGAAAGACAAAATGCTCTATTTGGGCGCTTGTGTAATATTTTACTGAAATTTACAATTTTGTCAGGAAGTCTAAAGGAAACAATAAACAAACGCAAATAACGAAAAACGACGAATTTTATTCGCCTTTGTTAGAAAAGCAAGAGATGTCCTTTCGCCTGTGCCATATTTCGCCTGCTGAACATGCTTCAAATAAACATTAGACTCAACTTTGAAACAAAAGCCCAATCAAATAAGAGAGATGTCAACTTCTACAACATAATACCGAGTTTTAATGTATTCGAAAAGTATTTTGGCAGCAGCGTTGCCCAAAACAGAAAAGCCGAATATGAATATGTGTGCAGACACACACACACACACACATATGCACTCCTAACCCATTCAAAGTAGAATGCTAAACGAAAAATTGCTGCTAAGCCTTAAATTGAATTGATATGAGAGCACAAAAAATGTTGCCAAACAGTTGAAAGTCATGTGATGACAACAACAACAAGGCAACTCGACGTTACAAAGCGCGTCCTTAATTCTTAACTTTGGCTTTGGCTACTTGTACACGAACAAGCACGAGCACATACGGCGCGGCACGGCATTGACATGAGCCGACACTGTGGCACTCAAGTGTGGGGTAGCATACACAAGATGGAGGCACGAGGCAGGATGGAGCGGCACACAAGTGAGGGAATATTGTTCATGTCCATACAAAGGCTGACAGTCAGCAGTGAGGACACTATTAGCAGCCAGCCGAAGCACAAACAAATGATAAAAATAGACGGACCGAGGGATAGGCGGACGGACGGACTTATAGTTAAATCGACTGCAGGGCATTTCATAGGCTACATACACACATACATATGTATATATTAATAGTTATATGGATATATGTGCGCATATGTGAGTGCGTGTGTGTGGCTACACAAATATTAGTGGCGACGTTTGGCCGTTGGACGTGCTTTGTTTCAGAATGTGCACAGATGCCTGCATTGTTCGCCTGACAACAGTTGCACCACCAATAACAACCAACTCTATCATAAAGTTAGAAAAATTGTTGCACACACACATACACATATGTTTGAACATGCATACATATGAAAATTCATTTATAGAAATATAGAATTCGTTGTTTAAAGTACGCCTGTGCTTTGCCTTGAACAATGCAGCACAATGCGAGTCCAAAGCCGACGACCGACGACACATAGTGAGTGCTACCATTTTCTACAGCCAACCGAACAGCGAGCTCCGTTTTTACATAAATCGTATGCCTTGTATATTTATTCGTACACAGGCTGATAAAGTTTGAGTCCACATGTACGAGAAATCATGAAATAATAGTGGTAATAAACAAGCAGTGGCCGATTCAGACCGAGCTCTTCGGCTACATTAATCAAGGATCCATAATCAATGCTAAATTGAACGAAATATGACAGGGATGTGATATGTATGTATATTATTTAATATCTACTCAATTAGGTACGAAGTACAAATTTTGTCCGGAAAGTAATACGACTGATTTTCTTCCGTCGCGATTGTGCTTCGGAGCGTGCTCACACCGACTGGATTCGGTAGAGGGCGTTCCTAGGCAACGAAGGAGCGGCTGGTCAGTTGTCTCCGACCTGGAGGGTCAGGACAAACATTTTCGCGTGACGTGTTTCTGTGAGTGCTGCAAGCCGAACATACAGCGTTCGTTATAGCAGAGGCACGCGATTAAAATCTGTGTGAAACTCAGTAAATCTGCGACCGAGACCTTATAGAATCAAGCAGGTTTACCCAGATGTTGCTTTAGCAAGAATTGGTGCGTTTCGGTGACCCCAGACCTTTTTGGAAAGCCGGGAAGAAGTCGCTGATAACCTCGCCCAAAAACGGGAAGAATGAGCAAATCCAAAATGAAAACGATGCTGATTGTCTTTTTTGACAACAAAGGCATTGTCCACCATTTGTTCCTACAGGACAAACAGTCAACACCAAGTTTTACGTGGAAGTCCTTAACAGACTCAAGTAAAGAGTCATTCGAAAGTTGGACCATGACAACCCCCCTCCTCACATCGCAATTCCTGTGAACAGCTACCTAATCAGGGCCGGCATCCCAACGCTTCCGCAACCGCCCTATAGCCCAGATGTGCCCCGGACTTTTTTGATTCCTTGCCCGAAAGGCAAGCATTTTGAGACGACAGAGGGGATCAAAGGAGCATGCACCTCGGTTCTTAAGGCTTTCCCGAAGAATGCCTTCCGTGACGCCTTCAATAATTGCAAATCGCGCTGGCAGCGCTGCATCGACGCAGAATAGATCAGTTCTGTTTAGTTCTACTTTTTCTTTGTACATTTGGTGTCGTACAAATGCAAGCAAATCAGCACTGATGTTGCACCGATGTCTTATGTGATGACAAAACTACAAAGCCTGAGTCTGATACCACAAAGTCTGCCGTCAAATCCACATATTTCTGAATTACTATGCACATATATATGTAGCATTCCAGGATTATGCTTCGGCAAGCGTGTTATTACGCATATGTGTGTGGAGTTCGTGGGTGAATTCATAAACCGCAGCGCGTTGGATGCCAACACTTTTTATTGTGGCGATTACATTGTAATGCGAATTTTATTGAATTTCTGCTCACAGGAAAATGACAGCAATGTGACAAACCATTTGCCGTCGTCTCTTTCCGGAGACAAGAGAAGCTCGGGACGTTAAACTGAGGGAACAGCGAGCGCGCGAAGTGCAAAGAAAACGGAAGACAAAAGGAGCCACGGGCCCCCGCTTAGCGCGAGCGAAGTGCGGGTGGAGGAGCTGCTGCTTCCGCTGTGTCACGCTGGCTGACGAGCAAGATTTTTCAATTGTCGAAAGTGTCAGAAATTCCATGTTCAAATTTGCCCGGCGCAGAGCAGCGCATTTTGCGTAATTCAATTTAACCAACGCCATTTCAGCGACTTAACGCTATGGAAGAAATATGCTGCAATTTCTGCCGTTACATTCTACTCAAGCAATTTACATGGACTTTACTTCGAATTTCTCTAAGTTTTATGTAATTTTAAGAAATTGTGTGGATTTTCTTTGCTTCGCTTCTTTACATTGCGTCAGTTTAAATTAATTTGGAAAACCAGTCACGTCGCTACAATGAATTTGGAATTGAATAAACCGGGGTGCTTCGGGCCACGAAGAGGAGTGCAAGGAATAAAATGTTTTGCACAAAGTTCCCTTTTACTTTGCTGCATACTTTTTTGTCTGTTCTTCTACTTTCTTTTATTTTCGAGAGCATTCTTTTTCTCTGATTTTTGTTTTCGTGTTCAATTAGTTGATTTTGTTTTGTTGTTGTTACGCAACCGGGTGCAATTAAAGCGTAATCAATCGTCCGAAAGCAATCAATGGACGCATACCAAATCTAGCTATAAACATGTATGTACACATGTATATTTGTATATGTATAGTATATAACTGTAATTACTGGTCGTATTAAGATCGTAGATTACGGTTAGCTGCGCTAAACTGTTGTAATCTGGCACAAAACTACTCGATCGTAAGTTCATACACGAACGAAGCTACAAACTTAGAAATTACATAATTACTCGTAAGTCACGTCTTCACGTTTCGTGTGCAGGCTATAAAAAGTAAAATCAAAAGTATCGGGTAGAAACATTTTGCGAAGTTTGGAATTGAAATTCAATCAAGTGACGACGTTTTAGTAAATTAAAAATTTTGTATGCCTATTGATTGATTATAAAACGAGGAATGCACCGCGACCTTAGGTCTATTGTGCCCTCTCGTAAATCACAAAGAATTACATAGGAAGCGATGTGATTCCTATTTGAAAACATGGATTCGAGAACCTTAATCCTGCGTCTACAAACTGATGTACAGTCGATTAGCAGGTGTTCTGGTGTTCCAGGCTTCCTGTCGCAGAACCGTCAATTTACGCAGGAAGATAGATCCATGTTGTGTAAATGCTTCTTCAGCTTGCAGTGTAAAATGCAAACAGTAGTTTGAGTTTATCCTTATTGAGGCAGAAATATGATTAGCAGCATGCCACGTAGTGGTTGCCAATGCCTCGCCTTGCCTATTCCTTCTTCCTCGCGGAGCAATTCTTTTAGGTATAGGAACCCATGAAAGGTTCAGGTCCTACCATGTTAGTAGAAGCTGCGGAGCGGGCGAGCTCATCAGCTAGTTCGTTACCGGCTATACCTTGGTGACCGGGCACCCGGATGAGATACACATGGTTGCCTTCGGGCGTTCTCTACACTCCTGCACCAGTAGCGATTTGATCTCGTGGGAGGTGACTGCTTTTAGTGCCGATTGACTATCGCTAAGTTTGGTTATGCACTCATTGCGATAGTTGCGTTGGAGGTTTATCTCTAATCACCGACTTATGGCATAGATATAAAGATCATATGGAGAGCTTAGTGTGTAGTCCTGCGACCCCTGCACCGATTGCCTTCAACGTTTTCGAGCCGTCAGTGTACCACTTGATCATACTATCCCTCTGCAGGAGCTCGAGAGTGGAATCGTTCCATTCAGCATTGCTACCAAGGGTAACCTTGAACCCTTTCGTGAAGTTAAACCTTTCGGTAATGCTGTCCCTTGGGAGAAGGGCTAATGGTATAGTACCACTTAACTCTTTCATCCGCTGGGACAAGATTACCTTACCTTTGCTACACAGTTCTGCCGTCATTTGCAGAAGTGTATACTTGGCTACCTGACCGATTACTAGATAAAGCCCAAGCATGCCTTCAAGTGCTACTGTCGGACAAATGCGCATTGCAGCTGACATACAGATACATGTTAGTCAATAGTTGGAGCCCTACCGAAGTCTGCGAAGCTTTTGAGGCCCAGGTCACTGCCTCATACATGATTATCAGTCGCACGATTATGGTGTACAATCATCAAACAATCTTTGGCTTGCAGCCCGAGGATTTTCCAGCCAGCCGCTGGCACACCATTAGTGTTTCTTCGCCTTAACCAAGGTCAACATGCTGCTTCCAGCGCATAGTGGAATCCAGCGCGAGACCAAGATATTTAATCATGTCGGTCATCTCTATCTCTCTGTCCCAAGCTTAAGATTCCTGAGGCCGGGATTTAGTGGTATATTTTGATATGTAACTTTATCTGCCCAGAGGTCTGAGTACGCTAGTTAGGAATGAATATGTCGGTAGATTTTTCGACAATTCCGTCAATCTTATTCAAGATATTGATTAGATAGGTTGGTAGAGTGTCTAGCTAACGACGACTTTAGAAGACCCATTGTGAAGCAGTTTACAACACAAAAACAAAGATCTCGAAATAGTCATTGGAATTAACACAATTAATTCTTCCCCACTTCTTTGCTCGCTTTTGTTTCGATAATTTGCTCAAATTAATTAAGATCTAATAAAATGCAAATAATTGCCTATTGAGTGGCGGAATTGTAGATTAATTGTAATTAATGACTTGAGCTGACCCTATTTTGCACACACATATTCACATGTATATGAGCTATTTAACTGATTTTCGGACATTATTTGGTTATTTCACAGGAATTTGTATAATTGAACTCACCATTAGCATTGGCAGCCGCCTCCTTGCCAGCCGCAGCTGGATTACAATGCAAGATATCCGAAAGGGATAGTGACGAAGCAATCAATTGACGTTTCTCCTCAAAATTCAAATAGTCCATGGAGTTGCTGCGCTGCGGCGTAACGGTAATCGTTACAGACTTCTGCATTTTGGCAACCACACACAATTGCTGCTGCGGATCCAACTCATCGACATCCTCCTCAGCAACCACACCACCGCTGCCATCGACCACCAACTGTGAATTCGGCAAGTTGGCCAGCTCCTGTGCCTGGTAGTGATTTAGAAATTGGAATGGTGAAGCATTCGTTTTGTGGCCCTCCAATATGGGCGCGCTCATGCTGCCGCCGCCACCACCGCCACCGCCCGCGCCGTTGCCAGCCGCGATGGCTGCCGAGTACGAAGGCGGCGACGTCACATTTATGGCTGGCGAGTTGCCCGTGGCCGCCGACAGCTGATAGCCGTTCTCATTGTTGATGGCCGCGACCAGTGTGGCCAAATTGTTGCGACTGTTGGTGGCGTTGGGCGGCTGGTGCTGATGCTGATGTTGCTGTGAGACGCTTGGCGGCGATTGTGACAGCTGCTGTTGCTGCTGCTGGAATTTGTGTTGCTGTTGCAATTGCTGCAGCAGCTGCTGCTGTTGATGCTGATGGTGCGGCAGGTATTGCAGCTGTGGCGATTGCGGCGGCGGCGGATACGCCGACTGTGACGAGTTCAACTTATTGCTGCGCATCGACATAGCGGCAGTTGTGTTGTTGTCGTCGTCTTACCACTGCTGTGTAGATTCTTAGCACTTTTAATTTGTTTTTATAATTTTTTTTTTATAGTTTCAAACTAATTATTGTGGTTCAGGTCATTTATGGGGCGTTTGAGCGGCGTAGCAATGCCCATAAGTACGCGACTTTCAATTTATATTGCACTTTGTGTTTGCTTATTGAATTATTTATGCGGTTTCTTTACTTTTCTTTTGATTGCTCAACGAACGCTTTCGTGACACGCGATGACCGTGTTCCTCCCACGCGCACTCACACAAGAACTCAGTGGAATTTTCTTCCTGTTCTGCGCAGGGTATTATTTATTTACGAAGCACTGGGGGGTGACGGAAGCATTTAGAGCAGCGCATCAATATTTATCGGCTCCTTCATCGCCTGGAGTGCTGTGACACTTTTTAATTGATAGTAAACACATGTAAACACTTTTATGGCCACTTTGCACGATATCTCGATTTATCACTCACTTTATTGATGGCTTCTTCACAGTTACACAATAAGACACACACTGACTTGCTCCTTATGTCATAACGCTAACTGAGAGGGGATGAGGAAATTATGTTATTTTCGTTTTCACTCATGAAAAAAACATAATTTGGCGTTGATTATGCTAACTTTCGGCTAACTTCGCATGTTTCACTTGATTATTAATTCTTAATTATACTTTATATTAATACTAACCAAATATGGCATTGAGGTTAGGTGCACTGAGGAATTGTGAAAAGAAAATCTGCACCCTCTTAACAAGGATTCTTGTGAGTTTCGCAATTAACAATTATATAAAGTAAACTAAATGGAAACAATAGAAACAAAGCTTGTGATTATTTAAAGGATTGAGCAATAAAATTTGCCCCTTTTTCTTTCCACTCACGACAAGACTAAATTGCCGTTTTCTCGTAGGCGCTTCAATCCACTCATTTGACTCCAAGTCTTTCAAGTGTCATCATACAAAACGCTTTCAATTATAGAAAAATTAACTGAAATCTCTTGATGCGTTCTTCAATGCATGCTCGCCCGGAATTTGCACAAAGCAAACAAAACAACCCCTAAAGATTGAAGCTCATAGGCTTTCTATGCAACCATAACTCTCCGCTTAATCAACGTTCTTAGCTGGCAAAGTATGTATGCACATATGTATAAACTCTATGTATGCCCACCAAAACCATGTCTTCACTTTGCTGGCTGTTTCGTATTGCGATTGCATTTAAAAATTTCAATTTCGGGAATGAGTAATTTCCATGTTTAAATTAAAAATGCGACGTACGAGTGCCGCTCTTAAGAGCAAAAGCACACTCGGCGGCTGTGGTGACGATATGCCTAATCATCTTGAACAACGGAAATGGCGCTCCTGCTCTCAAGTTGAAGAAAACATAGAAAAATTAATTGTTTTTAAATCTTCAAAGACTCTATATTATTTGAACCATATAAAAGTAATGTAGAGTTTAAAATTTTACGAGCAAACACAAAGCCATTGACATCGTTTGTTTTGTATGCCGCAAAATTTCTCGCCACTGTAGTAGCACAAGAGGATAGTTAAGGACATAAATTATTTTATGAAGCTCATTTTCTATGCATATTATTTCGCAGTGAATACGCAAACTGGTACGTTTAAAAAATTTAAGATGAGTCGTCCAGGATTCAGATCACGTTGTACCATTATTTGAAGGAACCACGTAAACTAGAGGCCAGACCATATGCAAGTCAAAGGTTGCAAACGCACAAAATGGCTGCAAACACAATTTACACACATTCATGGATAAATGGGTAGACAATTTCACCAGTTAACGGGCTTCTTCCAATAAGCTCTTGGTAATTTTAAGAACAATTTGAGCGTCTAATGAGCTTTATTGGTTGATGCCTGAATAGTGAGCACAGTAAACTCCCCAGCGCCCATAGCGTCGGATGTGATACGATGTAATTCTATGAATAAATGTTTATGATTTCTTCTTCTTCTTAATTGGCGTAGACACCGCTTACGCGATTATAGCCGAAGTTTTCATTGGGTATTTTTTTTTACGTGACGGGTCCCAAGCCTAGTGCACAACCCAATGTAGGAGATGTTTCGTTTTCTCACTTTAGCTCGCCTTAAAACGAATGTTCTTAGGCTAACCAGAGGATACTTAGCCAAAGACCGGAAGTCGTGAGCTGCTTGAGCCATATGAAAAAGAATCGTTTCTGGCCACTCCCAAGTGAATGGCGATCAGAGAACTTTTTTTTGTTTATGGTTTATGTTCATGGAATACGTTTGATGACGCGCCGACACACTGCGATCTTGGTAATGACGGAGTTGTGCTGATAGGCAACTATGGAAGAAAATCTCACAAAACATAAATATACAAAAGCTGTGGAATCAATGCAAAAAGGATTTCAGAAAAGTTTATTGGCCGAAAATCTAATTAGGAAGTAGGAGCAACATCTTATAGGAATTTTAACTCAACTCGAACTGAGGTATAGAATAACTTGGCGCATTTTACGTCGATACTTAAATTGAAAGCGTACAAAATGCAAGAACTGAAGCTACTTGACCTTCTCGCAGAGGATCCGTCGTTCTCGAGACAAAATCTTGTTCTGCGATGAGGCCCATTTCTGACTCAATGGTTATGAAGACAAGCAAAATTGCCGCCTTTAAGACAAAGAGCAACCTGAGCATTCATATTCATCCAGAAAAAAAAAACATTTTGGTGTAGTTTGTGGGCCGGTGGAATCATCGGTCCATATTCCTTCACAAATGATGCAAGTAAAAACGTAACCGTCCATGGCAACCGTTATCACGCCAACCGGCTAACCGACTATTTGATGCCTGAAATTGAAGCTCGTAAGCTCAACGACATTTGGATTCAAAAAGACGGCGCCACTTCCCATAAATCGCATCAATCGATGGATTTATTGAGTGAACACTCCGGTGAGCAGATAATTTCACATTTTGGGCCGATCGTTTGGCCACCAAAACCATGTGATATCACACCGTTAGACTTTTCCTGTGGGAATATTCTAAAGTCCATCAGAACAATGCCGCTTCGATTCAGGCCTTGGAAGCAAAACATTACTGTGTCATTTGACAGTTATCAGTGGAAATGCTCGAACGAGTCATCGAGAGTTGGACTCGATGGATGAACCATCTGAGAAGTAGCCGCGACCAACATTTGAAAGAGATATTATCCAAAAACTAAATGTCAAAGAATGTTCATCGAAGTTTCTGTGTTTTTTCTTTAAAAAAGTAGGGAACCTCGAAATGTAACACCCTTTATATTTCATTCAAATTCTAACCATAACCGAGATTCACTTCATCGGCAATTAAAAAAACGCAGAAAAGTGCATTAGTCGAGTATGTAATTATCGGTACATCGTTGCAACGAATGGATTAAAAATCAAAGTACCGTAATTAGGTACAAAAAAGTAGAGTAGCAGAGTTGATACCCGTAAAAAGGGAGAACGAGGTTAATAGTTGGGAGAAGTCGGGCTTAAGGGCTATGGCTCACTTAAATCAGTCACGGCACAAATCAGTCAGACAACAACAGCACATACATACATACGAGCATACGCGTGCAGTAGTAGTGGCAGTAATTAAGTAAAAGCGCAAAAGTAACAACGAAACAAATAGAGCAAACGCAGTAAAACCATCAAAGAAAGTCAAGCAGAATACAAAAGAGCAGAACGGCAGTTCTTTTTCAGTAATGTGACACTTCTGCTGCGAGCGCGCGGTCGGAAAGCCCTTAGGTACAGATAATTATACATAACTCGAAACTTTTTTCAATTGATTAGCATTATATGTATATCTCACACCACAGAAGATTGAAGTTTCTTCGATTATAAATGTTTTCGATCCAAAATTTTTCGAAATCTTTCGAATCTGCAGATATTAACTTTTGAGTTCGGAATACGTCCAAATGTTCTTATTTTGGAAGATCTTTAAAAACGCAAAAAAGAAATTGTCATATAATACCGAAATTTGAAAATTTTCAGGTATAATCCCAACCATAATAACTTGAAAAATAAGTCTCAAATTGCCCCGCAGCGCGCTTGAGCTCATACAAAGCTTATGATTTGGCGGAATACGTCAACAGCCAGCCAGTCAAGCAGCGAAAGACCCAACTGCTGTCAACTACTGACACAGTAAAATCATTAAACATTGCAAAAACAACAACGCAGACAACAGCTGACTGGCAAACAGGCTGACAGACACGGCACGTAATTGTATCGCGCACCTAAGTACAGAACAAAAATAAACTGTATCTGCAAGCAAAACAACGTGCGAATGCGAAGAATGGGAAAATAAAATTGGAAAAAATTTCGCACGAGCAAAACAGTGGCACGAAATAAGCGCAAAAAGAAAATAAAACCACAAAACCGCAGAGCTAAAAGCAAGCAGCCAGCCAAGAGGTGCTCGATGCGCGAAAAGAGCAGCAAAAGCAACGAAGCAGCGAAGTATAGTAGCCATGGAAGTAGAAGTGCGGCGGCGCTGACGATGGCGTTGGCCCAGCGGTACTTGCAAGAAAATTTCAGTTCAACGAACTCATAGTTCCATAGTTTACCGACTTTTAAACACCCCAACTGTGAGTGTTCTACTTATTATTATTATTATTATGCTTTATGGTTGTTGTTGTTGCTGTTTATGCTTTTACTTTGCTTTTGACGAGTTTCCATCAGCCGCTTGAATACCTTTCTCTTGGCTGTGTCGGGTTTTACAGCAAAACATCATTGAGAAATTGAAACGCAGATTTGCACTAATTTTGAGCACTTTTGCTATGTTTTCTTTTTCAAGTTATGAGAACTGTTCCAGGTTCCGCTCGCATAACTGTAGGTGACACACCACTTTGCTTTTATAGCCACGCCACGACCGTCAAGCAAGAAAAATAGTTTTTAAAATTTCAGATTTTATTTAATTTGTGAAAAAATAGTCAAAAATAAGTAAAAAAAAAAAAATCGCGCGTTGACATTTGATTGGTATCATATGTCATAAGCCGACGCGTGTTGTGTGTGGGAGCGTCTACACTTCGGCAGTGGGCAAGTTGGTAGGCGTAATGACCGCTAATGCGATTTGGCGAAACTCAAGAATTTCGCCTTGCAAAATCGCGCTTAACAACACATACATCTGTAGGTATATACATACATACATACACATGAACAGGTGTACATACATATGTATATTCGATTTCAAAATCAACAATGGGGCCATAAGAAGAAATTATTGTAAATAATATGCCATTTCTTTGTGCATTTCGATAACATATGTATGTACAGTGAATCAATTAAGTTTAGGTACAAAGGCATTTTCTCTAATAAATCTATAATTTCTTCATTAAACTTTGTAAAAAAAAAAAATAATTTTTTTTTGTCAATTCCAATAACGAACATATTTTAATGCATTTATTTTAAAATCAGTCACTTTTTTCTATAAACACAACAAAATATGACAACAAAAACATATATTCCATTGATTTAACGTCAATAAAGTTTTGGTACAAAAACGAAAAGAAATTAAAATATGATTTTTACAAAAAGACAATATAATTTTAATACTTTGTGGGACCTCCTTTAGCTTTAATTATTGCTTGTAAACGGCGATGCATGCTTTTTACTAGCACATTAGTGTCAGACGTTGTAATTTTGGCCCATTCAATTCCTATAGCGGCTTTTAAGCTATCCTTAGATGAAATATTGTGTTTTCGAATCCTTTTTTCTATAAAATCCCATATGTGTTCTATAGGATTAATGTCGGGTGATTGTGATGGCGTTTAGAGTTGATTGCAGGAGGAGCCATTCTCGGACTAAATACGACGTGTGTTTTTGGTCGTTATATTGTTGAAAAAGAAATTGGCTGCTGTCGAGACCCAGTTTTTGCACGCTTGGGCACAAATTTTCTTTCAGAATATCCAGATACATATTTGTTCATTTTATCTGTTATAAACTCCAAATTACCCACGCCTGATGCAGCCATACATCCCCATACCATGATGTTTCCTCCACCATGTTTCATGATGTAGGTATTAAGTTATTTTCTTGCATCTCTGCATTTGCACGCCTCCACACTTTTATTACTCCGTCCGACACAAAAATGTTGAATTTTGATTCGTCAGAGAATACAACATTCTCCCAAAACGATTTTGGTTTTTCAGGATGTTCTTTAGCAAATTGTGATCTCTTTTTCTTATTTGCTTTTGATATGAATGGTATACGTCGCGCAGTTCGTCCGTAATACCCAGCTTTGTGCAGCACATTTCTCATGGTTTGAGGATTTAAATTTTTTTGAAATTCCAGGTTTATATTATTTGTAATCTTTACTGCTGAAATACGAGGATTTCGCTTGACAGTAGTGATGGCATTACGTTCTTCGCAGGGCGTTAAAACTTTAGGTCTGCCGGACCTATGTTTTATATTTAGATCTCCGTTAGTTGTATACGATTTTATAATAGTATAAACACTTGAATGTCGTTTCTTCACTATTGTTCCAATTTCCCGTAGAGTTTTAATTTCCAAATATAATTTTCATATTAATTTTCTTACTTACAAATTTGTAAACCGCCGCCCATTTTTTTTTATATCAGCAAATAAATACAATAAACTTTTATAGTTTTACACTGTCACACTTGACTATGTATAGTTTACTGTCCAGCTTAGACCTTCGTAGGTAGTATCCCACGTAAAACACTCTCGACTGTTGTCCAGCTTAAACAAATAACTAAAAAAAAATTAACCAAACGCAACAAAAACCAAAACAATATGACACGATGAATGAAGTGTACCTAAACTATTTTGAGTACTTTCTGGCTGTTTTTTTAATTCACAGCGTCTAAGCGCTACAAGACAGATAACGGCATACCATTCACTCAGTAACGTTGAGCATAATGCAGTTCTTGGAATGTACATAACGGTGTTTTTAAAACTTTTGGTGAAATTAGTTGTTTTAACGATTTTAGCTCTAACTTGTTACTGTACCTAAACTTTATTGATTCACTGTATTATGTTTAATTCTTATGAAATCGTAAGTGATTGGTTATTAATAATGCGCTTATTAGAAGTCCAGCTGCATTTAATACGAATTTCGATGTTTACTCTACTATTTTTAGATTCCAGATTTGAGGCGTGACGTAACCACGAGTTTCATATAAAAATTGTGCCATATGACTCGTTTATAACTGATATTTAGTGGTTTTAGGCTTTACTCAAGACTCATTTATGGCGACTGATTCAATATTCACGAAACACAAACTTAACAAAAATCACTAAAAAATATTAGGAAAAATAATTTGAGGTTAACAGTTCTCTGTTGATTCATATTCGCATGTTGTTGATGTTCTAGCAGCGGCAAAATTCTGCCGAGTTGGGTTCAAAAACCCAATGCTTATCGAAATCTCAGCGAGCGTTCTTGTGTGAAACCCCAATATTGAACCCTACAGAACTCTTCGCTTTGCCGCAAAACTTAAAAGGCTTGATATTGCGAAAGTTTAAATGCTGGGAAATCATCCGAGCTCTCTATCAACTTCAGCTTCAGACTTCCTGCCTATTGCAGTGTTTTCCAAACCGAGGATGCAGCCATTATGGTAGCAGTAGATTTACTGCTCCGTAGCGCAGCCGCACTCAGAGAAAGGATCATCCACTCAGATAGCAGAGCGACGATACTAGCTTTGAACTACTTAACAGTGCATTCAAGGCTGGTCAAGGGGTGTCTAACCTCTTCCTCCTCCTGTGTTCTACTACTAGACAGCTTGGCTTCGCGGAAGCTTAGGCTTAGGTAGGTTCCAAAAGCCTTCTGGCCCAAGATCGATCGAAAGAGGTCTAGTGATCTGTTGTTGTTTTATCGGTCCCCGTTAGAATGGTAAGGATTAGCTAAATTATCGTGGACCTCATCTAACGGAAGGTGCAAGAAACGTGCTGTTTCGACGGGGTAGACGACCTCTGAGGAACAACCTCTTAATGTACTAGGAGGCGGTTTCGCTCGAAGCAGGTGACTGCAGGATGATTTCTGCGAAAGTAACCCAGCAGGAACTGCCTGGCTTGAGCGACTTAAGGATTTTGTTGCGGCTCTGTGCTTTAGATGCGATTCCCACAACAGCCGGTTATTAGCACCGGAATTGAGCCGAATTTTATCCGGCCAAGGGCTGTTATTTCGATGATCTAACCCCGTTTAAATAAGGCTAGCCTCTCCCTATTTGAGGGGCTTTTAACAGGCATTTGCTCTATTGGTGTTCAAGGTGGGGAATCCTACCAGACGCCATCTGTAGAAATTGTATGGATGAGGTGGACACAACTCTTTCTTGACTGTGCTGCGCTTGGGAGATAAAGATTTACTAAATACTTAAAAAGGTATAGCTTCAGACATCCCACCGAACTGGCGGAAATGGAAATTAGTTCCTGTGCAATTTTTTATTGGCTGCTAATCGTTTTGCTAACTTACAAGCTCGAACTTGAGTTCTTCTTTTCTACGGCTTCACAAAGGACTACATATAAAAGTCCACGTGCGACCTTTTATCAACCATCTAACCTATCCTCCGATTCATTTTTGAAATTAGGTGTCGTAATTTAAATCGTGAAAACTCAGAAAAGAAAATAAACAAAAAAGACCGCAAACAAGCTAAGAAAAATTATCTTTTCCATATGGAAGTTACTGCGAATCGTTTGAAACACCACAATCACCGCTCAAATGAGTTGTATGTTAAGAATTCGCAGCATTGCAACGCCCAAAATTTGGGCCAGGGTACAAAGTACAAAGTGCAAACGCAAAATCACAATAAACTTAAATAAGTCAGAGGAATTTTCAAAATTGATATTTCAACATTCGTTTGTGTGGCATGCCACATGTCGTAAATATGCGAGCTGGTGCAACAAAAACACATAGCGAAGGCAACAAAGGCAACGACAACGACCTAACGTATCAATGAGAAAATACTGGAATGGCGAACACATAAAATATGCAACGACGAAGGCAAAAGGCAGAAGGACGCGCACGGCATAGCAATGTCCACAGAAAAGGCGAATGAACAGTCGCGCCACGAAGTGCGACAGCAGACAATGTGCAGATGGAGCTGGCGCTGACGGGGACGTGAACAACGCGATGACATGCCCAAACACAACACGGGCTGCAAACACACGCATTACGGGCATTGGTTGGAGGGCCAATTTTTGATAAAAGAAAAAAAGATTGCGAATTTCGCTTTGCGCTCAAGCTGCTATAGACACACACATCGAACTTATGTTGTGGAGTGGGAGTGGCATTGAAGCAATGCTCCAAAGTACAATGACACAGACACAACAAAAGAATAACAACAACACTAATAAAAAATTAAGCGCAATTGCAACGCATTTCCACTGCGAATACACACACATATTGTTATTTTATACGTGTATGTATGTATGTGTATAGTAAGTGAAGCAATTGTAGCTGCGTATGGCGAAAGCCAGCATGTGGACCCACGCTTCTGCATACATCTGTGCGACGAGCAGCGGTTCGATATTCCACGCCAAGTTTGCATCCCCCAGCATCAGCAGCGCAAAGCTGTGAAGAAATGCTGATGTTTATGTACAATAGTTGGGGATATTTTAATAATAAATTTTTCAATTGCACGTCGCCCGTGCCAAGGGTTGCCGTTGGACTGGAATGGAGTTTACTTTAAAGGAGACGGCCGAAATGAAACAGTTGTTTATGTATGAACATGTGTGGCTTTATTGTCTAGACTTGAGAAGCGAAATGTGGAATAGTAAATATAAAGGGCAAAAAGTCAATGGTAGCAAAATATAAGATTAAATGCTCAACGAATTTAAATAGAATTGCCAACATTATTTTACTCTGTGGACTTAAGGACAGCTTATGAAACGACTACTACTCCTATATTATATAATTGTAGAACAACAAATACCAAATTATGAGAATATTATGTATACCATTTTAAAAATCGTATATACATTAAAATATTGGAACAAAAAAGCACCCGGAAATTGCAATTAAATTCCCCAGTTAATTGATATTTCAAAAAATATATTTGGCTAAGTGGTTATTTTACAATGGATAAAAATATCGAAAAGAATTTGTCTCAAATTTTGTAAAAAAAATTTTGGAAAAGTCTTACGGTGATTCAGTTTTATCAACAACACAAGACTACGAGTGGTACCAACCCTTCAAAAACGGTCGAGAGATCGTTGAAGACATGCCTTGTTCTGGACGAACTTCGACCTCTTCAACCGATTAAAATATAAAAAAGTTATGGTGGTTATGGTGTTTGAAAATCGTTGGACAACGGTTAGAGAGCTCGACATATATTGCGAATCCGTTAGAATGATTTTGGTGGATATTTTGGGTATGAAACGCGTTGCTTCCGGGCTTGTACTGATAAAGCTGAATTTTTTTCGTATCGAGGTACGATTGTGACCGAATTTATTCAGTAGATTTCGCGCCGTGCAATTTTTTCTTGTTCCCCAAATTGAAAATGCCGCTACGTGGAACCCGTTTTCTCTCAATCAAAGATATAAATCAAAGTTATGCCTGGTGGGAAATGCTTTGAAGGCATTTATGAATAATTAAATATTTTGCGTTCACAATTTCCAGGTACTTTTTGTCACATTTTTTTAAATTTAATTTTTTTTTAATTTATTGAATTTTATTTCATTTACTACGTTTCAAAATTTATTGGACTTAATTAAAGTTGTGAATCTGGAGGAATTTCCTTTTGAATGGTCAGAGTAATTTTATATAGCACAAATTTAGGGAAATGGTCAATGTCTTTCTTTACACGGTTTTTTCTGGAACCAATCTACCGTATTAAAAAAAAAGAATTAGGTATACTTATTGTCATAAACATAAATAGTTAATTTTATACACATACTGCTATAAAATTTGTTAATGTCTTATCAGCGGTTGAGATAAGAAAAGCAGGTATAAAGTTAGGTACATAAACAAGATAAGATTTGGCACGGAAAGAACTACACATTTCGCACTTTAGTTAACTATTAACAATTCTTAGTATTCAATTTTATATATTCAAAAAAGGTAAAGAACTTTATTGAAAAATTGGTATAGTAATGACATAATTTAGCATCGCACGATTACCACCAAGTTGCACAAACTCGTTGAGAGGAAAATATTACAGAAAATATTATCACATTTCAACACCAATTTTTTTTAAATGAGGGCAAAGAATGTCTCAAATAACCGACTACATGCATTCTGCTTGTTTTGGCGTATGAAAAACTAGTGTATAAAAAATGTAATACAATAATATATGTATTTTTGGTTTTGATTTGAAAATACAGAGCATTGTTTTTGTTTCAAAAATGGATACATCTCACAAATTTCAATTCAATTAATTTCTCATTTCATTATCTCAACAGACACCTGTCTCAATTAGCAGACATGTAGATGCACAAACAAACTGCTAATAGAAAATTGAGGATACAAAATGTTAGGTTCTTGAATTTCACGGTTTTCATATGATATTAGTATTGAGAACAGAATTCAAAAATTGACGCGTATTTCTAAGTGTTCGCCGGCTTGTTGACTGCACTTTTTGGCCAGACGAAAAAGCAAAACTATTCAAAATGCAGACATAAGCGCCATTGAATGCACAACACGGCGGCGCGATGCAATAAAAAAACGCAATGGCGGCGAATGGAAATTACTACACAACACTGCAACAACTGAACAAACACACTTTACTTATGATTTCTGGTTACAACAATATTTGTTTCTCCACTTGCACTTCTGCTTATCGGAGTTTTGCTTTCCCACTGTTTACTGGATGTATATATATATTATTTATTTTCTGCTTTTCCATTCACTTTTCGGCTTAGGGCCTGAAGGCAATAACGACAAGACCAGCATGCAGGCAGACAGGCAGTTTGAACTGTCTGTCCAGCTGTGTGACCACCCGTTTGTTAATAGCATTTCGTTTGCTGGGGCTGGCTTGTTGGCTGAAGTGGTCGAACCGGTTTTTATGCTTTTTGCACTTCACACTTGCATTCGTATAGAATTGTGGTGGTATTAACGATAAAGTGGTGGAAACAGCGAAAACGAAATTAATGAAAAGCTGTATACACAAATGAATTCCAGACTGATTGGCAATATTACTATTTTCAAAATGTTAGCACTTAATAATTGTTTCAACTTTTATTGTTCACTTTTAACAAAATAATAATTAAGGTAGAGACAACATGTAATTAACTTTTTTCACAATTCGATTTGTTGGCTGGGTAATTCCAGCAGACGCATATGCATTTCGACACTTGTATGCGCGAATGTGTGCGTATGCTTTGTTTCATGTTCCCCAACTTGCTACTCACACTCCAAAACAAAATTAGCAACAATACTTTTTATTCTCATAATTGCGCTTTTTTCTTTCTCCATTTCCTCTTTCGTTTGCAAATTTCAAAAAAAAAAAATAATAATCTATTTTAAACCTTGCGTTGAGCAATTGTTTTGCTTTTGCAAAATCAAAAAACTTTTAACTTTCGGAAGCATACACATTTTTGTACACTTTCAATATGTCGGATTTAATAATTTTCGGATATATTTCACCAACACTCACATACCAGCAGACATTGATGTATAGCGCCACGGGCACGCACCTTAGTATTTAACTTATTGTTTATCGCAACTAAAAGTCCACGCACACAAACTATTAAAATAGTTGAATAGATAAAATAACAACCGGCAAATCGGCTACTTCATTGTACTTTCCGCCCTAATGTCACAATGTATTTAAAAAAAAAATCGCGCAAAATATCCACACACAATATTCATGTACGACGATTCAAAATCAACTAAACATTTTTGTTGTTTTCATCGCTGCAAACGGAATGCCTAGTGCAACCGTGCGTTGTGGATTGTAAGCAGCATTGCCAGCCAGCAAAGATTAAGTGTGATTCTTTTGTCGCATGCGAGAAATCACACGGCTAGTCAAAGTGTGATTAACGATTTGTTTGGAGAAACTGTTGGACACAGGGTGTTAAGTTTTGTTTTTATTTATTTGTAAGTTTGCAACAAATCTTAAATTTTAAATTCCAAGTAGTTTTAGTATTTTAATTTTGCCGCAGAATAATCAGTAAAAAGTACTATTTAATTTCATATAATAATAAACAATTGTTAAAGAAAATCGTAATTGTGTTACACTGTGAACAATGCCAGTAACGAAAATATCCATGAAGACCTTGGTATTCCTATGGTGAAGAAAGAAGTAGAGGATAGCAGAATTAAATATATATCTAAACTCCGAGATCACCCAAACCCTTTGGCCAATGCTTTGGTGCATTCCTGCGATCAAACACGCCTTAAAAGAAGAGATATGCCTGCGTATTAAAGAGCAACGTATTACCAAAGCAGCTCAATCACTTGCTTGAGCCAAAAATAATTCCATTACAATAGACCTGTGAAGAGTTCTTAATTCATTTAAGTTCTCTGATGGTGTGACCAGTTAAAAGCCCCAAAACTAGGACTCCTTACTGGGAGTCAAGAGATCATGAGATCTCTTGCGAACGATCTGGGCCCAAGAGACTTTTGCGACAGCACATGCCTCTTTTCTTGCTAGCTCATAAGCTTTACAATTTCCTGCGATTGC
>CM050325.1:81796513-81875504 GCA_027475135.1 Bactrocera correcta | reverse complement strand
ATAGCTGCCATACAAACTGGGCGTTCAAAATCAAGTTTTTGTATGGAATTTTACTTGTTTTTGATTGTTTAGTTAACGTTTTTTCCCGTTATTTTCCGCTATCTTAGATAGCAACTTTTTAAAATTTGCATTGCAGACAGCTTCAGAATTCCACAATTTCTACGATTTGACGTTTTGTGTGTGTGGTGCCGCCCAAATTTGTTTCCTTCAATACGGCACTTCTGTTTTTTAGTTTATTAGAATATTTGGTGATATACATTATAACTCCAAGAGGAAAATTTATTATTGCTATTTAATTTCCGAATAATTTATCGCAGCGCCTTCTGATATTTGTACCACTTAAGCCTCACTTTTTAGCCGGCCGTGAATGTGATTACTCACCAAGCACTCAATTTTGACTTGAAACTAATTAAATGTATCTTATTATGCTTACGTAAAATCCCCTGCATTGTGCACATTGTTCTTGTTGTCTTAACACTCTCGCGATACAGCTGGTCAGTCTTCTAAAAGATAGTCTGTTGCTCTCTACAAACGCGTATTTTCCAGTTTCAGCAACTGGTCACTTGATATTCACTGCTCGCTTGCGCTTATAAACGCGTTACCGGTCGGATTGGTACTCGTACACTTTATCTGTTTGTTGTAGTTATAAAGAATTGTACGTGCATCTCTGTTTATTGTATATCACTTGTAAATATGTACATAAGTAATTTGCACTGTTTTGCCACAATTATTTTGTTATGTGTCGATTTTATTGCATTTTATTTCAACTTGCATATATTTCTTCGTATTATTATTGCTTGTATTCTTATTGTTTCCTTCTATTTATGTGATTACCAGTTCTTGGTCGCGAAAAAGTTCTCGAGCGCGCCTTTCGAAAGCCTTTGTCGTTGCGGCTGCTATGGCGAAGCAGCACTGATCGCCCGTTTAGCAGCTTCGTAGTATAAATATTTCTTAAATCGCGCTCACAGTCAAAGAGAGTCACGCAGAATGTCGTTAAATTGTATTTGCTCTGTTTGCTTTTTTGGCCGGCAGTCTGTATTCTCCGTTTTCAATATGGTACTTGTAACATCCCATTTCGTTTTGCTTTTGTGGCAAACACGTTTACTCGTTTCGCCGATTACTCGTAAGCGGTTAAGTTCAACTGTTATCAGCGCCTTTTAGTATACTGATGCGTGTAATATTTCTAGGTTTTTTCTATGTTTGTTCAATGAAATTTACATTCGATTTTGCAAAAAAATTCCCTTGTTTTCACTTAAAGTTGCATTAAAATGAAATATGAAAATGCCGAACTGATAAGGGATCGAGTAAGGTCTGTATATATACGAAAAGATTAATGTAACGGGTGATTTTTTTGAGGTTAGGATTTTCATGCATTAGTATTTGACAGATTACGTGGGATTTCAGACATGGTGTCAAAGAGAAAGATGCTCAGTATGCTTTGACATTTCATCATGAATAGACTTACTAACGAGCAACGCTTGCAAATCATTGAATTTTATTACCAAAATCAGTGTTCGGTTCGAAATGTGTTTTATCGACAAATTTTGTTCAGCGATGAGGCTCATTTCTGGTTGAATGGCTACGTAAATAAGCAAAATTGCCGCATTTGGGGTGAAGAGCAACCAGAAGCCGTTCAAGAACTGCCCATGCATCCCGAAAAATGCACTGTTTGGTGTGGTTTGTACGCTGGTGGAATCATTGGACCGTATTTTTTCAAAGATGCTGTTGGACGCAACGTTACGGTGAATGGCGATCGCTATCGTTCGATGCTAACAAACTTTTTGTTGCCAAAAATGGAAGAACTGAACTTGGTTGACATGTGGTTTCAACAAGATGGCGCTACATGCCACACAGCTCGCGATTCTATTGCCATTTTGAGGGGAAACTTCGGACAACAATTCATCTCAAGAAATGGACCCGTAAGTTGGCCACCAAGATCATGCGATTTAACGCCTTTAGACTATTTTTTTTGGGGCTACGTCAAGTCTAAAGTCTACAGAAATAAGCCAGCAACTATTCCAGCTTTGGAAGACAACATTTCCGAAGAAATTCGGGCTATTCCGGCCGAAATGCTCGAAAAAGTTGCCCAAAATTGGACTTTCCGAATGGACCACCTAAGACGCAGCCGCGGTCAACATTTAAATGAAATTATCTTCAAAAAGTAAATGTCATGAACCAATCTAACGTTTCAAATAAAGAACCGATGGATTTTGCAAATTTTATGCTTTTTTTTTTTTAAAAAAGTTATCAAGCTCTTAAAAAATCACCCGTTAGAAAGGGCTTTACAATGCTGTAGAAACATAAGCAGTAAGGGGGAGATCTCCACATAACATTAAATCAGAGAATTTTATTATGAGTTTGGGATACTCCCAAAATGGAAAACTATAGAGCGAAGTGTAGCTGTTGGGAGAGTAACATTTTTTTTATATGCACATAAATATTGCAGTTCGTTTCTCATATCACGGTTTTTTTAAAAATTCCGGGAAGCACAAAGGCAATCTGAACAACGATTGCACTGTAATAATATTGTCGTTCTGCGCACGAATTTCGTCCAATAGAAATTTAGCTTTCCCCATATTTATGGGTGGCTATACAAGCATTCTCATAAGGTTCCTTCTATGCCATATTCAATCCTTTTAGTTTCTTGGACTTCCAAAAAGTTTATATAATTGCCGTTAATAGAATTTGAGAAGAATCAAAAATTCAGTCATCTGGTCAAATTTTTGGTGACGTGTGAAATAAAAAAATAGATACTTCTAGGAACGAATTCGATGAACCCAATTTTCGAGTACTTTTCCCACGAATTTAAGTCGTACATGTCATTATTGACTTAAACTCAAAAGCTCAAAGAGTGCTTGGTTTATTGCTAAAGGCCAATGACTTCAAATAATCCCACAAGAAGTAGTCTAATGGAGTTAAATTACAACTTCTTGGAGGCAATTCAATGACACATTTTCTTCAAATAATCGAATCTCGAAACTTTTCTCGCAATAGTTCGGTTCTTGTATGTGTTTTGTGGCCCGTAGCCCCATCTTTTTGGAGCTATATAGATGTTGTCAAGATCAACTTCTTCTTCTAATTGCGGCCAGAAAAGGTTGATTATCATCGATCTAAATCGCTATCCATTGACATCCATTGTAAGGGGGTCACCAGCTTCTTTTTGAAAGAAGCATGGACCGATGATCCCACTAGATAAGTAGATGAATATAATGAATGTTCCTGAATAATTTGAGGATTTTCTTCGCAACATAATCAGCTAATTTGTTTATTCACTGAGATGAAAGTGATTATCAACGGAGAAGAGGTTTTGCATGTTGTTCCATGGCAAAATCAAAAAAAACACGACGTTTATGGTGGTCCACTGGCTTCAGTTCTTGAGTGAGAATAATTATATATGGATGTAAGCCCAGATGCTTTCTCAAAAGCTGCTAGGTTGTGGTTTGAGACAGTTTCAATTTTTGAGAACATTTTGTAATCAACAAATTATGGTCTTCAGCAATTTTTGCCTGAATGGCAGCAATATTTTTATGACATGGTGCGGTTCTTTGCCTTTTAGGCCCTGGAATGTTAGGAAAATGTAGGCTCGAAATAGTCAATAATTCGACGAATAGCGCGATTACAACCATAAAATGGCAAAAGCGTTTTAAAGCGTCTCTGACGTTTTCTACTGGGTGTTACAAATTGCATGGCAAACTACCCTATTCAGGGCATAAAAACAGTATGAGGTCAATTGTTTTCACTTCTGCCAATGTGAATGAAATATAGATTAATTGTTTTTAATTTATTTAATCTCTAAACGAGACGCCGAAATGTGCAATCAAGTTCTGAAGAAAAAGCACTGAAAAACTGAAATTCCCACAATCTTTCTTGGAAGAAATAAATTCAGTTTCTCTAGAATTCAACAGATAAGCCTCCACTGGGTGAAGGTGCCTACATAAATAGATGTTAGGAATTTCCCAACGAATCAGTTTCTGCAAATATTATAATACGTTTGAGTAGAAAACATTTTAGGTAAGTGTGATAATGATATTTAAGGGTGACGGAAGTGATATTGCTCTTTCTTTGGCATGAACATTAGTGAAGAGTACTATATATATTTTTTCATCTGTAATATTTCTGAACCTCTGATAACCTTTAAATGCCAATTTTGTAATAGTTCCTTCATCTGATAAGGATTAATTAAAAATTTGGAACATGTGGCAATATTTTTCTTGAAGTATTTTCGGTTTTAAGCTAATTAAAGGTTAGCTATTACACTTTTATATACCAATATGTAAATTTTCTTTGCGTGGTTAATTTATATATTATTTTCTAATTGCCAAATATGTGGCAGCCTTCCTCTTCCTTGGTTTGATTTCGATGTTCAGATATTGACTGTTGATTTATAGAGATAACCTTTAAATTTATCTTAATATGAATTTATATTTATTTAAATGCATAAATTTTATTTTAAATAGGTGGCAACGCTTTACATTTTTTTTTTTCAAATTCTAATTTTTGAATTTTGAAAAATTTATTTAAATATTAATTCATAATTATTTTTATGCATACATTTTATTTTAAATAGGTGGCAACACTTTTATTTTTTTTTTAAATTCTAATTTTCTAATTTTTAAAAATTTATTTTAATATAAATTCATATTTATTTTAATACATAAATTTTATTTTAAGTAGGTGGCAACGCTTTACAATTTTTTTTTTGCTAATTATAATTCTTAAATTTAATTTTTTAAATTTATTTCAAAATATGTAGATACATATTCATTTTAATGCATATAATTTTATTTTAAATAGGTGGCAATGCTTTACAACTTTTTTTAAATTCTATTTTTTTAATTTTTAAAAATTTATCTTAATATGAATTCATATTTATTTTAATGCATATATTTTTTTTTAAATAGGTGGGAACGCTTCTAATTTTTTTTTAAATTCTAGTTTTCTAATTTTTAAAAATTTAGTTTAATACGAATTCATATTTATTTTAATGCATAAATTTTATTTTAAATAGGTGGCAGCGCTTTACACTTCTTTTTTTTGCAAATTACAATTTTTAAATTTAATTTTTTAAATTTATTTTAAAATATGTAGATACATATTTATTTTAATGCATATAATTTTATTTTAAAAAGGTGGCAATGCTTTACAATTTTTTTTTTTTTTAAATTCTATTTTTTTTAAATTTTTTAAAAATTTTTTTTTAAATGTGAATTCTTATATATTTTAATACACAAATTTTATTTTAAATAGGTGGCAATGCTTTTAATTTTTTAAGTTCTAGTTTTCTAATTTTTAAACATTTATTTAAATATGAATTCATATTTATTTTATTGCATATATTTTTTTAAATAGGTGGCAACGCTGTTATTTTTTTTTTTCAAATTTTGAATAACCCTCTAATTACAGCTTTATTTGTATAGCTTAAACTGGACTGCACTTCATATGCTTATTTCGCACGTGATTTTAGCACTATTCACACAATTCACACAAAACGTTTGCCACCGGGGTTTTCCAATAGGAATATGTTACAAATAGTGACAGCTTTTATAGACAAAATAGATAATAATAAAAACAACATATACATTTATACAACAACAAATACGAATAATAGCATCAAAAGATTAAACAAATAATATTTTTTTTTTAAACATAATTCAATAATAACATAATTTAGCCTTCTTTGGTGCGAAAACAAAAACAAAAAAATAATCGTAAAAGACAAAAAAATATAAGCAATAATTCGAAATACAAAAAAGTTGTGCTTAACGTGAGTGATTTGTTGCTTTGCGATTAACCAGTTTTTAAGAGGTTCAAGCTTCATAATTGTCTTCAATACTACGAGTTTTACTTTGTATTTACATATCTATATACATACAAACATGTACGTATTTATGTCGGAAATTCAGAGTTTAATAATGCTAGGTTTATCTTACAGACGAGAATATGTCAGAATGCTTTCATACATTGTGACGAAAAAACACCCAGAAATTGTGATTAAATTCCCCGGGTAAATGATATCTCAAAAAATGTAATTTGCCAAGTTGGTAGGACTGTCAGAAGCTGTCAACCAGTTTACTTACAGCAGCTGCTTAAGTCGGTACACCTCAGTAATGCGTAGCGATTTTTATAATGGATAAATATATCGTAGAGAGAATTTCTCTCAAATTTTGTATTTCTAAACATATTTCGTGTGCGGAATTGTTGCAAATGTTGAAAAAGGCTTACGATGATTCAGTGCTATCAAAAACACAAGCCTAGGAGTGGTAGAAAGCCTTACAAGACGATCGTTGAAGACAAGTCCCGTTCTGAACGATCTTCGGTCGCTTCAACTTATGAAAATATTAAACAAGTGAAGGATGTGGTGCTTGAAAATTGTCAAGCAAGTTTTAGAGAGATGGCAAGAGAATTCGACATCTCTCGCGAGTCTGTTCGAATGATTTTGGCCGAATATTTTGGGTATAAAATTGGGTAAGAGTTCTTGCTCGACTCGTCCCAATAAAACTGATGG
This sequence comes from Bactrocera correcta, assembly GCA_027475135.1. NCBI lineage: Eukaryota > Metazoa > Arthropoda > Insecta > Diptera > Tephritidae > Bactrocera > Bactrocera correcta. The sequence continues at coordinate 81,868,999 of CM050325.1, read as the reverse complement.
ATTTACGTAGTGATAATGCACTTAGCCACGATTGTGACCGAACTTAAAGCAATGAATACCATCGATCAACCACCGTATTCACCAGATTTGGCTCCGTGTAATTTTTTCTTGTTCCCCAAAACTTTCTAGAACAAATTGACGCTCCGTCGATCGAAAGATAAAAGAAAACTCGCTGAAGGCGTTCCCAAAAAGTGGCATACGTGTATTACATCTGGGGGGGATTACTTTGAAGGCGACAAAATAAATATTAATGAATAATTAAAAATGTTGCGCTTTATTTACCATTTCCGGGAACTTTTTTGTCAAAATGTATGTACATTATATTCATAACAGATTGTGTCTGTTCGTTTGTGAAACAGGAAATTTCCCCCAAGTAACACAGACATGAAACTGTGTGCGATAACAAACGAACTAGTTGGAAAACCTGCAAACTTCCAAACAATCTTACATTTAGGTGTATATATCTAAGTTTCACCGCAATTATCTAAGAGAATATTGAAATAGTTAGACAACTAAGCTTAATGAATTGAGAGTTGCTGGTTGATATGAAAACCAACAAGTATACAGAAGATATACAGGGTACGACATCTTCTTTTTGTAATAGTAATCTTTATATGTATTACAATAACATCGTACTTTGCGAACAAAAGTGACTATCAGACTTGTTTGGATGCCTTTCTACAACGGAATCGCTGCAAAATGTAAAGCTGACGAGCTCAAGAGGCGGCATCTTCCACCCACTAGCATGGGAGTAGGAAGGACTTGAAGCTTTTTGTCTTTCTGTATTTTAGCGTCTATGGAGCTCGCGTAAGTTAAGCAGGCGTTTGTCGGCGATCAGAAAGATTCATCTTTACGCAATCGTAGGAGTTCTTATTCAACATTGTCTAATAGCCCAACATGCGGTGGTGGCTAAATATCTGTTTGCGGACGCAAGCTCCCAAAAATAAGTATTTTTTGAGATAGGTGAGGTAAAAACATCCAATCACCTTATTCTCCATTACCCAGCTTTTGGAATCTTGAATATTTCAACAGTTATAAGTATATTAGAAGCCTCAAAGCGCTTTGTTGAATTAGGAGAGTATTTTAAATCATTTTATGGAAAATTTCGATATCACAAGATTACCTGCGTTCAAGACAGTTGAAGTGAGATCACTGTTGGCGATAGAAACAAGATCAGCTACCTTAACCGGTAGAATGGTCTTGATTTCAGTTCGAATATTTCTCCCTAGCTCATCAATGTTTCGGGGGATTTTGGATTAAAACTTTTACTTTCAATGGAATTCAAGGAAGATTCAAGTTATTCCAGCGACTTTTTGTTGGTATTCCAAGCATAGAGCGCGATTTATCGATAGTTTTATATTTGCCTATTAGACAACTGAACGATTATTTTCAATATTTAATATCACTATTTCGGCGTTATTCCAAGCAAAGCCAGGTCCTTCCAAAGGAGAGGAGGTCTTCTTCTTCCTCTGCTACCCCCAGGGGGGGCCTGCGTCGTATACTTTCAGTGCTGGAGACCTTTCGTCCATTCGGGCAACAAGACTTAGCCAGCGTACCATGTCAATCTCGTCATAAATCTCATACAGCTCACGTTCCATTGATTGCGATAGTCGCCATGAACAACGCACAAAGGACCATAAACCATTTGCAGAACTTTTCTCTCGAAAACTCGCATCGTCGACTTATCAGTTGTTGTCATCGTCCAAGTCTCTGCACCATATAACAGGACGAGAATTATGAGCGAAGTATTCCCTGTTGGCAATATCAATATCAAATCATCGGCATTCGCCAGCAGCTGTAGACTCTTATATAAGATTGTACCTTCTCGATTAAGTTCTACAGCTCGAATTAAATTCTCCAGCAGCAGGTTGAAGAAGTCGCACGATAGGGAGTCGCCTTGCCTGAAACCTCGTTTGGTATCGAACGGCTCGGAGAGGTCCTCCCCGATTATGACGGAGCATCTGGTGTTGCCCAACGTCAGTTTCACTGCCGTATTAGTTTCTGCTGTGACAGAAGCACACTTAAATTCCAATCGTCGGGCATGCTTTCGTCCGACCATATTTTACAAAGAAGCTGATGCATGCTCCTTTTCAGTTCTTCGCCGCCGTGTTTTCAGGCAAATACGGCAAATATGTCTAACGGCGTCAAATCGCACGACCGAGGGCCTTTTCGTGTGATAACACGTCCACCAAACTTGGTTCTAAATAAATCTATTGTGACATTCCTGTCTAGCTTGTGGCGCCGTCCTATTGGAACCGCATATTGTCCAAGTCCATATCATACAATTCGGTCCAAAAATTTTCGATTATCATTGAGAGGTGGCGATCCCCATTTACAGTAATGTGCCGGTCTTGATCATTACGGAATAAGTGCAACCCAGTGACGCCGCCGACCCATTAACCGCCCCAAAACCCTTTAAATTTTTTTGGGACGCAATGGTGACTCATTGAGTACGTGTGGACTGCGCCGGACCAATAACGCATATTTTGCTTATTAACAGCCAGAAATGAGGCTAATTTCGTTTTTCGAGAATCACTTACTCATAATTTCAAAATAAAAATAGTTTTCCCCAAATACTCGTCTTTAATATTTTCTATATTTATTTTTTTATGAGTCCATTGACTGATTTCATACAAAACTATTGTCATCTTATCATGAAGAGAAATTGAAAACAGCTTATGTTGTTCTGCATTTATTTTGCACAATACTGTTTGTAGGCATTGAACTTTATTTGTCGCTCTTAAAAAGCAAAAGTCATGCTGATCTCTTCCTGTCGTACATTATAAGGGCCATGCCATGCGTGATCTATATTTTGTTTGCATACTCACACATACATATGTATACATATATGTATATGGTATATACATACATATGTACATATGTACATGGATTCATTTTGGTTTATCTTCATTGCTCAGTCCACAATAATTACACAGTTTGTTCTAATTTTATGCAGCTGCTAATGCAAGCCGGCGCAATTATTAGTGCATACACACAAACCAATGTTGCACTTATTTGTATGCTCAGCATATGCTCGCCTTGCAACATAGTGCAGTTAATGAGCTGCCTCACATGGAGTCATATGTTTATTCCATTTAAATGGAAATAAACAATAACAAATTTGACTCATCAATTACACTCTGTTTACATTTGACTTTACTTTTTGTTATCAAAAATGCACACACATTCCTCCCCACGTAGTCAAATGTAGCATCTAACACAACAGATGTGGTGGGGGAATTCCGAAAGTGTGACGCGTCGCTCTGCTGCCGTTGCATTAAAAAATAGTCAAACAAAATTAAATCCAGAAAGCTGCCAAGTAGAACAAATTTACTTTATTTACATATTCCATTAGCTTGGGTATTAAGTTCAATTCCTACGAAATTTTAACATGTGCTAGTGAGCTCTATATTTGTAGATTGTTTGTAAATAAAGCTAATTTGAATATATTATCTCTTTGGTTAAGATTTAGTTATACCGAGTATACAAGGTGTGCTATTAAAGAATGATAGTATGTACATTTACCAGAAAATTTGAGAAAAAATCGAATTTTTTCTAAGAGATGATTTATTTATAATAAGATTTTCAGCACAATTTGCCCGTGAGTTAAATTAACTCTTATTCCCTGTCTGTCCACCCTGTTTTTCAGTCTGATTCCTAGCTAAGTTTGTATGACAGCTATATAAGTAAGTATATGTTATAAATCTATAGCAATTTAGATAGTAATCCATGTCAAATAGTATGTACTACTGTATCCAAAAAATAAGGTTTGAATTTAAACTGCGCCCGTCGAAGGATTTGGAGAACTATTTTTTTTTTTTTAGGTTGTTTAGGTTGGTAGTACTGTCAGTCACATTTATGTCAAATTTCATGTTAAAATATTCATTAGTGTTTGAGATACGTGTCGTTTTGTGAGCTGCAAAAAGTGAGTTTTTCGTTTTTTGCGATGTCGAAATTTGTTGAGCAAGAATTTGCATTAAATTTTGTTTACGGAATCAATTTTCTACTGCGGATACGTTGGGGCGGGTGCAGAAAGCCTTTGGTGATGAGGCTATGTCTAAAAAAATGTTTGCAAGTGGTATAGTGAGTTCCAAGCCGGCCGTGAACGTGTCAAAGACGAAGAGCGTCCAAGACGACCATCAACCTCCACCGACGAAGCTCACGTTCAACAAATCAAAGATTTGGTGTAGAAAAACCGTCGATTAACAATCAGAGACTTTGCTGATGAAGTTGCCATATCGAAAGGCTCAGCCAATACCATTTTGAAGGATGTTTTGGGCCTCAAGCGCGTCAAATCTCGACTGGTACCGAAAACATTAAATTTTTTTGGGAAAAAAATGTGTCGCGATGAAGTGTGTGAAACGATGCTTTCCGAATACCAAGCTGTCATGGATCTATGCTTACGACCTACGTAACAACCGATCAATCGTGCGAATATCGTGCCAAAAGAGAGCCGAGACCAAAAAAATCGCGCCAAAGTCGCTCAAAAAACAGAGTCATGTTGACTGTTTTCTTCGATTATCGTGGTGTTGTGCGTTATGAATTCCTCCCAACCGGTCAAACAGGCAACAAGGAATATTATTTGAACGTTATGCGTCGTTTGCGTAACGCTATCCGCCTAAAAAGGCCGGAATTGTAGAAAGACAATTCTTGGCTTTTACACCACGATAATGCACCATCCCATACTGCCCTCGTAATTCGTGATCATTCATTAAAGAATTTAAAAAAAAAATTTAACGTCATCTTATTTTTTGGGCACAGTAGTACACATCTCATTTCGAGGTTTTTTAATATTTAAGATTTTCTCTTTCAAATCTTAGCCGTGGCTATGCCTCAGATGGTCCATTCTTTGAGTCCAATTTTCTATGACTGGTTCGAGCATTTCGACTGGTAACTGGCGACTGACACCGGTGATTTTTTGTTCCGCGGGCTGAATTGAATCACGATTGTCCACATAGTTTTTGGACTTTACATATCCCTACAGGAAAAGGTTTAACGGTGTGACATTACACGGTCTTGGTGCCTAATCGACCGGCCAAAAATGTGAAATTATATGTTCAAAGGAGTGTTCTCTCAAAAAATTCATTAAATATGCGTTGTGTGGGAAGTGGCGCCGTCTTCTTGAAACCAAATGTCTCTGAGATCACGGGCTACAATTTGAGATATCAAATAGTCGGTTATCTTGGCTCTATAAAGGTCGCCATTGACGGTTACGATCTCACCGGCATCTTTTTTGAAAAAATATGACCTTGGAGTGTAAACCACACCAAGTAGTTGTTTTTAGTGGATAAAACAGAAGCTCTTGAAGCTCTTCAAGTTGCTCCTGACCTATTGAAGCAGAAATAGGTTTCAGGCTGAAAACGACGGATCTTCTTGGAAATTTTCAATAGCCTCCATTCGTACACAAGCTGTATTTTGTTCGCTTTCAATTACAGATCTCGACATAAAATGTGTTAACATACCTATGTACATAAATTAGTGAATTTTTGCTGAATATACATATGTAGTAAGTACCTTGCTCGTCGTTATTATCAGTGCATCGCCCATATTGAATTTTGCTAAGAATATGTTTTCATTGAAACAATACAATACAAGGAAGAAGTTTTAAAAGGCGGAATCAGCCAGCATTGGCCTCAATTAATTCTTGTCACTCAGCTGATATTTACTATATGTTAAATTACCAGTGACGTTCGTCAAACAGTAAAATATTTTTATACCCTGAACAGGGTATAGTACTTTAAGTTTGTCACGCAAGTTATAAAACCTAGAAGGAAACGTCGGAGAACTGATTTGTAAAGGGGTACTACAGCTTCGATGCTGCTGAGATTGCTTTATTATAAAATCTGTTATCAGTGAGTGACTGAATATCGGCATAAAAAGCGAGTTATTGGAAATAACAGTTAAAAATTCGAGGAATTTTCTGAGTCGGCGGGACCCTTATCGACAAAATTTACATTATTGTACGAACATACGCTACATATTCGAATTAAAGGTCAGTACAGTGTTTTTCATATAATGATGAGTTCTTATCTGAATGTCGTACAACAGACAAAGCATAATGTCAATATTAATGAAGGGAGGGATTCATCGAATTGGTGCTTAAAATATCGATAACCTTTAGTATGGGAAATAAACAGAAAAGGAAAAAAAATATGGAAATCAACTTTCAGCGTATGAACTTAAGATTATATCAAAGGGTCAATCTTCAGAGTAGGAAATCATTTGTAAGAGTGTACGATACTCATATTGAAAGGAGAACAAAATCCATACAGGATAATGACTGATGTTATCATATCGGATATCTGCTACAGGATGAACAGTTTTGCAGCAAAATTTTTGCGTACTTGGTTGTTGGGAACGTTTTGTGGGCGCTCCACTTGGCTAGCCAACTGGTTGTTATAACCTTACTGTCGCATCTCTGGTTTTGCTGTTAAGTATATGGTAACAGTTCAAGAGCTCGTCTATTAAATCGCGACCACCCATATGACAGTTGTATTTATGTATAATTTTGTTCGGTTCACACAATTCCTAACCCATTTAACCCCTTCGAACTCTTAATCCAGTTAAAATGTTGATCTCTGTTTTTATTAAAAACATTTCGCTACTTTGACCCGTTGAACCATAGTCAGAGAGCGGTTACAATCAATGTACAGGGGCTCAATCTGCACCGAAAATATAATAACCTTCACGAGTACTTTTCATTATAACATAAAAGGTATAAAAACATAATTTTCTTTATTTTGAATCGTTAGTTTGTACGGAAACTATATGCTATAGTAGTCCTATTTCAATAATTCCTCATTTTCTTTACTGACGTAGATTCCGCTTACGCGGTTATATTCGAGTTAACAACAGCGCGACAAACGATTTTTTTTTTGCTGTTTAGCGCCGATTCGAGGTACCAAGTGCGGCCAGGTTCTTTCCCACCTGATCTTTCCAACGGAGTGGAGGTCTTTCTGTTCCTTTGCTTCCACCGACCTTTACTCAATCGAAAGCCTTCAAAGCTATAGTGTTGTCTTCCATCCAGACAACATGCGCTAGCCAGCGCACCCGCTGTCGCTTCATTTGTTGAACTATATCAATGTCGCCTTATATCTCGAAACAGCTAAATCGTTCCTTCGACTGCGGTACTCGCCGTTGCCAATATGCAAAGGACCATAAATCTTCCGCAAAGCTTTTCTCACTCCTAAAGCTGTCTCATCAGATGATGTCATTGACTATGCCTGCAGACCATATAGCAGATGAAGAAAGACTCGTAGAGTTTGGTCTTTGTTTGGGGTGTAGTTATATTCTGGCTAAGGAGTTATGGTTTTTGAACTATGTATACCCAATTCCTACGCTTGCGTACTCGGCCCTCGCCTTGGAAACGTGAGTAACCTTTGTGTAAGATGCTGTAGCCAACCAATGTGGAGGCTGGGTTCACGGCTAAAATAGAGGAAGCTTCAGAGCAGCCACTCCTAAGGGATCGCTAAAATTTAATTGCACCGCCTGTACACCAGAGGTACGACTGCGAGCATTGCCTTCTAGGTGTTATAAAAGTAACTAAAGGGTTAAGAGTAGTCAGAGGCACAAAAAAATGAGAATTTTCGGTTTTTTTTTTTGCTATTAAATCATGTTATTTCACAAAAGTAGTAATATGGCATTATTATATAATGTGTTGACTTGAAGTCACAAAAATTTTAAAAAAAAAAAAAATAATTTCCAAAGTTATAGTTTCAGAAAAAGGTACTTGCGGTGACAACTATAAGTCCTTGGAGATTCATCTAAAATCAATCAGACAAAAAATTAGTTTTATAAATAGATAAACTCGTGCCTGCTCGAAGGATTTGTTTTTTTTTTTTTTTTGTTTTCAAAAATTAACAATATGGTGGCATCAGGAAATTTTTTTCTAAATGCTTGGGAAAAAAATTTCAGTTAATTGGTCTTAAAAAATCGAAATTTTTGAAAAACAAAAAAACCTTTGATCAGGCCCGAGTTTTTTAAGTATTCTAAAAGCCGTATAAATTTCATTAAAATCTACTGAGGGTTTTTTAGTTACAGTTGTCACCAGTTCAAAAAACATAGTTTTGAGAAAAACGCGTTTAAAGTTTCACAAATAGCGCTTTGAAGTGCCCGAGCTCTCTTTCTTATTTCTCGAATAACTCAAAAAATATTTATCGGATTAACGTGAAATTTCCAGATAATGTTTTTACGATATTACACTTAACAAAAATGCAAAAAAAAAAGAATAATTTTTTGAAAATTCTAACTACCCCTTAATACTTGTTCAGAGCATAAAAATATACCAAACCGAACGAGGGCGAAAAGTGACAGTTACTACGAACTGGTATGACAGTCAATGTTGTCAATGATTCGACTGACACTTGTCAATTTGGTATAAATTCCACCTCCATAAACTGTATCGAGACGATAAATTCCGTTTTAAAAATCTCTCGCACACACATTTTAATTTTGATTTACAGCACAGAGGGAGTGCAGAAGCAGCACATCAAGCCGCATTCATTTGACAACAGCAACGGGTACATAATTATATTTGACAAGTTGTCAACAAATCATTGACTTCAACTAACTGTAGGTGAACCAGAGCAACAAACGAGGCGCAGCTTCTGCGCAGGTGCACGAACATGCCATGTTTCAGACAAGTTGCGCGTGTGTGAGTGGCATGTTCCCAATGTGACTTACAAATATGAAATTGTCAGGCAATGCTTTGATGTTTGCTTTGTTTTTGTTTTTTTTTTTGTGGAAATGCGCATTTTTACATTTACATAACAGTGTTAATAACTTTATGTAATAAGCGTGTTTGTCTGTATGCATGTGTGTGGTTGTCTTGTTCTCATTTTCCATGTGGCACTTTAATTAGTGTGAACGCAAAAGCGCATTTATATAATTAAATGGTCTTGGGCTAAACAAAATGGCCTTAAATTTGGAGTGGGCTGGTGTTGGGTCTAACATAGCAACAACAACAACATTTAAAGCGGCTGTATGTGACACACGAAAGGCGTCGCTTTGCTGCCACACTATCTACAAGCTTATGTGTGGACTCAATGCGCGCCGCTCGCGGCTTGTTGCCTTTGCTCGCTCGTTGATCGCAACATGAAAAACGCATTAAATGTGCAGCTTGTCGATAATTGCAGCAATAAATCATACATTTGCAATTTAATATCACAATATTTGCTTTTCCACTGCCGACGAATGAGTGTGAGCATGGAATTTTGTTTTGTTTGCCATTTGACTTTGCTGTGATTTCAGTTCGCTTTTTACATTTTTATAGAAATGTTGGTATGTATGTATGTAATAACATAAGTATGTGCTATTTGTATGTAATTGTATGCAATTATGCATGCAGAAATGCACTGTTTTATGGCTTGTAAGACAATTGCTGTGATTTGCCACACTTAAATGGGCGTTGGTGTTTATGCCGCAAATACTCACACATACATTTGTTAGCATCTACAAAATATTTGTAATGGGCGTGAATTTACTGAGTGTTGATAAGTACCATTTATGTTGGATTACAATTGCCATTTTACACGGATTGCGCTTTTAGCTGAGGACTTAGTAAGAATTCTACGCAGCAAGTCCATATCCAGAGATCAGCTGTCTGTAAATGCAATAACATATGTATTAGATAACAATGACTTATGCTTCAAGGAGTGCAGGTTATAGTTTGAAACCATTTATTCTTGAGCATTTTTCTATTACTTTTTGCTCAAACTTTTAAAACGGACATTTTAGTTGACTACTCAGATGGGTATATAAACTCGAGTCACCAAGAAATGGAATATTAAGTAAAGGATTCTCTTCAGATAGCAAGAAATATTTGAAAACTAGAAATTAAATTCTTTCCTAGTTTGGAGTTGACTTTTAATAAATTGATGTTCGTCATTATTGGTTCGTCTATACTAAAAATATCAACAATATTTCGTTATTGAACGAAGGAGAAAAGATATTTTGGTAGAAAATTTAGAAAAAAAAACAATTGTTTGGTAAACTTTTCACCCCAAAAACAGAACGTCATAAATTTTCAAGAAATCGTGTCCACTGACTTACAAATTGTTGAGATTTAACGTGTTTAAACTCGAATCGCGGCACTAACATGACCCGATTCCGAATAAAAATATATATTTTAAAGTACTGTGCTACTCAATAAGGCAAACAAAAACAAAAAACATTTTTTAAAATTTTCAAAACCTATGTGTTAGCTTTTAAATGAGTGGGTCTAGGTAGAAATTTATAGCCTTTTAAGATAAGTTTGTTCTTCTACTAATCTTTTTATCCTGGGTAGGGAATCTCTTTCCACAACTAACATCCCCATTTCATTATCTGATGATGAGGAGGATGTATCGACCAAATATATGTCCTGCATGCAACGAGTCTTCGCATGATACTGGCCACCTCTTTGCACGCCCTACCAAACCTACTCAACTAACCCCTTTCCCTTTGGTCTGACCCCGTCGAAACAGCACGTTTCCTGGGCTTCTTTCTAGATGACGTCGACGACAACATGGATAACTCTTACCATCCTAACGGGGATTGAGAAACCGTTAGAACAACAACAAAAACCAGCTCATATAAATGCATTAGAAGAGTTTTCACCATTGAGGCTGAATTTTCCACCTGCTGTACCAAATATGCCTTCTTAGCTCACATTCTTAGCTAAAATCGCTAAGCACAGTTTCTATATATTGGCAGGGCCAGCTGTCATAAGCGCGCTCTAGCTGCTCATAAAAGCCATGTTTGATCAAATCAACCTTCTCTTCCGTCGGTACGTGAACGCAAATCAGCGATATCTCGAAAAATTTTGCTCTGATGTGGATTGTGGCTAGACGCTCATCTACCAGAGTGAAGACCAGAATTCCACAACTGAATATTTCTTCCACCACGAATCCCACAACGAATTTGCGCTCCTTTATATGACCGCTGTAGAACATGTCAGAAGGCCCTACTCGTCTCCGACCATGTCCCGCCTATTACTCACCGCCGTGAAGTTTTGCCTTCATTCCTACGAGGACATCAATCAGCTGGGCATCGGCACCTTCGCGACTCAGGAATCGGCACTCCAGGTCTATGCCCTTAAATCATAGTCTTAATACGTTTGCTGTGGTCGTCATCAACAGTTAAGTCTGTCATAAAATGTTGGGGTTTTCTTTTTCATTGGTTTGATGGTTTATATGTGGAGTGTCCCAAATCAAGTATACAACTTTGCTAGGCAAGTAGTATAAAGTTTCATACACATGTATATTGCGAGCCGCTTGTTTACAAACCGACACCCGCTCGTAGCTCTGGAGAACAGAAGCTACAATTAGACTTCAGTGAACCCTTAAACCGAATATGAAAATGTCTCCCCTTCTGAAGCTTCCTCCCTTTTAGCCGTGACCCTAGGCTCCACACGAGTTGGCTAACGCATCTTACTATACCCCACTACACCCACTCGAACATTATGTAAAGAAAATGTGCGCTCGAAGTTTTCATAATAAGTTGTACGATTATTATACATATTCTGGCCTAATAATGAAAATAGGCATATTTATCAACGAAAATGGTTTTTTTCTTCGTTGTATTTGGCTCGTCTTGGAAGATCCACACGGTAGATTGCCGTTTTGTTTCGGGCTCATACGCATACATCCATGATTCGTCACCTGTGACGATCTTATAAACGTCTTTTGAAGCACCGCGATCGTATTTTTTCAGCATTTCTTTACATCAATCCACACGAACCTTTTTTTGAGCGATTGTCAAATTGTGCGGGATCCAACGAGAACAAACTTTTTTTTACGGCCAGGTGTTTATGCAATATCGAATTTATGCTGGTGGGAGAAATGCATAGGCATACCTCTATCTGAAGGTATGTTACATGACGGTCTTGCATTGCACACAACGGCTTTTTTTGAACGACCTTCTGAGAATTCGTCTTTGAGCGAGCGTCGTCTACGATTGAATTCGTTATACCAGTTTTTGACAGTGCTATAGGATGCTGCTTCATAGCCATACAAAGATTTTAGCTCATCGATGCACTCTTGTCGTGATAATCCACGTCGAAAGTTGTGAAAAATGATCGCACGAAAATGTTCACGAGTTAATTCCATTTTTTGGCCGAGATGAATTTTTTAATTCCCTGTAAATAAAACAATTCAGGATTAAATGACAAAACGTTCTGAGTGATGTTATGCTAAAAAATGTCAAACTTTCCAATGGAAATGTCAGATTGTACCTGGCAACACTTAGTGTTGCCTAGTCCAGAAATATATATAGCAACCTATGTAAACATTGTTCTTCTGCATATATTTTCTTGATGCAATTGTAAAAATTACTGAATAAAATGTCAATAATAAATAATTACAGATCATGACATATTAAAAATGGCAGAAACGACACTTAGAAATCATATCATTTCTATTATTAACCCCGCATATGAATTTTCTCTAAAATCTGTGGTATATTCAAGCAGCCACTTCAGGATGGTTATCTGATGCTAATCTGTAATTTTTTCTATATAGTATTTCTTTGAAGACCCGAACAGAAGCCGAGATATTTTTCACTTTTCACAATGGTCAGATAATGGTTGTTCATAGTTGGTCTCGTTTTGAAGTAATTTCTTCAAATCGTTTCTAGTTGGGGTTATGTATATTTCGACATAACCTATTCATCATGTTCACGAATTTTGTCAGATCTGCTTAGTTGTCTTATAGATGATTTTAAGAAAAAAGCTCTAGAGTAGTTTCGTGATTGTACAGATAGTTAGAAATGATATGGAAAGTTGATGATTTTAAGAAAAAAGCTCTAGAGTGGTTTCGTGATTGTACAGATAGTTAGAAATGATATGGAAAGTTACTTCTATAATATGGTATATCAACATTTTTGATAAAAAGCTGAGATAGATTTTTTCAAAATTTATTGTGCTAACTCGAATTCTTATCTATACTAATATTATAAAGAGGAAAGATTTGTACCTATTTTTGTATGTTTGTATGTTTGTAATAAATAGGCTAAAAAAGTACTGAGCCGATTTAAAAAATTCTTTCACCAATAGAATGCCACATTCTTTCAAATTGACATAGGCTACATTTCATTTCGGAATCCTTAGGGATCCTTGGTAAAATTTGAACAATTTAACCAAAGGAGTAGAAAAATGAGTCTTAAAATGTCTTTCGTCGAAAGCGCTGCCGAAACTATTAACGATAGAATAAAATAATGTGCAACAATATTGAAGAACATCATAATGTCTACAAAAAACTCCGCGGTAGCATATGCCCAACTATTGTAGTTAGGTCACTACAACAACATTTTTCATTTTAAACATTAATGAAAATGCTAACCAAATTTAAACCATGCTATTTATGTGTTTATATTAATCCTTATCCAAACAAATTATTGTATGGTCAAGACCATTTAACTACCTATAAAATAGTTTTTAAATTAGACTTTCCATTCAAAAGATATTACGAATTAAAAAATTCAAAAAGTAAATAAAACCGCCATATAGCCTTGGCCGTTGTTTGCGATGCATTCTGAAAAGCGCGCCGGGCCAGAGAATGTAAAGTATAGAGAAGGTGCAAATTGAATTCTGTATGATGTTCGATTTGGCAGCTAACAGAGCTGATAGAATCAAAGTAAGGAATTTGACGTTGTCGCTGCTATTTAGCAGAATTGAGCACATGCAGTGGCAAAAATATATGTAAAACAACTGAATTCATTATTTATTACTGTTATTTTAGTTTTTAGATTATTATTATTTTTATTTTTTAATTTTACAAAAATGTCCGCCCTTAAACCCTGAAAGAAATTGAACATAAATAGACTTACATACAAATATAGCTGTGGGTTTTTTTTAATACAAATAAAAATATTTGTGAAAAAAGTGATTTATATCCAAATTTCCAAAAATAAATAATTGTCTACCCCGTGCGATGCCGGGACGGGCTGCTAGTTAATAATTATATTAAAACTCATTATGAAAATTTTTAGAAAATAAAAAAAAAAAAATAATTGGGAAAACATCTGAAAGATCTTCAACTTCGATCCAGGGTTTGTTCTAGATAATAAAAATTCTGCTGGATTGAAAATATTCAAGTATTTAAAAGGAATTTAAAAAAGTATTCCAAAGAGTGGATATTTCAAGCAGTCAGTGTAGGATCATTGGCTGGTATAATCATGTTATTGAGTCGATTTAAGTCTTTAACACTCAGAAGAAAATGCCCTACCAATTAAACTAACAAAATCAAGTGCTTGGTTTGAAAACATTTTTTTTGACAAAATAACGTTATAATCTCCGATAGATTTCGGACTTCTACCGTATGACAGCTATATCATTCAAACCGACCAAACGAAATTAAGTTATTGATTTGTTTTGTGTTTTGTTTTTCTTTTTTTTTTTTGTGTTATTTGTATTCGGCTATGTCAAACATGATCTTTGAAAGGTTCTGCGGTTATAACGCTTGCGGTGCACCATATTCTAAACTATTGTACTCCTTCACCATATGTGTCATCAAAAAATCCCTCTTCGAGTATGGATGCCACAATTGATCTACATGGATCGACTCTAAACTAAATACACTTATAAATATATTTCCTTGAAATTGTGCGTTTGTCCCGCTGGTTTTTGTATGTGATGACTTCATCACTCTTCTGCTTGTTAACAAGGGAAAAATTTATTTCTCTTGCCGCAAGAAGACTGAAACAAACGCACCGCTGCGATAGCGGCAAGTTGCTCTGAAGCGAACGCAGCTGTTGGTGGCGGTTTTATTAAAATCTACATTTGTATATACACATGTCTGCCAGACTACTTACTGGTATGACTGGATGAATGCTTGATGTCGCGCAACAGGAAGCCCGACTTAAAAGCGAAAATAAAGTGCGCTCACAATACCAAATATTTGCCTATTCCAAACTAGAAGTTATTAAACTCTTCGTACGCATGCATATTTCAATGTGTATGAATGTAGAAGTTTTGTCGAGAAAAAGTTGTTAAAAAGTAATAAAATCTAACTGGATGAGTGTGCATAAAGCGCACGTTAGGCGAAACCCTGTGGCGCATGCGTAGCCACTCGGCTGTTGGAGAAAGATCATTGCGCCGCCGACGAAACTGGTATGCGTTGTGTGCTTAGCTTCAATTTTCATCGCCACATATGCATATGTATCTAAGTGTGTGTGTGTGCTTGTGTGTGTTTTCAAGAATATGGAATCTGCAACGGTAGTTAACGCTAAGTCGGGGTAATAAACCCACTTTTTCCATTAAATTTACAGCCAACAACAGGTATATGTACTTACATTCGTATGGACAAGCCGAAGTGGTTGTTGTAGTTATTGTAGTTGTTTTTGTTGTTATTCTATATTTTTTATGTTAATGGCCTAACGCTTATGTAACTCTAGATGCTATTACAAGTTCGCGCAAATAGATTTATAAAAGACGAGTATAACTTATGGAAAGCTGTCTCTGTAGATGCCCTGTTGGAAAATATTAAGTTCGTTTGTTTTGGTGTACCTCAGTTTTTGAGATATCGATCTAAAATTTTGCACACGTCTTTTTCTTTCCAAGCTGCTGCTCATTTGTCTGAACCGCAGAAATCAGATGACTATAACATATAGCTGGCATACAAACTGAACTATCAGAATCAAGTGCTTGTATGGAAAACTTTTTCACTTGACGAGATATTCTCACGAAATTTGGCAAGGATTATTGTCTAAGTCTAACTACTATGAAACTTTGGCAGTGGTAAAGTAAAGAGCTATAATACAGTTAGAATCAGCCGAACCTCAGTTCTCAGTTCTGAAGTAGATCCGAAAAATAATCAGTTCCCAATTCCCTGCAGGGTATGTTTCTATGACAACCTGAGAATTTTCCAGCTTATTACTTCATAAAAAGGTATATGCAAAAGTATGTCTCCAAGTTCATGAGCCGCTAAGCAAAACAAACACTACTCGTAATCTCCACTTCTCATAAACGTAATTAAGCGTAAAAGCTGTGCCACTTTCCGCCATCTTAACATGCAATAATCGACAGTTGCCTTCCATTAGGCGGTCGTACTTGTTTAGACAGCCATTAACACCATTCCGGCTGCAATTGACCACTGAATATGCCAACTGCATATAAATCGCTGCGGGAGAGCATTCCAATTTACGATCCGTATTAGTAAAATGTTAGTAATTTAAACGGAATTTAAACTTTACTTGAGTTAGAATATTTATTACAGAAAAACTCTTAAAAGATGGTCCAATTCGAGGTTCCCTACTTTAAAGAAAAAACACAGAAATTTCAAATTTAATTGGAAATGCTTATTACAATTTGAAAGAACATTCTTTGCCATTTATTTTTTGAAGATTATCTCTTTCAAATGTTGGATATCTTAGATGGTCCATCCGTTCAGTCCGAATTTCAATGCCTCTTTCGAGCATTTCGACTGGTAACTGGCGAAAGACACCCTAAAGCGAAGCGGGATTGTCCGAAAAACTTTAGGCTTTACATATCCCCACAGGAAAAAAGTCTAACAGTGTGGTATCAGACGATCTTGGTCTTGTTGAAACCAAATGTCGCCGAGATCACGAACTTCAATTTCGGGCATCAAATAGTCGGTTATCGTGATTTCACCGGTCCACACACTACACAAAACTGTTGTTTTTTCTGTATGAAATAGAAGCTCTTGAACCTTTACATGTTGTTCTTCGTCCCAAAAGCGGCAATTTTGCTTGGTTACATGCACATTGAGCCAAAAATAGGCCTCATCGCTGAACAAAATTTAGCTCGAATACGTCGGATCTTCTTGAAACTTTTTAAGAACCCATAGAGCGAAGCGATGTCACTTGGAATGGTCGAGGGGCTCCAGTTCTTGGACAAACTCTCCTTTGTACGCTTTCAATTTAAGATCTGGAAGTAAAATTCGCCAAATCGTTCCACACGTCAGTCCAAGTTGCTGCGAATGGCATCGAATCGGCTTTCCATGGTTTCCGCGTAAAGTCTAAGCTACGGCTGCTATACTTTTTTCACCGCGTGCTGGACGTAGTTTATTCGGTCGAATATTATCCCATAATGGCGTAAGTCTTCCCGTGATGGAAGGTCAAACAGTACTGAACAAAAATATCGTGACAGCGTGACAAGACTGACGCGTGATCTGTCAAAAACAGGCTATTGAAAAAAGTACCTCTACTTGGATCAGCCGTTATATACATACGTTTTTATATTTGAGTTCGTTTTATTTTTTTGATTTTCGACCTATTAAATTATCCACTCAAGACTTTCGACTAGTGAAACAATAAAATTTTTTCAAATATACACATAAAGTTAGGTTCTCTAGGATTATTGTCTGTGCGGTATTCCCGCTGAGCTTTTTTATGATACAGTGTCCTTTTCTTAATGTCTGGCTAGCAGTTAAGTCCTTGTTAACTTAACCAAGACTCCTTCTTTCGGTTAAGAAGCGTTTATTTTAATCAGACCTTAACTGACAGATGGCTGCTAAGCAGGCGTTGAGAAAACGGCCACTGGAACGAAACTTAAATCTTATACCTATCGATAAAATGACATATCTCTTATTCTAATGTTCGCTAAATATGGATATGAATTATTTATATATTATTGAAATGGTGGAATCTGTTAATTGAGCGAGAATTTGTTTACGTCAATGACGTACAAGTATTTTTCCTCTTCACCCCTGTAACTTCATGTAAAAAACGTCAGCAACATTATTCGACTTGCAGTTCAGCGATTAATTCGGTCAACACAATATAATTGATGGCAATTTATTGAAATATGCGCTCGACAAGCATTTGCGTCAAAACGAAAATGAAAATAAAGAGAGAAAATATCAGCAGCAGTCAATTGCTTTAATAAATAAAACAATTTGCAGAACAAGTTCAAATTAGCTTTTGGACCACCGCAAGCAACCATGCAAAAGACACTCCAGATAAAACTGAAGTAACAACGTAAGTTGTCAGATGCGATTATATGATAGACAGACAATGTGACAAAAATAAGATAGAATCTTCGAAAAGTTTTTGAAAACGACAGGAATCATAAGTAACTAAAATTATAGAGCGACCATTTTTCTCACCAAATATTCTTTTTGTTTAAATAGAAAAACTATGCTTGGGTCAGATTCGGCGAACATTGTAAAACCCGTCGTGCTAAGAGTCTCAACTCAAATAAGTTAGTTAGGTTAAGAGGTTGATCCCACCAAGGATCTCACCTGGACAGCTTAGAACGTCGATCCTTTGGTATGGTATCTAAACTATTATATTATAGATCATCCATACAAATCAGCAAAGCGCCTTGAGCACATTTGTTGAGATGTTAGTTTTGGTAAGGGCTTCTGGTTCGTCGAAGATAAGACTACCGAGATGTTTCAGCTTCAGTCTTGCAAAGGCTGGACAATGGAGGATGAAGTATATGAATATTTCCACCTCACCTTCTTCCATATAACTTTGATAACTAGCGTCCGGATAAAGCCTATTAGAAAGCGTCCAGTAAGAGCCCCTACAATTGCGGTAAGATTCACTAGATTTTCTGTTTTCTGCTCTAGGACAAAAGGATCTTGGAGTTGGTCTTCAAAAGCAAATCTGCTATTTCCAAAAAATAATCTAAGTTTCTTCCTCTTCAACTTACTAGCATCACTTCTCTCCTCAAAAATCAGTGAGCTAGCCAAGAGGGCACCCTTGTCCCTCGCACAACGGAATGGGACTGAGCTACTCTACCTTTTCTTGGAACGCACCACATATGTACTATATATGGTATGTACATAGGTACTCTGCCAGCAGCCAGTGGCCCAGTGGCTATTGACTTGTGCGCAGCGAACAGCAATAAAGTCAAGTTTCTCAATAAATGCGTCACAAGACATGACAGTAAAGCGGCGAACAAGATGAAAAATTGTATTGCACAAGTCATGTGGCATGATCCATGATCCCTGCGCATATGCAGAATATGACAAACACATTGGCTGGCCGCACAGCAATCCTGCATTTGAATGTTTCTGTAGTTTTTAGATAGTAATAACTGAGAAAAAAAAAACAATAGTGAGCCCCTTTATGCAGCATTCATTATTGTAGGGCGCATATGAGGAGTAGAAGAGTGCCACGATCACTAGGCAGCATTGCTCTATGTCTTCATAGCCCACAATGGGCACTCCTACTAGCTGTAAACAGAGCCCAACCCAATGTGTTTGCCACAAGTTGACCTCTGCCTTGCCACAGTTTAGTTCGCTCGCTCGGCTGCACTCGCCAATAACTCGTGGCAATTTGTGGCTGACGCACGTAGCGTGGCCACGAACTGCAGAGCGTTTAAAGGCATGTGATTTTCCCCCTTACTCTGCTTCTTCTTCTTTTTTCTATTTCCCTATATTTCTCTAGTTAGATGCACGAGTCTTTGGCCACAGCATCTTTTGTTCTATTTTTGAGGGCATTTACGTTTGAGATAAAAGCTAGATTTGCCAATCGTTCGGGTCATTATGGCGCCTAAAGTGGATGTTTACGAAAACCAGAGGATCATTTCGGAGGCTTTGTACGTGCCTCTGTGTATAGCGCTGTGGACATATGGGCGAGTGGAAGTGCAAGTGAGTTTGTTTATTTGTGGTTTTCGTTTTGATCTTTGATTTTTGTTTCTAGAAATATGTATATTTGTTGTTGTTTACATTACAATTGCCCACAAAGCACAAATATTTGCTAACTTTGTTCATATGCGTTCGGAAAAATTTTTGAGGAATTTGTGTAAGAGCATATTTCTATGAATTATTTAACAATATATGATACAAATCTACAAACTTATTTACAAGAAATTATATACTTGGCAACTTTATGCCTTATGCATTGTATTCTTAAGTGGTACAGGTCTATAATTGTAATTTATGAGAATTTATTTCGCAATCAGTGTAATGGCGCTTTAAAGGTGATCCAATGATATTTATGAGATAATAAAAAAGTTCGGTTGAGAATTGAAAATAAGCAAAGAGAAAGCAAGCATTTATAGGTTGTCTATTGGCAGGCTGTTTGGAAGTGCATAGAAAGAGTAGTATAACCATAAATGGGAAAACTTTCTGTTTAGTTACTTTCTGAATAAATCTTTGGAACCACCACAAATGCTACCTTTACATGCAGGAAATATGGGAAACCTTTAAAGAAATATCTGCTTGAATAATCAAAAAGTACTAAAACTTTGTTCGTAATTTTAAAATTGTAATTTATTCTTCGAAATCTATGTCATTCCCTTCGAAGTAATCCCCTTTCTGACACCTGGCTTGTCGGTTTCACATCAAGTTGTCAATAGCAATCAAAAACGCCTCTCATGAATATTTATATATTTTACTGATCTTTCTATTTTTCTATGAAATATATTGTGTATAAATTCATCTACCAACTTTTCCACAAAACAGTCTCTGTGATGTCAAGCGCATGCCTTCTTATCCCGTATCTGTCACTCATTAGATGAAATGACATTTGAAAGAAAATATTTAGTCCTCATGGTTGTGGGAAATTTCACAGTTTAGCTGATCACATATTGATATATATTTATTTATGTTTCACTTATGAAATATTTATTTACCTAAATTCATAATATAAATTTTAATTATAGAAAAAATATCGAATATCACAAATTAATTTCAGTTTTGCTTTTCTTTCTCTTTCTAGGTAAGAAGATCGAATATATAATCAGACCATCCAGTGAAAGCAAAGAATAATAAGGCTTGTTTCGAAACTGTAAGGTCTCATACGTAAAGAAATGTTTTAAACATTTTTATCGGTAACAAGATAAAATTCATGAAACTGCTAAAAACTCGCTCTGGAGCGTTTCCTAAAATTATAAGGTAAAATGTTCAGGCTAATAAGCCACCAAATTCATCAAACAATTGTTGAAAGAATAAAGAAAATGTCTTGTTTTTATTAACTAGTTAAGTTGAAAGGCTCGCTTTAATAGACAAGTAATTTTTAATGAACATTTCTCGTCGAATAGCCTTTGGTTTTCTGAAGAAACAAATTATTTGGTGTTTATTATAATATTTAATAAAAAAATTGGTATTTTCATATGTTTGTATGAGATAGAGCAACGTATGAGGTCTCAAATAAGATACCAATACTCTCTCTGGAACATTCAATTACTTTTAACCACGTAATTTCGACCTGCACTCAACGTCTCTTTTGTCCAGTATTCAGGTCTTTTGACACGAGTCTAACATTGATACGTTCCTTACTCAAAATATTATGCAAAATATGTTGAATTGATTCATGAGAGATGCTGAGATGCTCTGTTATCTCTCTGATGCTGAGGATTTTGAAGCACTATTTCATTAACTTCTTTGATGTTATCATCATTAATAGAGATTCATGGAGGACTCACGTGACGCAAGTTTACGATGCGTTCACGACTTGCACTGATTGCTTTGTGTCACTCAATTCCTTGGGCTCCTAATAAAGTAGACTTCCTAAAAGATGTCTGCAACATTTTCAAAGATTCTGTAGCCATTGAAATGAATTCAGAGCGCACCACACCTCGATGATCGAAGAAAACAGTCAATATAACCTGACTTTTGACCTGCATTAACATGATCTTTTCGGTTTCGGCTCATCATTGCCACGGTATTTGGCCGACTGATCGTCTGTTTGCGTATCGTAAGTATAGATCTAAAGCTCACCGCTAGCAATAATACGTTTCATAATATCCTAGTAGTCGGAAAGCATTGTTTCACAGCCGTTGACTCGACGCTGTTATTCGAAAAAATTGAGTTATTATGGAACCAATCGTGCTTTCACTTTTCTTTCCAACATTATGAAAGTTTCGGCACCGGAAGTTTGATTTCGCACAACAAAATTTAATAAAACTTCTTTGTTGGATAATTTCACTCATCGTACAAATCCCCTAATGCACTTTATATACTTCAGAAAGAAAAGCGTATACTAAACATTACTGATTATTTTGATGTAACATTTGGCATAAATTAGATATTGTGGATATTTTAATAATAATACTACACCACCGAACCACAACTATGCCCACATCAATGAAATTGTGTGATATCGGTCCATTAATTACCTCAGCTCTCACATGGGTATAGTACCCATACAGTATTTCACGACAAAATAGGGTGACAACATTAACGAAACGATCCTTATAATTTTCAATAGGAAAAATATTTTTTGTCTCCCAATTTTACATCATATTCAGTAAAGATATATTAATATTTTCGTAGTCCATTTATTCAACGTAAAGGAAATTGTCAAATAAACTGAAAAACTAGTTCCACACAAAAGTAGGAGAATTCCATATAAAAATTAATGATTTCAGAATAATAAAATAAATTATATTTCATTGAATAGCTTCGGTTTTGTTTTTAATAGTGAGTCACAGCTTCTCGAATTGGAGTCTATGAGATCATGGCAGTTTTCAAATGGTAATCCTTTCCAAACCTTTGTCACTACCTGCCACAAATTATTAAAATTGATTGGCTTTCGTTCGAAAGAATTTTTTCATGCTGATTCTGAGTTTTTATATGGAGTTGAAGCAAGGAAAGAGTACAGACTGACGCTTAAACTTAACTCCGTTCACTTTACAACCAATTTTTTGCGCACTTGATGGTATTATTACTGCGTCAATGCTGTCAGAGCTAGAGTGTTTTTGTCCATTCGAACAACATGACCTAGGGAGCGTAGCTGCTGTCTCTTAATGTCGTAGTATATCTCGTACAGCTTATCGTTTTGTCGTTCCATCGACTGCGGTAATCCTATTGCCAATGCACAAAGGACCATAAATCTTACTGGTTCCATGATTTACAAAATCATCTACGACGTCGAAGTTATGACTATCAACGGTGACGTAAGAAGCAAGTCGCGAGCGCAACAGCTGTTTGTTTGATAAAATTAAAACATCAAACTGATGTTCTTGGCAACCTAGAGGATACTTGGTCAAAGCGTGGCTTTTTTGGGTCATATATAAAATAATCGTTTCTGGCTACTCGCAAGTGAATGCTCAAAGAACTTTCCCAACTTGCATGAACTTGTACACATGGCACCATCTCCCAAGCTAATGCTTTTCGCTGGCCGGTCAAAATCAAAATACGATTTTTGATACCCATATATGTTTTGCTAGGCTTCGGTGCAGCATAAGTTATTATTATTATTTTTTTTGTTTTTTTTTTGTTTTATATCATAAAAGCATGAACACTTTCTAAAAAGCAATTTTGAATTTTAATTTTGTTGGTTCAGTATAAAATATCATCCTTGCTGGCTGAAAAATACATATTTATGAAATAAATAGGTTTTGAACATATACAAACATGTACATATAATAATATAGTAAGTATAATATCTAATTGACTTGCTTAAGCACATCTACTCTAACACAATTAACCTTATTAGAAACCGATTTAGAACATCAAATGGGAAAAATCTCAACAATGCACTGTAATGCCACTAAAAAGATATGAACATAAATTGTTGAAAACATCAAGTATAGTAATGATGAATTGCAAAATTATACCAACACTTAGTCTTTGTCGATGCGAAAACACGCAAGAATAACTTATAGTGGCAGCATGGAATTTAATTTGGAACATGCCACGGACGCAGACGCCACCGGCTTACACATGTATGTATCTATACAGTTGTAGTAAGCATGTGTGTGTGTGTGTGCATTGAGGCCGCTCCACCTAAGGGGCTTACCTAGACTAGAATCACAGCAGTTAAATAATTTCTTCCGCGAAAGCTAGACGCAGCGCAGCGCTTGCATAAGCATGAGCGCTAACTCTGGCTCCAGCTTCGACTTTGGCAATGGCAATGAATGATCCACTGACGCATCGACAACGTGAAATTGTGCTTTGATGAAGATTTATTTAAATTGCATGTTTGCCAGCGCAGCCCAAACCCAAGCAGCGGCTAATGAACATATGCTCCATCTATGTGTGTGTGTGTGTGCGCTGTATGGCATGCAACTGCTGGTGAGCGCTGCAGTCTGGAGTGTGGCGGAAAACCACAACGGCGCACGCTGTCTTGTGGCTTTGAACCTGAGACCAAAGCAAGGCTTGCAGTTTTGCTGATATCTCTTAAGCCAGCAACTAGCATTGGCCTAGTCGCCAGAGCAACAACAAAATATATACATACGTGTATATGCGTTTATGTACGAATGCCAGCTATAATAACAGCGCAATAATAATCATAATAATAAAATAAAGTTGCGCATGCGCGTTGCATTTCGGTTTGCAGACCGCCGTTTGCAGTCTTATTATTCATATTATTGATGAAGACACATACATATGTACTTTTGTTGTTATCGTTGTTGTTTTTGTGCACACTACCGCTTTGCGTGTTCATTACGTCAAAATGCACCGGCTGTGGCATGCAACAGTCGCCGACGCTACCACTCTTTCTCATGCCGAGGCTCACTGCAGCATTCCGCGGTCGCATTAGATTACAGCTGCATGGCAACATAGCAGCGCATAGCATAGGTAGACTGTCTGTGCCCCTCATTCGGATGTAGCTTTCAATAGTCTCATAAGCTTCGATTGCGGTTAGCATGTGGCACCGTCGTAGTCTTCGCATACAATTTCATTTACTGCATCACCTGCTGCTATTCGCTGTGCTGTTGTTGTTGCTGTGGCGAATAATTTAATTTTATGCAACGAATAATTTATGTCATTTGCTGTCTTCACCGGCGCAAGGTTAATGGGTCAAACTGTGGGGAAAGACAATCTGTTGACAAGTTCCGTTACTTTTGTTGTTAAGTAGTTGTGGATTTTTATAGGGGACCGGGTGTAAAAGTGTCGCTCAGTATGTGGTTAAGTTTGTCTTCGGGGCAGAAAATAGATAACAATACAATGTTGCAAACTGAATAATTAATAACGACGGTTCTCTGATGTGATATATACAGTGATAGTTTCCCGGAATGCGTTGAAATAAGTGAGCAGCTAAGCGAGGTTTTTTCAAGACTTGTATTATAGTCCAAATCGACTCAAGCTCTGGGTTTGTTGACATGTAATGATTATGGAGACTTTAGAAGAGCTTACTGACTCTCACCTAAACACTGTGTCTCTCATAATATGAATGTTAGGAGGAAAGAACTTGAGCCGAAACCATGTGCTACGAAAAGTAAAACTTTTTATTCGACTTGACCGAGTTTGAAGACTCGATCCACCGTCTGGTGTAATCTAAAAAAAGATAAAGATTTCACTCAAGTTTGTGGTATTTTGAGATACAGAATAAAACCCATTCAGGAAGAAGGTCTCGATTTTTATTTTTCTTGATTCTCTGGATTTTTCTTAGTTAATTTATATGCTGCCATACTTAAGATTGGCTCTTTCAAAGTACTTCCCATTCAATTTTTATACCCTAAAATGGGTATACTAAGTTGGCCAAGACCCTATAAAGTATATATAAGTATGCTACTGTGATCAGGTGAATTTTATCCATTTTATCTCGTTCAAAATAATCCCCTCCCGCTGCAATACACTTATGCCAACGAATTTTCGGGTCATCAAAGCACTTGGAAAAATTCTCCGTCGTGTTGGCCATCAGAGCCTTCTTCGATTCAGCTTTTATATCCTCAATCGAGACAAAACGGTGTCCTCGGAGTGGTCATGTGAATTTGCTGAATTGCCAGATGTTACACGAAGGTAAATCAGGCGAATGCGGTGGTTGCGGCACGATATTAGTTGAAAATGTGGCGAAATTATCACGAATAATCAATGCAGTATGAGATGGTGCATTATCGTTCTTCTTCATTATGCAATAAATTCAGACATGTAAAAGTCGAAAAATTCACTTTTAGAGCCTGGGTCTTCTGCACTACCCATCCTTTGCAGTCCATTATTTCCGTCTAAAGGAAATTCAGACGAGATTTTGGCTGCACTCTTCCGAGTAAATGGGCCATTAGAGGGTTGGTAAACATGTTTGCCGAATCTGGAAGTATCACAAGAATATCGTACCATTGTGATGCGTTTTTTCTTGTTCAAGAAAAAGGAAAATCCAAGGTTTAACAGGCGGTCATTACAACGGATAATTCATGACAACTTAAATCTGTTTCTGCACAAAGTTCAAACGAAAAGCCGGTTACACTCCACACCACATTTGAAGTCTTACCAACGTGTATTGCCGGGTAATATTTACCTTCTTTGAAGAAAGCGATATAATAGTAACTGTCAATGGGTACCGATGTTGTTTGAGTTTTTTTCCCAAAACTGCGCCGAAGACGTCTCGCTTTCAATAGAGTTTGGTTACAGCAAAAAGGAGTAACTGTACACATAGCCGGACCGAAGACCTTAAGTCTTGTTTGTCAAGCAAGAGGTGCGCGAAACAAAACCCAGAAATCTAACAGAAGCAGTACATTAAATCAATAATTAAGGCAATTATTTAGGTGCCGGATATGCTTGGCTGAGCATAGAGGTCGTTTACGGTCCATAATTTTTATATCTATAGTTGGTATGAGAACCATACCTGTGAAGGATGCAGCATTATTTGATCCTATGAAGAACACATTTTGGAAAACGGTCCAAATGAATGAAGTAGAAAGTGCTGTTTCAATAAACCGCTGTTCCAAGGTTAATAGATTACCTGAACAGGATTTTTTATTGTTTCCGCGCTCATTACATTCTTCCAATCGGGCTCTTAGCAATACTTCCCGTTTCTCAGATCTTAAGGGAATGCCCGGCAGACCACTACATAATATCAAAATATGTAAGAAAGCCTTGCCAGTTACTACGTCGAATAAAAAATTTAGTTTTGCATTTTAAGAGGTTACATGGGCTTTCTCGAGTAAAACACAGGCTTTTTTTAATTTCTTTGTCATATAAAAATTTAAATATTTTATTAGAATTTTTATTATTGAAAACATACTCTTTTCTCGAGGAAATTCTGAAATTTTTGAATCGGAAAAAATTTTTCTTCCAAGGCTTTGAGAATTGTATCTCAAAACCCTATGTTGGTAGTTCTCGAGGAATCTTGCCAACCGACTTCAAAAATACTATCTCGAGAAAAATGCGTTTAAAGACGGCGCACTTAGCCTAGCTAGCCTCGAGCGCACAAAGCTATCAAGGCTGTGTTTTCTAAACTATTGCCCGGATAAACTTGAAAATGTGAGACAATATTTTTAGGGTGTTTTAGAATTCAATAAGACAATAAAAAATGCGATTTTTTGAAACTCGTAAACTGATAAATACTGGGAAGAACTAGGAATTGATAACTATTGATTCAATATTTCCAATTTTATATTCATTTATTCTCCAGAGTGGTTTGATTCTTTATGATAATAACGTGAAGTGAACAAAGTCCCATGAGATATGTATATATAAACCAGATCGCTAAAAAATTCCGCTATTCACTCCTTTATATGTAACGGGTGATTTTTTAAGAGCTTGATAACTTTTTTAAAAAAAAAAACGCATAAAATTTGCAAAATCTCATCGGTTCTTTATTTGAAACGTTAGATTGGTTCATGACATTTACTTTTTGAAGATAATTTCATTTAAATGTTGACCGCGGCTGCGTCTTAGGTGGTCCATTCGGAAAGTCCAATTTTGGGCAACTTTTTCGAGCATTTCGGCCGGAATAGCCCGAATTTCTTCGGAAATGTTGTCTTCCAAAGCTGGAATAGTTGCTGGCTTATTTCTGTAGACTTTAGACTTGACGTAGCCCCACAAAAAATAGTCTAAAGGCGTTAAATCGCATGATCTTGGTGGCCAACTTACGGGTCCATTTCTTGAGATGAATTGTTGTCCGAAGTTTTCCCTCAAAATGGCCATAGAATCGCGAGCTGTGTGGCATGTAGCGCCATCTTGTTGAAACCACATGTCAACCAAGTTCAGTTCTTCCATTTTTGGCAACAAAAAGTTTGTTAGCATCGAACGATAGCGATCGCCATTCACCGTAACGTTGCGTCCAACAGCATCTTTGAAAAAATACGGTCCAATGATTCCACCAGCGTACAAACCACACCAAACAGTGCATTTTTCGGGATGCATGGGCAGTTCTTGAACGGCTTCTGGTTGCTCTTCACCCCAAATGCGGCAATTTTGCTTATTTACGTAGCCATTCAACCAGAAATGAGCCTCATCGCTCATCGGACACGGACGCGAAACACATTTCGAACCGAACACTGATTTTGGTAATAAAATTCAATGATTTGCAAGCGTTGCTCGTTAGTAAGTCTATTCATGATGAAATGTCAAAGCATACTGAGCATCTTTCTCTTTGACACCATGTCTGACATCCCACGTGATCTGTCAAATACTACTGCATGAAAATCCTAACCTCAAAAAAATCACCCGTTATATACTTCTGTGAGATACAGAAAAATTAAAAAAAAAATGATTTAAAACAACTCGAATGGAGTCTTTCAACAAATTTGTAGCAACACCTACACTATCCTAGAAGCCGCTCTCAATTCTCGTTCAATTTGTCATCTTCTCAGCTGCGCCTTAAACTTTGACATTTAAATCTCGAATGCAAAACTACAACCCACTAAACCACATACACACACACAAATTTAAACAAAAATATTCAATTTAACTCATTCAAACGGCAACCGAAAAGGCACCGCAGCTGCCTGCCATATTTTCGTTGTCTTCCCAAACCATGAGTTGGTCACCTGAAGCAACCACCGCTACACATTACATATGTGTATGAATGAATGTATGTACGCTTGCAACTCAGCTGCTTGGATGAACACACCTTAAAGAACTGCCAATCTTGAAATGAAATTAAGCGCGCAATTTCAAAATCTACAAGATGAAAAAGCCATGAAAAATAAAACTCAAGCAGCCAAAATGAGAAATCAAAAGACAAATAAAAGAGACTATCAGCAAAAATAAGCCACAAAATGCATTAGGCTACTGCAAGATCCACCCAATCCAGCCTTAATCGAGTTAGACCAGATCAGCGGCGCGGCGAACGCGGACCCACAGTTTCGAACGAAGCAAAAGACCCGAAACATGGCTGGCTAACTGGCTGAGTGGAGTGGTTGGTTGGCGGTTCAGCAGCGAAGGCGATGGCGGTGCTGGTGGCGCGGCCGTACCACACTGGCGAGCGGACAGACAATTGCATTTGACATTTGCCGATATGGCAGCAAAACAAAAACCGCGAACGCCAACTTAGTCAGTTAGCCGCGCAGCCAACCAACCAGCCAGCCAGCCAATTTAGAGCTGTAAGGGATTACAACTAAAGCATAACTGTATTAAAGCAGCCGTGTGCACAAGGAAGCGGAAGAAACGGTGTGGCAGCGGCGCAAAATGGTTTGGTGTGGCACGAAAGCTGCAACAGCTGCTGCTGCACATAGAGTGGTGTTGTTGTTGTGTGGCAGCAATCGACACAACAATCGACATTGCAACGTGCAAGATGGGGCTTGGAAAAAACTGCAATTTGTTGTTATTTTTGTGTTGCTTGCCAGCAATGCCGTTGCTTGTGTCGTGTACGAGTGGTTCCCTTTATGTACGAGTACTTTGGCTATAAAAGGAAAGCAAATTTGGATAAACTACGATTTAGTACTCCACAAAGCCTCTCTTTAACTCGATCCACTTGACCCAGCGATGCGCCAAGAATAAATTTTCCTTTCATTTAACGAAGATCCTGATTTACAGCTTGATTTTTTAAGTTTTGCAACAGAAAGAAGGCACACGGGCTATATTAGACCACATATTGAAAATACGGTGGACTATCAACCGTATTGGATCGTAGCCTAACAACAAATTTTGCCGTTATGACAGCGGAGGCTGTTATAAGCCGATGCGTGACCATGGCGGAAAGGCGGAAGAGCTTTGCCAATCGGATCCCTTTTTTACAATTGGTGTCGAATCGGCCCAAAAAACCCATTAGTAGAACCTTTGGATCGTTTTGTGAATCTCATTCTCAAGGTAATCGATTTAGACGATATCTTCTGGATTCCTGAAAAAAACCGACTCCTTTCTGATCGACAAAATAGTCTTCGCCTTCTTCGGCTCAGGCTCCTCAAATGGAGTCATCTTTTTTGGATGTTTCCTAACCTTCAGTATCTACCAGTGAGTGCATGTTTCGACGACGGTATAAATGATGCAAGTACTGGCGGAGATATAAGCCGATGTGTGATAATGGCGGAGAAGCTTCTTTTTCTTTGCCAAAGAAATCTCTTTTTTCCATAATCCGGTATCGATTCGGCCGAAAGATTCAACCTGGTAGAGCCCTTGGACTGTTTTATGAATCTCAAATCAAAGCAGACGATGTAGACTATCTGTTGTGAATTCCAGAAAATATTCAACACCTTTCCGGTCAGGAGAATAGTCTTCATCTTATTTAACTCAGGTTCGCCAAGTGAATTAATTTTTTGATTTTTTCTTGGCTTCTAAGTATGTACTAGTGACTCCATGTGTCGGCGACGATTACAACCAATGCAAAAACTATTGCGAATTATCAAAACGAGATTGTAGGCTTCTCTCTAGTTACCCCCCGCGATGGCCATTGAAACATTGAAATTCTTTAATCAAATTTTTGGTGGTCGCGATCGAAAGAAAATAATCATTGTATACAATATCCAAAGCGTTGTATTCCTCTTCACGATTTCCCTTCCAAAAGCAAAAATCGAATTGCCGACCGATATTGTTTGTTTTACCATTTTCCTAAAAGTCGTGGCCTCCACCCCTTACACCCGCCGTCGAAACAACTCTCCGAAACCGATTGATCACAAATAAATAATATGTGAGAGTTTTTTGTTGTTGTTGCGGCAGAATTCTGCCGAGTTGACAGTCCTTGACCGGATAAAAAATCCGGGTCCGTTCCGTTAACGTAGTCCCGACTGTCGTATGAACTCGATCCGCTTGTGTTATGTGAGAGTTTCTCTCACGATAGTGACGCCATCGGCTGGTAAAGACAAGAACTATCGGACCGCCCTCGTATGTTTGATGGTCGGCCGTCCGCAATTGGCAGGCGGCAGGCAGGCAACGACACCGCACCTAAATACATATAAGTATCTGTTAGATACTCGCATTTAGTTGTGTCTTTTGTGACAGTGGCGACTGGCGTTTTTGCTCTGGTTAAGTTTTTGTTCTTCTTTAAGTGCTTTTGTCGCTGTTGTTGTTATTGTTCTTGCAATATTTACCACTGCTAGTTGTCAGTGCCTGTTGCATTTATTGAGTTTTTTGCGGTTATTGCCGCCTGCCAATTGCTCTGAAACTGCGCCGAAACTGGCCATAAGCCATTTCGCCGTTCAACTGCTAATAAATGCCGGTCCCTGGACCGAACCAACATTCGGTGCTCGCGCGGTCGCCGCTCGAAGTCAATAGTCGCAGACTTTTTTAGATGTTTTTGCTTTGGATCTTGCGGACCGTGGTCTTTGTGGAAAGCTGCCGCATAACCGTTAAAAGTTGCCAATAATTTCAGCCATTCACCGAAATGTTCGCCTGGCACACGAGTATGGCACCATTTGCTGCCTGCTTTCCAACAACAACTAGCGTTTTCATGCATTCAAGCTTTAATAGCTAGTTGTCTAATGTATGTATGAGCCGAGTCTGTATGTGTGAGTGTATATGCGCAGTGTTGCACTCTGCGGTGAATGTTTGGCAAATTGACAGCTCCCGGGCGCATGCGCTACCGATTAACTCTTGTGATATTGATGAATATCCAAAGCAATCGCCACCGCCCACACATCACCGAGGCCCAGTCTTCTTTGTCAGGCTTGTATTAAATTTTTCGATCATACAAACTGTAATTTATTCTAATCAGCGGTGAGTGTTCATTGGGCTGCATAAAGCGAGAAAATCGAAATAAAAATTACATTTGACTTGTTTGAGGCGCAATACACATACAGACGCGTCAATAGATTGTAATAATGCAACCACTTACTTATTTATTAGCATAGATAAATAAATTATAGAAAATTGTAAATATTATTAATCTCTGTTTAGAGCTCAAACCTTGTTTCGGGAATTATTTAGACGAAATTTCAAAAAAGCGCGTTGACTTTGGTTGCATAAAGCTATAAGACTCCTTAAAAATTGAAAAGTTTTCTACAATAACTTCATTTTGATTGGTCAGTTGGTTTGGTAGCTATATGATATAGTAGTTCGATGTGCAGAATTTCTTTGAAGATTATATTCTATACGAAATGTCAAATTTTGTGAAGATTAGTCGTCATTTGGAAAAATTTTATATAGAAGGACTTGATTTGATCGATCAGTTTGTATGCCAGCTGCAGACCAGCTGTATGCTGATATCGGCGCTTCCGACAGGTCAGCGGCTTCTTGGAGAGTAAAAGGACGTGGGAAAATTTTTATAGCGGTAACTCTAAGATATACAAACTGTGCCCAAAAAATAAGGTGACATTATATTTATTTTAAAATTCTTTATTTATTCTTTCAAATCAATTTCATCCCCTTCAAAGTAATCCCCTCCCGATGCAATGCACTTATGCCAACGGATTTTCCAATCTTCGAAACTCTTGTTGTAGTCACTTTCCGGGATGGACTTCAGTTCCGTCTTCGCTGCGGCTTGAATCTCCTCTATCGTATAAAAACGGTGTCGCCGGAGCGGTCTTTTGAGCTTGGTGAACAGCCAGAAGTCACACGGCGCCAGATCAGGTGAATACGGTGGTTGCGAAACGATATGCGTTGAGGTTTTGGCGAAATGATCACGAGTTACGAGAGTAGTATGGAATGGTGCATTATCGTGGCGTAAGAACCAAGAATTGTCTTTCCACAATTCCGGCCTTTTTAGGCGCATAGCGTTACGCAAACGACGCATAACGTTCAAATAATATTCGTTGTGGACTGTTTGACCGGTTGGAAGGAATTCATAATGCACAACACCACGATAATCGAAGAAAACAGTCAACATGACCTTGATTTTTGAGCCACTTTGGCGCGATTTTTTTGGTATCGGCTCTCTTTTGGCACGATATTCGCTCGATTGATGGGTTGTTTCGGGGTCGTAAGCATAGATCTAAGTCTCATCGCTAGTTATAATGCATTTCGTGACTCCCTAGTAGTCGGAAAGCATCGTTTCACACACTTCAACGCGACGCCTTTTTTTCCAAAAAATTCAATGTTTTCGGTACCAGTCGAGATTTGACGCGCTTGAGGCCCAAAACATCCTTCAAAATGGTATTGGCTGAGCCTTTCGATGTGCCAACTTCATCAGCAAGGTCTCTAATTGTTAATCGACGGTGTTTCAACACCAAATCTTTGATTTATTGAACGTGAGCTTCGTCGGTTAAGGTTGATGGTCGCCCTGGACGCTCTTCGTCTTCGACACGTTCACGGCCGGCTTGCAACTCACTATACAGCTTGTAAACATTTTTTTAGAAATAGCCTCATCACCAAAGGCTTTCTGAACCATTCTCAACTTATCCGCAGCAGAAAATTGATTCCGTAAATAAAATTTAATGTATGTAAATTCTTTGCTCAACATATTTCGAAATCGCAAAAAACGAAAAAATCAATTTTAGCAGTTCACAAAACGACACATATCTCAAACACTAATGAATATTTTGTCATGGAATTTGACAAAAATGTGACTGACAGTAATACCAACCTAACAAAAAAAAAAATAATAATTCTTCAAATCCTTCGACGCGCGCAGTTTAAATTCAAATGTCACCTTATTTTTTGGACACAGTGGTATACACAAACAGACGGAAATACGGACATAGCTGATTCGACTCACCTCCTCAGGCTGATCTGATTTTATAGGGTCTTATACTTGTTAGAAAAATTGTAGATCCAGACAATAAGAGAATGGAATTACGATTTCGATTCTCCCAGAAGTAAATTCCCTAATTAATAATTAATTATCTTTCTATGGTAAATTTCAGTATTATCCTCCTCTTTGCCTTAACGACAAACAAAAGCACAAGAAGGGTTTTACCAAAATTGAAATGCTTTACATATCAGACACGTGTACACTCTCTGAGCTTGCCCATTGCCTGCCAATAATTGACCGAAATTGCAAAAGACTATTATAGTTTTAGTGGGAGAAGGAATCTAAATTTGGTTCCGAGTAGTTCTAAGGGCGCACTTCTTAGTATTATACCAGCTCGACAGCGTTGATTTCAGAATTTACCCACTACACTTGCTTTGATCTAAAATAATTCGCCAAAAAACGGTTTTACCAATTAGATTTTCATGAGGAACGAAATTTTAAGTGGTCTCGGAAGGCACAGATTCAATTTTAACTAACATAGCTTCTAATGCTGCTTACCGATAATAAGATATCCACATGTTTTATTAATAACATTTAGGTAGGTTCAAATATGTATATTTCTTATAACATCTGTTTTAAGGGCAATAATTACATACAATGTAGTTTTTATATTTCATAATTTACATGCTGGCAAACCCACTTAATGCACTTGCTGATGGATAGTGAGAGCGTAGCAACATGCAGCGGTCTCGATCTAACCACAATGTCCGTCGTTTTAACATGATTTCCCTTTCCAGAATGCTACGTGTTTGCATAAGGCCAGTTTTGATATTCTCTGCTGCATCCAACTCAGACAACATGGAAGTGACGCCGCTCTGTATTGTTGCCACCTCATCGATGAGATCTTGCTGCGCAAAATCACGACAATTTTCAACGTTAGGCCTGAAGCTACGATTGTCCATGCGAGTTTGTGCCACCTTCATAGCTGCATCAAAGCTACGAACTGCACGATGTAATTGAACAATACGTGTCTCAGTATCAGCCAACTTTTGGAGGCACTGGATGTTTTTGAAGAGAAAGCAAAGATTAAAAATCAATATAATAAATAATAATTGATAATAACTCTAAAAAGCTGAAGGAAAACTTTGCGACTGATGTGATAAGAGGTCTGTGAGGTTTAGACCTTGAGTTAACATACATATGTGCCATCACGTACAGCAACACAAAAAATTCTACTTATTAGAAACAGTTTTAAAATATTTTTACTGTCATTTTATCACCAAAATTACCAAGAAACAGCCTCTAATATCATAGTCGCAAAATGACTGTAAACTAGTGTAATTAGTGTTATGTTAAATACGCTTACATCGCGCAGCTCATTTTCAAATCGTTGTAGATTTTCTTGAGTGCAATTTATGCGGGCAATAAAAGCACGTTCAACTACATCTGCCTGATTGCGTATATCACGAGCAGCATTCATCAAGATGGAATTGAGTGTTTGACGTAGTTTAATCGATTTTTGTCGACACTTCTCACATTCCTCCAATGTTTCTTTACTGAAATGTTCCCAGTATTGCTCGGATGCTTGCCTGAAAAAATGGCATCATATACAAATATTTTTTATGCTCATTTTATTAGCATTACTCACTCCGGTGGCTGGCGAATTGCCCCAGGACGAAACATTATGGTTTTCGAAAAGTTATTAAGTCCCGCATTGGTTGTATCAATTTCATAAGCCTCTTTTTTGTCGCTCCAATCATATTCAAGGCGTTGTCTTGCCGTACGATTTTCTACCTGCTGTTGTTCAAAATCTTCCAATGTTTTCTTAAGCTGTTGACGTATCTCGGCAATAAGCGCCAATTCATTAATCAGATCTTCCTCAGGCGTGTCTCGAACCAATTCCGTATCGGGTCGTCCTGCACGTTTCTCTATACACTCTTTAGCTAAAATATCGTAAATATTCGACATTATTAAGCTTAGCAGATTCAAAACAAAAACTAGTGCTTTAAAAACTAAAGATTTTTGAAATTTTCAAACCACAAAATGGGATAAACTTTAACTTGCCTATCGACTCAGGAACACCCAAAATAACTAAAGATTTTTTCAAACGTATTCGTTCCTCTTCCAAAGTACTGATTTCATCAGCCATATTTTTTATAGCTGTTTCCAAGGTAGTTTTCCACTTGCCTACCAGTTGGCCGCGTTGTTTCAAATTTTTCGTTGTTTCCGCCTGTGTCTTCTCGACTATCGCACTGATGCGCATAAATGCAGTTTTTGAACTATACTGATTTCTGTTAGTGTTTAAAGAAAAATGTTATTAGAATATGTGTATACAATCATTTAATGAGAAATACTTGATAGCTTTATCGAAAATATCATTGGTTTTTTGTAAAGTCTCCTTATTTTTTGCACGCCATTCATTAGGACTGAATCTTGTTATTGAATAACGGTCTACAACCGGACGTGTGCCTGTTAAACCAGCCATAGGACTCCAATCCACTTTTCCTGTAGCCCATGGGCCTATGGGACCCATCGGTTTGAGTAGATCTTTAGAAGGCAGCTCATCACCCGGCTGTGGTATATAACATGGAGGATTCTCAAACTCGTCTGCCTTCGGATTGATTGACAGCTACAAAAGTAGGATTTTATATAAGAAATTGTCTTCCACTTCAATTCAACTTACGGCTATGTTCAATTCCCTATTTTCTGGCAACTGCTTAACTGTATCCCTTCGTTCACACTCATCGTTTAAGTTTAGCTTCTTAAAATACAATTATTAAATAGTCAAGAAAATGACAAAAAAAAAAGCGTTGCGTTCTTAGCTAAACTTACATTATCCGCCTGCTCAACAAATTGAGTATTGCAAGGGTCAGCTTCCATTTTGAATTGTATTATAAAAAGATGTGTACACTTATATACAAATAAAACGAATAAATTTTTAATTTCACTTAGACAGAAATTTTTCCTTTATGAATAATTGTTTTGACACTCTAAATATTATTTTTCATTTCGTAACCAAGCACTTTCAACGCGATAACTATGTTTGATAGCAACGATAAATATGTTTCATAGCACTGCATATAACCAGTTTTAGAAACTAACGAGCTGTTTGATTTTAGTAGCTTACAAAGTTTACAAAGAAACTAATTCCTAAATTTCTTGAATTTCTTCGTATTCTAACTATCAACTGAATTATGTGAATTTTTGGACGTAAACGATTAGAGAGCTACATATATTATATGTATGTCGGTCTAAACAGAGAAATCTCGCTGCCTCATACACATGTTCATTAAGTCTTTTGAAGCGGGCTTCTGCTAGAAATCTTATTTCTTCGGTGACTATATTTGCGTTTAGGTTGCGATTAAGGGGGTATTCTAGTCTAGAAGCATGAATTTCAGGTAATTTTTAAAGTGTCGTAAAAAAAGGCAATTAATATTTCTACTATCCATTTTTAATAATTATTTATTAATTTTTGAAGAGCACAGAAACAAAATAAAAACTAAAAAAAAGTAAAAAATTTCAAAAATTATGAGCTGACGAAGTGGGGGGTCTCTAAAAATTTCCACGTGACCATGCCCATGATTTCAACCCTCCTAGTTATCTGAAACCAACAAAAAAAAAATTATAATTCTAGAATAATGTCGCAATGGTCGGAACTACGGAAAAGTGGGAAACATTTTTTTCACAAAATGGCGACTGCTTGAAAAAAAAATTTTTTTTGATCACTTTTTCTGACTATTTCGATTTTTTTAAAAATAATAAAAATAAAAGTTTTGGGATGGGGCTAGTTCCAACCATAGACAAGCCTATAAAGAATACTCTATGAAAATTTCAAGTAAATCGGTCCAGTAGAACCTGAAAAATGGAGGGCATCGTTCCGAAAAAGTCAGTTTTGAGAAAAACGCGCTTAAAGTTTCGCGTTCCGGCCAAACGAGTTTCGATGCCGGGTCTGAAAAATGCCTATATCTCCGAAAATAATTTGAATTCTAAAAATCCTTTTGTATACGTATTCTTGAATAGTTAAACTTTGAAAAAATAAAAAAAAATTTTGATTTTTTCAAATTTCTAGACTAGAATACCCCCTTAATATCCGCAATTTCAACATACCAGGGAGTTTTGATAACTTTCTTTACCACCTTATTTCGGAAACGTTGATTAATATAATGTTGTCAAATATCTTCCATCCGCTTTTTTGCTCTTTATTCAATGCTTTATAGAAAGTGTTACAGTAATCAGGTTTAATACGATAATCTGTTTCCATCTAGACGGCGACTTCATAATAATCCCCTCGTAGAAGCCCCCTCCTTATTTGCGAAGAACTCGGACAGCCATTTTTCACAAGCTTCTTTTGAGTTCAACTTTACACCAACAAGGGCGTTCGCCATGGACAGGAGCAGGTAGTAATCACTTGGCACTATGTCCGGGCTATATGGTGGATATGATAAAACCGATCGCCTGCATCAAGCGGTCCAGTTGTTCGCAGTAGATGGTAGAATTAAGCGTCTGTCCATATGGGAGCAGTTAATAGTGGATGATTCCCTTCCAATTCCAGGTCCAGAAGGTTTTTTGCGTCAAATCATGCGGCACCCAAACATCAAGATTTTTTGTGTATCCAGTCTTCTGCAGGTAGTTACCATGATTTGATCGGTATTCGCCGTCAGAGGCCTTCCGCCGGCTGGCTTACCCATGGTGTCGTTTTCACCCGCTCTGAATCGTCGAAGTGATAGAGTGCCATCCCCCAAAACACCATTAATCTCACGGAACGTTTCTCTAGCGGATTTGCCTTTAACGAAGAAAAACTTAAAAAATAGCGCGAATTTCGACGTTCGTGTGTTGCGAAGGCTTTGCCTAGCTATCCAGTAGTAGGACACAAGAGAATGTAGGACCACCGACCCGTTCCCATCCTACCGATGATGATTCTAGGCTGCCTTTCCTTGCTAGCTCATCAGCTTTGCAATTACCTGCGATTCCGTTATAACCCGGCACCCATACCAGTGTAAACACAAAGACACTCGATGCTACTGATAGCGACGTTAGAAACTGTCGTCAAACCCTGAACACACCGTGAATGAGTTCAAAGCCGCCCTGCTTTCTGAGTGAATGGTTACTTCTCTAAAGGAGGACGCACTCTGGAGCAGAAAATCTTCTGCTACCTTGATGGCTCAAACCTTAGCCTGGAAGACACTGTAATAGACAAGAAGTCTGAAACGGGAGTTTATAGGGAGCTCCCGACAGTAAACCCCTCCACCAACCTTCCCGCCAAGCTTTGACCCATGCTTAAAGAAGCTAATTGCCCTCTCCTCCAACAGCTTCTTCCCATCCATAGCTCAACCGTCGGTTTATGGGCACAGAAGGAGCCGCCAAAGGTCGGTTTGACGACTCCACGATCCAGATAATCCGGTATGCAGTCAAAGTGTGTGAGGATATCGGAGTGTTCAGATACGCATTCTTTTGAGAGCCCAGATTTTCTGAGTCTAATAGCCACCTTCGCGGCCACACATCTTCCAGCGATGTCCATCGGCATTATGTTCAAAATTACGTTAAGTGCCATGGTTGAAGTTGACCTTCTGACGCTCTCGAGTTTCTTTGAAAGTGCGGTCTTCTCTAAAGCTCTCCACCGCATAAAGAATTCATAGAACCTAGAATTGTGAGTTGAAAAAATAAAATCTCGGGTGTATATATAGAACATATACTTTTCGAAGGCAGTCAAAGAATTCTGAGACTCGTTCCATATGGTTGTTAGAATTTGAAAAGGCTAATTATTTCCTTATATCAGTACTACAACAGTAACTTAAAGACTCTAGTAAACAACACAAAAAAGTGTTTCTCAGATCAAGACTGAACTTTTATGGTTTATTATGAGACCCGCAGAAGATTTCATTTGAAACAGATTATATTCGTTCGGTTGAACACGTATTGAGAGCTGGTTCATGTAGACGAAATATACAACAACATTGTGTATAAACCTCAAGTTCGCTGCGAATCTATAAACAATGAGTATTAAAGCACCGTTATTTCGAATTCGAATGCAATTTGATTACTGTATTTTGTATTTGTATGTACATTTGTTTGTATAAACATCTACTAGCCTGCTGCATAAGCGCTACTCGAACTTCAATTACAAATAATGCAACATGACGACTTGCAACAAACAAGTGCTTGAAGTGTACTCTACGAATATTTCCACTTAAACATGCAACTCAAGAGTCCAACTGAGCATGAAAAGTAGGCATACAACATAGACCGCGAAAGGCGGCATAAAATAGAAACAATGCGTCGTCATAAGAAAAGTGCATTCGGCAGCGAAACGTGTTCCGACGATGCTGCAACATTCAAATTCAAACAATTCAATATTCAACGCAACAACATTAATTTCAAGGTTGTTGGCACAGTAGTGCGTACAAATGTATACATCCATGTTACAGCTACCACTTATGCACATTCGGAGGTATGTATAAGTACACACCTCCTCCCTCACCCGCTGCCACCAAATGCTTAATGCCACCCCGCAAGTCGCCTTCACGGTTAGTGTTGCTGCTTAAGCAACAAAGAGCTGATTTGTAGCGCTAGCTGAGTAGCAGCCTAACAACAACAATTATTATTATTATTACAACAACAAACAACAGCAGCAATGTCACAAATACATGGTAGCAACAGTTGGCAGCGTCGAAAAAAGTCAACAATCAACTGACAGCATGAAATAACTAACATATCGTCCAACTGACGAATAGTCAGCCAGTCGCGCTGCGCAAAACAAAAAGCCCATAACTTTTAAAAGCAGCCATAAGAGCAATAATAATAACAACAACAACAAACCATGACAGCGCAATGAAGTTGAGTAGTGGTTACACACTATGAAAATATGATTACGAACAGCTCAAAAACACAACAACACGGATAAAAAAAAAAAAACAAGAAAAAGCGTTAACGTCGTTTACACCGAAGCTATAATACCCTCCATAGTTACATTTTTAATAGCTTAAAAGGGTATAAAAAGGTCATGATGACAAATGATCTTGCTTTTTATCGGTTAATTTGTATGGCAGCTATACTTTATAGGTGTCCAATCTGAAACTTTTATTCAAAGATTGTAGCGTGGCCTTGGATAATAATCTGTGCCAAATTTCTTGAAGATACCTCGTCAAATAAAAGAGCTCTTCATACAAGGGTTTGCTTCCTTTCGGTCAGTTTGTATGGCAGCTATATGCTATAGTTGTCCGATCTAAAAAATTTCTTTAGATATTGTAGCAATATTTTAGGTAACAATCTGTGCCAAATTTGGTGAAGATATCTTGTCAAATAAAAAAGTTTTCCATACAAGGACTTGAGTTGGCTCGGTAAGTTTGTATGGCGGTTATATGCTATAGTGATCCGATCTATACAATTTATTCGGTTATAATACCGATGCCTTGGATGATAACCCATTCAAAATGTCGAGAAGATATCTTGTAAAATGAAAAAGTTCTCAATACGTGAACTTGATTATGATCGTTCAGTTTCTATGGCAGCTATATGTTAAAGCGGGCCGATGTCGGCAAATCCGACAAATGAGCAGTATCTTGGGGAGAAAAGAACATGTGCAAGATTTCAGATCGATAGCTCAAAAACAGAGGGACTAGTTCGAAAGACCTATACACGGTCATACTAAACCGACTTAGTTCACCACGCTAACCATTTAGATACATATTTTATAAGGTCTCCGACGTTTCCTTTTGGGTATGAAAAACATTGTGACAAACTTTATATACCCTGTTCAGGGTATAAAAGCTACAACGACAGCAAACGTCATGCTTAAATTACAATGCGTTTTATTTTCGAATTTTTTCCGTTTGAGCAAAGGCGCAGCGAAAACGGACAAAAAAGTAGTGAGTAATTCGAAAAAACTCAAGATTGCGCTTCAACCACCCGGTGTTCGTGGCGCTGCGCCAACCCAGCGCTGAGCCACTCAAATAAATGTAAATATAAGCAACCAACTAGCTATCCAACCATCCATCTAGCCGTTTACAAACCGGCGGCCAAGCGATTTGTATGGCCAGCCATCCATCTATCCATCCGCCGACCATCCGTTCCAATAGCCATTCATCACAAGCAACCGAAACGCTGACGAAGCAATCGCGCCTGCCAGCCGCGGCGCGTAGCCCACGCTTTCCAAGAAGCTACTTGCGCTCGAAGTGCTATTTGCCTACACACACACACAGACATGCAATTGTGTTTGTTGCTACTTCCACTTTTCCGCTGATCTTCAGCACAATTGCTGATCTGTTGGTTATTGTTGGCCGTAAGGGCTCAGCATATTGTCAGCATGGTTGCACAGCTGTTGCTGAGCCAGCACTTTATAGCCGCGTCGCGCAGTCGCCTTTATAACAGAAATCAATCAGTCAGTGGATGCTGTTTGGCAATGTTATGCAAAATCAAGTGGAGATGTCAGAAATACGAGTGCTAGTTGATATGCAAATATATACATGGTCTGCTATAAACATACACTCGTATCTTATGTATAGGGTTTTCCATTAAGAGCACTCCAACTTGGTGTTTGAATATTAACTTTTTTAAGGGGTTACATGTGTTTCCTTTTCAAACATTTTGTTCGCATATAAAAAAATTAATATTTTATTATAATTTCGATTGTAACAAACATACGCTGATAACAAAGAAATTCTTAAGTTTTTGCAAAAAATATTTCAAACTCGGCCATTGCGACTCCATTTCCGGCAACCCTTCGAAAAAAAAGATGCGCCGTCATTGGTAGGACAACTCCTTACAGGATAATGTAAGGTGAAAAATACCTGTTTTAGTTAAAACCTTAACTAGGACTTGGGCGAAGGAAAAAAAAATTAAAAATTTTGGCAGACAGTTTTATAAAAAAACGAAAATTTCAGTGAAAATTTCGACGTTTTTTTCAAATAGTTGTAATCGAGAAAAAAAAAACCTTCGTCCAAGTCTTTAAGAAGTGTATCTCAAAGACTTGTGTAAAAATTCATGAAGATGGGTTGAGTGGTTCCTGAGAAATCTTGCCAACCGACTTCAAAAACACAGTTTCGGAAAAAATGTTCTCTAGACTATATCTCCGAAACTATTACTTGGATCAACTTGATAATATAGGAAAATATTCTAAGGGTGCTGTGGAATTTAATTAGGCAATGAAAATAACGGATTTTTGAAACCCGTAAACCCAAATTACCCCCAAAACGATGATCATTCTTATACTCAGATTCGTCGTTCATTCCAAGATGCTGTAGTTAAGTTATTCGATCTGGGAACATGCAACTTAAGGGGTATTCTAGCCTAGAATCATGAATTTCAGGTAATTTTTAAAGTGTCGTAAAAAAAGGCAATTAATATTTTTACCATCCATCGTTTCATTAGCTATTTGTTAATTTTAGAAGAGTAGAGAAAAAAATTAAAAACTAAAAAATGTAAAAAATTTCAAAAATTATGAACTGACGAAGTGTGGGGTCTCTAAAAATTTCCACGTGACCATACCCATGATTTCAACCCTCCTAGTTATCTGAAACCAAAAAGAAAAAAGTTTATTAATCTAGAATAATGTCGCAATGGTCGGAACTACGGAAAAGTGGGGAAAAAAAAATTTTCACAAAATGTCGACTGCCTAAGAAAAAAAGTTTTTTTAGATCAATTTTTCAGACTGTTTCGAATTTTTTTTTAAATATTAAAAATAAAAATTTGGGGATGGGG
This sequence comes from Bactrocera correcta, assembly GCA_027475135.1. Classification (NCBI taxonomy): domain Eukaryota; kingdom Metazoa; phylum Arthropoda; class Insecta; order Diptera; family Tephritidae; genus Bactrocera; species Bactrocera correcta. The sequence goes on along the minus strand of CM050325.1, from coordinate 81,825,742 downwards.
CTAGTTCCAACCATAGACAAGCCTATAAAGAAGACTCTATAAAAATTTCAAGTAAATCGGTCCAGTAGAACCTGAAAAATCGTGGGTATCGTTCCGAAAAAGTCAGTTTTGAAAAAAAAAAACGCGTTTAAAGTTTCGCGTTCCGGCCGAACCAGTTTGTATGCCGGGTCTGAAAAATGCCTATATCTCCGAAAATAAAATGAATTTTGAAAAATCCTCTTGTACACGTATTCTTGAATAGTTAAACTTTGAAAATATAAAAAAACCGATTTTTTTTTTAATTTCTAGACTAGAATACCCTCTTAACGGTAGATAGACTTTCAGTAAAAAAGTGTCAACTGATCGCTTTTAATTATACATATCGTGGTCTGGTCTAAGGCCCCTCAAGAGGCGAGTCTACTCCCTTTGTTGAAACTTTGTCGTTTCTTTCTAATTAAGTCTCATAAGCCACCTTCTATGCGATTACTTCTTGATGGTTGTTAAATTTCTTTCCATCGAACATTCTTTTGAGAACTGAGAACATTTTTTGAGTTTGAAAAACTCGCGTCGTCCGTAACAGCCTCTTTTTGTGCTTGGTTCACCGTCTAGGAGTTCATTTGTTCTGTAAAGAATTAAGCAAACGTCTTTGTGTCACTCAAGGATCGCAACTACAACTCATCCAGTCACTTTTTGGTATTAACAGCATTCTGTTATTTCAAAAAATATTATTTCGTTAATCCTCGACATTTATAATGAAAGGTATGCAGGGGAAGAGAAATTCTCAACAGCTAATTCCTACCCAAAAAACTGTCAGCTTAAAGCGAACAATTTTGCTTACCAATATGAAGACTATAATTGTTATAAGAGAACCACTGGATAATATAATAAATAATAAATTGGATATCTACTTGAAAATTATAGAATTCCAAGATTAGAAACTAAAAACTACTTTTTTTTAAAGTGAGGAAAGTTCGATTTTTTATCTTTGATTAAAAGTCAGAAAACCAGTGTATTTTTATCAAAACCAAAATCCATCTTCATTCCTTCATTGGATTTTTGTGCACGATAACATAATGGCAGCTAAAAATTCGTCATTAGTGAGAGATATATACATAAACGTCATTCAAATGTCAAAAATGACTTTTTGAAAGTGGTCTGCGACTACTAGAGACCCTTTATGTACATATGTATATGGAAAGATGTACATATGTACATGAAAAGAAACAAGTTATTACCACAACATATAAGTAGATGAAAATAAATGAAAATTTCAAATAGAATATGCTCGATTGATTAAAGGTAGCCGTTGTACATATATAAGCATATATTGACTGATTAATGGAGCAACAAAGCAACGGTGCTTTGTATGGGATGAATTTGCATTTTTTCTTTAGCATTCAATGCTAGCATGAGGAAGTAATCATAGCAAACATCACTATATACATATATATATGTATGTAGCTAAATACAAGATCGTACTTAGTACTACGTATATGCAAATGTATGTATGCACCTACCTACCACCGTGTTGTTGAAAATATTAAATTAAAATGGCATAACATTTCTTGATTCGCTTCAAATGTAGAGCCAGTGGATCGATTGGCATGATTTGTAGTTTCATTTTTTCTTTGCAGCCGATCTCAACACGTTTGAGGAGGGTTAATGTATGTAGTAATGTTAGCAGTATAAGATCAGGCGCAATAGAAGAGATATAACGGGTTTTTAAAACTACTTTACTTCCTTGCCTTTTTCACTCTTCTTATAAGGCCCAAACCTACATATGTATATGCCAATGAAACTGTTGCATCATTCATTCAAATGTCGTCTACTAGTTTTTTTTTATTGAGAATGAAATAAAAAATCCTAAAAAATTAGATTTCCAAAAGCAGCAATCGAAACTTCCAACTGTTGCCAAAAATTGCAGTTTGTACCTGATTTGTCCAACGCAAACAGGGGAGAGTCCTACATGCCAAACGGAAGTTGTTGAATTATTATGGTTTCGAAGCTAGGTTTATTGCCGGAGGAGTTAGTAGTATATGTATATATACATATATCTAGATTTTGAGCTCTAAACCACGCTTGGAATATACTTCTTCGAGAAAACAACATATCTTCGAACTTACGTTCTAGTTGAATTGTAACCATTGGAGGTATAGTATGATCCAAATATTTACAGAATTTTGATGAATTCTTTAAATAAAACCGATGTTTTTGAGTCTGTTTCCCGATGTCTTCGTTCTAGCCTTGGATCTTTGAAGCGCCAGTGAGTTCAGCATGCTTTGGTCAACAACAAGAACTTGTGCGACTATGAAATCCTTCTGTTCCAAAGTGAACTGAACTAGGTCTCTTAGCAAACTCTATATCGCAGCAATTATAGGTATTCTAGCTGGACACTGTCGAATTATCGAACATAGCAAAGTTGAAAGGACTGATTTTAACGGCCTTAATTAATTTGTGCAAGCTCAAAATACTTCGTTGATCTATGAGGATCTGTCGATCAAATGACGAATAACTATCCAAGTGAGATCCATCAACTTTGAATCAATCCTACGGTCTAACCTAACCATACAAAACCCCATCGCTTATCATAAACAACATCCTCTGTGTAATCGCTTGGTTTTCAAGTAATAAATCTCTTGGACCCTTATACCTTTAAGACATAGATTATACATACAGTTAACTTTCCGAATCCCTTATTCCCAAAACAAAGTAATCCTGCTTGTAATAAAATTATAAATTAAGCTTAGAATTAGAAAGTTGTCGACGACATATACTATTTCCCTCTTTTGTGCAAATTTCAACCTTTGAGCTCAATTTAGTCCAGTTTATCTGGCAATAATTTTGACGAGTGTCATTGCGGCGACACTCATGCAATCATCATTTAATCGCACGAATAATTTCCTAAGCCATTCACAATGTCACACAATTCACAATCAACGTTGACCGCTGCCAATTTTGTAGCCGACTACTGTCGTCAGCTAATAGCAGGCCAAACAGGCTGACGAATGTACGATCCACGCGCAAAGATAGTGAGCACACAGCGCAACGATAAAGTTCATACGTATGGGTGAGTGTGTGTGTTGCATTGCAAATCCTTTTCTTGTTGCCCCTCTGTCGGGCAATTTAGAAAATTTATGGCGGACTAAAAATCTCTTTCACTTTGTTGCATTTTTATATGGGGAGATACATATTTTCAATAGGAGTTTTAGGTACTTGTAGGATGCTGGTACATGCACCTTAGGGTGGTCCTAAAATGTGGTTAACTAAACTCTCTGTGACAAAACTAATATAATTAAATGTGTGTCCCATAATAGGTGACAACGAAGGTGTTGCAACAGCAACCTTTTTTTTACCGTTGGTCCAGTCCGATTGTCCTGGTGCTTCAAATGGACTTCAGTCTTGGTAATGTCTTTCCATCGATTACTGAATGAGAGCATTGAAAAATCCACAAAGTGATTTTAAAATATGATAAATGATACTAAGCGCGATTGTTTAGAAACATAAAAAGAGTCAACTGCTTTATCAGATCACGCGTGTCTGATCGATGGTTCTCTTGATTTAATGATTCTTATAGTTTCTGTTGGTTTATAACACAGAAAATCAATTGATTCTTTTTATGCTTCTAAGCTATCGCGCTTAGTTTCATTTATCATACTTTAAAATCACTTTATGGATTTTTCAGTGCTTTCATCCAGTACCCTCTGTTCCGAACCGGACTAACACTCAAGTGTCATATAAGGACCAAATCTTCGACTACTCTAAACTTATTAATTGTGTGCCATTTTGAAGTCCATTAGATACAATGATAGTTGGAATATTGTATAAAGGATGATCCGTTTCGAGGTTTCCTACTTTTTTTTAAAGAAAAAACACAGAAATTTCAAATTAAATGGGGAATGTTTATTATCATTCGAAAATTTGGCTACGTCTCAGATGATCCATCTGTTGAATCCGATTTTCGATTCGACTGGTAACTGTTGGATGACACGCGTGATGTCTTGCTCCAAGGCCTGATCGAGCGGGATTGTTCGCATAGACATCAGACCTTACATATCCCCACAGGTATGATGTCACACAATTTTGGTGGCCAATCGACCAGCTCAAAACGTGAAATTATCTGCTCACCGAAGAGGGTCCTCAATAAATCCATTGAATGATGCGATGTGTGGCAAGTGGCGCCATCTTGTTGAAACCAAATATCACCGAGATCACGAGATTCAATTTCAGGCAACAAATAGTCGGTTATCATGGGGCGATAATGGTCGTCATTGACAGTTACGTTCTCACCGGCATTATTTTTTAAAAAATATGGACCAAGAATTCTACCGGCCGCTGTTTTTTCTGGATAAAATGACAGCTCTTAACTCCTTTTATGTTGCTTTAAGTCGCAATTACGGCAATTTTGCTTGTATAAAAACCCATTGAGCCGGAAATGGGTCTCATCGCTGAACAAAATCAGGCCTGAAAACGTCGGAGCTTTTCATAAGCTCATAGAGCGAAGCGACGTCGCTTGGAAAGGTCGAGCGGTTTCAGTTCTTGCACTTGCTGTCTTTTGTACGCTTTCAATTTAATATCTCGACGTGCAATGGGCCAAGGCGTTCCATATGTCTACGGTCTTAGTGTACACTGTCAGCTACAGCTGCTTTATTTTCTTCACTGTGTGCTGGACGTGGTCTATTCGGTCGAGCATTATCCAATAATGAATGCTAGCTCTCAAGATGGGTGAGGGTATTTGGATCTCCCATTAGAGAGTTTCAGTCAAATTGGCATATATAAAATAATTTTTTGGTACCAGAACCCTTAGATCAATCATCCCAGCGGCATCAAAAATTAATTTTTTTTTTTCGAAATACGCATTATCATTTAAAAACTAAAATATTAAAAAAAAAATTCAATTAATTAATTACCACCCTAATGTAGTATGTACATATTTGCGCTACCTTCGTAGTTGACATACCGGCGGAGCCGCGCTCTGCTTGTTCTGTCAGCGTATTTGTGCCGCAAAAGTGTCGCGTTTAAAAGGGTCTCATGCTTGCAACAACAACAAAACAGGAGTACAACAACAAATTCTGCTACATATTTTTTCCTTTCTAGCGTCGCCTATTTATTTGAGCGGCAGCTTTGTGCAGTTTTTGTTGTTGTTTATAGTTGCGGATATGTGCACACGCGCAATTACTTCGCGCGATTTCAGCCGGAGTTTGAGGCACTGAGGTGAATAAATACATACTATAAACTTTATTTACGAAGGTACACTAATAAAAGTATATACTAAGCACATGTATTCGGTACCTTAAACCGGTTTTATTTATGCAATGTCAATGAGCTTGATTACTCACGACTGAAACGCATAAAACTGACAGCAAGGGAATTATGTGTTTCTCGCTGCGGATCAAAAGCCGGAAAAAATAGGCAAAAGTCATAGCCAAGTTGTGGCAGGAAGCAGGCGTGCCTGCAAGCGGGAACTTTGCCACTCATGGGTGGTTACTTAGTAATTGCATTTAGATGTTTTTCTAATTTTTTTGAGAAAGCCGTTGCTTAGAAGGAGTTCACTGCGAGAGCTCAAGCTTTAGAAACGCAATTAAAGTTGCATAATTGTCTCAGACATTTCATATTTAACATATATGTATGTAACTAACTAACCATTACTTTACCCTGAACAGGGTATATTAAGCATGTCGTGATATTTCTGTTATTCAGTAGAAATCTGACGTTCCATATAGTGTGTATATATGTATAAATGATCAGCAAAAAAAGTTGAGTGAATTTAGTCATGTCCCCGAGTTTTTCCGTCTGTCCTTCCGTCCGTCTTTATATCACTCCTTCAGTATTTCAGATAACGATCTAAAACTTTCCACTTTGACCGCCGATATTGAACCTCTATACCCACATAGCTGTTCTTGTATAGAAACTTCTTAATTTGATAAGATAACTACAAGAATTTTAGCACGGATATTAAGGCAACGGTATAATCTTTGAAGAAATTTTCCAGATCGAACTACTAAGCAAATTGATCGAACCAAACCCGGTCCTTGAATGGAAACATTTTTATTTGTTAAGCTGTCTTTACGAAATATTGTTCAAGACAGAAATTGAATCTCCGAACGTACATATTGCTCATATGGGATTACTATAGCATATAGATACCCCTATAAACTGATCGTTCAAAATTAAGATAAAGATCTTTGTATATCCTTGAATCCTGGAAGACCTATTGAATCCTCCGTTGTGCTTAGAGTCCGCCACGTAAAAAATCCACCAATAAAAGGAAGAAAACAGCTTCCGCTGTTGTAAGGAAGAAGAATACTGAAAGAAATGTGAAAACGGGATATATAATTTCGGATTTAGCGCCCAAGAGAACCGAAAGAGATTCAGCAAGAACAAGATCGACTGATGAAAATAATCATGAAGATATTATCTCTTCATATTTTCGTATGCAAGAGTTAAGTTCTCCGATGCACTGGTGCTGAGATAATGCAAGCCGAAAGTTGTAAAAAAAAAAATTAAAACGTTCGCGATTCAATTCAATTTTTTTGGCTGAGATGAAAATTTTAAGTTACTGTTAATAACACAAATAGCACTCGTATGTCAAAACCCTCTGAGGGGATACCTAAAGTCTCAAACATCACATGTGTCATTCTCCAGTTACTAGTCGACATACTCTAACGGGTAATAAAAAATTTACTCAACGGATGGACAAACTGAGACGTAGCCGCGACCCCTCAAAGAGATAAATTTCAGAAAATAAATGCCAAAGAATGTTCTTTTGAGTAAATTTGAAGTTTCTGTGCTTTTTCTTTAGAAAAGTAAGGAACCTGGAAATGTATCGCCCTTTATTATCTGGGTGAATTAAGAAAGCCGTGAGGCGATAGAAATATGTCGCATTTAAGTTTAATTTGAATTTTGTGCTGGAGTTTAGAGAGTCGGTAAAATATATTCTATTGCATATAAGTGGACGTATAGTCAAGTTCGTTGTACGACTTGTATGCCATACCATGCTCTCAAAACAAATTATTTAATAACTTACTAACGAACTGCCTGGTGGCGACACACGCGGGATGGGGCTGACAGATTGAGAATCTGGGGATATTGGGTCCCCACGGTGTGATACACTGGAGGAGATAATGGATTGTGAGGCTGCAGAATTCGTTAAGCGTAGGCTTCCTAAAAGATGACTTCTCTTCTTGGAACTAGCAACTGAACTCCATCTGCTATTGCAAACGACCGAAATTGGTCTATGCGCGGCTTATTATTGATATTCTTGCCATTGTTATTCGACTAAATTCAAACCGTTATTTTGGCACTCTCAACTTTTAAACATAAAAATATTCGAAAATTAAGTTATTTCGCTTCTGTTCAAAAGCAAGCACCACAAAATCATCGCATTACCTAATTTTAAACGCCAATACACTTGAACATGTCGTCACGTTACTCACAGGATTACCTTATCTAGATCGAGTTTCGATGTCAGCACACTAACTTAGCGACATACTATCAGTTGCGTTCGGTGCACGCCGCGTGTGACAACCGATTCTCTCTAGCCTTCGTATTCACCACCACCAGTCAACGAGCGACATAATCGCGCCCATCAATTGCCTTGCTGCTGCTGCAGCACGTCTATCATCTCGCCTGATCTGGCAGCAAGCAAGCGTGTAAGATCATCAGATCGCCAGATCTCTTGCTGATACCATGTGATATACTAAAAATAGATTGACAGGCAGGAAAACTAAACGGAGACGTTCGTTAACCTTCACATTTTCAGCGGTGGCTAGTCGCTGGCTTCACAAATCCTGCACTTGTGTACTTATCGATCATGTTAGTTGTTGTTTGGTTGGGTGAGTTTTATTTTAGTTTAAGGTGGATCTCGATCACTTGTTTTATTTATTTGTTTTTGGTTTTGTTGCATTTGAAATTCTCTCGATTTTGATCGTCTCGCAAAGTAAATTGTTGGAAATATAAAATTACTGGTTGTAGCAGAAGACGCCACAAACACAATATACATATACTCAAGCACCTAGAGATCACATGCTGTTGCACTTGAAGCCTCGCTGTTAACAACAACTACAAAACACAGTATACGAAGCACAGCAATGCACTGGTTAGTGTTTGATGGCTCGTTGCTGGAATAAACGTAAACAAATCGAGTGGATCGAGATGGATTGATGGGCAAATTGCCGGTCGCAGTGGTGTTGGTGTATTTATGTTGCAGCTTGGAGTGGCGGTGGCAATGTTGCGAGAGCGCAAAAACCGCGTAAAACGTTGAGAAGAAGTTGCGATTGAGATGGATGTTGAAAACAAGCTAAAGGCGGTGGCTGATCGCGCCACATAGCTGCACACACACACTCCGCCAGACATCGATCAGTACACTTTGCATCGCGATCGTTGCAGGCGGAGGATGGGTTGCACACACGCGGCTGTGCAACTTCGTGGCAAGCTGGGCGTGTGAGTTGCTATGAGGCATGTTGCACACATTTTTCCCACCTTCAGCTTGCTTGTTGCTGGGCATTTTAGTTTTTATTGCTTTTTGATGTTTTTGTTTCTGCCTTTTTTGTTTACATACTTTGGAAATGTTTTTGTTGTTACTTGTTGCACGCCAAGTGCATTACTAAATGTTCTGGCATTTTTTGTTGCAATATCCCCAAATACTGTAATTTCACTTAAATGGTTTTAATGACGCGTATTTAATAAAAATAACAACAACGACCGTAAACAGCCCAATGTCGTGGCATAACTGTAGGTAGGCGCTGAGGCGCTGAAGGAGGGCGTTGCAGGGTAAACAACTTGAAATATGTACGCTTAACCTCGGCAAACAGGTCGTACACGTCAAGCAGTTGAACCACTTTTGGTTGGTTGAGTTGCTGTGAGTGATGTTCGAGTGAGTGATCGCTCGAGAGATTGAGTAGACTACGCGTACTCGCATTCAATAGGGTGACGCTTACATATTTGGTAATATTAAAAAAATATTATGAGACCATTTGGAGCAGAACGCAAAATATAGCCGGCCTTGTATGGAGATCCATTTAGCTTACACTTTTGAGGTTATTTGCGTGAAATTTTAATATCCAATAAATACTACTGTGATCAAAAAAGTAGTAAGGAAGGTGAATTTAGTTAACAAATATACTTATATAGTATACATTCTAATTCTTCTAATCAGTTTTATCCCCTTCAAAGTGCTTTTTACAATTCTTGAAACAGTCAAAATAGTCTTTTTCCGAAATAGCCTTGAAGACATTCTTATTTTTGATTTTAATCTCGTCAGTCCAGTCAAAACAGCGTCCTCGCATCGGCTTTTTGGGATTGTTGAATAGCCTGGAGTCACAAGGAAAACAAACAAACAACAAAACAAGCAAAAATGATGGTTTCGAAAGTATATGATATAAGTTTTTGGCAAAAAAGTTGCGCAGAACCCATGAATGAGTTGTTCGCCGATAATTCCGGCACTTTCTGCAAGGCGCAAATGACGCATCATGCTCATATAATATGCTTGTTGCAAGTTTGGTCTGACGGCAGAATTTTATCTGTAATATTAAAAAATAAGTTTATTGCGCAAGAATGGTGATGCAGCAATGATCAAGCTTCTTTAATTCCGCGACCATGCTGAAACTTGTTAAACCATTTTTTGATAGTCACCGTGAAAGCATAGTCATCAGTCTTCGATTTTAACGCATGAATTCCTATGTTTGCTTTCCCACGCCGTCCAAACACAACTATGTGACCTATTTGACTGAAATTTTGTCAGCAGCCGTCCTGAGGTGGGCTTATTATTTATTTTAGCATTCTAGTTTTTAGCCATGACTCGCGAAGCTGAATGCGCGATTTCTCCCTTCCAAAAGATTGGAATCTAATCACCGAATAAAATTTAACTAATTAGCTCATTCCTTGTATTTTTGTAGGAAGGTTTCATGCAAGTTCAACATCGAAGAGAGAAACATCAATTGCTTGATACTGCTTTAGAGGAGCCATTGGCAAAGGGGGAGTCTTTCAATGAAAGTGATCCTGTGGCTCTACGACTTCATAGTAAAACTTATTATGTTCTAAGAAGTAATTATTTCTGGAGAACTCCTAAAAAAAACAAAACTTCCAAAGAAACTCGAGAGCGTTCAACGGGCCGTGCTCATCAGCGGTGGTGCACTAACGTCATCCTACACATAGTGCCCGTAGACATCGTCGGAAGCTGTATGGCTGCGAAAATAGCTATCAGGCTGAAAGCATCTGAGTTCCTAAAGGAAAATGTGTCTGAACACTCGGAAAATCCTTTATAATTTGCCTTAATACCGGATCATTTGGATTATGGAGACGCCAAACTAAACTCTGGCGGCTTCTTTTCAGCCCATATGCCAGCGAGAGAGTTGTAGGTGGGAAGAAGATGTTCGAGGAGAGGTGCAGTGAGCTTCTTTATGTATGGGTCAAAGGTAGGGGGGGGAAGGGGGCTAAGCTTGGTGGAGGTGTTTACTATCAGGAGCTCTCTTTCAACTCCAGTTTCCGACTTCGATCGCAAGAGATCTAGTGAACTCTTTGCTCTCAGTAAACTAGCCTCTCCCTAGTTGTCTAGGCATAAACTCTTGGAAACGCATACTTTCAGACATCTTACTGAACTGGGGGGAATGCAAATTTGTCTTGACTGCTAATCGTTTTACTAATTTATAGTTCGAACACAGGAGGTCATCTTATCTATGGATTCACAAAGGACTACAGATAGCAGTCCAGGTGCGATCTCTCTATTCATAAAATATTTCATGGTTATATGAGAAAAAATTGTTGTTGTTTTGTAACCGAGGAAAACCATGAAACCCCTTAAATAAATAATGGAACATTTACAGGAACGCCCTAATGTATTCAACAATGTACGCACTTTTGAATATCTATATATGTACTTATGTATATATTTGCAGAAATGTTAACTGCTACTATGCAGAAGAAGGTATCATTTGCGTAACAACTTTTTTTTTTACTAATTTACAACATTTTGTTTTTGCTGCAAATCGCACATGTGTCTACCTATATATACATACATATGTATATACTATACTCTGACATATGTACAGTATTTCGTTCTTTTCTTATTTTTAATACTCCACTACAATGTGCTTGATTTCTTCTGCTACTTTTTTAACTAGGTGCATACAACCTTTTTACATTAGTCCATAATTGCGCGCCTAACTGGAACTGAAGTGGTCCTCATGTTGTTGGCCGTTGTTATAAGTGTGCATAGTTGAAATTTCATGAAAACCTGCTGGGCCTACGCTTTTTGCCAAGCATTTGCCTCTTCCGCACACATTTTGTATGCTTTTATTTTCTCGCTTCCATGGCATATACTTGAGTGCTATTATTATTATTACCGCCGTTGTTGTTGTTGTATGATATTCGGTTTACTACGCACGCACGCAAATTTGCGTAATGCCTTCGTGGAAGCGGAATGCAAAGCACTTTTCAGGTCCGTCGAAAAACTGTCAGATTTGTTGCCATAAATGGAAGATTATGCGTAAAGCTTAAAAAGTAACAGGAGCTGACAGACACACCGAAAAAATTTAGGAAAAATACTATGTTGGAAATCTTGATATACAAATTATTGGGGGCATGATTCATACCATAATATGTTGCTGATGATTTTTTTGTTACTTCTGTGACTAAGAGTACAATTTAATTTGTAAAAAGGCAAAAGCGAGGAGATCAAGTGGATATAATGACTTTCTTTGTGGCTGGAATCAATAACAAAACGGCAGAAGAATGGATTTCGGGAAGTTATGTTGAATTCAATTATACACTTTACATAAACTAATTAAATTTAATTCAAACATTTTGTCCATATCCGTACAGTTTGTTTTGACTTTTGCGAGACTATTAAGGAGCTAATGCCAAATAATGTGTGAAAAACTGTTATCTGAACATATTTCATGACCAATAGAAGTACTTCAGTGGAATACAAAGAAAGGAATACATAAATAAATAATCTAGTGAAAAAATATTTCTTTTCTAAAATCTGTCTGATAACGGTAGAAATTAAACTGAGGCTGTTAAAGACACACTGCATTATTTTGTTGCATTTCAACGTTAGACCGACTTTGTAATGCAAAAAAGTGAATAAGAGCTAAAAACACGAATTCATGCTTCATCCCTTTATTAAATAATTTTACACCCTTTCATGAGAACTATATATAGTGTAGTTATAAGTTTCCTTTAAAAATTACTTATATTAAAAAAAAAAAACAAATAAGGAAGGGCTAAGTTCGGATGTAACCGGTGTTATACTAACGCAATTTGAGAAGCTCAAAGCTTGGAAATAGGTTCAGGTTTTGGCAAAACTTTATAACTGGTTTCATCCATTTAAGTAAGAAGATACACTGTTAGGTTAGAAGGCCGATCAAAGACCGCAAATGGACTGCTATATGTAGTCTTTGTGAAGACTTTGAAAAGAAGAACTTTTGTTTTCGAACTTATAAATTAGAGAAACGCTGAGTAACCCATTCAAATTTGCACAGGCGTTTAATTTTCACTTCCGCCAGTTCGGTGGGATGTCCGAAGGTTTGCGCTCCCAAGCGTTTAAGCCTCGACATCGCAAACGCGGGACAGTCAAAAAGAAGGTTGAATTGTTTCAATTGTTTCTTCTTCCAGCTTCTGCAGACGGCGTCTGGTAAGATTGCTAACCGTACAGCATGGATGCCAATGTGACAATAAAACCCCTCAACTAGGGAGAGACTAATCTTACTCAGGGTAAAGAGATCGCTAAATCTCTTCTTATCGATCTTGGGCCAAAAGGTTTTTGCGACAGCGCATGATGGCTGGCCAAGCTTTCACGAAGCTCAGCTACCGTGTAGTAGGATACAAGAGGATACGGCAGCACCGTCCCGCTCCCATTCTACAGATAGAGATTTTAGCATGCCTTTCCTTGCTTGCAACTTCTTGCGATTTTTCTATAGTTTGGATTCCAAACCAGTATTATCACAAAGTCACTCGGTGTTATTGAAGGGAGAAAACCTTCGAAGCAGTAAATCTACTAATACGTTAATAGATGTATCCTTGGCTGGGAAAACACTGTAACAGTCAGGAAGTATGAAGCTAGATTTGATAGAGAGCTACTGATAGTAAACTCTGCCATCAACCTTCCCCCAAGCTTTGACTCATCCGCAAAGAAGCTCACTGTCCCTTTTCTTTAACAGCTTCTTCCCTCCCACAACTCTCTCGTCGGTATATGGGCAGAGAAGTAACCGCCATAATTCGGTTTGACGACTCGGTTATTCAAGTAATGCGGAATAAAGTGTGTGAGGATATCCGAGTGTTCCTATATCCTGTATAAAGTTTCCACTGATTTGCCTATTCAATAAGCATGTTGCTCTCTTCATGGATAGTCCATCTGTTTATCCTAAGTTTTTAATAGGAAGGAGGAGAAGCAGGTGAGCTTAAAGTACTTGGCCGTAACGTGGGGCCTCTACCAGCCTTCCGGATGAACGTAACATTGACTCCAGTCGCAGAGACTTGAAAAGTGTAAACGAATAGATCACCAAAGTCAAGTGAGTTCATCCAGAAGATCGACAAAGGCTGCGCAATATATTTCAGCACGCCGAGAGGGATATTTTCCCTGAGGGTGTGTTAATCGCAAAGTGAACATAAACGAGCATACGAAGTGCTCACTGCTTAGGAACCACTTCCCATTTGCGTCTTTAAGATAACACGGGGAGAGGAAGTTCTTTGTGTATATTGCAAGACCCGTTTTATAGAAATGTCAATAGTGAATTGACCCACTCCTATGGGATTTGTTGAATAAAAGTCTGCAAGACGTTCCATTTTCCGATAGGTTTCTCGGTGCTTTCCCGGCGTTTTCAGTATACAGGAGCTCTCCAGTGCAGTTTTGCAAGTGATTCTTTCTTTTTTATTTTTTTTTTATTCTCCTTTTTTATGACCGATGGAAGTAAACCGGACTTTCGGGAATATTTATATTAGGCATTTGGTGTCTAAATGAAGTATTGTCCCAAATTTTACTAATTCTTGACAGAATGGCATCTTGTCGTTATAAACATATTCTTCCCGAATTTCAGTACTAGAACTCAAAGATTGTTCATTAAAAGATCAACTATATTCACTGGGATCCACATATTTGGTGCTCGGGTTCTTGAAAAATTCTAGTCTGATTCTTGAGGGCTTTATTTGTGCACAGTTGTATTCTAATCTCTGTATAGGTGCTTGATTTATACGAGTATAAGTATGTATTGCAAAGTGAAGAAATCATAGGGAAATTTGGGAAGTTACATTTTATGGCAGCTATTCGTTATTTTCTTTCGATTCGACTGTGTCGGCACCATTATTTTCATTCTAAACATTTATTTTTATACAGAAATAGTTATGAAGTTAATTGAATCTTATACATATGACAAAATCACTTTTCAACAAAGAAGACTGTGAGGCATAGCGGGAGACAAAATAAAGGTTAAGAATGGTTTCATTTTATGAAATCATTTCACGTTAATTGTGAACAAATGAAATCAGTTGTCTTTGGTCTGTAATTTTCGAAAGCATTCTTATTGTGAATAGCGAACCAGGTATCTTGTGGTTTAGTGTTTTTCCAACATTTATCAACAATTTTCCTGAAGTATCCTCTTCTATCATACCATTATAATTCGCTTCAAAATCATTTCCAATTCAAACTTTTAAATCAGACAACTCTTCAACTTGCGTGCTCTCTTCACTCTGCAAGCTTTTCTAAGCCTTACACTGCATGCCTACAAAAAAAAAAAGAAAAACAACACTCAGCACTTGTAATAATCAATGTTGAACAACTGCTAAAATAAATGTTTAAATATATTCATTTATTCAATTGATACCTCAACGGTAGCAAGTACAATGCTATCAATAAAAGACAGAAGACACGACAACGGCAAGGGCAAAAGTCCAGACAGAACGGGAAGCTGGCAGACACGCGCCACGAAGAAGGCAACAACGCTTGCTTTGTTGCACTTTACATAGACTTTACTTGCAACATCTGCCTGCTACATGCAACCCACTAAGCATAACACCCACACATGTGTTATTGAAAACGCCACAAACAACAACAACAACAACAATAGCAGCAATAAAGTTGCTTGTCGATTTCTGTTTTCCGCAAAAAAGTGCACCGTCAGCGAAGCGCAAAGAAATGCATGAGCAATAAATATAAGCCAACAGTGTTGCAATGAACCTCAACTTGAGCAATAACCAACACCGCTACGTTATTATTGATGTTGCCAAAGAAGAACAAGATGTGGCGGAAGAAGTGTAGGAAATAAAGCAACAATAGCAGCGATTTATTTATTTTTAGCTACCGCAAAGATTTCAGCTTGATCGCCCGCCATGTGGCATGTGGCATCGATGTTTGGAAAATAAACTCGTCGCCATGTATATTCACTGAGGTATCGCCGCAGGCTGTGTTCATATTTGCTGCAGCAACAGTAGTGGAAATGGCAGCGATGAAAAATCCGTCTGTTGGCCATAAACAAAACATTGGAAATGCATTTTTTATCTTTCGCTGCAATAAAACGGTAAAAAGCATATATATTGCTCTTAAAGGGAGAAGCGTAATAAACCAAACAGAATCAAGCACAATGAATAAACAATAACAGGAAAATATACGGAACAATAATAAGAAACAACAATAAGAATAACAACAAGAAAAACATTAATTTCGGTTGCACCGAAGCTATAATACCCTTCACAGGTGCATTTTTTTTTAGCATAAAAGTGTGTAGAAAGCTCTTTTCTTCGATTTTTATCGGTCAGTTTGTATGGCAGCCATATGCTATAGGTGTCGGATCTGAAGAATTTCTGCAGATATTTTAGCAATGACATAGATAATAATCTGTGCCAAATTTGATGAATATATCTTGTCAAATAAAAAAGTTTTACATACGAGGACTTGAGTTGGATCGGTCAGTTTGTATGGCAGCTATACGTTATAGTTGTCCAATCTGAACAATTTCTACAGATATTAGAGAAATACTTTAAACAATAATCTGTGTCAAACTTGGTGAAGATACCTTGACAAATAAAAAAGTTTTCCATACAAGGACTTGAGTTGGATCGGTCAGTCTGTATGGCAGCTATAAGCTATAGCTGTCCGATTTAAACAATTTCTTCATAGATTAGAGCAATAGCTTAGGAAATAATACGTGTCAAACCTGGTGAAGATACAACGTTAAATAAAAAAGTTTCCTATACAAGAACTTGAGTCGGATCTGTCGGTTTGTATGGCAGCTATACGCTATAGTTGTTCAATCTGAACAATTTCTACAGATATTAGAGAAATACCTTAGACAATAATCTGTGTCAAACTTGGTGAAGATACCTTGACAAATAAAAAAGTTTTCCATATAAGGACTTGAGTTGGACCGGTCAGTCCGTATGGCAGCTATACGCTATAGCTGTCGGATCTGAACAACTTCTTCAAAGGTTCTAGCCTTGTCTTGGATAATAACTTATGCAAATTTTCGTGAAGATTCCATGTCAAATGTAAAAGTTTTCCATACAAGGACTTGAGTTGGATCCGTCAGTTTGTATGGCAGCTATACGCTATAGTTGTCCAATCTGAACAATTTCTAAAGATATTAGAGAAATACCTTAGACAATAATCCGTGTCAAACTTGGTGAAGATACCTTGACAAATAAAAATGTTTTCCATACAAGGACTTGAGTTGAACCGGTCAGTCTGTATGGCAGCTATAAGCTATAGCTTTCGGATCTGAACAATTTCTTCAGATATTTTAGCAATGCTATGGATAACAACTTGTGCCAAATTTCGTGAAGATACCATGTCAAATGTAAAATTTTTCTATCCATGGTTTTTAGTTGGATCGATCAGTTTGTATGGCAGCTGTATGTTTTAGTAGTCCGATATCGAAGGTTCCAAGGTACAAGAGCCGTTTCAAACTTAATGCATTGTGTTCAGGGGATAAATTAAGACAATAACAACAATAACACCTATATTGATGCTTGAAAACGTCAGCAAAATCTCTTTCCTAGCAACGTGCCACAACCGCCACACATGTGCGCCGCCAGCAACATCTAATCAAACGTATCTTGCGCAGACTTCCAGTTTCTTCGCGTCATGACCAACGGAGTCGCATGCATACAACACAAGCATACACACATCCATTAAGCACTGCATGTCACAGCGTTGCAAGCGTTAGTCGCGTCAACAACGTCGGCGCACAACAACATTTGCTATACATATTAGCAACAACAAGCACCGCCCGTTGCAGGCAGCATAGAAGGATGCACATTTTCTCCTCAAGAAATAACTTTTTTCGGCATTTCTTTCACTTCCAACTCCGACTTGCTAAAACAATAAAACGGTGCTGCTTGGCGTGGCGTGGAAATGCAGTAAACTTCAATAAATATTTGTGTCTGCACAAAACAGCTGCCAATGCGCAATGTGCCGATATTCACACACACACATACGCTTGCGAACTCTTGTCGTGGGGCGATTGCCACTCGATCTCGCTTGGTAGCTGTTGGCGGTAGCTGTCGATATTTACGGCAGGAAGCAACTGTGGAAAGATGAAGTACTCGTATATGTGGTATTGCCTCAGCAAACGGAAATATTACTAAGCATACATACTCACTATATAAGTACATATCTACAGGGTTTGTCCAGAAAGTGATAGGACTGATTTTCTTCCGCCGCGACTGTACTTCGGAGCGTACACACACGTTAGAGGGGGTTCCTAGCTAACGAACGAGTGGCTGGTCAGTTGCCTTCGAGCACAAACATTTTCGCGCGACGTGTTTCTCTGAGTGGTGCAAGCCGAAAATGCAGCGTTCGTTAGAGCAGAGATACGCGATTAAATTCTGCGTGAAACTCGACAGGGACATTTGATATGATCAAGCAGTCTTACCCAGATATTGCTTTAGCAAGAAGTGGTGTGTTTCGTTGGCACCAGGCTTTTTTTTGGAGGGTCGGGAAGAGGCCGCTGATGAAGACCGGAAGAATGAGCAAATCCAAAGTGAAAATGATACTCATTGCCTTTTTTGACATCAAAGGCATCATCCACCATGAATATGTTCCTCCTGGACAAACCGTCAACGCCAAGTTTTACGTGGAAGTCCTCAAAAGACTCGCAGCCATTTGCAAATTGCATCCCAACGCTTACGTAGCCGCCCTTCAGCCCAGATGTGACCCCCGGACTTTTATTGTTTTCTTGCCTGAAAAGACCGATGCAAGGGGATCCAAACAGCATGTACCTCGGCTCTCAAGGTTATTCCCGAGAATGCCTTCCGTGACGCCTTCATTGCTTAGAAATCGCGCTGGAAGCGCTACATTTTGTTAAATCGACTCAGTCCTAGTACTTTCCAGACAAAGCCTGTATACTTTTATTATTTATAGGCACTTTTACTTCGTAGTTATGAAGGTGCAGATGCACTTAAGTTAATTCTTATGTGTCTCGGCGTTCATTTGCTTCAAAGGCCTAAGGACTTTATGGTTACAAGTCATAAAAAGGGTGCAAAGTTGGAGTTATTAAAAAACTACTTATATTATATGCTATAAGTTTTAAATTTCTATTGCTGACCACCAAAGAGCATTACACTTGGACTGGTGAGAACAGTTCTTTCCGAAGCTTGAAACTATATACAATGGTATTGGTATCGTCAAAGTGGCTTAAGTTCACCAGAAGACTACTTATGTTCATTCCCACTTATTCATCTGTAAACCTGAATCTTTCTGTCTTTGGATTTCTCGAGGTGTTTAAGTATTGATTTTTCAAAATACAACATTCAATGGGAACCCTTCACCTGATCTTGAAACATTTTCCTCCAAGCATGTTCAACATGACATGCGATGTTGACATGTGATTAGATTTTTCATCATTCTAACGTCAGTTGCAGCCATTCGGTAGTAAAATCTCAGAAGACAGAGGAGCTCCGAGCTATTCCCATTTTACTGATCGTGAGTCTGATCTTGAGAATTCATCAGATATTCAGTTTTTTGTGATTCAGCCGTGGCCTGACATGGATGCTGGACTGATTATGAAGGAACTCAGTCTTATTGAAGCTGAGGCTAGGCACTCCTTAACTGATTTTTGGAACTCAGTCAGTGAGCTCAAAGCAAGTATCGACCATCGTATATACATACATAGTTGCGGCACAATATTGGATGACAATTTGAAAAACTCACGAAGAATCAATGCAGTATGCGACGAGTCTACTTCCGGGTCGTAAGCATAGATACAAGACTTATCGCCAATAATAACACATGTCATGACATCCTGGTAGTCGGAAAGCATTGGTTCACAGACGTTAACGCAATGCTGTTTTTCGAAAGACTTGAGTGTTTTTGGAACCAATAGTGCTTTCATTTTTCTTATACCCAAATTATTTTTCATAATGTTTTTCAGTGATCCTACCGATTTAACACCGATGCCAGTAAAATTTCTTTATTTCGTTGACATGTTGATCATCAGAAGATATTAATGGCCGTCATGAACGTGGTTTGTCGCCAACGCGTTCTCGACCCTCTTTGAGTAATTTGTACCAATCAAAATATTTGCGATAACCTCAAAGCAATGAAAACTATGTTTGTTATATGTATAAGGACTTATTCAATTCCGAACACACTTAAAATACCATCAGAAGCATTAACATAATGCTGTAATACTATTATCGTAACAAAATTTACAGTTGCAAAAGTAGGTTTGTAAACATTGGCATACATTTAATACGGCTGCTTCGAAAGTTTTAAGTTGTTGAAATACCTAATTTTTCATATGTAGTTCAAATATGGTCGATTTTTAGTGGAAAAGCACCAACTTTTGTCAAAATGTCTTACAGCCTTTTCAAAACCAAACACGCACGTTCTCTACTAGACGACGAGAGTCACCATGAATCGTTAGTTCATTAAAACAGTTCTTGAATGGACATTGTCATATGCTAAGTCTGACAAAAGGATAAGGTTTCTAATGTTTTTATAATATCTTCAAAAAACTGCATTATTATTTCGAACATCATGGTACAAATTAAGCCCAGAGGTACTTAGTTTTCTAATTATTTTGACCTTATATTTTTTCAGAATATGAAACCTTACACAAATAACTTATCTTCTAATGTGTACTGTACGTCTAGATTTAATCCGACAATTCGGGAGCATAAAAGTACATTGTTGAATTCTTCATAAAACGTTTATACAGTTAGGAGTCCGAAACAACCAAATTTTCTAGAATTTTTTGGGGAAATCTTGTTTATAAAAAAAAAAATTAAGCAAAAGAAAATCTTCGATTAATTACTAAAAACGTATCTAAGAAGCTCGTATTAAAATTTGAGACTTATCGATTTAGCCATATTGATGTAATGTTGGTCACCGACTTTGAAAACACCATTTTGAGAAAATCGCGTTTAAAGTATAACGTTGTACTTCCAAGCACTCTGAAACGCTTCTTCAAATTTGCGTGTAACTTCGAAAATATTAACCGGAACTCAATTGTACGTATCTTTTTTGACATTCTTGAGCCCCAGATCGATGATTCTGGTATCCCTAAGATAAAATTTTAGACTCCTGTTTTTTAAACTCCCTTACATATGTATGTAGCACAGTGTTTTATAATAACTATTTATGAAATTCAATGTTTTCGGTATCAGTCGAGATTTGACGCGCTTGAGGCCCAAAATATCCTTCAAAATTGTATTGGCTGAGCCTTTCGATTTGCCAACTTCATCTGCAAGGTCTCTAATTGTTAATCGACGGTTTTCCAATACCAAATCTTTGATTTGTTGAACGTGAGCTTCGCCGGTTGAGGTTGATGGTCGCCCTGGACGTTCTTCGTCTTCATCACGTTCACGGCCGGCTTGGAGCTCACTATACCACTTGTAAACATTTTTTTAGACATAGCTTCATCACCAAAGGCTTTCTGCACCATCCTCAACGTATCCGCAGCAGAAAATTGATTCCTTAAACAAAATTTAATGCAAATTCCTTGCACAACAAATTTCGACATCGCAAAAAACGAAAAACTCACTTTTAGCAGCTCACAAAACGACACGTATCTCAAACACTAATAAATATTTTTACATGAAATGTAACATAAATGTGACTGACAGTACTACCAACCTAAAAAAAAAGTTTAAATTCAAATATTTTTTATTTATTTTTTGGGCACTGTAGTATACGTTTGCACCTCCGGCCGGTCGCTATTTAGAACGCAGCCATCCGAAAACTATTCAAGATACGATCTTCTCGATTTCACAGTATATTTACGGAAGTATATTCTATTGAAAAAGCAAATAAAAAATTTTTTTTTTTGAAAGTGTCAAACTGGTATAGTCCACTTAAGGGGACTTTTTGAAGTTTTCGTCAGTAACAACCTCTTTTGGGCGTTGACTGCGTTCATCGCCTTCGGTGCTAATTTCACCACTTCTAAACTATCAATCCTTGATGGTAGATTTTCCTTTATGCTAACTAAACCATATGAATTTAATTCTAGTAGTGTCAAGTATGTGTCAGGACGAGACGTTTCAATTGATCTGTTAGCTATGTCCGTCTATCTATCTATGCATATATACTCGAAACAGTCCCTCAGTTTTTGAGAACGACGAAATTTGGCATGGATTATTGCCTAAGGTAACGCTATAATCTTTTAATCAAATTTTCAGACTGGGTCACTACAACGAAAAGCTGCCACACAAACTAAGCTAACAAAGTTCTTTTGTGGAGAGCTTTGTTAATATATTTCTTTTGTCTAAAATAAATATATATATTTTTTTATTTTAATTGACTACCACCTAAGAAGTAAATTGAATTTTTATCACAAAACAATCGCCGTTGCTTGAAAACTCATTTTCGCTATTGCCTTTATACATAAGTACACATAATATAAATAATAATTATTAATCTGTAATGTAAATGGAAGCCAAAGTTCTCAGGTAGCTGCCCTGAATTCCATCATTGTCACTAAATCAAACTTTGGAATTTTCACTTGCCACTGCTGTTGACTTCATTAGCACAATGACCGCATATTTGTGGCACCTCTCAGTCTATCAGTTAATTAATCAAGAATAGTAGCACATAAATATGTAGTTTAAATAGTGGAAAATTGAGCAAGCCACACGCATGCCAGCGAATATTTTGTGGCTTTCCGAGGAAAAATCAGATTATTAAACATTTATGAAATGTAATGCGGTGCGATCGTGTGTATATCTTTATATATACATACATATGTACACACACTAACACGCTCGCCACACAGCAAACTTATCAACGTCGCATTTTTTAATGATAATGACTGCATACCGACGACGATGAAGACATAAAAACCAAGAAACATTAGAAATAAGAAATTAGAAATGCTCAAACAAAAGATAAATGCAACAAAAACCCTCAGACCATAGAAGGAAAATGCTTCTTAACTCTGCAGTTTGACATCAAATTGCGGCGCTAGTGGCGAGCGTTGATTGCCAAGCAACGGGCAGGCATTCGACATTCACAAGTTGTTGACAACTCGCGCCATTTGATTTCACACCTGACAGCAACACCAACAACTGTCATGCCGAACAACGGTAGTTATGCCTTTAATGTGTGTATGTGTATGTGACAGTTTGTGACCAAAGTTGACAACGCGGAAAAAATTATGTTGATGATGGGAAAATGTTGACCAAAAAACAAAGAAGCGAAGCAGTTTGCATTAAATTAAATGCCTGAAAAGAAATGCCGAGCTGGTCCGAACGCGCTGTGCTATGAGCTAATGAGCGTTAGATGAGAAAATAAATCTCTTGGGTAAATTGAATGTAATGAATTTTGTTTTAATGAAGTAATTGAAACAACTGTGGTGGATAATTGACACCAGGAAGTGTGATGCTATTACTTTATATTTGAGCTGAAAGATAGTCAAAGATAACGAATTTGAAATGAAAATTAGTTAATGATGAACAGAGGTCTATTGAAACAAAAGAGACTGGATTGTGATAGAAGAGTACAAAATATGAGATAGGCATGAATAAGCGGGACAAAGTAAACCTTTTATTAAGACAACTTCAATTGGTTGTATCACAAATACAATTGAATTCTTCGGGATCTTTGTTTCACTATCTGTTCGGTTAGATTGCATTCACATATGGACTTTTTTGTTGTCTTAACCGTTTTTTATGAACAAGGAGACGAACGGAATTTGTCGGTAATCCTCAGTAGTGCCTTATGAATTGAATAATACTCTCTACGAAGTCCAAATTTAATAATGAGAAAAAGCGAGAGCGAAATCGTGAGAGAATGAGAGGGATCGCGGGCGAAAGCGAGAAAGAAAAACAAGGAGTTAGATCAGTGGAAAAAGGTATTATATATATATCAGTTCAGTTCAGTTCTAATACTGTTTTCTTCCTGGCAAAGAACTATGTTAAAATTAATGTAAGTTTTTGAACTTGAGGAATCATACGAGCACTTATTCGCTAATAATAGAAGGAAAACATTATTTGCTAAAAACATACAAAAGTTAAAACTGAATTAATTCAGAGGTCTATTTTTCGGGTTCAATATAAAGTTACTTCGACATATTTAAAACATCTGATTTGCGAATTTAGAGCTTTCTTTAATATGTGTATATATAAATCCACATCTTGCGATGATTAAGTATTTTTAGAAAATCCGTAACCATTTCTTACCGCAATTCTTCTTTTCATGGCGCTTTTTATGAAAGTGGGGGAGAGAAAAATCAATGGTGGTGAAGGGAAGGAAACTTTTTTAGAAATGAATCTAAGCTTGCTGGTGGAAGGCTTGGTGGAGGAATAAACTGTCTGGAAATGTCTGACAGTATGGGAGGAATATTAACCCTGAGCTCGTTGGCCGTACGCTCGAGACTAGGGCAAGGATGACTAGGAATCGAGCTGCTTTATGATTCGACTGACCTCCAGCGGTCAGGGGGTAGAATTTTCCTGCCATGAGATGTGACTAAAATCCAATCTGCACTATGCCTGTTATTTGGCTTGCTTCGAAATATCGAAATTATAGTCTTGTCAGAAATAATGAAATAATAACAAAAACTACAAGGTCTGCCCGGAGACTTAAAGTAAGCCTTTGAGTTGGCTGCACATTCAAACTCAACGAAAGTTGAAGAAAGGCTAATATGCTTACTAAGGCAGATACTTCTGTCTCACCAGCGGTAGAATGGTATCGGATACTATACCGACTTCATGCTACTGGTTGGTTGGGCCTCAGACGAGTTCGGCGACACTGGTCAGATAGTAGCAAGTGTATAATGCTGGGTTCTTCTGGCCCAAGGTAAATCGTAAAAGTTCTTTTGGGCGCCTTCAGCAGAGTTTACTTCTCAAGAGTTATAGGATTTTTAACAGGACATTGAAAAATCGTATTGCAGGAGGATAGATTTAAAATTGCGCCAAATGTCAAATTGTTTGGAAGAGAACGCGATTGAGTCATCTCAACATTTCCTTCATTAATGTTAATCCTTTGCTAGATTAATGCTCAAAATTTTCGGTTTAACATTTTCAGACATCCAGCTGATATAGCGGAAATAAAGTTAATCCAAGTAGATTTGTGAGGAAAAGGCGCCCTTTCCAGAGTTTTGTCAGACTACAAAAGTACTTATTTGGTTTGACAAAGGATTGTATTTAGTAGTCTAATTGTGATCATTCGCCGTCTTCAGCCATTTAATCGAACCTATTCTTCAAATAACAGAACATATTTGTAACAAAAACTATATACTGTTAAAATTTAAACCTCACGAGTAAATCATAGGCCACACAAATCCATCAGCCACTCGGAGGAATGATTACGAATGTAAACCCAACAGCTATAGGAAAGGAAAATCAATCTAATTTTTTTTGTTGCCTTAGAAATATTCATATTGAATTTTTGCGAATACTTTCAACTGTCTTACTTTTATTAAATATATAAGTCAATGTGACAAAAAAGCATCCGGAAATTGTCATAATTCCGCGGGTAAACGATATGTCAAAAAATGGATTTTGCTAAGTTGGTAGGACTGTCCTTAATTACTGTGCCAAATATGAGTGCGAGCAGTTCTTTACAGCAGCTGCTTAAGCCGGTACACCTCAGTAGTGCGTTGCAGCTTTTGCAATGAATAAAAATATGGAACAACGAGTTTGTCTTAAATTTTGTATATTTAACCAAATTTAGTAGCGGAATCGTTGCGAATGTGGCAAATTGCTTACGGTGATTCAGTTTTATCAAAAATACAAGTTTACGAGAGGTGCAAAGCCTTCTAAGACTGCCTAATTCTTGACGATCTATTACCTCATAAACTCATGAAAATATTATAGGTTAGAAAGATGGCAAGAGCGCTCGACATCTCTTCCGAGTTCGAATGATTTTGGTGAATATTTTGGGTATGATGATGCTTATGATATTTTTGGTATCATAATGCTTACCCAATTAAGCGTTCTTGCTCGACTCACCCCGATAAAGCTGATTTTTTTTTTTTTCAAAAATAGTACCGATCACACATTCATGGAGAACATGCACACCGAGGACCAAATGGTTCTCTACTAACAAATCTATCTTCAATGTAAAGGGGTCAGTAGGGTAATCTGACCTGTTTTTTGACATTTTTTTTCATAGAAATTTTTATTCTACAATAGAACTTTTTTCACATGTCATGAGATTTATCGTGGAGTGTATAAACACATTTTTTCGGAATTTTTTGATGACATCTGTCGGAGGAATGGCTGGATGGATGAAATGTGTTTTTTCACTGGCGGACACGATTTCTCATGTTTGGATCATTTGGAAAACAAAAATCCAATTTATTCTAAAAAAGTACGTGAATGGTTATCATCCCTACTAAAATCATGAAAAAATGTTGATAAATAAAAAAGTAATTAACGTTTTTCTCTTTTTAATTTTCCACATTTTCTTTTTTACTTAAATTTTGTCATAACATTGCCAATAAATTATAAAAAATTATGAATCTAGTAGGGACGATAACTAGGCATTTTGTGAACATTTAAAAAAAAAATTAAGCAAATCGGTTGAGTAGTTCGAAACATGCCCGCCAGTGTGTTTTGAGAAAAACGCGTTTAAAGTGTCCGGTGTGCACTCCGAGCGCTCCGAACGTCGAGCGGTATTATTATTTTTGGGCCTTTTTCGAAACCCTCCAATGGTAAAGTGGGTTTCTACATTAATTTATAGTTTTAGTTGCCATCAACCCACTTGCGATCTACCGGTAATATAGAATTTATCCATTTATTATCTCGCAATCCCTGTAGGAAATTGTCTCATACGTGTACCGTTGTAAAATTAAACTATTGGATACTTTCTGAACTCATTGGTACCAAATATTTAAATAACGTTCTTTTCGTGACAACATCCGTACAAACACACAAAACAGGGAAAAAACAAAAGCTATAGGTCAACCAACTGTTGCTAATTGAAAAAAGTAAAGTAAAATGGTACCTATGTTTATACATAAGTATATACAGACACACATACATATATGCAATTCTACGTAGATAATTGCCGCAATTGGCACGGGAATACCAACAGCAATGCGAATGAAAACCTACAACAACACAAACCAATAGGGAGAGAATGTGTAAATGCAGCGTGACACAATCCAGCAAAGGAAAACAACAAAAAATATGTATATGCCACAAAGGCTCAAACGCCACATCGACAATCGGCGACAGCAGAACTACAACGAACGAAGTACTAGTGAGCCATAATTGTTGTTGTTGTGTTGGTCATTTCTTTTGCCTGCAGCGCTGTAACTGCAGCAATTGTCGTAATTGGCGATCGCGTATTGATGCCAGCAATGGCAGACGCACGAAAGAAAGGAAGCCAACGCGAAACGCTAGGAATAAAGTTGAAGGAGAAGAAGAGAAATGAAATGAAGAAAAACTTTGCTAAATGACTGAAAAGCCGACAAGATTACACAACCAGCAAACAACTAAAAGCGGCAACGCGGCAAGCTCGTGATGCTTGCCATACAATAGCGCACGTTGCTGCAACATTCACTCTACTCGTCGCCAATCAACGATTTTGAGCTGCTACAAGTCGTCAGCATCAGCACCCACCTCCGCGCGTCTTGGCTGTGACGAAGTCCACAAATCAATCGTGCGACTTCGAAGTGTGGTAATTATGCCGTTACTCGCCGACAACTGACATTTCACTGACAATTGGCAACACGTTGTTGGCCGCTCAGCTGTCTGTTTCAATGTCTGATTAACCATTAAATACTTGACCCAACCAATTGTGGAGAATGTCTTGCTAGTCGCGGTGACTTAGTATGCTGGCGCATTTACTCTGAAGTAATGGTGAAAGTCTTGGGAGATGTCCAAGCCAGCAGGGAATTAATTAAACGGGCATTACATCTACCTAAGTAGAGGAGCTCTTGCGCTCACTTTGGTAGACACGCCAATTAGGGAAGTGCGAATTATTAGTTGTTACGACAATTTTTAATTGTCAATAAACGAGAAAATTACTGATTACCAGGAAAGTAGAGCTCTAGTCACATATACATACATATTTATACTCGTATATGCATTCGATTTAATTATCATAAAACTCTCCATTAACAGTCATGCGATAAAAATCTAATAGAATGCATTAGTGACCATTTGATTGCTAGATCGAAGCTTCATTCATTCATTAAATCATTCAATTTATGTATTGAGTAGCTCATTTACACTTCAGTGATTTTTAATTTTTTTTTCATACAGGCGTATAATTTGTAATTATTTGCAATTAGTTTTGTCCTGCTTACATTATTGCCACTGACTTGTATTTGCGACTGCTGAGGCAAATTGTTTTTCACCTAAGAAATTTTTGAGTTAATGAATGAAAATGCTACAGACGATGAGACCGTGTATTATAAAGTGTTTATTTTTTAAAAAACTAAGATCGAGAGTTATCAAATTGTAAGGATTACAAAGGTAAGGTTAAGAAAATCTATAAATATCGATCCTATGTTTTGCGGCGGTCAAAATTTGGGAAAGGGGTAATCTGCAAAAAATGAATACCAAAGAATTTTATTTCGAAAGATAGTAAACATTTTTTTTTAAACTTGAAGTTTCTATGTTTTTTCTGTAAAAAAGAAGGAAACCTCGAAATGGAACAAGAATTTAAAACGCAAAATGTTTACTTAATCATCAATATTTACCAGGTTGTTCAATAAATTTGTCATTTGATAAGAAAATCACAACTTTATTATACAAAATAGACTTCCTGAACATTGCACACCTGCTCCAATGATCCTCCAATCTGTGGATCCAATCCCTGAAGTGAGAATCCCAAACCCCTGAAAAATACGCCTCAACAGCCGTTAAGACATATAGTGACATATTTTTTTTGATTTCCGAAAACAAATGGGAATCGCGGGGGGCCAAATCTGGTGATTACGGTGGATGCTCTAACAATTCGAACTAAAATTCATGGTTTTTAGCCATTGTCAAAATGCTCTTGTGACATGGTGTTTTGTCCTGATGAAAATGGATTTTTTTCTTCCGCAAACTGGGTCTTTTTTCACGAATTTTTTCCTTCAACTGGTCCAAAAGGTTGCAATAATATTCAGAATTAATTGTTTTACCAGTTTGCTTGCAAGTAATTCACTAACAAAATTCCTCTCGCATTCCGAAAAAATTGAAGCCATAACCTTCTTGGCCGATTTCCGGACATGAACTCGTTCAAAGCCCTTACAAACAGGTTTACACCACTCTTTAGTCTCGTGTTTGGGTTCTGGATCATGGTGATGGACCCAAGTCTTATCCATAGTGATGAATCGACGCTCAAAAATTTACGGAGCGGCAATTTCAGTTTGGGGAACAAGAAAAACATACCTAGCCAAATCGTTTTTTTCTCTATTCCGATGATTGTTGATTTGTTTGCTTTCAAAATCATAAACCCATGTCTCAGCGCGAACCCATGTTTCTCCATGAATCTGAGATCGGATTTCGCATGATCAAACCATATTTTTTTTGAAAAAAATTCATCTTTATCGAGACGTGTCGAACAGCTACGCGTTTTATAGCATAAATATCCATCAAAATCATCTGTTTCGCAATCTCTCTAACACTTACTTGATGGTTTTCAAATAACTTATCCTGCACTTTGCATAGTAACAAAGGAAAGTCCTGCCTTAGCAAAATCCATGTCATTTAACCGGGGGAAATTAAATTACAACTTTCGGGTACTTTGTTGTCAAGATACTAATATGGTATATATTTTGTTAGGTATCCGGCTTTTGTTCTGGTTGTTTCAAACTTTGTGCCAAACCTTGTCCAGGGTATAAAAAGGTATCAAAAGAGTGAGATATAGAACATTCAAATGCGAGAGAA
>CM050325.1:81716905-81796013 GCA_027475135.1 Bactrocera correcta | reverse complement strand
TGCTACTAAAATATGTAGGGTCGGAAAAAAAGAATCGTCTTACAGATTAGCTCCAGATTTTTCAAAGAATTAACACATCTAAAATAATACAAATCAAAAATCTGCCAACTTATGTCTTAAAACCGAGTGTAGGGTGCGTCCAGAAAGAAAACAAAAAGTATGAAAGCGCAAACGTTGATTGGGAGAAGAACAATTTCGCACATCTGAATTTCATGCCTCAATAATATGCAAAGTAATCAGTGAGCACATCGACTGGTTGACGGGGATTGAGGTTTCCCCCAAACGTGCCGTTTACACTGATATACATAAATATACGTATATACTTAATATAGTAAAAGTAGGTTTGTACATGCACAAGTAAGTTGAATGTTATTATGAGTGAATTATCGGTTAATCCACGATCAAGACTTTTTGTTCGCATTTCCCTCTAGCAGGGCAAGGGGGTAAACAGTGATGAAACTAAAGTTTTTGCACTGCTCGCTGAACGTTGTCTTTTGTAGCAGCGGCATTTTAATTGGCGCCTAGAATGGGTTCTATATAAGCGCATCTGCGAGTACTGAGCGCAACATTTGAGTTCTGATCATGCGAGCGTTTGCAGTGTTTAGTTTGTTAGCAGTTTCACTGGCCTTGGCCAACGGTAAGGATGACAATGTGAGTTTTGTTTAGATGGTGTTGACGAAGTTTGCCATTTCTTTTGTAGGCTATGGAGTATCACATAGCGGTGGAGGTTCTGGTGGACTAGGTTTAGGCCTTGGACTTGATATTGGTGGTAAAGGCGGCCTCTTGGGTCTTGGCTTAGGCGGTGGCGCGAGTTTGAGTTCGGCATCCGCTAATGCGGCAAGCAGTTCCGGTTCCGGTTCAGGTTATGGCGGCAGCGGTTATGGCGGAAGTGGAGCAGGTGGCGCAAGCGCTGGAGGTTCTGCATCGAGTGGGCTTGGACTGGGTCTAGGCCTTGGCGCTGGCGCTGGCTTGGGTGGCAGTGGTGGTGCAGGCGCTGGTGGCGGCTTTGATGGAGGTGCTGGCGGTTCAGGCGGCGCTGGCGGTTATGGCGGCGGTAAAGGCGCATCTGGTGGATACGGTTCTTCTGGTGCTTCCGCTGGGAGTTCAGCCAGTGCTGGCGCAGGCGGCGGCGCCGATGGTGGATTTGATGGAGGCCTTGGCGGTGGACTCGGTGGTGGTTCAGGCGGCGCCGGTGGTTTTGGCGGTGGTAAAGGTGGTGCCGGAGGACAAGGTTCAGCTGGTGGGTCTGCCAACGCTGGCGCCGGAGGTGGATTTGATGGAGGCTTTGGTGGTGGACTAGCTGGCGGTTCAGGCGGTGCTGGTGGTTATGGCGGTGGTAAAGGTGGTGCAGGAGGACACAGTTCAGCTGGTGGATCCGCGGGTGGTTCAGCCGGTGCAGGAGGCTTTGGAGGTGGACTCGGTGGTGGTGCTGGTGGTTCAGGCAGTACTGGCGGTTATGGTGGCGGCAAAGGCAACGCCGGCGGATATGGTTCAGCTGGTGGATCCGCTGGTGGTTCAGCTGGTTCCGGTGCCGGTGGTGGATTTGAAGGAGGCTTCGGTGGTGGACCTGGCGGTTTTGGCGGCGGTCAAGGTAGCGCCGGCGGACATGGATCCGCATCGGCCGGTGGTTCGGCTAACTCTGGCGCCGGAGGTTTCGGAGGTGGACTTGGTGGTGGCTCTGGCGGTCCAGGATCTGGTGGTGGTTATGGCGGCGGTAAAGGTGGTGCCGGAGGACATGGTTCAGCTGGTGGTTCTGCCAATGCTGGCGCCGGAGGTGGATTTGATGGAGGCTTTGGAGGTGGACTAGGTGACGGTTCAGGCGGCGCTGGTGGTTATGGCGGCGGAAAAGGTGGTGCCGGAGGACAAGGTTCAGCTGGTGGATCCGCTGGTGGTTCAGCTGGTTCCGGTGCCGGTGGTGGATTTGAAGGAGGCTTCGGTGGTGGACCTGGCGGTTTTGGCGGCGGTCAAGGTAGCGCCGGCGGACATGGATCAGCATCGGCCGGTAGCTCGGCTAACTCTGGCGCCGGAGGTTTCGGAGGTGGACTTGGTGGTGGCTCTGGCGGCCTAGGGTCTGGTGGTGGTTATGGCGGTGGTAAAGGTGGTGCCGGTGGACAAGGTTCAGCCGGTTCCGGCGCTGGTGGCGGATTTGACGGAGGCTTTGGAGGTGGATTAGGTGGAGGAGCTGGTGGTGCTGGAGGTTTCGGTGGCGGAAAAGGTGGAGCTGGAGCACAAGGTTCAGCATCAGCAGGTGGTTCTGTTGGAGGTGGATTTGGTGCCGGTGGAGCCGGTGGTTATGGCGGCGGCAAAGGCGGTGCTGGTGGATTTGGATCTGCAGGCTCCGGCGGAGGTGCCGGTTTCGATGGCGGCTTTGGTGGTGGATTTGGTGGTGGTGCTGGCGGCCAAGGTGGTGGTGGTCACGGTCACGGTCATAGAAAACACGGACATGGCCATGGCGCCGGCGGCCCTGGTATAGGTCTCGGACTTGGTCTTGGCCTAGGAGGAGGTTTGGGCGGTCCTGGCGGTTTCGGTGGCCCCGGCGGTTTTGGTGGCGGTGGTGCTGCTGGAGCCGGAGGTGCTGGTGGTTTTGGCGGGAGCGGTGCTGGTGGAGCCGGTGGCTATGGCGCTGGTGGCCGTGGTGGTGCAGGTGGTTATGGCGGCAGTGGCGGTTATGGTGGTGCGAGTAGTTCAGCTCATTCGTCAGCATCATCGTCAGCATCAGCTTCAGCATCGGCATCAGCATCGTCAGGTTCGTTCAAAACAGGATATGGCCGATAAGCAACACTTAGCTTTCCCATTTACTCGCATATAAGTACTTTATTATAAGTTTTTTAGAAAAGCAGAGATTTTTTGTGTTCTATGATAGGTAGAAATAGCATTATAAATTCGCATTGTGATTGAGAAGTAAACGAAACAAATGAAATAATTTTCAATAAAGTAATTTTTAACGACTTTGAAAACCGGTTTCTCTGTATGCAAATATCAAAATTGCTGATTACGAAATATTGAGTTATGGCAATTATTGCAGTGGATTTTTTACGAGAATATTTAATGCCTAGTAATTTTGTGAGGTGATCAAGATGTTTTCAATGAGAGGAAAAAAATTAAAAGCTTATCTCTGGTTATTTTGTAATATCATTGCACAACTGAAAATTAATTAACTTAATTGAAAATATGGCTGGGTATTAAGAAAGACTAATGATATTAATGATTTTTTAACGAATTTAATAATTTTGAGTATAATCTTCGATCTATGAAAATAGCTTGGGTAATAAATTAAGCCTATTAAATGAAATTCCTCAATTAGTATTAATTTGATTTTTTCCCTGAACAGGTTAATTTTGGTTTGCGACGAAGTCTGACAGCCAGAAGGAAACGTTGATGTATCGATAGGTGATCAGCCCTTTGTAAGTGTCCTTATAACTGCGTACACGCAAACTACTGCCTTAGTTTTAGAGAATTCGGGGTTGAAAATTATCTCACGAACTGTTCTCCCCAAGAATCTGTCAAGTTCTGGAAATCATCGTTATTGCACCACTTTAGAATATAACTGTCATTTAAACTGACTGATCAAAATCAAAACCTTGTTTGGAAAAGTTATTTAAAAGGCTTTTCAGTAGGAACGATACAAAAGTAGACCAACAGGGACATCAAATTACGCTATATTCTTTACCGCTCTTTTGATATTTGTTTGCCATTTCATAATGGAAACATATATGATCCAATAACAAATCAAAATTATAAAAATTTACTACCGAAATTCAGAGTCAGTGCCTTGTCAGATCTACAATTGACCGTCTAGTGGAAAAATTTGAATCCACTGGCATAGTAGAAAATGTCCCGTGCCTGTGAGGCAAAGAAGTGCCCGTATTGTCGACAATCTTGCTGCCGCTAATGCATCCATTAAGGAGGACCCAAATCAGTCTCTCACACGTCGTTCTCAAGTGTTGGGCATCTCTGTGACGTCAATGTGGCGAATTTTGCGAAAAGATCTTAGCCTACATTCTTCCATGATCAAATTTGCCCAAGAACCGAAGCCGTTTTACTACCAGAATCGTCGTATATTCGTGAATTGGGCTAAGCAACAACTTGAAAATCAACCGGATTTTTATCGAAAAATAATCATTCAGCGATGAGGCTCATTTCTGGATGAATGGCTTTGTCAATAAACAAAATATGCATTACTGGTCAGACAGCAATCCACACGTACTCCTTGAGTCACCATTGCATACCAAAAGAATTACGATTTAATGCAGTTTATGGGCCGCTAGCGTCATTGGGCCGTACTTCTTCCGTGATGATTAAGATCCGCATATTACTATGAATCGCTACCGCTCAATGATAACCGAATAATTTTGACCCGAATTGCGTGATATAGATTTGGAAAATATGTGGTTCCAACAGGACGGCGCCACAAACCACTTAGCGAATGTCACAATAGATTTATTGAAAACCAAACTTGGTGAACGTGTTATCTTACGAAATGGCTCAATCCACTGGCCACTTCGATCGAACGATTTGATGCTGTTAGACTATTTCCTGTTGTGCTACGTCAAGTATATGGCCTGTGCCAACAAGCCAGCGACGTTTAATGAACTTCGAACGAATATTGAGCGGGAAATTGTAGAAGTACATATCTGCCGCTTTGTGCTTGAAAACCATCGAACATTGGGTTCAGCGTCTGGACTTCAGCAAGCATGCCCATGTCGCCCATGTATCTAATGTACTTTCACAGGAATGAGAATTCTTAACGAAACTCTGAAAATCTTGGTGGATCGGATCACTATAAAATATACTATAGCTTCGATAGAAACTGATCTAAATTACATATGTATTCGGGTATAAGATGGGAAGAAATGTCAGTTATGAAGTCAAAAGTGAAATACTTTGAAATATTCATCGAAATCTCGTTCGCAAGATGGATGAGTAGCGATAACAGACGCGCAATTAGAACGTATAAGACCTATATATAAGTTAAGGTCCTTAACTTCACAAAACTCCTCGACAAACTTTGCAGTGAAAGTAGTTATGCAACTAATTTTCTAGCGGCTAAAGTCTCTAGATTATGCAGACCTCATTCGAGTTTACGGTTCTGAAAATATTCTCTACGTTACTACAAGGTGATAGAACAAACTTTTGTATGAATATGAGAAGAAGTCTTAGACAAGGAGAGAAAAAGAACATGTCGACTCATGAAAAGAAACTTCAAACTCTTCTTACTGCTGCTCAACAATTCCTTGAGCTAAGTCGGGGCATTACAAACTGAATATCAAACTAACCAATAACTGCAATAATAAATCAAATTGAAAAGACCGCAGTCCACAAGAACCATTTGTTGACCGAACGTTGACAGCAAAATTTACGACAAAAAGGAAACAATGAATTTAATAAATAAACAAGAGAAGAGAGCCAAGAAATTCGAAGGCAACGCAGAAATGTCGTCCAGCGCATACACGGCGCAATCGTGACTACTCAAGCGGCGAATTATTGCAGGTGAAAAGCCACATGTGCTACACACACACACACACAAATCAAATGTCACCAATACTTGAGGAAGCCATGAGCAGCGAAATGGCGTTGTGGTGCTGCCATCAATTTGCTGTGTGCCTTACGCTGTCTTTCGCTATGTGCTGTTGGAACGCTGCACCGCTAGGCGGCCACGCACACACACCTGTTTGGTAATGGTTGGTTGGTCAGCGCATGTCCGAGGAAATATTTAGTAGCAAGGAAATATATTAGTGCACGCAAATGCAGTGAACACGTTGCTCATGAACGCCGGCTGCGGAGCGAAAGTCGCAAGAAAGCCAGAAACAAAGCACTTAAAAGACAACAAAATGCAACAAGGAGCACGAAAAAAAGTGTAGGAAAGCACAGGGAAGCTAGTGGAATCCAAAGCAATATTTCAAAGAACACGAGCCACAAGCGACACATGCTTCGCTGTTGTCGTTGTTGATTTGCACTCGGTGCAGCAGATTTTTGTTTTATTTTCAGGTGTGGTTTTGTTGCTCTTTTTTAAATATCCCCTTTTCATTGTTCTTTGCTAA
Organism: Bactrocera correcta; assembly: GCA_027475135.1. Taxonomy (NCBI): domain Eukaryota; kingdom Metazoa; phylum Arthropoda; class Insecta; order Diptera; family Tephritidae; genus Bactrocera; species Bactrocera correcta. The sequence continues at coordinate 81,789,972 of CM050325.1, read as the reverse complement.
ACGGTTGTTTGGCTTTAATAAAATTTGCTGTCGTTGCAAGCTTAAGGAACCTGCACTACTTGCCACATAAAAATTTCGTTTTCCAAATCGCTCTTCCTCGGCGGGTAGAGCTAACCTGACCAAATAAAAGTCTAGCATTTGTTAGGAGGGGAATTTGTTAGTAGACGCACGTGCCGAAGACAAAAATATATTTTTAAGTAAAAGATAATGAAACAAGCTACACTTTGCTCGAACTTGTGTGCTTTCTTCTCAATTTTATTTTTCATCCAGCCAAAAGCTCGTAGTGTATAAAGTCAGGGCCGTAGGGTTAAAAGCGAAACTCGGGAATGATTATGTGTTGGAGAAAAAGATCTGCAAAAACGTAAGGCACTGGACCAATTTGAGAACTCCGGGCTCGGAAGAAATTGTGTCTGATCTCCCGCCCTGCCTCGTTCACTGTATACAATACTGTTGTACTACAACATCCCTGTTATGAGAAAGTAAATATCTAAGGATTGAAAGCTTCATCCATCATCAAAGTTTATTTCCTTGTGGACCCAGCCGTTATCGTACTTACTTGTATAACTGGTTATACGAGAGCTAGATGTTTTATAGTACTTGACTAGTCCATCGCTTGCTGGATCGACTACGGTATTGGCAGTTGTAAATGTAAAAAGGACCATAAATCTTCTGAAGAACCATTCTCTCGAAACGTCGACTCGTAACGTCGACTCATCAGATATTGCCATCGTCCACGTCTCTGCACCATATACCAGGACGGGAATAATGAGTGACTTATAGAGGTTTGTTTTTGTTTGTAGAGAGAGAGAGAGAGGACGTTGCTTCCCAATTGCCTACTTAGTCAGAAGTAGTACCTTCTCTATTCTGATCTGCAGCTCCAATTGTTTTCTCCAGTATTGTATTAAAAGAGTCACACAATAGATAGTTGCCTTGTCTGAAATCTTGTTTGGTATCGAACGACTCGGAGCGGTCATTCCCGATCTTGACGGAGCTTTTAGTATTGATAGAACCTTATATGCGATGTAAGGGAGATCTATCTCATTGGCGCAGAATGTAGGGTCTCGCTCTTTGTGGATTGAGCTGAGCACACTTAGGTTCCAATAGTGGGGCGTGCTTTCATTCGACCATATTCTACAAAGAAGCTGATGTAAGCTCCTCTTCTGCTCTTCGCCGCCCTATTGGAATAGCTCGGCTGTCTCACCGGTGTACATACATAAGATCAGAAAAAAATTCTCTTTAACGCCACCAACTGTACTTCCAAAAGCGGCATTTATATACCATATACATATATATATATATATATATATATATATCAATAGATAGTACGAATGCATCGCCTTTTGCTGTTGCTTTATATATCTAACGCAGCCTTGTAAAAATCCATTTCGACTCACAGCTCAATCCTTTTCCTTTTACACATATACAACCCCAAACATACATATATGCACTTTACTTTTCTAACTGTAAAAATTTGGAAAACGAATGTTTATAAACAAAAGTTAGCGAGTCAAAACGATTTCCGATTGTTACGTGCACTCATACCACTACATACACATCCGAGCATACACACATGCATAACATTTGTTGCAACACGAAGTATTGCATTTTGGTTTATTTAGCCAAACTTTTCACCAAGTTTTTGCATTTTAATGCAATGTTTTTTGGGAACTTTGGCATGTTGCATGTTTTCCGCATATCTTTTGTTGTTGTTTTTTAGAATTTTGTTTAGTTTCTAACGCTTTTCAGCGGTATTTTATTATGCCCACTGCTTTGCGGTTTCCATTGTCTAATAAATGTCCTGCGGTGGCGGATCGTGACCGGCTCGGCCGCTTTGTTCCGTTTCAGATCGCGGTGCTGTGTTAGGCTTTTCTGTATTTTATTCGGATTTTTATTTAGGTTTTTATTTAGATTTTCATTTAGGCTTTTTATTTTATTACCTCAAAATGTCAAAGCAATGAAGAATTGAACTGCAACGGAGTGCTCGTAAATAATTGGAATTACTCGAAATATTGCTGTTCTTTGAATTTATTGTTGAAATGAAAAATTGTCTCGGAAATAACGGTTCATGAGTTTTGTGACACTCGAAAAAAAAACAGTATGAAGCGATTGTTTTCGAACTGAAAGCGTTATTTGGTTTGAAACTGTGTCAGCAATACTGAGTTAATATCCCAAGTCACTTATCATCCAAGCAGATTTTATGAGTTTGTGACCATAGTCTTGTGAATAATTAAAATATAAAAAGAACATGAATATTTATAGCTAGGCGATACATATAAGAAGAATTATATTTTTGGTTTAATAATTAAATATAATATTATAGGACTGATACAGCAGGCGATAGTTGCCTTTAGATTTTTTGAACTCTAGTGCTTTAACGAACCTGGAAAATCACAAAAGCTCCGTTTAAAATTTTGAAATTCCACCCACTAACACAAAAGATTATCATAGTTCTCACGCTCCTGTTTTGAAAGGTTAACAATGGAAAATCGTGTTTGACTTCTCGTTAGAGCCTAAGGAAATAGAGGATTACACAAAAAATTTCCTTTCAAAGTTCCATCCATCTTCATAATAAGGTAAAACTAAGTAACAGAATCAATGTAATCGAAAAATACAGTCTAAGGGTGAATTCTCTAGGTAGCATCCACATAAGAGGTAAATCATCCACAGCGTCGGTGTGACAGTGTCACATTTTCTGAAGCTCCCAACCCCGCTCACAGAAATGTAAAAACAGTTCATCAACCACAATTAGGAAAAAATAAACTTTTCGAGTCAGATAAATGACTCCGAATACACGAGGGGACTAAAAGTTCAAAGAGAGTAAGACTGCGTGACTCTTGGAAGAGTCCACGTGAGCGGAACGGCAATAGACTATCAGTCACCGACAAGAGAGTCTTACTTAAAATCGACCTGTCCTCTCAAAAACGTCATAATCACATGGACAGAGCAGGAGGAAGTATTTTTTCGAAACTACGATGATCAAATTGACCTAATTCTGTCGTCAATCTGTAGTTGTTCTTGTAGCGGCAGAAAACTTCCCTGATTTATCCGTCCGTTCCAGTTATGTAAGCTCGAGTGTTGTAAGAACAGGTCAATTTGTCGCCCTCGAACAGGTCGGTGTTCAAAAGTAACACGGTAGTAGAGAAAGCAATTCACCTAAGCAGAACCACGCCATTCAGATATTTCAAGCTTCTGAAACTTATTTAAGAGACGTCGACAGAGTAAACGCGTCGGATGGAGAAACGCAGGAATAATACCTTTGCAAATACCCAGCCGGTGGATAAAACATATCTTATATGTTTCTAGTAGAGTTGGAAATATTTAATTTTACCCAAAAATTACGAAGAAATAACTTTATTTGATTTGGTAAACGATATAAGCCGAAGCTGTTTGTTTTATCAGGACTACATAATGGACGTAAAGATCTTGTTGAGAATTACAAATAAAGATTTTGGAGTTATAATAAAAAAAAGCCATTCATTTATTTCTGTAATTTTTAAGTCTCTTTGAGATCAGTTCGATTCGAAAGAGATGAGAGAGAAATTGTTGAATACAAACGACTATTTATTTGTAAAAGATCATGATCCAAGCGTGGTGAAGTTCAAAACATATTCGCAAAGACAGGATTGACGCCTCAAAAGGTTATGCTGAGTGTTTGGTGTGATTGAAAAGGAATCATCTACCATGAGCTATCAAGCAATCGAAAAAACGGCCAGAACCGATCAACAGAAAGGGTTTCGTCTTCCATCAGGACAACGCTAGACCACCGACATTTTTGATGATTCGGCAAACACTGGGAGAGTTAGATTCGAAAGTTTTGATGCATCCACCATATAGCTCTGACCTTGCACCATCGGAGTACCATTTGTTTCGGTCAATGCAGAACTATCTTAATGGAGTAAAAAAAGTTTTATTTAAACAGCTGATATTAATAATATTTCCCACTGATACTGGACTTCAGCCGAAGTTTATTTTAATGACTTGTATTATTTGTTTCATTCTACATACTTATGAATTAAGGTTTATACAATAACGCATGAATTTGCACAAAAACACTTAAGCTCTGCTTGGCATTTGGAAATGTAATTCAAACAATTATGCCAAAGGTGAGCAAGTAATTAAATTCATGGCAATTTAGTGGAGAGTTCACCACATTTCGATGAAAACCGCAAAATGCATAGCAACAACAATACCAACTCAGAAATTTGGTTAACAAAATATTGTGATAGTCATATCAATTTGAACTAAAGAGGCCAACTAATAAATCAGGTGATTTGCTGGCCTATCATTTAACGTTAAACAAATGTACAAATAAGCAATCGTATATATTCACATATATTGATTTTGCTTGCGACATAATACCATGTTTGTAACTTCGCCAATACTAGTGTTAGTCTTGAACTATTGTCGTCGGTAAAGGTAGATTGCTTTTTAGAACTTTTTCTTATCTCTCTCACTTTCCTCCTTCAACTATAATTAATTGGTTTTCGACTTTTCACGCACTTTTTGCAAAAATGCTAATTTTTATCGGAAATTACCCGCAGTTGCCAATATTCCTCTCAAGACACCTGCGTCAATTGTATCGATCTCGGTACCCCCCTTATATATTTCCGTAAGGCCTGTCAGTGTGACAGGTATGTATTTTTATATACTCAAGAAGTTACTTTTATTTTATGGGCAAATTCTACTAGAATTTTTACGGAGCGAAAATTATGGAGCTGATCTGAAAAGAGAATTCATCTCACTTCAGTATAAGTGTTTGATACTCAGCTCAGCCGAAGGCCCTTGCTGCTAGCGCTGCTAAATATTTATTTGTTAAATAATTTATTATTGTACAAATTTGTTAAAAATAAAAAAAATAAAAAAATAAAAATCAGCTTTTAAAGTTCCGATTTCCAAACTAGTTACAATAAATACTTGATGAATAAAACAACCTTTTATTTAGTAATTCAGATATAGGGCATATAGTCCCAAATACTATATTTAATTATTTTCATAAGCGAGTATGGTATGTATTTATGTGAGCTGTGTTAACTGCCTGTGGCCGTGTGCTTGTGGTTCGTAATTTCAATTACGCTCAACGGCAAATTAATCATTGTTGGCAATGTGATGTGAATAGCGAATTGTAATGCGGTTGCGGCTTAACAGTAATGCCAAATATATGTAAACACACATACATTCATACATATACACATATAGACATAAAAAATATAGCATATCAGAGATTCAAATGCAGGTAGAGCGGACAGTATTATGTCGTTCTGTAATAAATTAATTGTGTTGATATTAAAATTTGAGACAAATTAGAATATACTATATGTTTGCATCTATGTAAGCAAATGCAAGGAAAATTTTATAGACAGGTTAGAAAATAGATCTTAAGTACAGAATGTGAGCGTCTGCTTCAAGATTGAATTATAATAATGGTCAAATATTTGGTTATATCAGACCAGATGTTATAGTTTATAATGTAAGCTACAGAACTTATAAAAACTTCCTCAAAATCTCAGAGAAATGACAGAGTCATATTCTCCAGCGTATATTTAGGGCAAACAAAATTCAGTTCGTAAAAAAAATATTCCAAATAAATTTATCCAAAGTATCTTCATAGTTTCTTCTTGCAAAATACATACTCTTGTTTCTAAGATTTGTTCTCATTTTGACAGCTATACTTTGGAATTTTAATTAATCATACATTCTACTACCACATTATCCCAAAACTTTAGCCTAAAGGTAATAATGTTCAATCAGATAGTAGTTTTTATTAATCTGCCATAACTTTCTACTGAACAGAACGCCAATGAAGAAGAAACAACATGACGGCTCTTGCTTTCAAAAAATAGTTTAAAAAAATGGACATGTTAGCCAAAAGAAATATATTATATTCTTTATACTCGAATAACCATCTAAGAGGTGTTCTTCGCAGTAGTAATCCCCTTCTTCTTCTTCTTTTGTGTCATAGAAACCACTTACACGGTTATAGCCGAGTCAACAACAGCGCGCCAGTCGTTTCTTTTTTTCGCAAGTGGCGCCAATTGAAGTTTCCAAGCGAAGCCATGTCCTTCTCCACCTGATCCTTCAAACGATTTGGACTTCCTCTTCCTCTGATTCCCCCGGCAGGCACTGCGTCGAATACTTTCAGGGCTGAGTGACTTATATAGTTTGGTTTTTGTTCATCGAGAGAGGACTTTACTTCTCAATTACCTACTCAGTCAGAAGTAGCACCTTCTCTATTCTGATCTGCAGCTCGAATTTTTTCTCCAGTATTAGATTGAAAAAGTCACACGATAGAGAGTCGCCTTGTCTAAAACCTCATTTGGTATCGAACGGCTCGGAGAAGTCCTTCCCAATCCTGACGGAGCTTTTGGAGTTGTTCAACGTCAGTTTACATAGCCGTATTAGTTTTGCGGGGTTCAGACATTGTGGCATAAAGGCAGCTCCTTCTTGTGCTGTCAAAGGCAGTTTTGAAATCGAGGAAGAGGTGGTGACCGTCGATTCTCTTTTCGCGGGTCTTTTTCAAGATTTGACGCATGGTAAATATCTGGTCAGTTGTTGATTTGCCAGGCCTAAAGCCACACTGATAATATCCAATCAGTTTGTTGACGGTAGGCTTTAATCTTTCACACAATACGCTCGATAGAACCATATATGCGATGTTATAGAGATTTTTCCGCGGTAGTTGATGCAGATTATGGAGTGTTCTTTTTGGTGGATTGGGCAGAGCATACTTGAGTTCCAATCGACAATGGAATGTCTGCTCCAACGTCATCGATTGGGGAATCGAGTTCGTCTTATCCTGGCGTTATGTTTTCGCTGCCATTCAGCATACTGGAAAAGTGTTCCCTCCACAATTTTATTATGTTCTGGACATTATCTAAAACCTTTGGGAGTTCTACAACAGTATGCGCCGACTTTGAAACCTTCTGTCAGGCGTCGCATCCTTTCGTAGAATTTTCAACCATTAACCTTGTCGGCTAGCTTGTCAATATCTTCATAGTCACGCATTTTGGCCTCTCTCTTTTTATGTCTGTAAATGCGTCTCGCTTCCCTTTTCAATTCTCGGTATCTATCCCATTCCGCACGTGTTGTGGTCGATTGTAACGTTGCAAGGTAGGCAGTTTGCTTTCTCTCCGTTACGACAATCATTTCATCATTTCAATGCAAATTTCGTAAATTTTTGTGGGACCACTTTCTTTATGGCTTTGTTTGAAAACTTTCTAATTTAAATTTTTACGAAAATTGTTGCTTTTAGCTACTTTAGCTTTAAACCCAAGACCTCCACATACATACTTACTGATTTGGTCTTTAACAGGCAGCTAATTACAATAATCAATGGCCATTTACATGCAAATCTTGCAATAGAACTCAAATGAAAATTGTTAATCATGCTATGACTTAAATAAGAACGTTTTCAATTAAAATTCAGACAAACACACACACAAAGCGATACATACATGCAACTGTGCAGCACTAAACTGCAAGATAACGGTTAGGTAAGAGCTCGCAAGCTTATTATCTCGCTGTCGACAGCATTGCGCTTTAGTAGCTGTAGTGCCTAACCACCGCAAGTGATGTTATCTGTCTAATAATATCATCTTAACGGCCTGCAACAACAAACATAATAACCTGCCACTCGATCAACACATCACACTGATTACACATAAATATTGCTCGTCATTGACATGCCGTTAATTGTGGCTCAATGGAGTTCGATTTCATTGCATTCGGCTACTCGTGGTCTTTATCTGGTCTCAAATTGAGTATTTTACGGCTTAGCGGTCTTTAAAAGCTCTTAGAGAGGCTTGCATTCAATATTGCCAACTATGATCTCACAGAATTTATGGTACATCTCAGTTAATCAAGCTAATTTTGCTGCACAAGATGATACAATAGTTGCAATGTTCGATTGCATTTCGACACGTATTCGAAATTGTTTGGCATTTCATCGGGGAAAGACCTACGTCAATATGGCCATTAACTTATGGTCAACATAATCAGTCTACTGAGCAACATTATCAACCATCTCGAGACCCAGCATTAATTTTTTCAGCACGCAGTGAAGCAAATGTAGAAGCCATATCTGAAAGTGTACAAGAGGACCGCGAAGAGTCGATCCGGTGCAGTTCACAGCAACTCGGACTGACTTATTGAATGACTTAGTGCATTTTAAGTCGCGATCTTAAATTGAAAACATACAAAATATAGCTTGTGCAAGAAATGGAGCCGCTCGACTTTCCCAAGCCACATCATTGTTGGTGTGACTTCACATCGTTAGAGTTTCCCTGTGGGGATATGTGGAATCTATTGTCAATGCGGACAATGCGGCTTCGATTCAGACCGTTAAGCAAAACATCATGCGTGTCATTCGGCAGTTATCAATCGAAATACTTGAGCGAGTCATCAAAACTTGGACTCAAGGGCTGCGGCCAACATTTGAAAGAGGTAATCTTCAAAAAACAAATGCCAAAGAATGTTCCTTCGAATGACAATAAACATTCCCTATTAATTTTGAGGTGCCTGTGTTTTTTTTTTTTTTTAAGTAAAGAACCTCCAATTTGATCACCCTTTACTGTGATTTCGTAAGGTCGGGGTTCGACAGTAATAAACAATGCTAGGCATCCCGGTGCTGCAGGTATAATGAGAATATTTTTGTGTTGAAAAACCTCTCCTAAAGTATGTCTAGCATTTGAAGAAGATTGAGAACTTGTAGAACTCTCTGCTGACCTGGGAGTATTAAAAATGGGAGGAGAACTTCATCGAACAATATAGAAATGTGTATGTATAATCCATAAAATTTTAATATGAGGGTAAATCAATGATGTAAAAAGTAGACTTAATAGGGATCAGTGTGGATTTTGCTGATATAATGATTGAACGCTGGGAGACTACGAGAATAACGACAAATTTCTCGTCAAACTTCGATAACCACCATACCCATATCCAGGACAGAACTTCGCCGCAATCTTGTGACTAGAGAGGCTAGCAAGCTGCACAGGAAAGTTAGAAGAATGATTGCTATAGAGTTGATGTGGTTGGTAAGGATCAATTATATACCAAGCATCGGCAATCGGATTAGTTTTTACGAACTGGAATAGAACGTACCTCACAGTACCCATGGCTATTTGGTTCTGACTGCTAAACAGGATTCCAAATTCATTGCCGAAGTTGGGCTAAAACCGAAAATAGTAAATTTTTTCTTGGTACTTATAGGAGTCGCCAACTTGGGGTCCGGGAGCCGCTGACCTTGAAAAAATTCAACTTTGGACGCAAGTCCAGGGAGAGGACACTGTCAGGTCCAGTAAACTTTTTAGAGAAAACAAGCTTTATGAATTTCCGTCATTTGCGATTTTCGATCGAAGATCGTTTAACTTCATTGTGCTTTATACGAGTAAACCGCTACCCGAAAGCTTTCACTAATAGAAATTCAAATAATTGCATTCGGAATGAATCTACTCCAAATTGTTGAGCGCATACATCGATATTTATGTAAATCCTATGTAGTTAGAAATGACTGTGTGCGAGCCAGACTGAATATTTGCATATATATACACACACACACATACTAGCACACATCAATATGCGCTTGCAATCACAAATCTGTCTTTATGCTCATAAGTTTGTTTGCATTACATCAAGTACTTTGCATATCTTAAGTTGGATTTACGTCAGACCCCAGTCGCCCAAGGCAGCGGTGATGCGCCACGTCGACGCATTAAGGCCTCAAAGTGCACGAGCGCGGAAATGAGCTTTTGCGGGCGCACGACGGGTCGATACTTCGGGTAGCCGCACCAGCTTAGCAGTGGAGCGCGGCGAGCATTTGAGGCGCCAGACTTATGCGTGTGCGTTTACGCAGCGGTGACATTTCGCACTAATGCAAGCATGCACTTAAGCATATATGCGGCACCATGTTGGCATGCATATGTGTGTGTGTGTGTGTGTGTGTGATTGTGATTTTATCGTGGGACATTTTGGACCACAAATTCAAATGATGAATGATGCATGATGTGAGATGTTGCATGTAGCGCGTTTGATTATGTTAGTGAGTTGGATTTGCTTGGATATGTAGGTATGCTTGTAAGCATGCAAGTATATAACTGTAATTATTTATGTATTTGTTTAAATATATATTGAGTATGTAATTTTGCACCGGATATATGTATGTATATAGTATGTTGTTTTTTACGGAAGGGCAGACATCGAAAGCCAGAACCCCGTGGTTCATTTAATCATAGATCTACTTCGACTGACTTCCCATCGCTGTTGAAATTTAAGGTTGGTGTGTTTGATAATATATGGGTTTAAGTCTGCGATTATAAGAGTAAGTTCTTCAGATAACGTGGTGACCGAATAAAAAAATTTTCAAACTTCCGGCTGACTTCATGACGCATACCAGGTTTTTAATATGTTTTTTCGTTCGAAGAGAGGGCGCTGTTACTTGCTCAAAAATTTCTATTCATTTCAATCTGTCAATTCATTCTTTATTTACAAGCCATTTAATGTCGGCGTGTCACAGCATTATTTTACAATGTAAAAAATTGAATATCGTGCAGTGATAAAATTCTTATTTTTTGAAGGTATAGCACCAAAAGAAATAAAGATAAAGTGTATAATGATTGTTCACCTACAATTAGAACCGTGCTAAGATGGGTTGCTGAATTGAAATCCTTGAAGACGATCCACGTGAAGGACGTCCAAAGAGCGCATCAACACCAAAAATAATAGCAAAAATACAGGATCTGGTTTCGGAAGATCGTCGATTGACTGAGAGAGATTTAATAGAGGCTATACACATCTCATTAGGCAGTGTGAGCCATATTTTACGTGTAATTTTGGGTTTTGGAAAACTGTGTGCACATTGGGTGCCGCATTCGCTCACGATGGACACATTCAAATGCGATTTTCTCAGCAACATTTGGATTGTTTTAAAAAGGATAAAGTAGATTTTGTGCGTCGATTCATCACTATGGATAAGACTTGGATATATTACCATGACCTTGAATCAAAACAAGGGGCTAAAGAATAGTGTAAACTTGGTTGTTCGCCTTCGAAACGAGGTCGTGTCCGAAAAACGGCCAAGAAGGTTATGGCATCCGGTTTTTTGGGATGAGAAAGGATTTTGTTTGTGGATTACTTGCAAAATGGTAAAACAATTAATTCTAAATGTTATTGCAACCCTTCGGAGCAGTTGAAGGTTTGTAGACGAAAAAAAATTATTTTTCATGAGGTCAATGCATCGTGTCACAAGAGCATTTTGACAATGACTAAAATCCATGAATTAAAGTTCGAATTGTTGGAGCAACCACGGCATTGCTTCCAGAACTCAAAAGATTTATGCATGGCTAGCGTTTTTCATCAAATGAAGAGGTCCTTGCGGCTTCTCACTTCAGGAATGGGATCCGCAGATTGCAGAATATGTGGGACAAGTGCATTAATGTTCAGGGAGATTATACTGAATAATAAAGTGTATTTTGAATCATAAAACTGTGTTTTTCTTAGCATACGTCAAAACTTATTGAACAACCTGGTACATTGGCCAATATGTGAGTTATCTAAATAAAATTGAGAGAGAGTGTTTTTTCATAAGGGTCCATATTTCCATATTTGAGATTAGAATGAATAAATTCGCCCTATACTCACATAACTAACCGGATTTATGTGCCTGAAGGTACTTCTTTCTCTTTAATCCTTGCAGGTTGCAAGAGTATGAAAATGTTCGGTTCCAGACTAAGTATGCTCAGCATGAAATGCCAAACCAAATTGAAAAAAGTAAGGATAAATCCGAAAAAAATCTGGTCTATCACTTAAAGTAAGAAAATATGTATAGTGATCCGTTCAAGCACTACAACACGTCTACTCAACTTGACGCAGCAGGCGAACTAAACAAGCTAGAGCGATGGTACATATTCTAATAGAGAAGGGAGGGATGCCGAAAACAGAGAAAAAAATTTCAATGTCACAAGGTTTATCACAAGCGCGGCAAAAAAAATCAGTCTCACTACTTAATTGTCAAACCTCGTATGTAAGTTCGAAAAAAATGTTTGCGTTGAATGTGATAGCTAGAGTTTCGAGATTGAATTCATTATGCTTAGTCACTTTACCGATTTGATTTAATTTCTTCAAAAAAAGAATATTTGTTTTTTTTTCTGCATTGTTTACTATTGAATGTTGATATAAATCAAATAAATCAGAACACCTAATATAATATACTAAACAGACCTGAAGTGAAATGAATTAACAATTTTTTATTAAATAAAACATTAACAAGGTATTAAAGAAATTAATTAAAATGGACAAATATAAGTATATAAAATCATATACTCACTTACATACCGATACATATATATATATATATATATATATCTATAGATATATATACATATATAGATATATATTGGTATACTTGTGGGGATAAATCTACAAAAATCATATGACACAAATACTTCAAATCCACACAAAGAAAACAACAACTATGTGAAAATATAGTACAAACGTATTTTGCAAAATAAACTCATTTGCATACTAAAATTAAATGCCATAAATAAAATACACACAAATTATTTAATTGCAGATGAGTGAACATAAAACTATTTTATGAGCATTTCAGTTCGTTTTTTTTCGGTTTGAAAGATAATTAAACGAAGCTTACTATTTTTTGTAAGCAAATAGTGGCAACTACAAAGTAATTTAAATTTTTATTTTTTTATAAACGATTTTTTTTGTTTCAAAATTCTTACTAATTTTATTGCAAATATTTGAAATTTATTCACACAATAAAATAAATAGTTCGAGCGCGCCAATATCATTAATTTATGAAGTACAAATAAATTCATTTAGCGGGTTATTAGTTATACGAGAGGGAAAAAAAAAAAAATATATTATTTATGTGAAATGTTATGATAGCGGGTAAGGAAAAAAATTTAAAAAATAGCAATAAAGTATGGGATTGAAATATTTATTTAATATAAATGATTTTGATTTATATTAATGAGTTTTTTAAATGGACTTAACATTAAGATACGAAAAATAAATATAAAAAAGAAGTTTAGTTGATAAAAAAAATTTAAAATTTTCCACGACAAGGTTCCGTAACAGGGGGGATAACTCCGCTAAAAATTTAAAATTTTTTTTATTTAAAATTTTTTTATTAAATATAAAATTTTAAATTTTTCCTCTGCAATAAAGATCCCCCTCAATTGTGCTCGAAAGCACTTCTTAAGCATCTCGAATATATTATCTAAAATACTTTTGACATTTACGCCCCTGGAACCCTATGATTCCATCCGTCAAAGCAACGAGTCAAGCAAATTTTCAAAACCCACTGACTGCACTTCTAACATCAGGCGATTGCTTTACTTGAAAATCCACTTAAATAAAATTCACACATGCTTTTTAGTTCCCTCACACACACACACAGCGGGAAGTGGTTGCGTATTCTTCAAAGTGCTGGCACTCGCTTGCATTTTTGATGTTGCACGCTTCAAAGCAAATCGCATTCATATGCAACTCTTCTTCCTGTCTTCTGCTTTATTTATATTTTTCGGTTGTGTATGTGTGCATGTGCTTTGGTTTTGTTGTATGCAAACAATGCAAACGACTGCTTAAAGCCGAAAAGTATGCTACAGCGAAACAGTAGCATAAAATAAACAATAGAGACGCGGAGTCAAAACGCTGATAGAATCTTCTGACGTTGCGCTCTGTAGCAGAGGAAGTGGTTTAATGCGCTTGTTTCCTTAAGGAGCCGACAGCAGACGGAGGTTACTGAGACCATGCCATTTTGGAAACAAACTTAGGGCCTTTATCCCGCGTCTGCAGACTGCTGTGCAGTCAATTACTGGGTGTACTGGAGTTTCAGGCTCCATATCGCAGAACCGGGAATTCGCACAAGAAGCTAGGCCCATGTTATACTAAGTGCTTCTTGAGCTTACACTAACCTGTGTAGAAAGCAACAAGTAGCCTGATTTTGCCCTTGGGAGGACTAACCGCAATGAAAGGTTCGGGTCTTGTCATGTTGGTGGATGCTGCGAAGTAGGCGAGCTCATCAGTTAGTTTATTCCTGACCTTACCTTTGTGACCAGGCACCTAGATAATGTGCACTCCTGCACCAATAGTAATTTGATCGCGTATTCAGAGATTCCTTTAAGTAACGCTTGACTTTCGCTAGGTAACCTTGAACTTCTTAAGAAGTCTAAACTTTTGGTAATACAGTCCTTTGGGAGAATAGCACTTGGTATTTCACCACTTAAGTGCTTCATGCGCTGGAAAAAGATTACCGTAGCTCTGCCAAACCCTTATGGAGTCATTTTGAGCAGAGCGCATTTGGAGAAAGTGTGAGATCCAGCGTGATTTCAAGTGCCGCCGTCGGACATGTACGCACGGCCCCCGTCATGCAGATGCAGGCGAGTCGTTGTAGCTCCGATAGTTAAAGTTCCATGGTGTACAACTAATTGACAAGCCTTGACTTGCAGCCCCTGGATTTACCTGATAGCTTATTGCTTTAGTACTTTGACTATGGTAAGGTCAACATGCTGCTTCCACCGCATAGTGGAATCTAGCGTACCACCAAGGTTCTCTACTCCAAGAGTTGGGTTCTTGAAGCCAGGTAGGAACCTGTGTCTCGTTAATGGGAAGATGGTCGTCTTCGAGGGGTTGATGAACAGTCCAACCCCATTACACCATACCTATATAGGTTCATGAATGAGGAATGAGGAATGTTACCGAGTTAAAAGTTCATGGCCGAAAAATACTCAAGTCGTTCTAGTTAGGTAAGCCCGAATTACGTTGGAATGTGCTGGGTTCGGTATATTAACTAATCAAAACATTTTTTTCAGAAAATATCCAAAAACTAACAATCAATGGATGAGATTACATCTGATGGTGAAATAAGAAAATTTATATTATCTCCTCTAATTCAAATTGTAGAAACATTCTTCATGTCAACCGGACTGAGTAAGCAAATCTTCATTAAGATGGTAAGGACGAATAAAAGTATGCTTTGTGAATCCTATATAAGGTGTAGATGAATTAAGGATTCGATAAAGTTACCTTTCGGTTATACAATGATATGAAGAAGTAATGGAAACATTTGCATTAACAATTTATTGCGCAAAAAATGGGGCAATGAGCTCAAAATAAAACATTATGAGGTTTTTTGAATGACAATGCTGAGGCTATACTGTCCAGGAGATATTTTGTGGCTCTTCGTTGATAATTTAGCTCCTTAGGAAGAGCAACTGGATTGGGACTAGTGTTCATAACAACCATCTTCATTTGTCATATTTACACTAAACCCCAGTATTCCATGCTTTACAACTACATTTTTCAATAACTTGACACAACTTGTTTTACTAAAGGGTTTTATTTGCGAACACTTTCCGGGAAAAAAATGTAAGGAAAGTGCATATGCGTATACTAATGCCATCATCTGCGCATTTCCGCATAGTTTTCCACGAAAGTAAACATAAAATGGAAATGACAGCGCCACGGGAAATCCCAAAGAAGTGAGCGCAAGCCAAAGTGACTGGCCATAAACAAGCCAAAATGAAAAAAAACACGCAAAAAAAATGTAAAATTAAATAAAAAAAAAAAAAAAAAAAAAGGGAAGAAATTAAAAAAGAAAAAAAAAAAAAAAAATAAAGAAAGAAACTAAAAACGAAAAAGCAGAACTAAATAGAAGAAAAAACAGAATATCAGAATATAGAAGAAAACATTAAAGAAAGTGAAGGAAAAAATTATAAACTTAAACGAAAAAAATACCAGAAAACAAGAGCAAGAAACTTGAATTTTAAAAGAAAAAATTAAGACACAAAAAAAAAACGAAAAATTGAAATAAAGTAGCTACGAAAAAAGGTTTCATGTATAAAATACAGCGAGCGCTGATAATGTGAGGATTTAAGAAGCGGAGCGCAATATCTGTCTTCAAAGCTAGTACACGCATAAATAGTAGTAAAAGAGCGTAGATGACTGTGTGATAAGGTTTATGAAACAGTGTTTGTGCATATCTCTACATCAACTCATATATGCATGTGTGTTAGTGCGCCTTGATATTGACAATGAAGCAGTTGAAAAGTTAGTCACTCACACTCACAACCACACAAACATATGTATACCTACACACACTCACACTCGTGCACAGCACAGTTGGTGTGAAAAACTTTGGCCACATTGACTTTGGCAACAGTTGAAGTGAATGAGCCAGCTAAATGTCGAGCGAAATTAAGTAACTAAATAAGGCAACGCAGCTGCCGAGCGTGTGCAAAATTGAAGTGCCGTCATAGTTTTGTGTCACAGGCGACAAATTAAAAAAAGAAAAATGAAGAAAAAAGGAAGAAAATTTACTGTTGATATTCTGCTTCGCCTTGTCATTACCCCGACCAGGCGCTGGTGTGGCATTGTGTGCCGCTACTTATCAACTTTTTTGTTGTCCTACTCAAATATAATTTTTGTTGTTGCTTTTTTTTCATTTTTTGTTTTTGCTGTTGTTGCTTTTTTCTTCCTTTTTTGTTTTTATTGTTGTTTTTTTTTCTCTTCTATACTCATATGACAATGCAATTGTTCGTCGCTGCCACATGTCTGTACTTCCACAAATACTATTATGCGCGTGCCACATGCGTGTATAAGTGGCATGCATGCAAAACACAACAAAAACTTAAATAAAACAGCAACAACAACAACAAAACGGAGTGGAAAACTTTAACATTGAATTACTTCAGGGATAGTTGGGGTCCTTTGTGACTGACAAAGTTGAAAAGCAGCTAAAGTAGTTAGACTCAAAAAGCTGGAATAAACGCCAAGAAGTAGACACCGAAGCGGAAGCGGAAAAGACACACAAATACCCACATATATTAATATATATATACATATATATCAAACACGTTAATAGCTACATATGTGTTCATACAAGACACAAAATAAGTAATAATAAATAATAAAATAGCGAAACAAAATATCACAGCGCATGGGGCATGAAAATAAATTTGCAACACCAGGCGAATTATTAATACACACACACGATTCGCTGCGTCTTTTCCGCCACCAAACTGCTTGTACTCTTGCCAACCAAGCTTTCACTAGTATTGTATTGTATATTTGTATGCTTCGCTTATTTGCTTCGTTGCTGCTTTGGTGGGTGGTTGGGCGCCGCGTGCTTTAGTCCGCTTGACACGTTGACAAATGATGCATCTTGGCAGGCAAATCATTCATGTCATATCACAGAACACATTGTGCGCATTGTCTGCTCAAAGCAGCAGCCAGAGCAGCAAGCAGTTAGAGCAGTTATTTACACATACATTCATTTATGCTGTTGCTTTGTGTTTGCTTGTAGCACATCTTAAGGCGCGTACAATTGCTTTTTTATCTGCAGAAATGTAAGCGTGCGGGTATTGTAATTGCTTAGCCGAAATGTAGTTTCTTTCTTCTGCTTTGATTTCTTTATGCTGCACATGCATAGATTTTTTTGTTAATTATATTTATTATTTAGATTATATTTTTTTTATGAAGAAGTGTGACGATTGTGCTCTGAACTTGTTGACTGCTGTTTTTGGTGTAGTTTTTTGGTCATATGGTAAGCAGTAGATTAATAGAAACAGAATATTCTTAGATGTTTCTTACACGGAGCTGAATCCTGCAGCGATATGGCAACATCGTAATTTTGCTTAACACAGAGGTATGTAGGTTTAATATGTCTATCTCATAAGGTCATCTTTAAAAAAATTTGCATTTTCTGTTCCCTTCTACCCTTTGAATTAATGTAGAAACCCACTTACCATTGGAGGGCTTCGAAAAAGGCCCAAAAATAATAATACCGCCCCGACGTTTGGAGCGCTCGGAGTGTTTAACCTCAAACTTTAAACGCTTTTTTTTCAAACAGATGTCAAAAACAAAATTCCGAAAAAATTGTTTATACACTCCACGATATACCTAATGATATGTGAAACTAGTTCTATTGTACAATAAAAGTTTCTATGAAAAAAAACTGACAAAAAACAGGCCATTACCCTACCTACCCCATAAGCAAACAAACTGTGTATTAGGAAAAGTGCAGAAAGTTTTGACAAAGCGAAACCAGAAATAGAAAATTTTGTTACTGGTCGAAGAAGGACTAAGCCAACAAAAGAAGAGAGAAGAGAATAAAAAAAAAAACAAACTGGTATCTTTTTCCTAACCAAGACTCCTATTAGATTAAGTTTCTTGATGCCACAGCCGAAAAATACATTTTCTGAAGATCTTCATAGCAGACCTCTTTGACCTTCCCCTTTCGACTCAAAATATATCCACAGAGTAATTTTTTTAATTTTGAAATTAAATAGCAGTCACACACGGTCAAACTTGGAGAAAACGTTGGAATGGATCGCATTTTTAGTGAAATGGATTCGTTGGACATAGTAAAGTCCCGTGGAGAATGTTGCCATGTGCAGAAGATCAATCTATTGAGGAAAGTTCTCTGAGCCCATTCACTTGGGACTTTTCAGAAATTATTCTTTTGCATATAGCTCAAGCAGCTCACGATTTTCGGTCTTAATTCAAGTATCATCTTACTAGCCCAAAACATCCATTAGAAGGCGAGCTAGAGTTAGAAGCTTCCTCGGATGATAACCGCTTGAACGATGTCTATGTCAATAAAAAAGGAAATCACGTAGCTGCTTCTTTAAGTAGTCAATCGTATCCTTAGAGTTCCAGGAAACAGCGGCCATGGTCTTCCTATGAGCAAGTGTGTTGATGGAATGTCACTGAACTATACTCGTTTGTTCTTTGGTGTCTGGTATGGCACATTGGATCAATGTTTCACCGTCGGCCATAAAACGATACTGAAACTTTTTCGAATCGCGCTTAAATAGTATCATACACCACTGAGAAATGTTCCGAAAGATTTCTTTGCTGCCCTGGAATGAGCAAGCAATACACCCGCAGCAGTCGGTGCTGCTGTCTCTGTTTGAAATTTTATTTTATGCTGGATTAAACCTGTGAGGTATTCTGAGGTGCATCTAAGTCAGCTAAAACGCACAAGTTCCATGACTTGATCACTTTGAAACTCGTTTAACCAAAACGTTGATGGTACTATCTAGGTGAGCCTAGGAACTAGTTTCCTTAATTAGGTGAAAGTTTAGGTCCTCGACAAAATATTTTTTAAAGATTTTGAAAATTATTCGAAACACACTTGAAGTAAAACAGAAAATCACTCTACTGAGAGATTAACTCTTCAGGTCAGGGTTTTGGAGAAGTGGATCGAATTGTGTTATTGTTTTATTTAGTTGACATATCCGAGCCAACATAGCGCCAAGAAGTTCCAAGCTATTCAAACATCTTATTCTATGCAAAAACCGAACGGACCCGGGTTTTATCCAGCCAAGAACTGTTAACGCGGCAGCATTCTGCAAAATTACAGTCGCAGAAACAGTACTAAGTAGAGCAGTGTTCCTACCAAGCATTCTTCATCTTTCTTTTTTCCCTTCTAATGCGAATACTGAAATTATCCGACGGAGTAGACGCCGGGGGAAGCAGAGGAAGACCTCCAATCCATTGGAAAGACCAATAGCTTGGAATCTCCGATTGGCGCCACATTGCGATAAGAAGAAACGCCGGCCGCGCTGTTGTTAACTCGGCTGTACATACTACATCTAATGGCTCCGCGAAAGAGTTGGGAGCCACAATCGGACTCTTTCATTTATTTCAGCCTTGCGCTATCCTCTCATTTTGGCTCTAACTTTTTTGAACCTTAGATGTTTGGATATTCAAATTCCTATTCCTGGTTAGAGTGGGTCAGTCCTTCCGTCGGCTGCCCTGTGGATTCAAATGGATAGCATTTCGGGTGATTGTGTCAGGATATCGCTTCGAACCCCATTTTCTCTTGACAATTTCGGCTTATGGGGTGCTTGATTTTTGCGCGACCAAAAACCGTGTTAAAGACGACGAGTCAAAAATTGCGGAAAATATTGCGAAGGTATTAATTTGGGGAAAGTTGCTGCTTTTGGATGTCAGAGAATCAATTTTTCGCAGCCGCATAGAAATGTGTATTTAATATTGGAGTTGAATATTTTTATTTTGATACGCCGCGTAAGGATCGAGGAGCTTCAGACCACATTGAGGGCGCCAGAAGCTTGGCCTTCTTAATACTTTAGGTGATGTCTTCCCTTGATCTTCCGTTTGTATACATAATACTGCCCAAGTAAACAGATAATTTCACATTTTCTTGATTTATGCCATCGACTCAGAAGTCCTACATACATGTAGACCTTGATAAGTATATCAAGGCTTTGCCGAAGTCTATTTAGACACCAACTTATCCCTTACGTTTCAGACGTTTTTTTTTACTTTACTATACCCAATACGATGATGAGCATAAGCAGTGATAGAACGTAACACTGACAGACGCCCACCTCTACTTCGCGCCTACAAAGATCTTTAACGGTAATAAATTGAAATGATTATATAACATTAAAAGTATTAACTTCCAAGCTGCAAGAATTTTTCCTATAATTATAATTTTTACACCGAATTCAATCTAATAACTTCAGACGCGATAACAAAAGCCACTTCTGACAATGACCTAAGGTTTTCTTAGCGGCAGCGGCAATTTTACTGCATTTTGATTTACATAATAACCGGCAATTATCCTTGAACAAGGTTATTAATCATTTCGCTTGCCTATATACCGTATATTAGAAGCGTTACCCCTTAGAAAACCCGCCTTAATAAATACTGTAAATAAATCTGCCCGGCAATAAATAGAATTTCCTTAGCGCTTATTCTGGCTGTCAAGCCATTTGTGGCTATGCAAATTGATTTTCACATCATTACCTACATGGTGTCTATGCATGTCTTTCTGCTCCATATGCCTTACCGCTATTCACATATGACTAGTGAAATATGGACGCTTTTGTATTGTCAAGCAGCAAGGGCATAATCCTTTTAAGTTGTGCATTTTCACTTTTTTTATTGGATAACAAACACACACACTCGCAGGCATATACAATTTCTTGAGAGGTTTCCATGCTTTACACAAATTACATGTCCACATGTATCCCCCCGGCACCACCACAAAAGCATGCGCTGCCACTTTGCCTCTATCCCATGGCTTTGTTATTGTTTTGCATGCGCCCGTGTATATTCTACAGTTAAGCTTGGCGTTGTTGTTTCTTTTTGCCTTTTTCTTCTATCCATTGTGTGGTCATACGTCTTTTGTGTCCAAATGATAGCCATTTCCCCTCCTCTGCTCTCTTAATCATTGGTCACTATATTTCCGGCTCGCACCCTTGCATTCGCTTGTGCGGCGGCGCTCTCGTTAACATTTCGTTGGCGATAGTTACTCATTGTCAATGCTACAAGCAGCTCCATTCAATGCACATAAATAATGAAATATGCTTGAGTTGACTCGCATATTCGTTGTTCATTTGGTCGAAATGCTTTTATACAACTTTGTTTTCTTATATTTGCAGAAGAGTCCTGCGGTGATATTAACCGATTATAAACTACACTGTAACGAGTAACAACTAGTTAACTGATTCTGCTCTGAACTGGTCATTTTTACTTTTCGAAACCAACCAAAACCTTGCGATTGTTTTTCGAGGTTACAATAGTAGTAACATAAAAATTTTTTTCCAGTTTTTTTACCAGCTTCATACTAGTTCCATACTGGTTAAAAATTTGGAGTTGAGTAACTAGTAACTCACATACATCAATTTTTACCTTACGTTAAACTATAAGACGAAAAAGTTTATGTAAACGGATCAGCCAAAAGGGAGGTACGAAAACTGTTAAACTTCGTCCTCTTCTAAACAACTTCGACAATTGACAGCCAGCAAGGCTTTAGCCTTAACTCACCGACATTAAAGAGATAACGACCGGTTACTACTCCTACAATAGAGAATCTCGCTACGCAAAGGTCGTTCAAAGTAAATTTCAAATAGACAGCGGAACCTCTATTTGTTACCAGGCAAATATAGAGACAGTTTTTTTTTTAATGGAAAGTACCTACATAAGTTCTGCCATAAAGCAGATTAGATTAGGTTATACTGACCGGCTGTTCCACTATACCCTAACCTATAGACCTAACATTCCTTAGTGTTGCCAGATGGAAGTACAGTTTATTTTGAAATGGAGTATTCACCATACAGGACGTTAACGCTTTTTCGAAACTTAAGAGCGACTTAATATCTAATTGTGATACTTCTTCTAGTCTATTGAACTGTGAAGATCCTAGATATCTACGCTGAATTCTAGATACGGCTGGATAGAAGCGTTTGTTTTAAGTATACGGCCGTGGACGTTTTGAAGGTATCATCGTTACTTGTGTCCATCGCTTAGGACTGCATTAGTTGTAGAACTCCCTTCAGTAGACTCCTTTAACAACTTTCTCCCTATTACATTAGGGTGTACGTTATTTAGTTGCTCTTTTTTGAAACGTTGTTTGAAGTATAGAAGCCTTAGTGTCTTCTTAAGTAAGGATCAAACTAAAACAAGCCCTTTATTTTTTATTTAAATCATATTTTCCCATGTAAAAGTAAAATGGGATTTTGGGGTCCTTTGTAAAAAAAAAATCAACTTGGAGAATAACGGTCGCCCTACTCTCATATGGTCATTGGACCTACTCTCATATGGTCATTGGAATACCTTATTCTTATTTATAAACCCTACAGTGGATCGAAATGCCAAACTTCTGAACTATGAAGAATAAATCTTTTATATATCAGAAGATAGATAGTTTCTTGCCTCAATGAACTAATTCCTTCCTTTCCGCATATATTTTGTCCTTTGAAGAAAGTGTAACGTACCGATCTTGATAATCACGGAAAAAGTACGGGCCAATCATCATTTTGGTGGTCAAGCGGTCTCAGTTCTTACGATAATTTGATCTTTTAAGGATGTAGGTCACAACGATATCACAAATATGTCCAACGCTTAAGAACGACGTGTGAGAGACTAATTTTGGGGTTCCTCAATTGATACGCTAGCGGCAGCAGTATTCTCGACACTACGGGCACTTCTTTGTCTCACTGGACGGAAACGTTTTTTGCTGTGCCTGTGGATTCAAATTTTTCCACAAGACGCTCAATTGTTGATCTGACAGGACGATTATTGAGACCTTAAAAGGACGTAGTGCTCTTAACGATGAAACAACCGACTCCGAATTCGGTATAAAATTTTAATAATTACGACTCGTTATTGGAACGTATATGATCCCTTGATGAAATATTCAAACTTTACTGAAGAGAAATGTCAAAAGAGCGGAAAAAAATGTAGCTTCGTTTACTCTTGATCGAAAATTTAATTTTAATGTGGATGAAGGCCTTAATAGTCGTACTGTCCCCAAATATTTTATGTGCGAAGCCATCAGAGGTATCCCCTATTATATTATAACCATTAACCACTAAAATATATTGGATAAAGTATAATTGGATATTGGGTTAATATTCTGTTTCTGGATACTATGCGTTTCATGCATGTTATTGTTACTGCATTCTTGTCCAATGATATACCAAATTATACAAAACCACTGACCATCGTCTAACATCCAGATCATGTAAGTAACAATAAATCTTTACATATTTATATTTTCCACTATAGATTTGTGAACTATTGCCATTTATACCCATTTATAAGGCGGAGTTATTTAAAAAAATAGAATGTTATCAGTTTTAGAACGGTTTTTATCAGGAAACATTTACCGAAATTTGGACTAACCATATTTATGCCCTTGTCTAAGGGTGAGTAATTTTAAAAAGAAGGATTGTTTTAAAATTGTTTTTAGCAAGAAAGGTTGACCTCAACTTGAGCTAACCTGTATAAAATGAGTAAGCCTTGTGCGAGATGCAGAGACCATACTACTAAATGTGTTTAAAGTCAAGGAGCCAATGGTGTAGGAGCCCCGATATATTTTTGAAGTACTTATTAACTGAAGTCTCGTTTGGACAGAGATTATTTTAGGTGCAATTCTTCTAAACATGTTTGATACTTTTGAGTCCGCTTCGTCTCGTTTGAAATTCCTGATGATTTCAAATTGATTTGTGGAATAAGCCTTATGTTCAGTTCTTAAACAGTAGCTTTTCTCAAAAAAGTCTCTTTAAATAAATAAAAATAATTTCCGAAAAAGGGTGCTTAAAAGTAGGACTATCATATTTGTTAATTTTTGTTAATTTTTGCTAAAAATGTATTAGCAAAGAAATCAAATTAAAGGTATGAGAACACGGTCGAATACTTCACCACCTTACTCGCAAATATATTCGAGCTACTTGTGAGACGAGTGCTTGTAATCAATAAACCAAAAGGAATATTAATTTATAGACGTATTTACATATTTGTAAAAGCGTTTCTTAGCAATCGCATTGCTAGGATTATCTATGTATGTTCTTTCAGTTGCCAATAGAGACGTTTCCAAAAAAGTATTCCTTATTTTGCATATTCAGATATTCCTTCGACACATCTTCATACATATATCAATATGGACATATGTGCAATTTATAAGATTTCTTTATTTATAAGGCGTTGCTCTTTTTTGTTTGAAGTCATTTCTCTTCTGTTACTTCTATTTCTTCGTTTTCTGCCGCTTATCCTCTCTCTACGCGCTGCATTTAGCTGCTTTGCTTTGTCCTTTCTTCTTACGAGCATTTGAATAGTTGCTTCCGGATAATGGCTAATATTTTGTGACATGCGTTATTTATGCTACCAGCTGGTCTTAGCCTTTTAAGGGCACTGGTTAGACGAAGCTTTTCTTTGCGCATAAATGTATACTTCACTGCAGAGTTAAGATAAATAAAATCCACTCAAGACGACTGGTTATTGGGTTGTTAGTCGAAATGCAGTGGTTATAAAGTAGAGTGGGTATACCTTAGCTATATATGTACCGAACATATATCGAATACATAGGTGGGAGTTAATGCCGAGGCTTACATACGTTAGTAAGACGGCTTAACATTTCAGCTTAAAAGTATGCAAAGAGAAATGTGAAGTGAATATGCGAAACACAATTAATTCAGAGAAATTCGTAATGCCTTTAACGTTCTTAAGCCCTTCATATACAAATGTGTGATAATAAGACTCTTTGAATCGAAACTTTTTCTCTTTTTTCAAATGACTTTAATGTATAAATTCGCCAGAGTTTAAAAAATAATTAACAAAAATAATGAGTATGTATGTATGCCATGCGGGAATTATAAACGATAAATAAATTGTAACAAAATCCTTAACAACGCCTTCTTCACTTGCTATGCAACAACACTCAAATTTAGTGGCTTCTCAAACGGTACTTCTTCACAGTTCTGTAGCGGTAACCATCCTCTGCGACGGGTGTGTCAACAGGTGGCAAGTACTCAGGTGCTGGAGCGGCTGGAGGCAGGTATTGCGGTGCAGGCGGCAGATATTGTGGTTGAGGTTCAGCAGGCGGCAAGTACCGAGGTTGTGGTGCAACAGGTGGCAAGTATTGAGGTTGTGGCGCAACAGGTGGCAAGTATTGAGGTTGAGGAGGCAGATATTGTGGCTCCGGTACTGCGGGTGGCAAGTATTGTGGTTGCGGTTGCGAAGGTGGCAAGTACTCTTGAGCAGGTGGTAGATACTGAGGTTGTGGCTGTACGGGCGGCAAGTACGAGCCGGATAAGTGTGAGACGTCAGCGGTGACGCAACCAATGAGTGCCAACAAGGTGATGGTGAATTTCTGGAAAATGAAAGAAGAGTTTTAATTTTTAAAAAGCTTTAAATTAATTCAATTAAAATTGTTTTTAAATATATACGTTTATGTAAGTAACGGTAGGATGTTAAAATTAATATTATTTTAAAGAAATTATGTATAATTATTACAGTTTTTTTTTTTGAAATATATAACAATAATGTTGTATTTTCCTATATAAAAATATTTTTTTACATTATACTTATTTTAAAATTTAAAAAAAAAAATTTAATATATTTTAAAATTGAATATTCTAATACCCATTTCTATATAAAATATGTAATAAACCATAAAAAAAGATAAATTAAAAGAATTAAAGAAATGTAATTTAGAAAAAAAATTAAATCAATATATAATTAAATTTTTTTCTCAAAATCAAAATCGAAAAATAATTAAATAAATAAAAATTAGAAAAAAAATTTGAGAAATGTTAATTATTTTTTGTATGTTTTTAAAAAAAATGTTTTTTT
This sequence comes from Bactrocera correcta, assembly GCA_027475135.1. NCBI lineage: Eukaryota > Metazoa > Arthropoda > Insecta > Diptera > Tephritidae > Bactrocera > Bactrocera correcta. Next base: position 81,763,851 of record CM050325.1, on the reverse strand, counting down.
TTTTCAAGAATTCTAAAAATATTTAAAAAATATAGAAAATAGTTGTTATGTTTTGAAAATGTTAATTATTTATTCGTATGTTTTTAAATTTTTTTTCGAAAATTGTAAACATATTTTAAAAATATACGAAAAAAATAATAATCATAATTTTTAAAATTATTCAAAAAAATTTTTATTAAATTTTCGTTAATTTTTTTAAATATTTTTTTTTTTAATATATTTCTTTTTTTAATTTTAACAAAAAAATATCTTTATTGAATTTGCTTTTAATGCATATTTATTTCACGTTTTTTAGTTTTTAATTTATAGTTGTTTATTTTTTTATGTGTATAATAGAAGATATAAAAATTGGCTTTAAAATATTTTTTTTACTATATTCTTAAAATATTTCTATTGCTTAGAATATATTTTTCTCGAATTTTTCAATGTTTAATATTACAATTTGACTAAAAATTTAAGGAAATTTATTTTTTTTCAATAATTAAAAAAATTTAAAAATATTTTTTTATAGATTTTTTTTCAAAAAAAAAAAAAAACAAATTAAAAATCTTTTTTTTTTTATGGATTTGTTAAGTTTTTTATTTTTAGAAAATTAATGAATTTTAGTTTAATTTTTTAAAATGTACTGAACACGAAATTTTATTAAATTTCTGGCAATTTTAGAAGCACTGTTGTATTAATGTTTTATGAAATTTTACGCAAAGAAAATAACATCTTTTGATATATAAATTTTTATTTTTTTAATATTTTTTAATTAACTTTTATATATGTATATTTTTTTTCTAACGTCGTTGAATCGAAATATATTTTTTTGTATTTTTTAATTTAAACACACTTCAGAGAAATATAGTATATGCCACAAACCATTTTTCTGTTTCCTGTTTAACTGTTTTCTATGAATATCGATTTGATTTTGATGTCTTAAGATGGAATTCGTTCAGCTTTTATACACCAAAAATATTAAAACTAAACAAATTAACAATGACATTGAAATCTTTGCAGCGGATGAAACAAAAAGAGATGCACTGAAAGCGAATCAGAGAACAAGCACTAAAGTCAGAATTAAAAAAAAACCCCAAACTACAATAAATAATCTTCGAGAGGTGTCTACAAATTAGACTTGAATCACGTGCCACTGACCTTCCTCAGGCTAATTCAACACAATAATTTGAAAAAAAAAAAAAATAAAAAATTAAATTAAATTATCTCTTACATCACAATATATACTTTTTGTTAGTGCATAGCTAGCCACTTCATATTTGCAGATTTCGTCTGGTTGACTTAGGTCAGGCCTATTATTATTGCATGTGTGAAGAGTGTGCCGTCGCCTTCAGATAGTAATGGTTAGTCTATCAACAAAAATTAACACAACAACAAAATTAAGCGAAGCAGATGAAACCCTAACAAAACGTTAATGAATTTTCTGCTAATAAGATTTGTCTGCAAATACATGTATGTGGAGCACGCAATGACTCAGCCGTCGCTAGCAATGTACAAATCAACACCTCGCCGCAGGCAATCGTCATATTCGTTTGCTGTTAGTATAATTGCATCCACCTCGATTTGATGGTGATTAATTGTTTTTGTTTGCTTACATTGTTTTTACTAATCTTTCAATATTTCAGTTGAGTTAAAACACATGCGTACATGGAAATCAAGATTAAATACCGATTTAGGGCTGATGGAACTCAAAAGCTGACGATTCACATTTACTTGCAAAGTGTGTTGGAGACTATTACGGTAAAGCACTTTAGGAATTCAGATATTAAAATAACTTATATCGTTTATTAATCACCGAATTATTTATACATAAAAATTTATCTTTGAATCTGTCACTCTTTTAGGAGTCAGTATGTCAAATATGGACTTTACTGTACTTGATTTCACAAAAGTTTTGGTGGACTAAATCTGTAAGATAGCAACTCAAGTAGAAGATATTGTACAGAACAAATACCATGCCATTACACAAGTCCTTAGAGAGAAAATCAGATCCTGGAAAAGCTGTTTGCAGATTTTTAATCTTGTGAAATGATGGTAATACATAACGCCAAAACTCGTGGGAAGTTGTTGGAAAAAAATTTCCAAAAATTGTTCCAGAGTACCGGGTCTTCCTTAATAGCGCTCTCCTTCAATTAAATTCCTTGGGTAAATATGTAATATTAAAAAAAAATGTATGTTGCTAGGACTGTTGGAAAAAACTCAAAGTGTTTCAGTATTATCAAAAGCATAAGCCTACGAGTGTTATAAAGTTTTCAAAGATGGTTGAGAGATTTTTAGAAGACATGCCTCGTTCTGGATGACCTTCGGCATCCTCAACTGATGAATATATTAAAAAACTGAATAATATGTTGCCTGAAAATCGTCAAGAAAAATGTTGGAGAGTTGGCTAGAGAGCTCAACATCCCTCTCGAGTCCGTTTGAACGATTCTGGTAAATATTTTGGGATTGAAACCCGCTCTTGCTGGACTAGTAAAAAAGATTACGGAAAATAAATGTCTTTGAATATGCTTGATCATTCGAAATCTGATCCCTCTTCATATCTTGACAACTCGTTGCTTAACCCGCAAATTTTATTTAACACACTTCCCAAAGTTGGATAAAATTTACTTTACACACAATTGTGCAATTAGTTAATTGGTATCAACAAATTAGATTCAGTGCATGGTAAATTGAGTGCAATAAATTTTATTAAATGCTAAAATAGGGATCGGCGATGTGAAAGTTGTAGAATTATTAGACAAATTGAGATACATTTTCTTAATTTTTTTTCCACCATTTTTGTGCTGCTTTTTAATACATTTTGAAATTTAGCTTAATCACCATTAAATTCGTCAGATAATTCATAATTTAGTAAAATATTATGCTAAAAAAATGCTTTTATACTTATCACTTACCAAAACGTTAATTCATATTCCTTCTAAATTAAAAAAAAAAGAAATAAAAATAAAAATTATAACAAGTTATTTTGTCTTCACCAAAATGGCACAACTTCATTCTCAATTAAGGTTATATTAATTAAAAAAATTTGGTTAGAGACAATTAAGTAGAGAAGCACGAAACCAAAATTATTATGAGCTTAGTATAGCTATACATAACAGATAAAATAATAATAAAAATCAAAAATGAAAGCTTAAATTCACTGACCTAAAAATTATTTCAGCTACAGTGGCGTGCAAAAGCTATACATATGCTTAATTAGCTTAACTATAAATCAAGCGCACATTTATTTGCCTTCGAAAACATCAACACCAATCAAGAAAAAACACAATTCAAAGCAAGCAAAAACAAATCAACTAAAATTATGACTATATTAAATTTAAAATAATTAAACAACAACACAAGTTTAAGCAAAATTGATTGCCTCAGCTGGCTTTTTAAGCTTTGGACACGCGTAAAAAAACTTAATCATACGAAGCTTTGAATTAAACGCGTAATTATGTATGAACGTATGTGTGTATTTGTGGATTTGTGTGTTGTTTTGAATATTTTTTAAACCATAGTGCGATTTTTATGCTGCATACATAATTGCTTTATGTGAAAAAGATGGCATAAATGCTTTGCATTAATGCCTCTCAAAAGTAGACTTGTTTTATATTGATTTATTTAACGACCGATGTTGGTTTTTTGTGACAAGAAGCTAAAATTATAAAGAATAAAGTTGGATAGAGTTTGATTTGCATATGTGTATTTTATATCGATTCGCGCGCTTTTAGCAATTTATGGTGATGAGTGGTCAATAACTGTTTAATAATTGACCGTTCATCCTCATCTTTTATGAATATATAATTAGTATAAGTGACTACTCTCGAGAGTTATTTCGTTTAATTATGCAAATAAAGCATATATTTCATGTTTCATTTCAGAGTAACATTTATTTAATTAGCAGTAGTCTACTTGTCGTTCACTGGTAGCTACTTTACTAAGATGACAAAATTATACCATGAAGAAGTTCGAATTCCAATTATCCGTCAGAAAAACAACAAAGCGGCGGGGGCCTATGGATTGCCGGCCGTGATATTCAAACCCCGTGGCGAGGAACTGATAAGGAGCATATATTAGCTTCTTTGTACTCGTAGAGTGTGGTCGGACGAAAGCATGTCCAACGATTGGAATTAAAGGGTGTTCTGTCCAATCCATAAAAAGGGAAACCCCACAATCTGCGCCGACTATCGTGGGATAAGCCTCCTCAACGTCGCATGTCGTCGCTATCGAGCATACTGTGTAGAAGATTAAAGCCCACCATCAAAAAATTGGATATTATCAATGTGGCTTTAGAACTGGAAAATCGACAACTGACCAGATATTCACTATGCGTCAAGTCTTGCAAAAGACCCGATCCGAGAATCGGATAAGATAAGAGTGTTCAGCTGCTTGATATTGATATCATTGCCCTCAACAACCGCGCCATTAGTTTTGCTCACTCCCGACTGGATAAGGAAGCGAAGCAAATAGGTATATTTGTAAACGATTACAAGACGAAATATCGCCTATCACCAAACAAACAGTCGTCGCACTCGCGACTTAAGGTGCGGAGGCATAGATGATGCATTTGATGAGTCAGCGTTAAGGGTTTTCGAGAGAAAGGTTCTGCGAAAGATTTATGGTTCTTTGCGCATTGGTAACGGCGAATATCGCATACGATGGGACGATGAGCTTTATGAGATATACGACGATATTGATATAGTTCAGCGAATTAAGAAACAGCGGCTACGTTGGCTAGTAGGGGGAAGCATAGGGAGATAAAGAACTCCACTATATTGAAATCATCAGGTGGGAAAAGGTCCTGGTTACACTTTGAATCTCCAATTAGTGCCAAACATCGAAAAGGTAGAACGACTGTTCATTAGTTTAAAGTCAAATCGAAGTATTTACGTACTTACTTGTGGCTTATAGACGGCGAACTAATGCCTTCATCACAGCAAAACACTACCTTCTCGGTAAAATATTTTTTAATCTTCATCTAAAGAAATCCAATTGATCAATCGAACTGGAAGGTTTATAAAGCCAGTTTTTATAATATAATCTGTATTTCGTCTTCTTCTTCTTGATTGGCTATTCCTTCTTCTTTTCTTAGAATTAAATGGTACCGCTTAAAATATTTTATATGATATTATATATTTTCAGAGTTGCAGCTTGTCAGATAATTAATATACCACATAACAATTGAGAGATGTAAAAAAGTATGAAAGCGGTTATGAAAATGCCTTGAAGTCAATGTCTTTACCGACATATAATTTATGATTTTCTTTGAAATACAATAAGAAATGAAAAAGACATTCTAAATCGGCGTGCCGTTCAAACAATTGATTTTCAATTTCATACGAAAAAATACTTCTAAATGAGTAAACGTGAAGTTGCCATTACTTTTGAACAATTGAATTAATGAACTCGGCTGTTTAGAAGAAACAATAATTATTTATGACAAAAAGTAAAAGAAATGATAATCATGATAAATGAATGGAAAATAACAAATCACGAATGCTGATAAAAGCAGAAGTGAAATCAAGCGAAAGGGTTTATAACGGGTGATTTTTTTGAGGTTAGGATTTTCATGCATTAGTATTTGACAGATTACGTGGGATTTCAGACATGGTGTCAAAGAGAAAGATGCTCAGTATGCTTTGACATTTCATCATGAATAGACTTACTAACGAGCAACGCTTGCAAATCATTGAATTTTATTACCAAAATCAGTGTTCGGTTCGAAATGTGTTTCGCGCTTTACGTCCGATTTATGGTCTACATAATCGACCAAGTGAGCAAACAATTAATGCGATTGTGACCAAGTTTCGCACTCAGTTTACTTTATTGGACATTAAACCAACCACACGAATGCGTACAGTGCGTACAGAAGAGAATATTGCGTCTGTTTCTGAGAGTGTGGCTGAAGACCGTGAAATGTCGATTCGTCGCCGTTCGCAGCAATTGGGTTTGTGTTATTCGACCACATGGAAGATTTTACGCAAAGATCTTGGTGTAAAACCGTATAAAATACAGCTCGTGCAAGAACTGAAGCCGAACGATCTGCCACAACGTCGAATTTTCAGTGAATGGGCCCTAGAAAAGTTGGCAGAAAATCCGCTTTTTTATCGACAAATTTTGTTCAGCGATGAGGCTCATTTCTGGTTGAATGGCTACGTAAATAAGCAAAATTGCCGCATTTGGGGTGAAGAGCAGCCAGAAGCCGTTCAAGAACTGCCCATGCATCCCGAAAAATGCACTGTTTGGTGTGGTTTGTACGCTGGTGGAATCATTGGACCGTATTTTTTCAAAGATGCTGTTGGACGCAACGTTACGGTGAATGGCGATCGCTATCGTTCGATGCTAACAAACTTTTTGTTGCCAAAAATGGAAGAACTGAACTTGGTTGACATGTGGTTTCAACAAGATGGCGCTACATGCCACACAGCTCGCGATTCTATTGCCATTTTGAGGGAAAACTTCGGACAACAATTCATCTCAAGAAATGGACCCGTAAGTTGGCCACCAAGATCATGCGATTTAAACGCCTTTAGACTATTTTTTGTGGGGCTACGTCAAGTCTAAAGTCTACAGAAATAAGCCAGCAACTATTCCAGCTTTGGAAGACAACATTTCCGAAGAAATTCGGGCTATTCCGGCCGAAATGCTCGAAAAAGTTGCCCCAAAATTGGACTTTCCGAATGGACCACCTAAGACGCAGCCGCGGTCAACATTTAAATGAAATTATCTTCAAAAAGTAAATGTCATGAACCAATCTAACGTTTCAAATAAAGAACCGATGAGATTTTGCAAATTTTATGCGTTTTTTTTTTTAAAAAAAGTTATCAAGCTCTTAAAAAATCACCCTTTACAATGGATGGCAAAACAGGGTGAACAGCCTTTGGTAACGAGGCCGTGATTTGATTGAAATTACAGGACAGAGAAAGGAGGTTGGGGTGTCATCAAATTACTGAATTCAAGTAGTTTTTATAATTTAAGGGTGTGTATAGTATATATGACTTTTCTTTTGCCTTCATTGTTTTTCCTCTCACTGTAAAGTATACTGCATAAGTACTACTACAAGTGGGGATGTGACGATTATAAATTCTTCAGAAAACTGGTTGTTGTCAGAATTCACTGAATGATTAGGGTTTTTATAAAAAAAATAATAAAAAATATTATATTATAAACCTCATTTTTAACTTTTTTTCTGATAAAAAAAACTTGTGTTCGTAATTATATTTTCTTATGAATTGAAGCCAATAGTCATTGAAATTAGTTTTTACACACCGAAATACTTGAACGCTTCAAAAAAAGTCGTTTTTGTATCGAATAGTGACTGGTGATGCAAAATGGATCCACTACGACACCCTTAACATAAACCACAAAAATCATATGTGAAACCGGGCAATCAGCCATCAAAACCAGATGCCAAGGAAATGCTCAGCATTTGGTGAGATCAGAAAGGATTGCTATATAATGAGCTTTCGGGATGAGCTAGGTGAAACTACGAGTGGGGAACGCCACCAAGAATAACTTATCAAAATGAAGCGAGCAATTGCCGAGAAAGAAATTTGTAATTGGGATTTTTCCACTGCCTTATGTCCCAGACTATGTTGCGTTCTGTTCCGGAAGATGGAGAACACATGCACTGGAATAAGGTTCACATTAGAAGTAGCAAACATTTTCTTGATTTATTTTTGACCGCAAAGCCGGTAAAAAATTATAAGAGAATGTTATAGGCTCAACAGCTTATCGAACCATAAGCTCAAAGCGCTGTTATATTGAAAGTGAACATTGAAAGATGAGTGATGTAAATACTCAAAAACAAATTGCAATTTAGTAGGATATATGTATATATGGTATGTAAAACTAAAAATATGTACCAAATCGGATGATAAATATGATTTTTGGTAGTAATTAGAAACTGCCGTATAAGGCTAACCTAATTTCTTCTGAAGACATTTGAAAAAAACTCTAGGCGCCTATATAAGAGACAAGCTCTCATTTATACGAAGGATAGATCCGCGAAGACGGCACTTCACTTGCTGTCATTAAATATAGAAAGTGCTTAAGGAATAAGCCCTGAGCGTCTTTCTTGGCGTAAACGGAGCATTCAACAATATATTTCTATGGAAGCAGCCTGGATACAGCATTAATAAAAGCTCTACTAAGCTGGAGGATTAATATGAGATAGAGCGAAGCCAAATTGCTCAGATTAGCGCAGGTACTGCTCCGATAGTATCCTCACTCATGTGGTTCCTCGTAGCTAATGAACTTCTGAAAAAAATTGAAAGAAAAGCACTGATAACTCATTCAAACGCATAATCATACTATCCACCAAACGAATATGCCACTCTTTATAAGAAGCTTTTATAGAAAATTTCGGCATGGAAACTTTCGGAGCTCACTAAAAAGTACTGTGCACCCGAAATGGAAGTAATTTTGGATAGCAAACTAATGTGAAAACTCAAAATAGAGGCGGAATGTGGCTGAATATATGTATATTGGACTATATGCCATAAAGACATTCCAGGAAACGAAATTGCTGATGAGATTGCCAAATTGCCGTCCGTCTGGCTACTGAACCACTCCAGGAAATACGTGAGTTGCTAACGATACACAATGAAATTTTAGAAAAGTCTAAGAGACGGATCAGTGTGAGATGGAATGCCTTAGAACATGTTCATGTGCCAAGATCAAGTGCAAGAGACCCAAAGAAAAAAACACATGTTTTTACGCACACAGTCCCGAAAGGACTGGCGATTGGTTATTAATCTAATAACATGTTGCAACTTACGGGAATTAAAAAAATCATCTTTATATAAAAAACAATGTAAGCTACCATAAATAACTAAGTATGGAAAACTATGCCAATGTCAATGTGGAAATGCGTGCTAATCAGATCGTTATATATTTATTTTTAAATTCATAAAAATAAATAATCAAATCCACATGACCTCGTTAACAACACCAAAATCAGTCACTCCCTCATCCGAGTTATTACAATTACAGTTAGTAATTCAGCACTGGCTTTCATATCAACAATAAAACTTTTGCTCTGCCTTAGTACGCGCGCACCTGCCTGTATTGGCTTCCTTTAATAGGCGACAAGTTGCCTTTTTAATGTTTCGTTCAGAGAAAGTCAAACAAACAAATACGTTTTGAGAATGTATGTGTGAATATCCATGCTTGCCAGCTGCCATGCCGACTACAGAAGTTTCACCTGAGCACAAAAAGACCAGCACACTTTGGTTTTAACGCGGACTTTGGCTTCAGTCGTCAACGGCGGTGTGGGCGTCACAGCAATCTTATTTATGATATTTACTTCCGTTTCCGTGAAATTTCTCAAGCTTAAAACTTTTATTATGGTAATTGTTGGCTTTACCTCCCACTACAAACCCAGATATATTCATACACACACACAAACTTACGTCACACACGCGTCCGTCCTCAGCCTATTTGCCACATTCACTGGCTGCTCTGGCTTCCTGTTTATCGCTCGCTCAAAATGACGTTTACTTTGTTGACTATTCGCTACAACTTCTTGTTGTTGTTGTTGCCATTTTTGCTGTTGGTATAGTTGTGTTGTGCTATGTAAATACTTCCGTCGAACTTTCACGCTATGATTTTCTGCTGATAGTAAATATTTTTCAGTACCAAAGTTTGCTACAACTTTTTCCATGCTCTTTGAAAGACAAGAAAAGTTAGCAGCTAGTCCTGCTGCTGACTCGCTGGCTGACAACTAATTTACACGTCCTGACGCTAAGCGCCTCCCCAGCCAGCTCAAATGTTGCTCGTTTGGCATAAAGTTTGCACTGAAATGTAATTATTGAAATAGAATACGCGCCATTACATTGGCAATAAACAGATTTCCGTTCGTTAATGTGTCGCTTACCCCACTACCCACGCGTCACCCCCCAATCCGTAACTGTAACGCTATCCCTCGTATTATTACGCTTATTATTACCGTTGTTAAAGTTGCTGTCGTTGTTGTTGCAGCACAGTTATTATTGCGGTGCGTTGATTACTGCTTAGATGAGCAGAGATAAAAATGTGTGGACTTTTGGCTTTTGGCAGCGTCAAAGGTGTAACAAACGTGACTCGCCGGCACTCTATTGCTCGAGTCGTAATTTCACATCAATGCCGCCGGGGTTTAGGTTAAGCGGCGGTTACGCCGGGCAAAAAGTTGTAAAGCGGTTGAGCAAAATAATTATATTTGGGCATTAAAGTGAAGTGCGTACTTCGCAGCCGGCGACTGTCGGCAATTAAATATTTGTGGACGTTTCATTGCATACTTTCAGCCGTCGAGGCGGTTGATCGTAAAATTATTGAACATCCATGACAGGGTGACACATATGGAAAAATTATTAAAAATATTTGGAAAGGAGATTTGCCGATTTTGAGTCTTGTGGTCGCTTAGTAATAAATTGTGTAAGTAATGTACTAGAATACTCTTGACGGGTTCAATTTCACCATACAAGTTCAGTTTGTATGTTAGCTAATGATCGGATATGAAAAATTTCTTCAGACACTGTAGAAATGCCTTAGATATAAGTCCAAGCGATATTGGTGAAGATATCTTGCGACGGCCTTCAAATATTCAACAGGTCAAAAAATATAGGAATTGGTGCCTTGTGAATCGACGATTAGGAGTCAGATATCTACCTGGCATCTCTGAAATATCGCAAGCATCAGTAAAAACCATTTTGAAAGATAATTTATGCCTAAGAAAAGTTAAAGCACGATTTGTTCCAAAATCACTCAATAAAATAAAACAGCAGCGCCTTAAAGTCTGTGAAGCGGCGCTCATCAAGATGTGCGGTGCACTAAATTCCATTCCAGCCATAGCACTTAACGCTATTTTGCACATATTGCCCGTAGACATCGCTGGAAGATGTATGGCTGCGAAAGTTGCTATCAGACGCTGAGAGTCTAGGGTTTCTAAAAGAACACGTGTCTGAACATCTGGAAATCCTCGTTTACTTTGACACATTACCGGGTTTACTTGGATCATGGAGTCAGCAAACCGAAGTTTAGGAGGAGGGAGGTAGTAAGCTTCTTTACGAATGGGTCAAAGCTTAGAGGGAAGGTTGATGGACGGGTTTACTGTGAGAAGCTCTCTATCAACTGCAGTTGCAAAATTCCTGACTATTGTAGAGCTTTTCAGCTTGAGGTTACATCAATTAAAGTAACAGAAGACTTACTGTTCCGGAGTGCACCCTTCTTCAGAGAAGTGATCATCGACTCAGATAGCACAGCGGCAATACAAGCCTTGAACTCATTAATAGTGCGTTCCAGGCTGGTCAAAGAGTGCTTAAGATTACTAGCAATAGGACAGATTGCTTTGTGTTAAGACTGGTAAATGTGTGTGCCAGGGCACAGCGGAATCGGAAATTGTAATGCTGATAACGGCACTATAGAACCGAAGCGGGTCGGTGCACCCGTATCCTCTTGTGTTGTACTGCTAGATAGCTGAACTTTGCTGAAGTTTGATCAGAGCTGGACCACCATCAGAACATGCGCTGTGGCATAAACCTTTCGGCTCAAGATCGATCCCAAAATATCTAGTGATTTCTTAGCTTTCAGTAAGGCTTGCGTCTCCCTTGTTATGGAGCTCAACCCTTATTGGAGCTCAGTCAGGGGTCGCTTTCACATATGATCAAATTTTCTAGGCACACTTCCACTAGCCGCAATTTCTGGTCATCAGTTCAGAGCTTAAAACTTTGCGCACACGAGTCACATTGCCGGTGTTTGTCGATATCGCAGGTCTCCTTCAGCGACCGTGCCTGATTTAGTTCCTTGTGACTTCTGGCTATTCAGCTATAAGGGAAATTTCGAAAGATCAAAAATAAGCTTATAAACAGCAACATACTTTTTCCATGACAAATCGGCCAAATAGCTAGAGGCTCTTTAGCTCTGAGAGTAACTAATATATTATCAACTGTTGCTCGCATAAGAAGGGAAATCTTCTCTATACGTATTTTACGTGTTAGCTATAGGACATAAGGAAATCATACTTAAAGTAAATCTCGGGCACGTCATGAAGATGGATTCCCTTTTGGATCTTGTGCGTATCGTTTGACACAGCCTTAGATTGTTGAATACTTTCAGAACTTCCTCTTTATGCCTCTTTAATAAATAAAGGACAGTCTGTGGGGAATAGAGCTTAAAGATGTTGAAACATCGTTTAAATAGTATCCTTCCCTAAATCATCCGAAGCATTATGGTAGGATTTGGTTCAACATGGTATATTATTTGTGTAGAGGGGGTTTTTTATAAAGAACGATAACGAGCCCGAAAATGAGTCGAAGCTAAAATTTTCTTTATAGTAGGAGTAAATAATAGACAAGGAGAGAGAGGGAGAAAGAGAGGGTGAGAGAGAAAGAGTCACAAATATGCTACATAACAATTCAAGCAAACATCATCGCTCCCCTTCCAAGGTAAGTAAGACTTGTTTACAACTCTAATCCGCCTATAGAAATACATAAAACTCCATCCATTGTGTTGTAAAGTCATTCCAATTCCATTGCAATCATTGTTTGAGTTATCTGCCATAGAACTCATAATCTGCCCGCCACCACACCCCCACTGTGTATGACAAACGACACTTCAATCAGTTCAACTGTTGGCATTGTCATTACGTGCCAGAGCCAGTGCGCGCAGATACACTTAGCACCGCACTGCACAGCATAGCGGAACATGACGCTCCACAGGGTACTGCCAGGCGCAGTCAAGTGCGTGTCGCTGCCATTGAACGCTCACGCGGCGGCGGCCATCATAATTCTTCGGTATTTGGAAATAAAATTTCCACATTTTTTTACAAGCTACCACAAATTTCGCTACTCTTTTTACTTCATTTTCCTTTGCGTTTTTTGCGCTGCTGTTGCTTTGTTACGCCGCGTTTGATGAGCGTCGATTGTATTGTATAAATCGGCAGCCGAGCAAAATGCAAATATAAAAAACAAAACGGCGAGAAACCAAAAAACAGTTAGGACACCCGCGAGGTTTGATGAAAACGCAAAAGATTGCACAATAATTCATTGGCAAATGCGATGGGCAAATGGGCAAACATGGCGTAACGGTAAATGGCATGAAATGTCACGAAACAGCACGAAATTGCGAATAATAACGAAGCGAATGGGAAATATTCCCGATACAAGCGCGCGGTGTGGGATTGAACATAAAAATTTTGACGTGCGCAAATAAAATATGGAAATGTGGTGGCAAAAATATGATTTCACATTCGCGTCGGTATGTGTGGCTCTATCTACGACCGAAGCCATTCCCATCCGAGTGTTGGTTGCATGTTGCTCTTGTTGCTTATGACAACAACAAATAGCCATAATTTTCATTTGAAATGAGTGGTGTGGGGAGGACAGTGTTGTTTGGGGAATAAGGGATTATGGTTTAAATTCTGTTGCATCAGTATTTGCATGTACATAATTACACGAGAGGAAATATATTATCACAAATGGTGTCTCGCTATCAGTATTTATAGGCAGAAGTTCCATACTGTACGTTCAAAATACTACCGAAAATATCTACTGCTGTTTTAAATGTGAGGCATTATTAGTATATAGTATCGATCTAAGAGTCACGTGATTCTTTTTGCCCTTTTTTCATAAAAAGGCTGTCCAAATTAGTTCTAGATAGCTTCTTGGAAACTTTGGCAGCTCTACTTATTGCAGAAGAATTATTTATTTATATAAAGAACTATACACATATGTTTTTTTTTGCAGCTATTTACAACCAATATGACATTTATGACATTCAGCTGACTAATGTTCCTCTTCCGGAACAGATTCTGTTAAAGTTTCTTTGTTAACCACTAGTTTAATCTAAGGATTCATACGCTTCTTAGTTTATGGAGAAAAATTGTTCGTATATGAATTGTCCTATAAAAGTCTTAAGGATCAGAAGCTCATCTGGTTATCTTCAGAATGACGGATTAAAGCTGAGAAGTGCCGGACACCGCAGAATAAAAAGGAGACTAAAATAGATATTATTTAGTAAAAATGCTACTGTGATCAAATTAAAAGGTGAATTTTTTATTTATTTTTCGCATGTTTTTCATATGCGTAATTTTTTTTTTTGTAAGTTTATTCCACGTCAAAATATTTATTAGTATTTGAGATTCGCGTTGTTTTCTGTGACTTTAAAAGTATATTCTTCGGTCTTTACTGTGTTTGAATTTATTGAACAAAGAAGTGCGATAAGGTACCATCTCATACTGCATTGGTTATTCGTGATCATTTCGCCGCATCTTCAACTAATGTTGTGCCGCAACCGCAGTATTCACCTGATTTACCTTCGTGTAACTTCTGGCTATTCAACAAATTCACATGACCATTCCGAGGACTCCGTTTTCACTCAATTGAGGATAAAAAAGCTGAACCGAAGAAGGCTCTGATGGCCATTACAACGAAGAATTTTTTCAAGTGCTATGATGATTGGAAATTCGTTGGCATAAGTATATTGCAGCGCGATAGGATTACTGTAAAAAAGATGAAATGAACAAAATTCATCTTTCAGTTTGATCACAGTATTATATTATATGCGTAGGATGCCATTTATATTTCGGGATTAGGCAACACCAGTGTTGCAATCTGGAAATACACAATTTTATTGTAAGGCTAGATATTTTTGACGTTACACATACTAAGAACCTTTTAACATACGAGCGCAATTGGGTTCTTTACAGTAACTTAAAATATTCTTCACTACCAAAATATATGATTAAAGTGCGAACGTTTTCGCCAGATTATTTTTTACCACTTCTGACGTGGATTAACTCCACAATAGTGCATCGATGAATATTATTTAATTTTTGACGATGAAGCTCCATCAAGGACCACTTTTTATCGATCGTAAGTGGAATATATTCAACACTAATTGTCAACCACTCAAAACGACGCTCATGTTGATTGGTGTGATTCAAGATGAGCTGAATACTCGCTCTCGAAAAAACTTCCAAGCACTTCCCCTTTTTATGGATAAACTGGACATATCGAAACTTTATTATTGGAGCAATGCATAACCGTGTGTTCTGAGTGGTACACAACTATTTGTTTGTCAGTTGTCTTACAAGAAATCAGGAGAACCAAAAAACCAACCCCCGAACTCGGATCACTATTCTCCACGACAATGCGAGCACTCGTACATCGATGAAAATGCATTTCTGAGCACGCAATACATCGATTTGATGAGTCATCCCTCGTAAAGTTCTGACTTTGCACTGAATGGCTTCTTTTTGTTCTCGTAGATAAAAAAATAAACAATGAGCTCAACGTGTTTCGACCCCTGAGTTGGCGATTGATGCGTTCAAAAGGCATGTTTTGGAGATAACTCAATCAGATTGGCAAAAAGCCTTCGATAATTGGTATAAGCACAGGCAATTTAGATCTTAATGGAGAATTTGTTTGAAAAACAATAAAGCTATTTTCAATGACAAGAACCAAACAAGACAACCAACGTAGTAAGAGAGAAACCACTATTTTTCCGATAGATGACTTTAGCAATCTGTACATCGTGTTGGAGTTTGTCATATATGGCGTTAGAAAGATATCAAATTCGTCTGCGAATCGCTGAAAAATCGATCTATTATTTAAGAGGGTGATTACTGGTGATGAAAAGTATATCACTTTCGAAAACTAAAAGCGAAATTTGATGTAACTGACTGGGAGTCATCTACGAGCTGCTCTGCTACGATCAAAATATTGCTTCGGACAGTTACAGGTTTGGCCAATAGAAGAGGCATTATACTTCATTAGAAGAACGCCGTGCCACATACTTCGATAGTGATGAGCCGGAAGCTTAGGGAGCTTGATGAAACAAATACCACATTGGAACCCTACTCGACCTTCTTACTTTTTCTTATGCATCTATCTTATGATTCCAGACGTAGAATCACTATCTGTTTTTGTCTATGGCAAATTAAAGTATAGAAATTCCAACGTCATGAAAAATAATCAGTAAAGGCTGCCTCTCGCTTCAGCTCTTCGTTGATAAGGGACTTTTTTATAATCGAAATAGTTATGTAAGAATATTTTAATGATAAAACTAGGCTATTGCTAACTAAATTAGAACTTGTAGACTTAAAAAGTGGTACGAAGACAAGATTCTCGGTTTTGCAATATAAAGCCGGAAACTTCAGAGCATATGTTTTTAGACTGCACAGCAATCTGAAGAGGCATGCTTAAGGTCCTTAGATCCATATATATGCAAGTATAAGATTATCGTTTTGTGAGTACTGTGTCAAAGAGGTGTGAGGCACATTAGACCCGAGGCAAGCCTCAAATTAATTGTACTATACTATCTATTCTAATTTATGATAAAACTGATAATCTATTATTTTAACTCGTGCGTTAAAAACAAAATTGGATTCTGATTGCGTCGACGTATTGCACGATGACCGAAGCGGTCTTCCAAACTTCCGTGAAACACTCCTCCCCTCGGAACAGAACAACTTTTCTCTGTAAATAAATAATCACATTTCATTCTCAACACAAAAATTGCGCAAAGGCAGCAGCAGCAGCGAACTTTTCTGCAGCTTTCGACTGTCAGTTAATGCTGAAAAATTGATTTCGCCGGCAGCACTACGTTTTCCACCGCGCCCTGTGACGCGACTAAGCAAACGACATTTCACTGACACGAGCACATCATCAACTCATCGCCGCGCAGACACACACACGCACGCACACCACTATAACTAATAGATGACATGAAAAGCACAGTGTTGCGTGCGTTCAGGGTTACCACGTTGCAATCAAATTGTCAACACCATTGGCAACATTTTTGACATTTGCACGCTCCACAGTTTAGTGCTTATCATGTTTTGTGAGCGCACGCAGACGCGACGCGTAAATTGTGAAAGGCAATATGGGTCCATTAGGAAAAGTGGAGGGTAATAAAGAAAGGTTTTGTGAAAATAGGAAGATCGTGTAGAGTTCCAATGTGTCAAAAAGAAGTGTTATTTGTTGGGCGAAAGTTTTTAACCTCTAGACAAGATCTGTCGTTGTTCATTCTTAGCTTATTCACCGTCATAAAAATGTATACATTCTTTTCCCGCAGTCTTTCTTACTGGGACACCTCTTTAGGGTAGCTAGATTGACGAAAAATTGTTTTTTCTTATTTTTTCATCATGCGTTACTTCTGCGTTGTCTGCTAACCCGTCTGTCTCTAACTCTTCTACACTTTCTAATACAATGGCTACATCTGGTGTCAGTCAAACTCTTCGCGACGTCGAAGTTTCCCTACCAACTTATTTCGCGTGTCACTTTTATTGTTGTAGTTTTGGCATTTTTCGGTGTGCGTATTTTGAGTGATGCGTTCTGTGTGCGATTTGATAAATTATCATTTATGACAAATGTCTATCATAACGGTACATATACTATAGTATGTGATGGAGGACAGATGTAAGTTCCAGTTGAGAGACATACACATATATTGTACTGTCGTATAACGGTACATATGCGTAGAGTGAGAATTGGTAAGCCAAGAATAAATATGTTACTTTTGATGAAGCATTTATAATATTTACTTTGGTATTGTATTGTAGGGAGTACCGTCTGCCTACAGCAGAGTTATTTGGGTATGGCATCTTCTTGTTGGATTTATTCCTTATTTATTGGTTGTTATTTTGATATGATTAACAAGTAATGTGGATCTTGTTTAGGCTGGTAGTGAAACTTTAGAAACCATAAACCTAATTTTTAGAGATTGATGATCTCGTAGCACAGTAATGGACGTACCCTACGAAAGAATTGTTTTAGCTGCTAATCGACAGGATATCAAAGAAACGTTGAGATCAGCTGGGTATTTGAGGATCCTCGGTTAAAAACACACTGAAATTCTACAATACTTAGACTCGGTTACTTCTCTGCTCACACAAATGCGCGGGGTTTTTGAACGGGTTGAAGGCTTAGAGATATGTAAAGAGCTTTCCCACAGCTATATCGAAGTTTAAAGAGATGATAGGACGGTAAAATTTTTTCCTAGTGCCCACCATCAAATCTCGTTTCAGGCTGCCAGATCACTGTCGCGTCTTTCAAACGGAGGTGGCTGCCAACTAAGTAGCAGTAGATATGATATTCCCAAGTTTAGTTTCCTTTAGAGATTGATATTTGTTTTTGTCGCAGTGGCGGAATTTCGCCGAGTTGACAGTCCTTGACCCAACTGTTGCAGAAATGGATTGCATCGTCTTTCAGCTCGCTGATTGTACGCCCAAAACTATTCAAAAAGCGCGTGTCCTCGTTAGCAATAGCATCATGCATCTTCCATATTAGACTTTTGTGAGTATTGGGCCACGACAAAAGAGCCAAAAATTCCAAAATAGATGTGCTTGCTAAAGAATGCAATTATCCCGATTTTATCTGATTGGAATCAGATCAGTTTTCCGATGTCCACTTGGGTTAATGAGTTACCCTTGGGCCTCCAGTGAGCTCTACAAGTGCTGAGTGCTGGTCAATGCGACTGCGAGATCCTTCTGGTCAGGAGTGAACCGTGGGAGGTCCTCCGAGCTACTTGCTCTTAACCAAGTCCATTTCGCCGCAAATGTAGGTATTCTGACTCGACACTATTCAATAAGTTCTAGCTCTTTGGCAAAACTGTGGACGAGATGGAATAATTTTGTCATTATTTCCTTTATTGCCCCGGTTTCCTGACTGAGATTGAAGTGTCTCGGTAGAAACACCGTCTGTAAACCTGGAGAAGTGACAAAGTTTGATATTACAAATTTTTGGTAAGCTTAAAACTCCTCGTCGATCTATGATTATCTGGCGATCTACTTTAAGGAGTTTATTGGTAACACAAAGTAGAAGTTCTGTCAAAGTAAGGTCCATCGTTCTATGAATATAAGTAATATAATCACCACATCTGATGCTTTGAACCAATTCCCTTGCATCCGTGTGGATCCTCTAGTAGTACATTTAATTAAGACAACTCAACAAGCGAGGCCAGGTCCTTGTCCACCTGCTCTTTCCAAAGGAGTGGAGGTCTGCCTCTTCCTCTGCTTTCACCGGCGGGTACTGTGTCGAATACTTTCAGAATTGTAGCTTTTTCGTCCGTTCGGACAACATGGCCTAGCCAGCATAGCTGCTGTCTTTAATTCTCTGAACTGTGTCAATGTCGTCATATATAGTATGTATGTATATACCTCATACAGCTTATCGTTTTATCGACTGCGATTTTCACAGTGCTCAACGCGCAAAGTCATTTTCATTGGGGGCGTTTTTTACGTGGTGAGTCCCAAACCCAGAGAGGGATAGTTTATCTTCTTACTGTTTCTCGCTTTCAAACGGATGTTCTTTGGTTACCCAGAGGATAATTGGTCTAAGACCGCAAGTCGTGAGCTGCTTGAGCCATTTGTAAGATAGTCATTCAATCCCAAGTGAGTGGCAATAAGAGAACTATCCTCACTTGCGCGAACTTCTATAAAGACTCCATCCTCCATGTTTATACTACAATGTTAAAATTTCGAAATATGAACAGAACGTACTATTTGTTAAGTAGTACAATTTTCACATGCTTTCGAACATCCACTCTTCGCATAAAAAGCAAACAATTTTGCAAATATGAAAATCCAGCGAAGCATTGAAATTCCATATAAAAATCAGAGTAATGACTTTGTTTACAAACGACAACCACTGACAGGCTAAAACTATTTCAATTGTTACTTGCAATTACCCTAAGAGGAAGTGTGTACCAGTATTACACAGGAAAGAAAGAATATAAAGGGTTTCACAATTCGGGCTGGTCGAAGCTAATGTTGGTGGATTTCAGCACAAGATTTCAACTTAATTTACACCAGTTTTTAGGAGTCTAAGTTTAAACTACTTTTAAAAATAAAAGTTCATAAGTTGAAGATTTCTTGTTTGATGAGGTTCTCAGCATAAGGATTTTATATCAAGATATATTGTGAAGAAATCTTATCTTTTGCTAAGATCTAGATATTTTTCTCTCAAATTGAGAACTTTAGAGTATAAATAATAATATTTATATTTCTAGATCGCTTAAAAGAGACCGAGTTTCTAAGGGCAGATTTACCTAAAACCGAAATTTTAATTGGTTTCAACCGAAATTACTGTCGGTTCCCAGTTCTAAGAGCATGATAATAAGTATATATTATGATAGCCGTGAGTTCTCATAAGATACCATGATGTACCCATTTCGAATAATGTACCTGCTCCTTCAAAATTGAAAAGAGAAATTAGTTTGTTCTCATAAGAAGTTAAACTTAATACCTAAGCAACCTAACACAGAAACCCTTTGCCGGCAAGACGTTGCTGACAATGCCACGGAAAAGTGGAGTAACACAACAATAAAAGTGCATTATTATTATTACCGTTATTGTGCTTGAAAATGAGATTTCTGCGAAGAATTCCAAACCGCACACAACAGCGCATTGGAAGTGCACAAATATACATTAGCACTTGTTATTAACTTGCAAAGATTGAGTGGCTGCATGCGAGGTGCTCAATTTCCTTCTCATTTCTATGAATAAAATAGAATAGAGTGCAAATGCACTTAAGTCATACTTAGGCGAAAACGACGAAATGATTTCAGTAGCGAAACATAATGGCATAGAAGTCGGTACACATGTGTATTGAGCAACGAAAGGAAGGGAGAAGAATTTTGTTTTTCCGCTAAAGGGTTGCACCGCAATGAAATCGCTGACTTTGAAGCGGAACCGGTGGCTGTCATGTCATTTTAACTTTGCCGGAAGTGAAAGAAGTTCAACTACTATATATGGGCGGTTTATGCGTACTGTTTTTAAATATGTGCACATGGCGGAAATTAGAAGTTCTCGATATTTTAATACATTCGACAGTGAGCTGCCAATGGTTTCCAAAAATTAATATAATTTTCGATAGAAAAAACGCCAGAAGCAGTACATTTTTGTAAAGAGAGTATAGCGTAGGGTTTCGTGTGACTTGGTACAAAAACTGGACTAAATCATGGCACTTCTCACAAAATATTCGACCAAATTCCACCAAAAGCCCTGAAACAACCGCCAATGAAAGAAAGCACAAGTCTTGGATGAAAGACCTCACTTTTTACCACACATACGACCACAGGGCATACACCTGGAATTTCCGGTTCTTAAATTGGGAAGGTGACGATGCCCAGCTGGTTGATGTCCTCATGAAAGCGTAGGCTGACATTATTACCGTCCAATAAACGCGAAGGACGAGACAAGGATGGAGACGAGTAGGTTTTTGTGAGATTTACTATAGTGATCATATAAAGAAGCAAAAATTCGGTTTATAGTTTCTGATGGGAGATAGACCTAGTCGTTGACAACGAACTGGATTTCAAGCCCAATATGTGCGACTACAAGCGCAACCATTGGTTTCGTAAGGATCAAAAGAACAGCTGGTGCGGTAAGGACTATTCTGGCGCAGTGGATAGAAAGCATAGTATAGCTTACCTCGCAATGTTGTGATCTACTAATACTTGAGCGGGGCGGGTTAGATACCAAAAGTTGAAAAGTGAAGCAAGACCCACATATAGACAAAATAAGAAAGAGGCCAAAATGGGTTAGTAGAAAGAGCTTGAGAAGCTGGCCGACAAGGGTAATGTTCGAAAATTTAGGAAAAGATGCGGAGACTAACGGAAAATTTCAAGATCGGAGCATAATCTTGTAGGACCCAAAGTGGTGATATAAAGGCTGATGTATTTATGGGAGGAAGACTCAGCCTGCTGAACGGCATTGAAAGTGTAAAATCAATGACGATAAAATAGATGTTCCATTGCCCGACTATGGTGAGGTTTGAATAGCAACGACCCGTCTGAAGAACATCAAAGATTAAGGGGCCTATGAAACTATGCATGCATCAGCTTCTTTGCAAAATATGGTCGGATGGATCAGACAATACGACTCCGTGTCATCCGGTGGTATTGATATCATTGGCCTCAATAACCGTATCGACTATAACCCCGTAGTTGATGTCTACGTCGGTAGAAGATATTGGAATAAAATTTTACACAAATATTGTCTCGAACTTGGATTAAAATTACAAAGTTCGATGTCTTCTTTAGTATACTACTGAGTCTTGAGTGAGTCTTCTTTAGTATACTACTGAGTCTTGAGTGAGTTTAGGACATGTATTAGACAATAATAGATTGCAAGAGATCCAGTGGGCTGTTCATCTTCAACAATATTCACTTTTGCTTGCTCTAACCGGTAAAAGTATCCGAAAGACATCCATGCGATGAGACTATGAATGGAGTTCACACCTTAAGACTCTCAGGCGAATCAGATAAAATCCTAAGGCTATGATCGATTCGAGGTACTTCTACACTTTACTTTGATAAGGCGTCCTCACGAAACTTGGCACAGATTACTTTCTAGAGCAGCGATACAATATTCGAAAAAATTTTTAGATCGGCTGGCATAGAACCTGAAGGACCACAATCAAGTTCTTTTATAGAGAACTGCTTTAATTATCACGGAGTTAACG
Source organism: Bactrocera correcta (assembly GCA_027475135.1). NCBI lineage: Eukaryota > Metazoa > Arthropoda > Insecta > Diptera > Tephritidae > Bactrocera > Bactrocera correcta. The sequence continues at coordinate 81,741,427 of CM050325.1, read as the reverse complement.
GAGTTTTCTTCTCTAAAACTAAAAATTTTTTCGAATCAGTAAATATGTATACATATATGAATAGAGAAAGAGGCGCAAGCTTAAAAGCTATTGATGATGAATTTATAAAAAAAAAATGTTCCAAAATAGCTTAAATTTGTATTCTACAGACTACTCGAAATTTAATTTACTACTGAAAGCTCTCTTTTAGTTTTTCATATGTGCGTAGTACCGCTAGAAGCTGGCGTGTCTTAATGTTTCATGCAAAAATACCGAAAATATTTTGATTTTCTTCCAATTCCATTTTCCATACAGACTTTTGAGCAAATATTTTTCCAAATCTAGGAAAGCTTCTACACAAACACATACACAGACATATTTAAGCACATATTCATTTGAGGGCAGACACAGAGGAAGAGGCAGAGGCAAAGGCAGAGGCAAATGCGTGCTAACAATGAAATTGTTATTTACCTACATTCGCAAGCGTTTTCCTTTTTGGCATACAAGTTGCAAATTCATTCAGAAAAATGGAAAAACAAAAAGAAACTGAACACAGAGAGCAAAACTGAAACAAACACTTCAACTTACTTTGAGCATGAAATACTCAAACGCTGCTGCACTAACGCGCGCTGGCATTGCCAACTACAAGTGTGGTTATGCATGCCACACATACGTACATACATATTTATTTGGTGCACTCACACATTCATATATACATAAAAGCCTTGGAATATGTGTGCTTGCCAAAAGTGGCGGGGGTTACTTGACTCTACGGCCCTGACGCTCATGTAAGCCTCACTAGAAAGGGTATAACGGCGCACATACTCACATACATACAGATGCTGGCACGCGTGATAAGCACCGCAAAATTCGTTGAATTTTTAAGAGTTGTTGCACACCAGCATTTTGTTGCACACACATGCAATTTTTTCTTGTTTCCATTTTTTATTTTTTATTTTTTATTTTTTTTTTGCTTTATTTGCTACAATTTTAAACATTCCTCTGTTGCATTTTTTATTTGCAGTGCCTCAGCTTTGCGTAAAACCACTTCTGGATGCTTTCAATTCCATAGCTGCAACATCATCAGCCAGCCAACGAACCAACCAATGCAGTGCTCTGCCACACTGTGCTCCTCGCTGCCATGCTTTCTGTTGTGCAACATGCTAAATGTAGCTGGAGTTGTGCGGCAGTTTGGCATAAGGACAAGGTCGCCTACTATTGCCTGGCGGCGAGCACTGCCATGCCGCTGCACTCCGAAACTCACTCAGCCATGCGCATGCACTGGGCTCACTCATTCAGCCGCTCACTCATGCGTGTGTCGAGAATGCATCAAGTCATGGCGGCATTATATTGCCATTGCTCTGTTTGTCGCTGCTGTTGTTGTAGTTATTCTTGTTGCATTGCAAATATTTACTACTCGAGGCAAGCGACCCCAAAAATTATTTGTTCCCGCTGCCGTGCGACGGAGGGAGCTCACTACGGCCACCTTCCCTCGTGTTCCAAATCGCTTGCTCATATGTGCGTTCGACATTTTCGGAGCGTATGCCACTTTGCTTTTGTATGCATATTTATTTACACGGAATGAGTCTATGATATTGTATTTCCTTTAAGGAAATTGTAGCGAAGTTATGAACGCATAAAATTATTGTAAGGAATAACGAGTTCGCTCAATTACCGTGAATCGTCTCGGCTTCAAATTATCCGGTTTATATCAAGCTCAAATATAAATACCATTTTTCGACCATTTTCTTGCCCCTTACTCTATGACTGACAGCCACTTTTCGAAACGTGCGATCTAGAAAATTTGCACTAGGCGGAAATCCACTTTTGGTTTTGTGGTCTTTTCACCTTCCTTTAACTTATACATAATATCACAAGGGGTATAAAAAATGAATAATGTTGGCTACGTTCATCTCGCCATTCCTCTGCATTCCACTCGAAATCAAGACAACATTTATATTGAAATTTAAATTGAAACCTGGATGAAGATACATAGAAAAATCAATCACTTGTCCAGATCGTATAATTCGCTTGACATTGTGGCGAAAGCTTTGAAGTTGTACTTAGACATCCTTCTTTCATACGTCGTAAGTTCCATCTTCTTCACTCTCAGCGATTTGGCTCTAGTACGCGGTTTTTCAACGAGAAAGGATTAACCCTCGTGCGTCTCCTGCCGCTTGAGACAGTTTGAAACTCATCCATATCAGCAGTATTGCCGTCCATACTGGCACTCAATGGCCTTTTTGCTCACCCAAGTGCTTACCTCCGCTGTATACTATAAGCTTTGCCGCAATGCTAAGACCCGACTTCAGTTTCGTTGTTGTCGTCGACTAAATTTTACCTAGGCTTTTAACATTTGCTGAGATCACTGAACTTCATAATTCAGGCCGGAATTCTACTGGTGCTTTCTATTCCGCTTCGCACCTCTGATTTACCCACCTTTCCAATCGACTGACTTCTTCCGACTCGACGAGTGGTAAGGTGCTGGGACGGAAAATGTTTCAGAGTGGTATTTCTAATATCTTTCGTGGAACAAAATTCCGTTGATCCATCCGATGACGCATAAGAGATATCCAGTTTCGAGATAGTTTCCAAGCAACTTTCATCCGTTTAGTCTTGTTTAATGATTCCACATTTATTACTGTTAAGAAGCCAAGACGAGGACTGATGAAACAATTGTGGGACAGTGAGTTGTGTCATCTGAATCAAAGACGGAGTGATGTCAGTCCACACATACAATATAAATCAAACACAGGTTCGGTATTATCCCGCCAGCCACATCTGAAACGTGTCACCTCCGGACACTTAGGTAATGTATATCTCAACTGCCAGCCCAACCAAATAAATATTAACACAGTAATAGGAGCTTCTGATCTGGTTGGTGACTTTTCAATCTGGATATAGACAGGTAGCTTGATGAATTTTCCTGTGCTGGAATCTAGTAATACAGATAACCACATTTCGGGCTCTGATGTAGTCAATCGGTCTCAACTTCTTTGGGGATGTTTCATCATGGAGACTGCTTTGCCCACCCTGGTGTTAAAGTCACCAAGCACGATTTTAGCATCGTGGCGGGCAGCTCTCATAGGTGCATTCCAAGCGTTCATAGAAGACATCTTTGGTCACATCATCTTTCTCGTCCGTCGGAACGTGGATGCAAATCAGCGATATGCTGAAGCACTTCGTTTTGATGCGGATTGTGGCTAGACGTTCAGCCACCGAGTTTAATGACAGTATTCGGCGACGGAGTCTCTCTCCCACCACGAATCCCACACCAAACTTGCGCTTTTTTATATGGTCACTGTAGTAAATGCCACAAGCACCTACTCGCCTCAGACCTTGTAACGTCCATCTCACTTCTTGGACGGGGGTGATGTCATCAACCAGCTGGGCAGCCACACCTTCGCAATTAAGGAAGCATTTAAAGCATTTGTCGTGGTCGTCATTAAAAGGGGGTCTCTCATTCGAGGCTGTTATTTTTTTTCATGGGAGGGTTTTTACGTGGCGAGTCCCAAACCCATCGCACAACCCTAGGGAGGTTGGGATTGTTTGCTTTTTCACTTTAGCTCACCTTCAAATGGATGTTCTTTGGCGACCCAGAGGATACTTAAGCCATAGGTAAAAGAATAATTTTTGGTCACTTCTACACACGACTACCTCCTCAAAGCTATAGGCACAGTTTATTTTTTGTAGTATTTTGGGAAGAGTATTACGGATGAATCTTAAAGAACTTTATGTCTAGATTCAAATCATGCGTAAACTATATTTTACTTGGTCAAAGTAATAATCCACAATTTTGTAAAATTTCCATAAATACTTGCTTGTCCCCCACCAACTTAAATTCCTCAAAAATAAAGCCAATTTATATAATATTAAATTTTTATCAGAACAATTGTAGTAATATACTGGCGGCCATCAAAAAAGTTACGGCAATTTTATACTTTTGCTATGAGCTAATAAAAAGGCGACATTAACTTGCTGAAAGTCAAACCAGAAGACATTAACATCACTGAGCTTGCGTTAACATTTTACTGCGAGACGCTTGCGCCACCACACACACGCCGCCACCACGCTTTACTAACACTACAACATTTTCTTTAATTACAGCATTTTTCCTGCGTAAAATCTCAGCACATTAAAGTCGCGCAATAATTTTTAAGTCAAAAGCGCATAAAAAACTATATAACCAAAATTTTAAAGAAAATAAACGAAACCCAACGGAGTGGCAAGGCTGCAGGAGCGGGTCGACTGCGACAAGTATGCGTGTTGCATGGCGCGCTTCGGTGATCTTGCCGCAAGCACAAACGACTGTGCAGCAGCACTAACATATAACGGGCGAGGTATATGTGACAGGGGGAGAGGGGAGATGGCGCTGGGGTACAGAGAAATTAAGTGCTGGCTCGTTAAAGACTTTTACAACACTGTCACTGCCATTGCCAGCGACGCATTCTGGATGTCGCTGTCGCTGCCACTGAGACGGCCACACTGGTGCTGCATGGACTGCCGCAGGCGAATGCTTAAAATGGCAAATACGCGTAACAAGGCAATAACAGTGACGGCAAAAATGCAAAAAAATTTAAAAAAAAAAATAAAAATAAGGTAAAAAAGCTAAAGCAACAAAAAACACATTGGTGGCAGCAACAAGCAAACAGCGCGCATGCAACCAGAATCGGTTAAGCGGGGAGAAAAAATCTGTGGCAAATGTTTAAAAGCCGCAGCGTCCAATAGTTGCATTGCGCGGTTGCATGTGCGTGTACGTGTGTGTTCGTTAAAATTGTTAAGCGAGTGTTGAACTGCAGGTCCATGCATGCATGCATGCATGCATGTGTGTGTGTGTGTGTGTCGAGTGTTCGTTAGCTGGTTTATTATTGTGTGCGGGAGGTCAATAAAACTGCTGGCAATTCATTCTTCATTGCCATACACCGAATTATACTGCCGAGGTGTAATGAAAGTGGCAGTAAGGAACTGAGTGTTGGAAAAAAGTCAAAAAGACGACGCATTTAAATGGTGGATAAGAACAGTAAAACTGCCAGACTGGCAAGCGGATTTTCAGATTTTCATATTTAAGTTACAATAAAAGTGGCATTTTTCGTAAACATTGCGTTGACCGCGGCATATTGGTCGTGCTTGCTGATTCCTGAGGCGAACAGAGATGCCTTTGCATCGTGTAATGTTGAGGCTTTAATGAGGATTCATGAAAACTTGTTTACAGAAATGGTTTGTAATACTCTTCTTCAGCAACAGCGCGACAGTCGTTCTTTCTTTTCGCTGTTTGGCGCCAATTGGAGTTTTCAAGTGTAGCCAGTTCTTTTCCACCTAGTCTTTCCAACGGAGTGAAGGCCTTTCTCTTCATCAACTTCCACGAGCGGGTACTGAATCGAAAACCTTCAATGCAAGAGTGTTCTCCTGCATCCGGACAACATGTATTCGAACTTTTTCATGGTCAGGGAAATGGAACATATGGTTTTTCTTCACTGCAACACGGCACTCCTCATCGTACTAACTGTTATTTTGTCTTTTCCGAAAACCACTGGTTTTGAGGCTTGGTACTGCAGCGGTACGTAAGGAGCTTGAAATGCTGTCCCACAGTTCCCTTTTACGGAGTTGCTAACAAGTGCTCCCAGAGAGCAGGAGTCCAAGTTGAGTAGAGAATTCTTCGGCTGTCTGGTGTGATTGCAGCTTCTTGGCGTCGAACCTTCCTTGCGTTTTTTGATGTGCCTTTGTTGCTGCACAGAGGCGGTTGCATATCATCGGTGCAAAAAGATAGTGGTCGGTGTCTATGTTAGAACCTCGGAACGTACGTACGTCTGAAACACTGGAAAGGTGTCTTTCGTCCATCTCAATATGATCAATCTGGTTGGTGGCTTTCCGATCCGGAGACCGCCAGGTAGCTTGATGAGTTTTCCTATGCTGAAATCTAGTACTACAGATAAACATATTTCGGGCTCCGACGAAGTACATCAACCTCAACCGATTAGGGAATGTTAATTCGCCTCCCCCTTTTCCATTAATCCCACATGGAATTCGCCTTCCTTTATATGACCACTCTGTTAATGCCACAAAGAGCTAATCGTCTCAGTACTTGTCCCGGCTATTGCACTTCTTGGACGACGGTGATGTCAGGCTTTACTCTAACGAAGACATCAACCATCTGAGCAGCGGCACTTTTCCAATTATGGGATTGGTCATTTCAGGTGCATTAAATCGTAATCCTTAACTCGTTTGCAGTGGTCGTCATCAAAAGGAGGATCTCTCATCCGAGGCTTCTTTGATTCTTCATTGGGGATGTTTTTTACGTAACGGGTACCAAACCCAGCGCACAACACTAGGGAGGGACGACTCGCCTTCTCACTTTAGCTGGCCTTTAAATGGATTTTTCCGGCTATCCGGAAGATACATACTTAGGCTCAGACTAAAAGTCGTGGGCTGCTTGAGCCATATGTAGAAGAAATGTTTCTGGCCACTCCCAAGTGAATGGCGGTCTTATTTTTCAAAACCATCGATTTGGAATCATTGTGGTTGTGTGTGGGAATATACTACTAGCTGCCATATAAAATGAACGATCAAAATGAAGTTATTACATATAAATTTCTTCATTTGTTAGGGCTTTAAAATTAATACTTCGATTTGTGTTCTTTTTTATTTTAAGGTCATTAAAGTGCCACTCTATAACCCTCTCATGTGGCAATAAATATAGCAAATAGTCTATAAATTATTTGCTGAATGGGAAATTTCATAAAAATCACACCATAAAAAATATATAGAGAAGTCATAAAAGAACTACACGAGTCGATAGTTTACATATTAGTTTGAAGTCATAATAATTTTTATAGGGTTCGGTATTTAAATGAACACTTATTTAAATTTATCGCTTGCAATAAAAAAGTTATTTGCAATTTGTTAGCTTTTTACACTGTGTTGACCAGTACGAATTCTAGAGACCGCTGATGTTGTTAATATAAAAGCGTGTAATAATTCTATGACAAAAGGTAGTAGCTTAGTTGGTTGATTAAAAACTGTAAAACGATATTTTCAAGATATCACGGTGTCAGAGAGAGAAGTGGTGTTTGATTTCAAAAGAAGCAATGACAGTTAAACGAATAGTAGAAATAACGTTTGGTTCCGCATCTTTTCATTTGATTTGTAATCTCCTTAAAAACGCATCCACAAAAAATTACAAAAAAAAATGGGACAACGAAGAGGAGCTATGAAGGTCTTCGCTTTTTAAGAGACTATTGTACAAGAGACAATATATTACTTTAGTCATATTAAAATTGAAAAAAATAGTGTTTGTAAGGTATAAAAAGCAAACTCAGATACTCAGCAACTGATTTATACTGAGTCTACGCTATGCGCATTCACTTACCGATAGGAAGCAGGTTAGGTTAGAATTTTTCGCTGTTTCCTAAGATTGTATTCTCAAAATCTAGTCATTAATGAATTCTCTAAACATTTGTAGTTTCACCTCATGTATCGAAAAAGCAACTTAATTCATGAAAATATGTTTTATTTATAATCCCTATAATTCACCTCTGCGGAGTTGTAAGCTATTTGCTTGTGAGATAATTTGCCTAAAGATTGAGCACACAAAGATGGCTTCACAGCAAGCCAAAGTTTCTTCTTTTTCGTTATTTAACGCCAATTAGAGATTCCAAATGTAGCCACGTCCTACTCCACTTGATCTATCGAATGGAGTGGAGGCCTTTCTATGCTTTCCTTGGCGTTTACTGCATCGAATACTCTCAGATCTGAAGTGTGTCCATCCATTTTGACTACATGATCTAGCAGCGCTGCCTCTTAATTCGCTGAATTATGTCAATATCTCAAACAGCTCATCGTTCCATCGATTGCGGTATTCGCCGTTGCCAATGCGAAAAGCAGTTTAAATCTTCCGAAAAATTCACCTGATGTTGTCTTCGTCCATTACTCTACCCCTATAGCTGGACGGGGATAATGAGTGATTTGTAGAGTTTGGTCTTTGTAGCACCTGTTGGCAAGATTTAATCTGCATTGTATTTCGAGGCTGCGTTATTGCTGGTGTTAGTGCTGGTTCCAAGATAAACGATATCATCTACTTAGACGACTGTTTTTTTTGATGACTGGAGATATTTCGACTTGGCCTCGTACACTACCAGGCCCATTTGCTCCGCTTCTGTATTCATTCTGGAGAAAGCAAAACTAACGGCACGGTTATTGTGGGCAATAATATCAATATAGAAGATTGTAGATTGAAGAAGTCGCACGATATGGAGTCGCTTTGTCTGCAACCTCGATTGGTAATGAACGGTATCTCATCCGACGCTGTTTCCTTTTGCTGCTTGAGCTTGTTGTAAAAGAATCGTTTCTGGCCACTCCCAACTGAATGGCGCACAGACAACTTTCCTCACTTGCGTGAACTTCCACACATGGATCAATTCTCCAATAGATATTATATGGGATCATATTTCAGTGGTTATGGTCAACGATCGATAAAGAGCGATCATCATAAGCTTAAAATAACCGAATACTAGCCATCCTAGTTTGAATACTTTGCATTAAAGAATTCGTCAAATGATGAAGTTTAACAGCTGCATATTTTCTTTTTAATTTTCAAGTTATTTATAAATTATAAGTGTAAAATATAGCTAAAAAATAATAAAAAAAAAGTTTCCGGATATTTTTTAAAATTATTTACAAAGCAAGAGGCCCGCTGTTTCAACTGCAGCTTGCAAACACTCTCCGCGCATAAATTGGTATGCGCTTACGGCCAACCACACCACTCAAGCTTTGAATTTTTTGCACGGCTTCTTTGTATATTTTAGTCAGACATTCTAATTTTTTATACTCGATTTTCAAAAGGCTTAGCCGCAGGCAATTCACTCGACCGCCAATTCTTTTCAACACTTTTAGTGCTTTTTTTCACTGGCACATTGCTTTTTAGCATATTTTTAGGCGCTCGCGCTTTTTATGTGAATTTTTTATATATTTTTATGCCCAACGCAAATTAAAAAACAAAACACAAAAAAAAAAAACAACAACAGAACAAAAGGCGCATTCAAATGAGTGTGGCAGCAAAAAGCTTGCAATTTCGACATGCGGCCTGCAAATGGCAAATGATTGGTTGCATGCGCCAACATGAGCAGGGCAAATGAGTGCGGGTGGCAGTCACTTGCAGCAGCAGCAGCCTTGCAACCAGCCACCGCCGCCAGTCAGCAATGCCATCAATGCCAAAGCCATACAATATTTCACGGTAACTTGCATTTGCCGTCGACTGCAGGCTACAGGCTGCCGCCTGCCTGCAGCAGACGCTATGTGCAACAGCCACGGCGCGTCTTTTGTCGCCGCCACTCGCTCACGCCCCAAATAGCGGTAACACTAATGATGTTGGCAACCAGAGTAGTGGCAGCAAAGCTTTTTTGTTGTTGTTGGGGTTATTTTTGTTGTTGTAGGATTTATTGTTGTTGTTGTTTTTATTGGCTATGCTGTTGGCGTTGCTGGCGATGATGATTGCCTGTGTAATTAGCATTTTTTGTTGGCCGTTCGCCTTGCCCGCACACGGGCCTTGCATACGCTTAGGCGCTGAGCAGCGGCACTAGCTGGCTTCTGGCTTGTTTTTGCGCTCCTTCCACAGCCAAGCGCCCCATAGTGTGCTTTGTTAATGCGCAGCCATAAAAATGTGAGCTTTGAGAATATATATTTGATAAAAAAAAAATTTTTAATTGGCATTTTAATTAATATCCATTTGCATTTCACATTTCGCATTTTACATTCGCCATTGCGCAATGCGAAAATTTAATTAATTACACACTTGAAAATCAGTCAAATCGTCAGGCAAGCAAGCCGTCAAATAACGGTGTTTGGCAGCAGCCTAACTGCAGCCAACAAGCGTCAGCTTCTATTTGCGGCCTAACCCAGCAATGCCAGTTCGGCTTCGTCAAGTCAAAGGTAAATACGACTGCATATATGTATATATAAATGTATGTGTGTGTGTGTATTGGTGTGTGGCAACATTGGTTGACAGCTAGCGGTAATGTGACCGCGGTGCATGCACATCGAGTGCATTGCTCGTCAATCGTCACTCGTCGCTCGTCAGCAGCGCGTTGGCAGTGCTGCCACCCACGCAACCCTGGCGTACACACACGCACACCCACTCGAAACGCATGGGCAAATATTTGTTTGTTTGTGTGCGTGTAAGTCATTGAGCGGGAAATGGGGTCGGCAATTCATTGCTAATCCAATCGCGTTTACATGTGTAGGTGTCTTGTGAAGTAGTAAAGGTGTATTTGTGCGCTCACCCAAAGGCATGTAAATACACGCTGAATATCTGTGTATTTTCGTGTATGTGTGGGTGTGTGTGTGTGTGGAAACGCTGTTTACTGCTTATTTTGATGACAAATATGTATGTTGCACACACATCAACCACTAATGAGTTGCTGCAAACACGCTCACAGTTATGCACTGGCAGCAATTCACTTTGTACGCCGCCTGATTAATATCTAAATTTACCGCAATAATTTCATAAGTAGTGAGCGCACACTAGTCACCACTTAAATTAGCATATACCACATAAAATATGGAAATTAATTCCGATTTGTCGAATATGATTTGTTTTCTCGTTTTTACACTAATTTTTGGTTTAAGCTGGTGCTATCGATTTTGGATAATAGAAAAAATTAGAAGCTCACTAGAAAATTATAGCAAAAATAACTGTAAATATGATTTTATAAGATTTAGTACTAGTAAAAAAATAATTAAATTTTGGAAAAGTGGGCGTGGCCCCACCTCTAATAAGTTTAAGGGGTTAGGTGTAGTTAGAATTTTCAAAAATATTATTTTGTTTTGCATTTTCGCAAAGTGTAATATCTTACAAATATTCTCTGAAAATTTTACGTTGATCCGATAATTAGTTTTCGAGTTATTCGACAAATAACAAACAGAGCTCGGGCACTTCAAAGCGCTATGTTCAAACTACTTTAAACGCGTTTTTCGCAAAACTATGTTTTTTGAAACGGTGGCAACTGTAACTCCAAAAACGGTCAGTAGATTCTAATGAAATTTATACAACTTTTAGAATACATAATAAATTGATGAATTTTCAGTTTTTTTTTGCTAATAAATAATGTTATTTTACAAAAGTAGTAATATGGCATCACTATAGAAGGTGTTGACTTGAAGTTAAGAAAATTTCAAAAAAAAAGTTTAATTTCCGAAGTTATAGTTGTTTGTATTGACCCTGTTCCAAACAAAGGTACTTGCGTTGACAAGCATAAGTCCTTGGAGATTCATCTAAAAACAATCGGACAAAAAAAATTAGTTTTATAAATAGATAATCCCGGGCCTGATCGAAGGATTTTTATTGTTGTTTGTAATACTTCGATTTTTTAAGACCAATTAACTGTTGATTTTGCCTAAAAATTTAGACAAAATTTCCTGAGGCCGCCATTTTGTTAATTTTTGAAAAAATAAAAATCATTCGATCAGGCCCAGGATTATATATTTATAAAAGTAATTTTTTCTGTCCGATTGATTTTGGATGCATCTCCAAGGATTTATGCTTGTCACTGCAAGCTCCTTTTTTTGGAACAGGGTTAACAAAAACAACTATAACTTGGGAAATTAATTTTTTTTTTTTGAAATTTTCGTGACTTCAAGTCAACACATTCTATAATGAGCCATATTATATATATATATATATACTTTTGTAAAGTAACACGATTTATTAGCAAAAAAATAATAATACTGAAAATTCTCATTTGTTCGTGCCTCTGACTACCCCTAAGCCCTTAAGCACATATTTCATGAACCATTGAAGCTTCAACAGAAAAATTCATCTAACTCAAAGAGTATAGAATCTCCTACCAGCAATGTTGAAATTAATGAAATACGCCAAAGATATTAAATTTGATGGTATGAAAGAACCGTAGGACCGTCCACTTTTCGGTTAAATCACATGTTTCGGGATTCGACTGGCCTATACAATTTTGCACTAATAATTCCTTTATAGTATGCCATCTTATAACCAAAAAGTGCTTAAATCCAAGCGAAACTGTTCTATCTCCTAGGTACCGAATATGTGGACCCTAGTACTGGTAGTTGATTTTTAACCAAAAATATCGGTCAATGTGTCACATATACGAGGGCTGCTATATATATTTCTGGCCTAATAATGAAAATAGGAATATTTGTCAACGAAAATGGTTTTATTGTTTTTCAAAATATTTTCCATCAAGATTTATACAATTTTGCATGCGCTCAAACCAATTTTCGAAGCACTTTTACTTTTCCAATTGAGACACCTCTAAAACATGGTTTTTGAATGCTTCAACAGCATCTTCTGGCGACGAAAATCGTTGACCACACATTATTTTCTTAGTGATGTCTAGGCCAGAAATATATATAACAGCCATCGTATTATTTAAATCTAGAGAGAATCCTATTTTTGAGAATAGTAATTCTGTCTATCAAAAATGGGTAGGATCGTGTTAATACTCCCTTAGCCCCTATATACCTAATATAAAGATTTTCGAAAATTTAAGTTTGAAATTTTCGATTTTACCCGAACTTAGTAAATCTTCCTTACCTGTTTTAGTACGGTTTGTCATTTGTTTTAAAATAAGCCTCAGTTTCGCCGATCGTCTTTTATTTCAACGAGAATTTCATTTTTTGGAAATCTAGGAAATATTTAGTTGCTGGGGCCAGATCTGGAGGAAACGCTGGCTGCGAAAGCTAATCATAGTCCAATTCATGGATTTTTGCCATCCTTTCCACTGACTTGTGGCACAGTGTACTATTTTGGTGACTTCCTTTTTCTTCAAATTGGATGATTTTGGGTTTTCTAAATGGTCCAAAATGCTATGTTTCAAGGTAGTCAATAAAAATTATTTTATGCGCATTCTCAAATTCAGACGCTATAACCTTGCCAACCAGCTGTTGCGTTTTTCCAAGCTTTGTAGCGGATTCACTGTGCAGTGCAGTTCACTCGGAAGATTGTCGATTGGACCTTGAAATTAAATGATGCCGCCATGTCACATCCATTCTCACATGTCGAAGCAAAAACTCAAGTTTATTACGCTTAAGCGTTTCCAAACATTGTTCCGAATCATTAACTCGTTATTGTTTCTGGTCAAAAGTGAGCTCGCGCGGCACCCACTTTTCACAGTGCTCTCTCATACCAAAATATTCGTAAAAGATATGATGTACACGTTCAGTTTTTTTATTTTTATAGTGGCATGCAAAACCAAAAACTTCGCTTTATAGTCATACAAAATGCTTTTGTGGACTTTTTTGATGTTTTCGTCGGTAACGATTTTTTTGGATGTCCACTGGTTCACTGACTACGGTGCTCATTTCACCACATCAGAACTTACCATATCAACTTTTGATGACTGACTTTACTGGGAAAGAGTTCAGAAACTCGTCGCCATGCTAAATTTTTGTTTCAACTATATTTTTTCCCTTCAAAAAGCGAAAGCACCGCCACACATTGTCATAAGTGACTCACTTTTCCTCACAAGTAACCATCTGTTTCTTAAAGTAGATTTTGTTGCGATCCTAGAGGTTGTTTTGCGTTACCACCACCAAAGCGCGGTACACCTCTGACACTAAAATTACCGGGGAAGAATCGATGAAAGCAAATTTTCGTGTTTCGCTTCTATCAAAGAGAAAGTGTAAAAAATAAACAAATAATAAAAATAATTTAAGGCGTTCTCAAATAATGCTCAGTCAAGCAATTACAAACCTTTGAGAAGCTTGTTTTAGACACAAAAACTGTTTACCGCAATTACAAGTCATATCAGTCATATATTTTGCTCGTTTAAGACCTCAAGTGAGTTCATCTTAGTAGATATATCAGTTTAGAGAACAAGAGATCAACTGACTGACAATTACAGGTACTCATCGTTGGCTTTCGTTTGTTTTGAAAGATTTTTCGAGAGATTCCACAGCCTATAATTATGAAAAATTGATTTTTTGGTTAAACAAAAAATAATTTCCTGTTGATATTTTCGATGAAAAATTTAAATATTTTTTTATTATGTTTAAGATAGCCCAAGAATTACTTTTATCATCGATTCTCTTTTAAAAAGGGAGATTCCGAAAACTGACTAGCCGGCGTCATTTTGTATGAAAATTTTAATATAATTTCTTTTATACACTGAAATATTTATATCTCTAATAATACCCGAAGGAGGGTATTTCGTGTTTTCGTTCCAACTACAATAAAATGTCAGAGTTAGCTCTTATTGGAGTGCCTCAAATATTGCCATATCCATGCTGCTCCAAGATTTTGGTGTAATTTAAATACAACATTATACAATTTAGTCCACTGTAAGCTGATTCTTTTAACATTGAATTTATGATTATTTTTAATAATGCAATTACCGTAAAATTCTACATTTAAAATGCGTATTAAAAATGGTAAATATACATACATACAAACATATAAATAAAATTTTCAAAATTTACATTGCATATCTAATCCCATGGTGTTGTCGATTCCATCATGCTGATGGTGTAATTTTCAGTAACAAACGCAACGGCGGTGGTTTCATTCGCAGCGGCCAATTCCTTCGAAATGCGCACTTGTTGCGCGGCCATATCGAATTGTATGAGTATGATCAGATAACTGGTTATTGCGCCACAAACCTATAAAACATATCAAAAGAACGCATAAAAATATAATGATTTCAGAAGGCACACGCATGCCACAGTGGCCGCAATAAAAGCTGCTAGAAAATAAGGAAGCAGTTAGAGAATATTACTCCAAGGCACGTACCGCGTATAAAGTACCCATGTCCAGCGTAAAGAAACCGCATGCCGAGAAATTTATGGCGTGATTCAAGAGTTTCAATGACAAATGATTAACCTGAAATTATGAGAGTCTTGCGATAACAAAAAATATATGAAGAACAAAAAGCGAGCACTGACAATTTCATAAACCTCATTGGTGTCGGCGGCAACGCCACACTTATGCAGGCAAATGCCGGCACGACGCGCCGCCTGCGACGTCTTCCAGCTGTAGAGCATCAGCGACACGCATTTGCCGCCGATGTAGGTGAGATAGACGGTCGAGATGGAGCGCTCTTTGGCAGAGCGAAAAATGAGTGGGATGGTATGCTGCAGAAGAGAGCGTAAGCACTACTGTCAAATGACAGAAAAGATACCGTTACTTACGTCCGGTTGTGTAGCGCAATAAACAAAGTAAAGTTGCGATGTAACGACGACAAAACCGAAAGCCATCAGTATCAATATTGGATAAGACCAGAGTTCGTTGAGTAACTTAGCAATCCTACAAGTGCTGTCGTGCAACTGGCATAGGCTTATGAAACGCTCCTGTAGAGCTTTGAATGTGTAAAGCGAGCTTTCATGGCTTATGTCAAGCATATAGTTTCGGATCGGTTCGGGTTCGAGCAGCGATTCGCCGAAAGCATTGCGCACCAGACGCTCCAGCTTGATATCTGTGGAAAGAAGATATTCACTAAGGCTATGTTGCTTTAATTTCTTAACGACTCTTCGTTACAAACCACCGATCTGTTCTGTGCGCAGTGGCAGCGATGTGTGCAACACCAAGTCGTGCTCCTGGTAGAGTTCACCTTTTAGCTGCTGGTTTTGTCGCTTCTCCAGTTCTTCTGCTATTCTTTCCCACTCTGTATTAATCGCGTCGAAACGATCGCGCAACCCCAACAAAATGCCTAGAAACCAAATTTTATCTAACGTATTACAGAAAGTGGGCAGCGAGATAAAGATCCATAGCACTGTGGTCCATTTCAGCTCGTCAACCAAAAACCAGATTGAAGAGAAATATATAAAAAATTCGCAGAAAAAAGTGAACGCAATCATCAGCCAAATGCCACGCTGCACTCGTCGATTATCCACCGTAATGCCCAACTGGCGTAGATCCTCGTCCACACAGTCAATGCGTTCGAAGAGCCCGGGTAGCCGCCGTTGATTGCGTAAAGCCATTATTTGATCGGTGAACATAGTGGCGGGCGTAATGTAGGTGAACACTATGGTCACTATGATGCTGAGGTGATCTGGTTTTATGCAATATTTAAAAAATATATAATCCTCATAAAAATCTATATTCCTTGGCACTCACTATTCTTTCTTATGACCTCTTCATCGCTGAAGGTAAATAACGACAAGTTGAAGAGCATAAAAGTAATGCACATTATCGTCACTACCACACAGCTGCCCACGCGTGAGGGCTGCAGCATGCCTTGATAGTAGAATTTCTGCAAATCATATGGATAAACGCCTAAAAGCTTGCAAAGATAATAAATTGAGTTGAAACTGTGCAAAAATTGCTGCGGTCGGCTATTGACTTCGGACATCTTCCCTTCGGCGGCGTTAACTGTTTTGTAGGTGTTGCGTGCTAATGCGCCTAAATGTAGACAGTAAATGACAGCTAGGTGCCAAACGCTGTAATTAGTAACAACACTGATGGGCGATTTCTTTTTAATTAATGGAAATTATGGAAACACTGTGAGAAATGCGGGGAAGGTTTAAAAAATTAATAGAAATTTGGAAAAAAAATATTAACAAAATATAATAAATACTTACTGAAATAAAATAATATAATTAATGGTATCTGACTCGGCTATAATCGCGTAAGCGGTGTCTACCCCAGTAAAGAAGAAGAGGAATTAATGGTAAAAATAGAAGTTAATGTGGAAGAAAATTGTTTTTGAGGTGATTTTCTTACAAAAATATTTTTTTAATAATTTTTTTTTTTTTTTTGTTGTGGGAGTTGAGTACCCTACCCCTATGTAGTAATGATTCGATCATAGGGCCATAGTGATCATTTTCGATCTCATGAATAAATACTATATATAGGTTTCTGAATATGGGAGGACCATTTTTTCTGATTCCTTACTCGAATGGAGCTTTATAACTCTATAAGGAAAGCTACTTGTAAAATTTACTTTAACCAGGAAACAAATCTACAACCTATGTAGTCACACAGAGGAATTTAGTTAGTTCAGAGAGGGAGAAAAAATCATAGAGAGTAAGAAAGAGAGAGATTAAGAGAGCGAGAGAGAGAAAAATATAGAGAGTAAGAAAGAGAGAGAATGGAAAAGCATGAGGGGAGAGAGAAAAAGAGTGGAGATAGAAGGTATAATTTTTAAAAACTCAGCACCTTTTCAAACTCCCTTAATTCTTTTAAGAGAAGGAGAGAGAGGAAAAGAAGAACTGTGAATAAGTTTTTGAACGAGAAGGAGTGAGAATAAAAGAAATAAAGAGAGAATAGAGAGAGAAAGAAAGATATGGACGATATCATGGTCAAGAACTCAGCATCCTTTCAAATCCCCTTAATAGTGTTGAGAGTGGGAGAAAGAGAAAAATGCGGACAGTGGAAGAACTATTAAGAGTTAGGGTGCAAAAATATAGAAAGAATGAAAGAGAGCGAGAGTGAAAGGAAGATAGAAGAGAGAAAGAGACAGGGGATAATATGGTTAAGAAGAGCGAGAGAGAGTAAAAGAAATAGAGGGTATTATCGTCAAGAACTCAGCAACTCCTCAAATGCCTTACATTTTATTTATCACTATCTTCGGATCAGAAGACGCAAGACAACAACAATTATTGAGTTCTTCTTTGACTTTGAATCAGAGGCAAATTCAAAATAAAACCTCAAGTCATAACATAATCCAATTGTTCATCCATTTTCCGGTATGATATGCGTCTCGTCTCAGAATGTATGTTCCGTGATGATCTGACAACTTCGTTTTGACTTCAT
Organism: Bactrocera correcta; assembly: GCA_027475135.1. NCBI lineage: Eukaryota > Metazoa > Arthropoda > Insecta > Diptera > Tephritidae > Bactrocera > Bactrocera correcta. Next base: position 81,723,735 of record CM050325.1, on the reverse strand, counting down.
ATATTATTGGTCGAACTTAACCAGTTTTAACAAATATCTAAAAGTAAAAAACAAAAATGGTTTATAAATATAATCAGAGTTTCGAACCATTCTCAAAGTGAAACTAAAAAACTAAATATATTACTTCGATTAACAGTAAATACTTCATACACCTTTTATGCTCTTCTTACTCAGCCACTACGTTCGAACGAAGCTAAGTAATAACCCCTGCATAAGAAATTTATTTCAGTGCACACAACTAGATGCATATCGCTTAAAACCTCTTATAATAATTGCCAGCGATAAACGTGCCAATCCATTTGCCGTTCAACGACGAATATCTGCGCTGCTTATTTACATACAAACTAGTAACGTGACGGGTATCTATTTACAAATTATTGTTCATTCATAAAAAGAACACATTTGTCATAGTTTGCAGCAAAAAGTGAAACAAACTCTTATCGCTCTAGAAAAAATTAATCTATTTTATTAGAGTGCGGCGACTACTCTGTCCGCAGTCAGTATGCACTTTAGTCAAAGTGATGACGACAACAGGGTGTTTGTGAATAATATAAATGAAAAATGCAAGCGCTGTCGTTAGAAGTGGTGGTACGCCCAATGAGATTTTAATAATAAAAAAAAAATGTAGAGCAAGTTAATTCTGTAGCTTTTAGTAAGCAATAGAATTGAAGTGGAACTAGTTTCTTTTGGTAGTATACTAGTTACTTTGAACAAAGTTTGGATATTGGCGAGTAATAATTTATTCAAGCGCCTTTTAATTTTCTCAAACCGTCATTAGTTACTTACTACTTCTATAGGGGTACTATCAAGTCTAGAAAAAAATCAATTTATAATAGTTTTAAAATTATTTAAAACTAAAATTAGTAATCATATCTACCTTTGAAAGAAAAAATTCTTTAATTTTTATTCTTTTTAGTGAATTAATTTATTGAAAAATTCCTTTTAATATTTTTGAAACTATTTACAAACTAGTTACCGGTGTAACTACTCCTGTAAGAAACTGGTACTAAACCGTGATTGTGACCGCGATACTAACTTTACTCTATCGAAAAATTCCTTTGCATATTTTTGGCACTAATTAAAACTACTTACCGCTGTAACTACTCCTATAAGAGACTGGTACTAGTCCGTTTGCAGCTTATTTTATATTATTTTAACATATTTTCATATATCTCCAAACTAGTTACCGGTGTAACTACTCCTATAAGAAACTGGTACTAAAGCGTGATTTTGACCGTGATACTGATTTCCGCACTCATTTAAAACTAGTTCCCCTTGTAACTACTCCTATTACGAACTGGTACTAGTCCGTGTGCTGCTTACTTGAAAATTTCTCTAGTGTATAAATCGTTACATGCATATAAATTTGTTTAATTTGTTAATTGCAGCTGCATTTATATTTGTTATTGGCGTTAATGCATATCTCGATGCATTGGCAATCATTTGAATTGCGAAATTTATGAATTAGTGTATTATATGACAGAAAAATTGCGGAGCCATTCTTATCGCCTTGCAATTATGACATCTGTATGTTTTATGATGATGCATTATTAGTGCAAAACGATTTGTTTAATTAAGAGCTTTCGATTATCATTTATAAAATATATTAATATTTGTCGGCATTGAGGCGTTTTCTATTAAAGAAATTACAACGATGAGTATAAAAATTAAAAGGGTTTTTAATTTGGTGCCATTCATTGTACTTACAACAGTATTTTTATAATATTTTTAATTAATGTAACTTTTTTTTCATATACATTCATAATAAAAGCCAGCATATTTAGGTTTTATGAAATGAAACGAGCAACCAAAGGTAAGGAACTTCATTTTCCAGCCAAGGAGCTACCTTACTTGTAAAGTATGTATTTCAGTTTATCGAGGGTTAAATGCTGTCAGATTTGGATTACATTAATTTTAATGACGAATTCCGTCTGTTTATCTGTATTGATAAGTTATTACAACTGTCTACCCTCCGCCTTTCTTCCTTCCATCAGAAGTTCATTCTCTGTTCGTACATTTTTCCTTTTTTGATAAAATTGTACTACTGTGGTAAGGTGACATTTGAATTTAAACTGCGCGCGTCGAAGAATTTGGAGAATTATTTTTTTTTAGGTTGCTAGTACTGTCGGTCACATTTATGTCAAAATTCATGTCAAAATATACATTAGTGTTTGAGATACGTGTCGTTTTGTGAGCTGCTAAAAGTGAGTTTTTCGTTTTTTGCGATGTCGAAATTTTTTGAACAAAGAATTTGCATTAAATTTTGTTTACAGAATAAATTTTCTGCTGCGAATACGTTGAGGATGGTGCAGAAACCCTTCAGTGATAAGGCTATGTCTAAAAAAATTTTTACAAGTGGTATAGTGAGTTCCAAGCCGGCCGTGAACGTGTCGAAGACGAAAAGCGTCCAGGGCGACCAGCAACCTCAACCGACGAAGCTCACGTTCAACAAATCAAAGATTTGGTGTTAAAAAATCGTCGATTAACAAATAGAGAACTTGCTGGTGAAGTTGGCATATCGAAAGGCTCCGCCAATACCATTTTGAAGGATGTGTTGGGCCTCAAGCGCGTCAAATCTCGATTGGTACCGAAAACATTGAATTTTTTGGAAAAAAGGCGTCGCGTTGAAGTGTGTGAAACGATGCTTTCCGACTACTAGGGTGTCATGCAGTGTATTATAACTGGCGAAGAGACTTGGATGTATGCTTATGACCCCGAAACAACCGATCAATCGAGCGAATATCGTGCCAAAAGAGAGCCGAGACCAAAAAAATCGCGCCAAAGTCGCTCAAAAGTCAAGGTCATGTTGACTGTTTTCGTCGATTATCGTGGTGTTGTGTATTATGAATTCCTTCCAACCGGTCAAACAGTCAACAAGGAATATTATTTGACCGTTATGCGTCGTTTGCGTAACGCTATCCGCCTAAAATGGCCGGAGTTGTGGAAAGACAATTCTTGGTTTTTACACCACGATAATGCACCATCCCATACAGCCCTCGTAATTCGTGATCATTTCGCCAAAAACACAACCCATATCATTCCGCAACCACCGTGTTCACCTGATCTGGCGCCGTGCGACTTCTGGCTGTTCACCCTTGCCCAAAATACCGCTCCGGGGACACCGTTTTTATACGATAGAAGAGATTCAAGCCGCAGCGAAGACGGAACTGAAGGCCATCCCGGAAAGTGACTACAATCAGTGTTTCGAAGATTAGAAAATCCGTTGGCATAAGTGCATTGCATCGGGAGAGGATTACTTTGGAAGGGATGACATTGATTTGGAAGAATAAATAAAGAATTTTAAAAATAAATACAATCTCACCTTATTTTTTGGACACATTTCTTGCTCTTGAAATACTAGAAGATTATTTATAGCCTAGGTGAAATTACTAAGTGTACCACTAAGAGTTGAACGATTTCTTAAAAAAATAAACTATTAAATTCGCCTTAAAGCAAATAGATCCCAAATTGAATGGTATCGGTCCATATCTTGCTTCAAACTAATATTATGGCAAAGTTTATGTCAGTGAGCCTGACTGTAAAGTAGTTATTTTCAAAGTTAAGGAAGTTAGAGTTATAATCAAAGTGAGAATTTTAACCATTTCGTATGGTGGTGTGTTATAAAATGGATATGATTGGTTTACAATTTATTCTCACAAGGAATGTTGAATTAATTTGTATTTATTGTTGTTTGTATAAAAGATTCTTTCAGCCAACTTCAAATACTCTACGCGCCCAGCTCACAAAATCCAACATTTGGCTGTACCCAAACTGAACACTTCTTGACTTTCTAGTCGACATTAATTTAGATGCCTCAGATTGGAACGATTATTATTATTATATCCTGAACACCCAAAAGGAAACATCAAAACCCTATGAAATATATATACAAAGGTCCGTCTGAACTATTCCTTCAAATTAGAGCTATCGCTATAAAATTTCGTACAGATTTTCTTTCCCACTTATTTGTCGGAACCACCGATATGGGACCGCTATAGCATATATCTCCACTGCCATTCAAACTGAACGATCCAAATGAAGTTCTATTATGGGAAGCTTATTGTCTTATAAACTGTCCCCACTAAATCTGGCTTGAATAATTAAACAAAGTAAGGCTATAATCTAGGAATAAAATTTTTAGATCGAACTACTATAGTAGTTATATGGCTGCCAAACAAAAGGGACGATCAATATTAAGACCTTGTACAGAAACATTTATATTTGACGAGAACCCTGTAAGCTCCAAAAAAGTTGTGAAGGTCACTCTAGCTTTCGGTATCTTTTCCTTCTTTGTTGGCGTAGATGCGGCTTACGAGTATGCGCTGTCTTTTAATACGCTGATCTATGTCAATGTCGTCGTATAACTTGTACAGCTCATCGTTGTCAATGCGCAAAGGAACTTAAATCTTCATCAGAAGTTTTCCCTCGAAAACTCGTAACGCCGACTCATCAGATGTTGTCATTGTCCATGCCTTTGCACCATATAGCGGGGATGAAGAGTCACTTGTAGAATTTGGACTTTGTTCGTCGAGAGAGGACTTAACTTCTCAATTTCCTACTCAGTCCGAAGAAGCACCTTTAGGCAAGAGTTATTCGGCGTTGGATTTTGAGTGGCGCTGGGAGCCAAATCTCGAGTGCGACGACTGTTTTTTTGCAGACAGAAGATGTTTCATCTTGCCCTCGTTCACTACCAGACTCATTTGCTTTTTTTATTCATTTTGGAGAAATCTGAACTAAAGACGCGCTTTTTGAGACGAATCGACGTACGCCAGCACCTGTACACTCTTATAAAAGACTATACCTGATCAATTATGTTCTGCAGCTGCGTTAGATCCTTTTCGCGCTGTTAAAAGTAGCTTCGAAATCGACGAAGAGGTGGTGTGTGTCGTTTCTCTTTTCACGGGTATTTTCCAAGATTTAGCGCATGGTGAATATCTGATCGATTGTTGATTTGGCAGGTCTAAAGCCACACTGATAAGATCCAATCAGTTTGTTGACGGTGGGCTTTGATCTTTCACACAATGCGTTCGATAGAACCTTATATGCGATAATGAGGAGGCTTATCCCAAGGTAGTTGGCGCAGATTGTGGGGTCTCCCTTTTTGTGGATTGGGCAGATCATACTTAAATTCCAATCGTTGGGAATGCTTTCGTCTGACCATATTCTAAAAAAAAGCTGATGTATGCTCCTAACCAGTTCTTCGCCGCCGTATTTGAATATCTTGGCGGCAGTTCATCGGAGCCGCCACTTTGTTGTTCTACAGACTGGTAATTGCTATTTGAACTTCTTCGCGGTCGGCTAATGGAACGTCCGCTTCATCGTCAGCGATAGAAGAATCAGGTTCGCCATCTCCTGGTGTTTGCTGTCACTAACATTCAGCAGGATAGAGAAGTTTTCCCTCCATAATTTTAGTATATTCTGGTCATCAGTCTTCTGTTAGTCGTCGCATCTTTCGGTTTAGCGTTTTCTTATTCAATATTTCGCCAGAAATAATTCCATAAACTCATCTTTAAACTGCAAATTTATTATCTGTGTGTGTAGGCGCAGTCGAAGTGAGTGCAATTACGAAATCGCCATAAATTAGAAAGCAGCAGCCGCTACAAGAGCCAGCTTTGTCAAATTACTTGATATCGAAAATCAACAATCATTAATTTAAATGGGACACGCCGCACACAAAGCCTCAGGCTACACGGTGCTTAAGCTGCATGCGGAAACAAAAACAACACAGTCAACCCTGTCTTACAGGATTTCCTTAAAAAAAAATTTTATGCCGAGGATTCAAAGATATCAATAAAATGTTTGCGCGCGCTAAATGCATGTACTTTGACGCGTGTGTGTATGCATTGGTGTGTGTGGGTGTATGCCTGTTAGGATATGTAACATTATATGGGAATTTTACAATATGATAAATGGTTATTTACGTTATTTGCGACAACAATGCCTCCAATAACAATTTATGATGGTCGAAAGACAGCGGCAAAGCCGAACAAACGAGCTAACGGAGCACTTGAGCGGACAAGCACTTGCTCTTATTGTTTGTGTGCATATGTGTGTGTGCAGAAGGTACTCGTTGGCGCGGCAGCAGGAGAGAATTCAGTAATAAATAATCTTATTTCATCAGCGCCATCGAATTACTCTCTCAGTGCACATAATAACAGTGCAGCGGAGGGGTGCGAATAACGGCAGCGCGGGCGGCATAAATGGGTGGACAGCAAAGAAAGTGGCAACGCACATATACACCAACACAAACACCTTTTGGCGCAGCGAACAAAGCCTTGCTGAATTGGATATTTGTGTGAGTGAAGGAGGTCGAGGCATCCCCACAAGCGTGTTGTAAGTGGAGACCGCTTTGTGCGGCCGGAGGCGTGTTCACAGAATGTCGGCATGCCTGTTATTATGCTCGCCTGCTCAGTGTTGATTCTGCAGCTACATATATGTGTGTGCGTGTGTGTGTGCGCGCTGATTGTAGCCAGCGCGACGTTGACTCTCTGCGGACTTAAAGCCCTAGACAGCACTGCCACAGTAGTGCTTATTATTAGGCTTGTACACGCTGGCAAAGTAGAACATTAATTTTGCTGTCATTGTAAATCAGCAGTCAACGGAAAAAACGTGTTCGCTCATTGTGGGAGTTTAGAGGCGTGGTCGCCAACAAAGTAAACACTTTAAAAGCGTAATGGTTTTGCATACCACAAAGGATGCTTAGCGACGCACACAGACGCAGCCACCAGTACTCACTCCCTGCAAATGCTTACAGGCGCTATAGGCTCTCACACCTACATACACAAATAAAGAGAAAACTAGTCAAAGGCAGCTTGGAAATGCGAAGATTT
>CM050325.1:81637071-81716405 GCA_027475135.1 Bactrocera correcta | reverse complement strand
TTAAATAAATAAAAATAAAGGGAAAAATTAAAAAAAAAATTTTTGCTATGGTCTCTAGACAAATGTATGTTGTTTCTAGATTTTGATTTTGACCTTGAAAAACATGAAAAAATCACTTATCGTCGTTTAAAATGCAAAATAACGTAACATCAATCTCAAGTTTATAGGCGAAAGGAAAACGATATTATAGAAACCACTCATATTGTAGAAAAATTTAGGTTTTATTTATAAAATGGTTATAAATTGGTTACATCTGAGAAGCTTAAAATTTTACGATATTACATGTATTATACCATGAACTGAATCGTAAGCAGTGGAAAATCGATTTAAAAAAAACTTAAAAAAAGAAATATGTAATTAAAAAATATATAATTTTTTTCTTAATTTTTAAAATATTGAATTTTCTAAATTTTTTTAAATATTTTATTAACATTAAAAAAAAATATGTTTGAAAATTTTATTAACTTTTTTTTTTAAATTTTAGTAAAATATTATAAAAAAAGAAATAATTGAAAAAATTATATAAATTTTTTCTTAATTTTTTAAAAATATTTAATTTTGAAAATTTTTTTAATATTTTATTAACAATTTAAAAAAAAAAAAATGTTTGAAAATTTTCTATTTCTTAATTTTTTAAAAATACTTAATTTTGAAATTTTTTTAAGTATTTTATTAACTTAAAAACAAAAAGTTTAATATTTTAATAAAATATTTTTTAAAAATTTTATTATAATTAAATATTATTTATTATTTTTTTTTTAATTTTAATAAGACATTTCAAAAATTAAAATATTTTTCAAAAATTTCAAAATTAAATATTTTCAAAGAATTAAGAAAAAATTTTATAAATAATTTAAATTTTATTTAAAAATTTTATAAATAATTAAAATTTTATATAAAATTTTTCAATTATTTTTTTTAATTATTTAAAAATTTTATATAAATTTTTTTAATAATTTTTTTTAAATTTTTTTTTATTTTTAAAAAATATTATTAAAATTTATTCAATATATTAATTATTTTTCTTCACCTTGAAAAATAAACTTTTTCTGCTTGTGAAATTTCAAATTTGAAAGTTGTTTTAAGTAAGATTTTCGAGATTGCATTTTTATTTTAATGCATTATTGAAATGCATTTTTGCTGAAATGCATTTTTGCTGCTAGACCAAATTATATAAAAAGTAGATACAATGTAATGTTTATTGCTTATTCTCAGTTCAAAGTGATTTTTAGATTACATTGTGTTTGCATTTTTTGTTTTGATTTAGATTTTCCATCTTGTTTGCGTCAACCGTGCCACAAAACACGTGCGGCCGTTCTTAGTTGTGATTTACAAAAACAAATTAGAATTTAATCATTTAATATTTTTTATTGCATTTATTGAACGTAGTCAGCAAAAATCAGAAATTAAATGCAATTTTATTTTCTCTTCTTTTATTTTTATACCCTTGCAACATGTTGCTACAGAATATTATAGTTTTCTTCACCTAACGGTTATATGTACTACCTAAAACTAATAGGGATAGATATAGGGTTATATGTACATATGTATATATACAAATGATCAGGAAGTTAAGACGAGTTCAAATCCTGTTGACTGTCCGTCCAATAAATGTAATCAGAATATAATCGGTATGAAAATTGGACAATGGGCGTGGCACCTCCCAGGTTTTTGTGAAATCGAATGCGGGACTCGTCAGACCGAATTCGACTAAATTTAGTACGTGGCATTCTTCTCATACTCCTATGTCACAGCGCGAAAATGTGGAAAATCGGACAACAACCACTCCTACCTCCCCATATACAGCAAATCAAGAAGCAATTAATATAATATGTCCGAAAATTGCTGTTCAAGTTCCGGTAGCTATCAAATATATGAACCCCAGATTCATAGTTGACTTTTGACCGAAAATATCGGTGTGTGGGTAATATAAATTCAGACATAATCGGGTCAATACTTTCTTAAGTTCCCATATACCTAATACAAAGATTTTCGAACTTTTTTCGAATATGTCGCTCAGTGTATGAGTTTTATAGAGTATGTATATATAAAATTGCTTGAATTCCGATCCTCTGATTGACGTTTTACATTTTGAAGCTATTTTTCTGGTTTTGATTCCTGCAAGTTAAAAGCCCAGAGAAAATATTCAGTTGCACCCGAACTTAGCCCTTTCTTACTTATTTTTAATTTAGTTTCGCAAAGATTTATTATGTGTTTGCATTTTCGCTGCTCGACTAAATTGTATGAAAATAAATACAATGTAATGTTTATTTCTATATTCTCAGTTCAAAGTCAGTTTAAGATTACATTTTGTTTGCATTTTTTGTGGTTTGCGGTAACACTTTACACCAAATATGGTCGATATCGATCGAATAGGCAGTGAGTTATAGATTTTGACCGAATCATCGTACTATTTTGACCCCGGTTCTTATAAAGTTTTCTTGTATGTTCATTTTTACTCAAGTTATCGCTTACACATACGGATAGACGGAAGAACAGACATCCGGATTTCAACTCGTCTAGTCAATCTGTTCGTTTATATATGTATATAGTACTCGTACAACCCTATATTCTCTATACTCTGTCTCATGTTGGAAGAGTATAATAAAATGAAAAAAATTTATAAGTATTTATAATATTGTTAAATATTGAAACTTTTTGTAAATATATTTTAGTATGCTGCTTATTATTTTTCCAACAACAAATGTTAATACTTTTTTTAACTTTAATTAAAAAAATTTAAAAAAATGTATTTTTTAAAAATTGAAATTTTATGTAAATATTTTTTTTTTTTAACATTTATTTCTTATAATATTCCCATCCCCAAAAAAAAAGTTAATAAAAAAAAAAAAAAAAAATTTTTCGAAACATTGAAATTTCCTGGTAAATATTTGTATTTTTTTCGGTAATTTTTTTTTTTTTACTTTTATTGCTTAATATTTTCCCAAACAGTTAGTTTTTCTTCGGACGCTTGAATTATCTTAGAATTATTATAAATATATACAAAAATAATTATTTCTAATTTTTAAATATGTATATTTATTAAATATTTCCTAAATAATAATTAAAAAATATCAATAAACAAGAAAAAACGTTAACTTCGGCTGAACCGAAACTAATATGCCATTCATAGGTGCATTTCTTTCAGTAACTATGTGTTCAGTTTGTATGGCAGCTATATGCTATAGTAAGCCGATCTGAACAATTTCTTCGGAGATTACATTGTTGGCCTAGAAAATAACCTGTGCCAAATTTTCTGAAGATACATTGTCAAAAGTGAAAGTTTTCCATATAAGAGCTGTATTCCGATCGTTCAGTTTGTATGACAGCTATATGTTATAGTGGTCCGATATCGGCAGTTGCGACAAATGAGCAAAATTTTAAAACGATATCTTGAAAACTGAGGGACTAGTTCGTATACATACAGACGGACGGACGGACGGACAGACGGACAAGGCTAAATCGACTCAGCTCAACATGCTGATTCTTTACATATAGTTATATGTACGTTATAGGTTCTCCGACGCTTCCTTCTCGGTGTTACAAACTTCGTGACAAACTTAATATACCCTGTTCAGGGTATAAAAAGGGCATAATTATTTACAAATGTTAAAACAAAATTATTTTTGATTATAAATATTAAAATTAAATATTTTTATAAACATTTTAAAAGATATTTATTAATAAAAAATACTTTTATAAATATTTTAGTTTTATTTATTATTATAAAAGTGTTTTTTTAATATTCATAATAATTTTTTTTTAATATTTATAAATAATTATTATACATTTTTATTGCTGTTTACACAAAATAAAAATATATAGGTATTATTATAAATATTTAAAAACAAATATTTTTATAAATAATCAAAAATTATTTATAAATATTTGTTTATTGTCGCGTATTATTCATACGTTTTATTTTTCTTTTATTGTAAATAATTTATTTAGATTTTAAAATTATAACACACATTTTTTAACAATTGCTACACTATTAAGTGAATTTAATAAATATTGTGCAATGGAGTGTACAATATTTTATTAAGTTGAAAAAAAAAAATTAAATAAAATTTAATGTATTGAAAAATTAAATAAATTTTTGTTTAAACACAATGTAAATGTTTTTTTTTAATAAAATTTCTTTAATTTGTATTTTGTATTAATAAAAATATCTTTTTTATTTCTTTTTTTAATTTATTATTACTTATAACAATTTATTATGTAATAAAATATATATTTCATTAATATTTATAAAAAATTAAAATATATGTTTTTTTATAAAAATTTGTATTTGAAGACAATAAAAAATTGTTAATAATTTTTTTAATTATTTATTAAAATGTAATATTTTTTGTTTTTTATTATGAACTAAAATTGTATGTTTATTATTAATATTTATAATTTATTAAAATTTGTTTTCTTCAGTTGCACAGTGACTGAATTTGCACTTCTTGAGTATTAGAAATTTAGCAACAATTATACAGAAATTAATTTTCTGTTAAGCAAAATTAAAAAATATTTTTTTTATAAAAATTGTTTAATGGTTATTTTTTGTTTTTCTTATTATTTATTGAAATGTATATATTATTATTATTTATTATTTTTATTAAACTTTATTTTGTGCTCGAATTTACACTTTTAAGTATTGTTATAAATTTAGAAACAATAAGGAAATTGTTTTTTCTTTTGAACTAAATTAAAAAATACTTTTTTTATAAAAATTGTTAAACGTGTATTTTTTGTATTGTGTTTTTTATTTATTACAATTTATTATTTACTAAAATTTGTATTTTTTTTTTAATTTTTTTTTATGAAAAAATAGTTTTTTGTAAATAAATTTTAATTTGTATTTTTATGATTGTTTATCTGTTAAATTTTATTATTTATTAAAATGTATATATTATTAATTTTCATTAATTTAATTAAAATATATTATTTATTAATATTTATTAACATTAATTTTTGCTCTTCAATTTCCTTTTCGAGTATGAATATAATTTTAGTAACAATCATTTGCAGTATTTGATAAATTGCTTAAATATTAGCAATAATATAAAGATATTTTTCTAAAAATATTTTTTTAAAAAAATTTTTCAAACATTTTGAAACTTACTTTATATTTACAAACGTTGTCCCTTACTGCTGCTAGCTAAAATCCAACCAAACAGCAAACTCGGCAGCAATTGGTTTTCAAAAACAGTTTAAATTAACATAAAACTGTGCCGGCACTTCGTAAATTAATTTTCGAATTCTTTTGATTTTTTAAGTAATTTAATTTTTTTTAAATAAATTCAGAAATATTCAATGTATTTTGAATTTGTTTCAATTACGCTTCAAAATACGACAAATAGTTGCTAAATCACTTTCTTACAAATCGCTATAGTACAAAGGATTTCAATTTCCTTCGCTTTCTTCATACAGTGGCGCTCAAACTGTTTGCCGCTTAACGTTTGGCAAGAACTAGGCAGCAGGCATTCGCTTTGCGTACTAAAAGGCCGTTTGGACGAAAAGTTCTTCGTCAATAGCGGTATATTTTGTTATATGTATTACATAAATATGTATATAGCATGTATATACTGTATGTACCACTTATATACTTGGGTGTATGTACAAGCGTTTAATAGTTCCGAATATTAGCGCAATTGATGAGACATTTCGGTGTCTTTTTGGTCTTTCCCAAACATATGTATGTATGTACGTCGCCGCGGCACTCTGTCCACCTGCACTGTTCGTAATTTATTTATGTGGTTTTATTTACTTTTTTATTTATTTCTACTTTTTTCCCCGTAGTTATCGATTAAGCAATGCAGTGCTTCAGCATTTCATTGTGCGCTCATTTAAATAAATATTTATTCACTTATCATTGCTGATGGGTTTGCTTGTGTTGCGCTAAGTCGTTTTGACAGTTGCTGCTATTGTCGCTCTTGTTTTTGTTGTTGCTGTTATTGCTATTATGACAATTACCATTTACTTTGCCACAAATTAACGCATACGAAATAGTTGGTCACTAGGCAAAGTCGGCTTATTGTTGTTTCTGTTATTTCTATTTGTTGTTTTTGTAATTATTACATAGCTATAACTTTTTAGTTGTTGTCTTTGGCCTTCAAAAGCGGGACATACTTATGCATTGCATATTTTGACTTCTTTCACTACCCAAAAAATATACCGAAATATTTTTTTTTGTATCTTTTCTACAACAACCACACTGAATACCGAACACTTTTATTTTCTTTTCGCACGTACAAAAAGCCAACGACTTTTTTTGTAATTTTTTTCACTTTTCGACTTTTTTATTTCTTCATTGACTACTACTTCGAGCGCGTACCGCGTACCGTGAGTTATTCCGTGCAAATGCTGCGCACTATCGTTGCGCTCAAACTTTTATAAAGTTTCGGTCTTCCATCGGCGCCGTGCCGCTGCGTCGCCGCGTAGGGAGTAATAAGCAATGCGTTGCGGGCGCAATTAAAAAAGGTCTCCGCGTCAAGATCCGCAACTCCGACTTTGTATGTGTCGAGACACCAATACGACCACAACAGCTCAAAACACATGTGTGTGGAGCACTTGCCGACTCGCTGGTGCCGTCCTCGCTTGCTTGCGCGCTCGTTCGTTCGCTCCGCTCCACGCAGCACAGCTTCTGCTCGGCTTTGACCCACCGTAGGGCACTTGCAGTCGCAGCTATCACACAGCTCATGCTCATGCGTTGAAAAAGCTGAAATTTTCGATCTGCATTCAATCATACACCGTTTGACCACATTTCAATTGTAGCTCCTCACAGCTGACCCGGAGCTGGGCTCCATCGACATTCGAGCTCTCAACTTGACGGCGTTTGTATTTTTCGTTTTATTTGTTTTGTTTGTGTAACAGCGATTTGTGTGCAGCGATTTAGTTTTCGATCGCTTGATTTTCGGCAGCGCGTTCGGCCTTTTGTTTACCCACGAGCGTGAATGGCATAAAGCAGGAGAAGAGCAGCAAGCTGCAGCAGCACAATCGGTCGGCAGCATAATTACATATACTCGTAGAGATATGTATGTATGTATATGTGTTAAACATGCGTCAGTGAAGAGTTACATCGCATGCGTGCCCATCGCATTTGGGTGATTTATTTCTGGTAACGATTGATCGCCCTAAGCCTCAGAGTTGCTAACGCAGCTGCAGGTGAAGACGCTGAGCATTGATTACTATCTTCTGGTACACGCTTTATGGATATATTCTGATAATAGTGTAGACATACTAACACCCGGAATCACTCAAATCCCCAACCATTCAGAAAAGAGAGTTATGAACTTCGGTTTATTTGTCCACTTGGAGAGCTTTGAATTACAGCAAGCTTGAAAATACAATCTTTCGCTCACCTATGGCCAGACTGACTCGACGAGAATCTTCGTCAGATTTCCAGCTTCACCTATGGCAAGACTGATTCAATGAGATTCTACAACTTCAAAGACTATACACCTCAGAATGGTCAGATTTCTAGCTGATTGATCATTACTAACAGTGTTTTCAGAGGTTGGCTTTCAAATCCACATATTCAAATAATTTTGTAAAGTGCTAAAGGGAATGCTATTCTTGTCGATCAAATTTTTCCGTCATACCTAATCAAGATCTTACTGGGCTCAATCCTAATGGGCGCGAGTTCGCGGTTTTCGTAGTTATGGACCGCGTCGCTTTGTTGCGTTCCTCTCATTGTTAGCTTCTCCTTCGAAACAGTTTCCATGCATGCGCATGCTAATTTCGATCTTCATCTATTCACCTCGTCTCTGGAGAGTTGCGTATTAAATTAACCTAAAGAGTTAGGTCGGCTTTAGTTCGCCAAGCTGTAGTCCTTGATGGCCTGCGACCAGATTGCGAAACTATCATTTTATTGAAATAAAATTTTCTTTATAAAGAAATAAATGGTCACATAGGTCAAGGAATGAAAAATCATTAGACTATTTTTTGTCGGCGAGGTTTATCAGTTCTATGGATTATGTTGATTAGTCCACGATCACTGATCAGTTGAATAATCATCCATCTTGAGACCTAGGATTCGGTATTGGATAATATTCGATCGAATAAAAAATATTCCATCCGTAGCTAAGAGTATACACGAAGACTTTCGAGAGTCGATTCGGCGCCGTACACAGCAACTCACCTTGACGAATGGAAGGACTTGACGCATTTCACGTCGAGATCTAAAATTGAAAATGTAAAAAATACAGCTTGTGCAAGAACGGAAGACCCTCGACCTTCCCAAGCGACATCGCTTTGCTCTATGGATTCTTGAAAAGTTCCAAGAAGATCCGACTTTTACAAGCCAAATTTTGTTCATCGATGATGCCCACTTCTGGCTCAATGGGTATATATAAAAGCAAAATTTCCACATTTGGGATAGAGAGCAACCTGAAGAGATTCAAGAGCTGCCATTTCATCCAGAAAAAAACAACGGTGTTTTCTGGTTTGTGGGCCGGTGAAATCATCGCCCTATATTGCTTCAAAAATGATGCCGTAGAGTACGTAACCGTCAATGGCGACCGTTATCACGCCATGATAACCGACCAATTGATGCCTGAAACTGAAGCTCGTGATCTCGGCGACATTTGGTTTCAGCAAGATGGCGTCACTTCCCACACAACGTATCAATCAATTGATTTATTGAGAAAACACTGCGGTGAGCAGATAATTTCACGTTTTAGGTCGGTCGATTGGAAACCAAGATCGTGTGACATCACACCGTTAGAGTTTTCTATGTGGGAATATGTAAAGTCTGAAGTTTATGCGAATAATTTTGCTTTGATCCAGGTCTTAGAGCAAAACATCTCGCGTGTCGTTTGCCAGTTACCAATTGAAATGCTCGAACGAGTTCTTGGAAAAGGATGTTCTTTCGAATTATAATAAACTTTCCCTATTACACTTAAAGCTTCTGTGTATTTTTCTTTAAAAAACTAGGGAACCTCGAAAGGTATCTCATTTATCACTAAAACGTATCGAAGAAGTCTGATTCATTGGCATTCATTCACCTGTAAAGAGTTATTTCCTGTGACAGCAAACGAACATTAGACACCAAAAAATGTAGGTCTTGGAAATCCAGTTCCAAGTGACGCATAAAGATTATTATTTGATTTTATTGACTACTAGCTGACCCCGCAGCCGTTGTCCTGCGTGAAATTATGTGTTTTGAAATGAGAAGAAAGTTAAATGTATAATTTCATTTTATTTATTTTTTTTTTTTTTTGGTTACTGTTCCGGTGTACAGAAAAGATGGTTTTCCAACTCGTGAGCACGCCACGGCCGAGTGAAAAACATAGCATTTCCAAATTTATGCTTTACACTATGCGACTATCTTTAGGTTCCTGGAATGGGAAATCGTTAGAACTCGAACGATAGGTGCGTCCCAATCAGTTGGGTTCCATTACACAGTTTCGACGCATGAAGATTGCGAAACATGATAATGACAGATCCTACTTAGAGACGCAAATGATGCGGTGCCATACCAGGCCTGTGCAAAGAATTTAAAAATACCACTGGATAATTTACGGCGTGGTCTTCATTGTCAAGACGATCGATCGATCGATCGATCGATTTTTATGAGCGCAAGTCTCCCGGAATTTGACTTTGAATCTTCCGGTTTAAGTCAACAACTTACTACTCCCAAAACTTGCACACATCGAACCATTCACAGTAAGCAATAACTCAAATAAAGTTGAAACGCGTACATTAATCAATAGCAACCGAAGGTAGAAAAGGGTTGTAGTGTCCGCAAAGTCCATGCACCATATTGGTTTCCACCACTTCATATAATACTGGATCTTTCTCTACATCCGGAAGTTTCAGAGAAATGATTTAATCAATTTGATCTGATGTAACCATCATCCAAATAAGAATATGTGCATGCGGAAAGCATCTATTTTTCCACTCAACAGAGTACATCTAGCATCCAATAGCACCACATATACGTTGCTTCAAGACAAAGTCAATCAAAACTGTTGTTTGAAAAGTCGTGCTGTGACATCGTGACGATCGCTTGCTGATTGACCGCGGTCCATAATTCCGCACGTATGTCACCGCTTCTTGGGAGCACTTATTGCCTTGCCTTTCCTTGGGCTGCCATACGTTGATGGCAAAGAGAACACCGACCGATATTAGGACGACCTCTTGGTAACTTCGTAAAAAATTTCAATCTGCAATTGACCTCTTTGTGTGAAACACACGTAAAGTTTTCACTAAATAATTTTCAATATTTTTTTTTTTTTTGAATAGCCGGAATAAAAAAGCAAGCGACCGAAATTGAACTATTCAAATAATTTACAAATCAAAATATTGAAAAACAAACCAAACAAAAATTGAAAAAAAAAAAAAATATTTATGGAAAAAAGTTACTTTTTGGAATTATCCAATTTGCCGACTTTTCATGAAAAGTATAAGATATTTTTATTTCTAAACCTTCCTTGATCCACAACGAACAACCTCTTTCATCAATATTGGTTCAGCCATTCTCTTAGCGATACTAACGAACAAACATTCATTCGTTTGTATGAGAAAAAGAAAAGGGCTGTTTTTAGGGGGTTTCCGGCAATTATTCGAATTTTTTTCTCCTAAGAAACCATCCCTGAACCTCAACGATCATTTTCAAAAAAGAATTATCAAATTTGGTTCAGTCGTATGAAAGTTATGAGCGTACATATGTATATACATCTTGACGATTCATTTTTATTTATATAGATATGTACATACATAATTGAGCGCTAAACCCGCTTATCACTGGCAAATTGCATAATACACTGATTGCATTGAGTAAATTACAAACTAAATATTATTATTAAGCTCACTAGCCACCATTAAATGTGCTACAAATACGAATAAGCCTCGTGCGAAGGATATCTGGTAGTCGTATTAACCGACTTAGCCTTAGACTTGTTGTATTTCGATGCACACACCCATAAATATTTATTCATTTTTCTCGTTCACCAATTTTTATAGCAGAAATTAGCGCTGTAATAATTGTTATCAATGAAACTTTCTTGAACCAGTTCTTAATTTCTAATATGACTTTATTGCAGCTTTTACTTACAACAGAAAATTTGTAAAATTCAATCGTTTTAGCTTTAATTTATTACACAGACTTTTAGTTATAGGCCAGTAAGTAGTTCATTGATCATATTTGTAATTAAAATAAATTTTAAGCTCCATTATACGAGAGTAGTTTGATAAGTTTGTAACTTCTTGCGCTAAATGCCTAGTACTGCCATAAATTCTGTTTAAAGTTCAGGTCGTTTCAAAAATAACACAATAGTACATTTTTTAATCAAGTTTATTTTATTTAGTAATGCATATATTAAGGGGGTATTCTAGTCTAGAAATTAAAAAAAAATCGAAATTATATATATTTTTCCAAAGTTTAACTATTCAAGAATATGTGTACCACAGGATTTTTCAAAATTCAAATAATTTTCGGAGATATAGACATTTTTTTGACCCGACATCCAAACTGGTCGGCCCGGAACGCGAAACGCGTTTACTCAAAACTGACTTTTTGGAACAATACAGAATTCAATTTTTTTTCTCAGTTTCTACTTGACCGATTTACTTGAAATTTTTATACAGTCTTCTTTATAGGCTTATCTATGGTTGAAACTAGCCCCATCCCCAAATTTTTATTTTTATTATTTTTAAAAAATTCGAAATAGTCAGAAAAAGTGATCCAAAAAACTTTTTTTTTAGGCAGTCGCTATTTTGTGAAACAAATTTGTTTCCCACTTTTCCGTAGTTCCGGTCAATGCGACATTATTCTAGATTAATAATCTTTTATTCTTTTTGGTTTCAGATAACTAGGAGGGTTGAAATCATGGGTATGGTCACGTGGAAATTTTTAGAGACCCCCCACTTCGTCAGCTCAAAATTTTTGAAATTTTTTCCTTTTTTTAGTTTTTAATTTTTTTTCTCTACTTTTCTAAAATTAACAAATAACTAATAAAAAAAATGGATGGTAAAAATATTAATTGCCTTTTTTTTACGACACCTTAAAAATTACCTGAAATTCATGCTTCTAGACTAGAATACCCCCTCAAATGAGCGATGAGCAAAATTATATTCGAAACCTTTTGCTTTCACCCCCTTTCCCTGAAACGATTCGCTCAAACATCAATAGCGGTACGCACAGTTTCCTTTGATATTGAGGACGCTGCTCAAACTAAAGATTTTTTGAGACTCTTCCAATTTCTATAGGGTATTAGGCCGGCCGTGTTCTCCAACTATGATCACAAACTGTAGTCCAATGGGTTTAAATGTGGATTTCCAGAGGGACACTTATCTCCGCTATGAAACCAGGTTTATCGCTTCTGAGCCACTGTATTGGGACTGACTGGTTTTATCCTTGTGTGCTAAAGCAGAATCTTATTGGAAGATCCAATGCTCTCCATCGAACACAGTACCGTTTAACGATTTTATCACATCTTCTAAAAAACCCAGCAGTAAAATAAAACTGTCTATATTAATTGGACCAATCAGGAGGTACGTTCCCGTTGTCATCGCACACATTTAAAGATTGTGTGTTCTGCGTCGTCTTCTGTCGCGTTCTTAACGGGTGATTTTTTTGAGGTTAGGATTTTCATGCAGTAGTATTTGACAGATCACGTGGGATGTCAGACATGGTGTCAAAGAGAAAGATGCTCAGTATGCTTTGACATTTCATCATGAATAGACTTACTAACGAGCAACGCTTGCAAATCATTGAATTTTATTACCAAAATCAGTGTTCGGTTCGAAATGTGTTTCGCGTCCGTGTCCGATGAGCGATGAGGCTCATTTCTGGTTGAATGGCTACGTAAATAAGCAAAATTGCCGCATTTGGGGTGAAGAGCAACCAGAAGCCGTTCAAGAACTGCCCATGCATCCCGAAAAATGCACTGTTTGGTGTGGTTTGTACGCTGGTGGAATCATTGGACCGTATTTTTTCAAAGATGCTGTTGGACGCAACGTTACGGTGAATGGCGATCGCTATCGTTCGATGCTAACAAACTTTTTGTTGCCAAAAATGGAAGAACTGAACTTGGTTGACATGTGGTTTCAACAAGATGGCGCTACATGCCACACAGCTCGCGATTCTATGGCCATTTTGAGGGAAAACTTCGGACAACAATTCATCTCAAGAAATGGACCCGTAAGTTGGCCACCAAGATCATGCGATTTAACGCCTTTAGACTATTTTTTGTGGGGCTACGTCAAGTCTAAAGTCTACAGAAATAAGCCAGCAACTATTCCAGCTTTGGAAGACAACATTTCCGAAGAAATTCGGGCTATTCCGGCCGAAATGCTCGAAAAAGTTGCCCAAAATTGGACTTTCCGAATGGACCACCTAAGACGCAGCCGCGGTCAACATTTAAATGAAATTATCTTCAAAAAGTAAATGTCATGAACCAATCTAACGTTTCAAATAAAGAACCGATGAGATTTTGCAAATTTTATGCGTTTTTTTTTTTAAAAAAGTTATCAAGCTCTTAAAAAATCACCCGTTATATGGGCACGACATCTCTTCGACTTTATCCACTCTACGAAGATACTTTGTGAAAGATAGTGTCCGGATAGAAACAATGTCATGTAGAGGTCGACTGCTCAAAATATGCGACTCTTTGTACCCAGAAGGTTAATCTGGGGTCCAGTCTTACGCCTAGGAATTCACAGTTTTTTGTGTCCTTAAAATATCCATAATCAGAGTCTCGAGCTTTGATAACTGCTGATATGTCGTCCGCGTAGCCGATTAAATATGATTCGTCTGGCAATTCAAGTTTTAGTCTATCGCCATAATTAATGTTGCACAGGTCTGGGCCTAAAGTGGATCGTTGTGCGTCCCTTTTCATAGAAGTCAAAAGTTGTTGTTTACTCAAGACTCGACATCAAACCATTACAGCAGCTGGATGGTGACCAAGTTCCGTAGATTTTGTTGTTTCGCTTGTTAAAACCTACTTTCGTGAACGTTGACCACGAATCACTTATAAAGCCGCTTGCTTCTGTTTTCAGCACTCCACTTGTTGGCTTTCATCTGGGGATCACTATGAACAAGTTTTGTCATTGATATGGCCATATATTTATCTCCCTTGACATCAATTTCTGTTTTGCTAGGGGAATTCGGGCCAATGCGTTTTTTATGGCTGAGTTGGTTCGAATCACGCGCGGACGAACACTTTTCTCTCTCTGTCACTGTTGTGTCACTGTCGGTACACTTTTTCAGAGTTAGTGGTTTCGGTAAGTCTGTTATGTCTCGAATAGGAATGCTGGACGAAGTATTTAGTCGCACCCGCTTTGCTCCAAAAGGGCTCCATTGTTGATCTTCAAAGTCTTTGTTGGATGGATGTTGTTGTAACGGTTATCTAATCTCGTTAGGAGGGGTATCAGTGTCATACGGGGACTCATTGCCCGCTTGACATCTTCTTCATCTCATATTTCGTGGTCGACTCAGGATAAGTAGAAGTTTAACCTGCGACAGTATCCAGAACGAAGCTGCGCCAGGGTCACTACCGATTCTCGCAGCAACTCGAGCTCGTCGTGTGCAATTATGTTCCTTAAATGGGGGCATGCGGGCTTCACTGTGCAGATTTCCGATGGGAGGCATCAAGAGACATCCTGTTATAGTCTAGAGTGGAGTGTTCTGACATGTCTGTAGCTTCCTCGCCTGCGTTTCACTGCACCCAGGCAACCAATTAGTGAAGCGTAGTTAAGGAGCTCTTAATTCTGCTGCAGTGAGGTCATAATTCAGTAGTGAAAACCAGTATTGCGTCTAAAGGACCAAATTTCGGTGCGACACAGTAAGACACAGTACACACTCATCGTATTTTTAGCATCATTGTCAGACAACAACTAAAATCCGGAAATAATTACGCAAGCCGGACGATTGCATCTTACAATAATTTATGTAACATCAAGAGCACACTCACACACATACACATGTACATATTTTTTTATGAATATAAACAGTAGGTCAATTAATGTGTTGTGGTCGCACAAGTCCTTGCTTGCAGTCTTCATAATTTGCTGTCTCGTCTGGCATTTTGTTTTTGTTGTACGCTGGTAGATTTCCAACAAGCGCTTTAAAGACTTCACTCTGTTCTCAGACGAAAAGTTGTCTGTATGTAAGTATGTTAATATATAATATTTATATAAAAGTAATTTATTGCTTCGAAGCCTTTCGGCAGAAGGCTAGCAGACCGATTGGGATTGTCATATTCAGCGAGCATTGACATATTGACCCTGGAGCAATGTCATATTGGCAGGTCTGAAATACATATGTACATTTGTATATGTTACTGTATATTCATATGTCCGTATGTAATCAACTAAAAACTAATTGCTTCGGAAATATACAGGTATTTAAAGATGTCATCAGACAGCAGAGTTTTAATTGAAGTTATTATTTTAATGGGATCTATGGGAATCCTTCTGGGGTTAAGTGTTACATACCGGCATTTATTTTTTAAAACATTCTCGCAATTAAGTCGTATAGACGCCACTCGACACTCGCCGATAGATTCCAATATATCTACTAGATGACTTGGACTTAGAAACTTAAAGAATGGATACATATTAGTGGTATGATATCTGGTACTTGGCATTTGGTATCTTCGTACCATTTTTGGACAAGAGGTTTGCTATTCTTGAATGTGTCGCACACAGCGACTTTTAAAATCCAAGAAGAATGACATAAGAAGCTGTCGTCGAGGTCATCCAACGGTAGTCCTAGAAAATGTGCGGTTTCGACGGGGTATCAGATGGGTAAAATTATCTGGACATGCAAAGAGGTGGTTAGTATCATGCGGGAACTCGTTGCATGCTGGACATACATATACATATAATATATATTTGATATGTCGGGTCGATTCTGGATGATTAAGAGTTTAATCTCGGCAACGCGAGCTCGTCGTCTCCAAGGGTTGGTGGTTTGACTCCAAGTTCGCCATTCACTGAGAGAGAGTCGGTGAAGGTGTTTATGGCTCTATTGAGAATGACGGTCAGAGCATGTCGGAAGTGCAGTGTTCTGACATGTCTATTGCTTCTTCGTCTGCGTTTCACTGTTGCATTGTTGCGGCGTTGTTAAGGACCGGCCTGCCGATTTCCTTATATGTTGCCAGCAACGTTTCTTTGTCGTTTCCCCATGAGCTGCCAGCTAACGACTTGAAGAATCGTAACTATCAGTCGAAATTTTCTTGACGATGTCTCAGAAGCTACACATTAAAACTTTTCGAAATGATTATCTCTATTAAGTATAATAAATTTTTATTATTTTCTTGTTAAAATATATAACGGTTATGATATCTATTAATATCTAGTTAGGTAACAAATATAGTAAAAGGTACATATTCCTACACAATTTTGCTTATTAGTGAATGCCCTACTGGAAAGCAATTGTGAATAAAGCGACACCTAGCGGTTAATATTTACAATAATCACTGAACACACTTTGTCATTCTTCTTTACGTCAAATTCGTGCCTTAAGTGTCGCCAGCAGATGCCGCGCTCCAAACTTTTCATTCAATTCCGTCTGCAATTCCAGCCAGTAAGCCAAAGCAGAATGAGTTTGTCCATCAAATATGGCGCTCGTGTCAAGTGTTTTTCTTTTATACATCGCTATTTTACCTGCTAAAAATTTGTGAAAAGTCCAATACAATATACAAAATAATTTGTGAAAATCTACTAAAAACGCGGCCGAAATAAGCGGGTACTTTGTGAGATTATGCGTAAAGTGTTGATGTGTGAAATTAATGTGAAAATTAGCCAATTTTAGGTGTTGAAACAAATAAGAAAAAAATTGCCAATGCAGCGATAAAATCGATTCATAAAGCCAATGGAGGAATATGAGAAAATTGTGTGAAAGAAGAAGCAGCAAGAGCAAAAGTTCGCACAAAACAGCAGAAAAGTGATAGTTGTTGGTTTGGAACTGATGGGACGTGGTGGGGGATGTGGTTTTCATTCTTTTATTGAATCGTTGTTTGGTTTAATTTTATGCGAAAGGTGAGGGGCAACAAGCTGCAGTACACATCAATGATAGCAACAAAGAAGCAAAGTATAAAGCAATAATAAAAGAACGTGCAAAGAGAGGGGGAGAAAGTAAAATGATTTTGTGTATATGTGTATGCACATACATATTGATGTATTTGCACGAGTGACCATTGCGATTTCTGTGCGCTGTTTTGCCGTGTATGCCTTTTCCTTCCACCCGCTCATCTATATTTTAAGGCTTAAAGTCTAATATTCGCTAATATTTTATATTGCAACTATTTAGTGGATGGGTGATGGTGGTGATGGCACTGCGGTCGTAATATACATACATATTTTATTTGTCACCAAGATTGAGCTGCTCTATGATATTTCTAGATGCTAATGGAGCAATTATAAAGATATGCTAAGTGTGAATTAAAAAGAAGTTAAGTTGAAACAAAGTAAAAGTATAATTAATGAATGAAAAACTTGTGGATTTATAAATATTGACATTTTTGCTAAGTCAGAAAACAGCATTATTCTTAACCACATACATATGTAAATATACATATGTGTAGAGAATCGCACACGCATAAAACCTCAAGGAAAAGTATCATACATGCATGACGAATGCCTACTTCCAATCAACCTGCTTAAAAGAATCTACCTTGTAAATATTTTAGCGCCATGGTAATGAATGGGAAAACACTCTAATTTCAAGTAAATATTAGCACGAACTGCGGCAACTATTTATAATAAATCAAGGAAATATGCAGGCAAAACGAATTGGGTGCTAGTGTTGACACGCGAACTGCGCACCTTGCTGCGAGAACGAGGGTCTTAGCGAAAAACTCAATACACTCTGCGGCAACAAAGTTTAAATTTCGAATTCATTTTTTTAAAGACGAATAATTCTACATATTGAAATATTGATGCAATTTTAATTTGGCAATTATATATCTTTGCAGTCGACTACTGAATTGCGCACAGCAGTGTTCGTTATAAATCAAGTAATCCATTATTAATGTGAAATT
Organism: Bactrocera correcta; assembly: GCA_027475135.1. Taxonomy (NCBI): domain Eukaryota; kingdom Metazoa; phylum Arthropoda; class Insecta; order Diptera; family Tephritidae; genus Bactrocera; species Bactrocera correcta. The sequence goes on along the minus strand of CM050325.1, from coordinate 81,698,427 downwards.
TTAATGCTCTTCTATACAGTTTTCTATATAGTTATATTTAACTTAGCATAATTTAGGTATTCGCACAAATTTAGTATGTTTTTTCTCCCTGTTTGACACCACTTAACTCGATGAAATAACGCTTTTAATTTAATTGAAAAGCCGTCCTGCTGACTCATAAAGTAAAAACGAACAATGTAAATATTAGAAAACAAAAATTGTCACATTATTTGCTTGTCCATCATCATTAAGATCATAAAACAGCGCGATATACGATATCCAATTTGGGTCGGCTTTAGGCGCAAACCATCACCATCAGTTCCCACCATTCAACAGTGGGCGCTAATGCACCTGATATTCGTGTGCTTTCGTTTGTGCAGCGCTGGTGTGCTATGCTCTTGAATGCCAATGAATGAATCCTCGCTTGCTTTGGCTTGTGGTACACGCTGTTAGGAATTATTAATATAATATTCATTATACAAAATTCTAAATAGATTTTATTGCTTACAAATTTACAGAGTGGTAGCAAAGTAAATCATGTGAATGTGTATGTGTATAATATAAAAAATAAGCGAATAAAGCACACACGTATAAAAAAAAGTAATCTAAAAGAAACAAAACAAAATAAATAGAGTGAAAAGTGAATAACGCCAGCCACACAAAGTGTATGCCATTCAAGTTCTACTTGAGTTGTGCGAAATAGGAAAGGGCTGAAGGTGCGGCGCAGTGCTTAGAGAGCGCTTTGTGGCGCACACGAAGGAGAAGTTAATAAAAATTCGCTAGCTAGTTGTGAACGCGTCACAAGGCTCCAACACCGTCATTGTGACTGTTGTTTTGTTTATTACCAACGTTGTGCGAACTGTTGTGTATGTACACTTTTATCGCGACCGTCATTCATAACGTCAACGTCGCTGTTTCCGTTCTCGTCAAAGTCGACAACACACGACACATTGGAAAAATACATACTACTTTGAAACACGCTTAAGTGTAACTTTGGCCAAAGGATAACGTACTCCCACAGTGTAACGTCGTTAAAAGAGGCATACTTCGGCGAACGACGTGGTTTTACGCGACACCAGTAAGCAACGCGACTCACAAACTTAAAAATTCGTTTCGCGCATACTTGAACCTTTTTCCCAAATTCCGTAAGGTGTGCGTGTATTTCCATATACTAAGTGACGAGCAACGATAACCACACAACGGGATAGCGCTTGTAAATAGCCATACGCATTAAGAGAAATATATACATAAAGAAATATATTTACAAACGCCAGTATACACCATGTCAACTGATAAGATCAAAGTTGCTGTGAGGGTGCGACCCTTCAATCGTCGCGGTAAGTCCAAACTACTAAACCATAAAGATTATCCATTATGTGGGCATATGTACATGCCTTTGTATTTGTGAAAATATAGGTACATTATAAATACATGTTGCGAAATAATGCACACAACTACATACATACAGGAATTCATTAACAAATTATATTTACATACTTTTATATATGTATGCCCTAAAGACAGACGGGTGTAAATATGTTTGTGTGTTGACTTGTAGGCGATTGTCTATTGTTCGTTTGTGCAATATTTACACCATGAATAAGTTAAAGCCTTGTCACGTTTAATTAGAATTCATAGTCAAAGCTGATTTGCGTATGTCACTTGTAATTTGCTGGGAGGACAAAAATGTTTACCTGTTCATAGATAATTAAGTCATAAAAAAGAATGGTTAAAGGATCCCAAAAGTGTACGTAATTATAATGAGTGCTGAAATTGTCATTAAAAAGCGATAAACTCATAAAATCAATCGATAAGGGAAAGGTGTGTAATTTTGCGTAATAAAATACAGAAATTTTGTCAGGCGGGCTGCTTTTTAAAGAATATATGTGTATGTGCTTTGTAAATGTATCCCAGGTTTTTGAGATATCGATTTGAAATTTCGCATTTTGTCCCCAATGTGCCAACCATTTGTCCACCTATATCGGACCACTAAAGGATATAGTTGCCATAAGAACGGGCCGATCCAACTTAAGTCCTTGTATGGAATTTTTTTTTCATTTGATGAGATATCTTCATGAAATTTTTCACATACAATTCTCTTCGACAACGTTACAATCTCCAAATAAATCCAAACTATCCAAAAATACGTGTACAGCCGATCGTACTCTATAATCCATTCAAAATCTTCTGTGATTTCTGCTTTGGTGGTGCTTCCTATTATACATTTTTTTTAAGTTTTTTTTTTTACATTTACCACTATAAATATTTGGCAACATTTCTTATTACTCTATAATTGAACAATAAACCAATATGGATGTCTTGCCAAAGCACTGTCTTGGTGTTTTTCCGTTTACAGTTTTGTGAAAAATTTAAGTATTCGCTGAAACAATAGTAATTTTGTAAGTATTCAAGTGAATTATTCGAAGTAAAAACGAAAATAAACGTTATTTCTATTTTGATTTGTTTGCCTTCTTCATTATAGCTGAAATTGTATTAAATCATAAACTTTTTTCCTCTTACCTATTATAACTCTGGTAAAAAATATTCTTAGCACACGACGTCTGGCAACACTGTTACAAAATATTGCATCGAAAAGTATACAAATTTATTGTTTAACTGATTTTTTTGAGTTAAACAATTTTTTAATATTGTTTTAAATTTTTTTAAATGCTTTTATTTTTTCAAATTTTTTTTAAATTTTTTTTTCTTATTTTAATTTTTTGATTTTTTTCTTGTTTTTCATTAAATTTTTTTATATTTTCATTGTTTTTTATTTAATTTTATTTTATTTTCTGTTACAAAATATGACACACAAGAAATACCAATTTTTCTATTTATTTGAATTTTTTATATATTTTTTAATATTTTAACTTTTTATTAATTTTTTTATTTCTTATTTTATTTTTTTTTTAATTTTGATCTTATTTTTCATTTCATATTTTATTTAAATTATTTTTTTTTTTATATATTTTTCATATTTTAATTATTTAATTTCTGATTTTTTAAACTGAATTAATTTTTTTTTTATTTAAATTTAACTTTTTGTTTTTAATTTTAATTAAATTTTTATTTTTTTTTTTTTGTATAAACTTAATTTTATTATTTTTTTTAATTCCAAATACGTAAGCTCTCGCACCTCTACAACTATTTTTCACAACACTGTAGTTTACCATGGTCCTACTGCTTCCAGATTTCTTCTATTCATGCACACCAATTGCTCAATGAGCCGAAAACCAAACACAATTTTTCTCCACTTCCTTTTCCACAAAAAACACATGTGTGTACCATGACGCCGTAGAAGTCTATTTTTCTTGCTCCAGCTTTTTGGCAACTCTTTATGCTTATCGTGGCGCTTTGCTCCAAATATGAAATGCTAGATAACTCGCCCATCGCATGCGAGTTTGTCTGCAAGCTGCCTGAATGGTACACATGTACTTTTTGTACGTGTCACGATTGGCATCGAAGTAATATATTACACTTGAGAGTTCAATGCCCACTTTATTTTGCACTACCGAAGGGTGGATAGATACAAAGGAGCCAATGAGCCAACGCGTGAGCGGACAGTCCGGGGAAAAGCGGACATTTATTTCCGGCAGCTTGTTGGCGCAGAATTTTTGTTACTTTTTAGCTTTCACAAACAACTTGTGTCTTGAGATTTGCTTTACTTTTTCAGCTGTCAAATCGGTGGACTCTAAAGTAGTGCTTCGATTTTTTTCGAAACTTTTTACTTTGCTGGTTTATTAGAAGCTTATAAATACAAAAATTGTTTGCTTTCTTAGTGCAGGTAGGTCTACGATAAAAAAAAGGCGACACAAACGACGACGGGCAAATAGCAGTTCTTCTAGTTTTGTAGCTGAAGGCGTCTTTGGGCTATTGGAATTTCTATCCATATACATATGTATGTATGTACAGAGGATTTTATATAGATACGTAAGCTTTTAGAGGAATCTGAGCTTTAAAAGAAAACAATAAAAATTAATCAAACAGTTTTTTCTCAAGATAGTTTTCGCTTAACTTAGTTCTCTTTGTTTTAGGAAATTAGGAGTTTTGCTAAACTCGGGTTTATGGCACTACATGATGAAGCCAGTCGTTCTCCTTTTTCGCTGTGTGCCACCAATTAAAGATTCCAAGTGTAGCCAGGTCCTTCTCCAGCTGGTCTTTAGAAACGGAGTGGCGGTCGTAATTTTTATCTGCTTCCGCCGGTGGGTACTGCATCGAATACTCTCAGAGCTGGAGGGGTTTTCATCCATTTAGACGACTTGACCTAGCTAGCGTAACCGCTGTCTCTCTCATCCGAGACTGTTTTAATCCTTTCCACGGGGGGTGTTTTTAACGTGGCGGGTTCCAAACCTATCACACAACACTGGAGAAAGGAAATTCGCCTTCCTACTTTAGCTCACCTTTAATTGGATGTTTTTCGGCTATCCAAAGGATATTTCAAGCAAAGTTTTCCTCATTGGTGGAGAAAATGCCATTCCCCCGCTATTGCTTAACCAATATCCATCTTCAGTACTTTGTTGTTGTGGTTGCGGCAGAAAACATTCCTTAAATATTTTTTCCATCGTGGAAACCAATCTGATTAATTCCTTACAACACTAATATCCACTAACTTGAGGAACTCGGCTCGGCTCGGTTGTAAAACAGTCGTGTAGATTACCGAAGTTTAAGTGAATGTATTTTAGCTTGTTCCAAATAGTGAAGTTAGACGGCTTTTTCGTTCGAAAAAATCATTTTCATGTAAAGCCACTGAATTGTTATAAGGCCCTCGTATATATACAACATACATAAGTATGTATAGACTGAAGTACATCCGATTTACCCATATCGCGTGTTATTTTGCCACTTTGTTTTTTGTAGCTCAAGTTCTTTGCTTGCACTCCACACTTTTGTGTTCTCACATGTTTTGCATTTCTTTGTTATTTCGCAGAAGCTTTGTGGCTTCTTCCCAAAGCGCTCATTTGCGGTTTGACCGAATTTCATTCCGTTTTATTGCACTACTTCCAGTTTGTTGCAATTTTTGTTGTTGTGTGTGTGCATGCACTCGTCAAAATTTTGCTTAATTTCAAGTTGTAAATTTCGCGTCTCAAATTTTGACATTTCGCTCAGCCATTTGCGCCTGTTTTCGCTGCAACAACACACATACACACATACTTACATATCTGCAGTTACGTGCTGTTTGCGTTTTTTTATCTTTTGCTGTGTCTGTCATTAAATTTGGACACCGCAAAGAAAATAGAAACGCAAATTTAATGCGAGCAAAGTTATCTATGTAAACTTGCCAACAATGCAACAACAACAACGGCAGCGAGAGTGATTTTTATTTATTAGCGTGCCTGAAAATGGAAGGTGTAAATTCGCTGCTTTAACTGTCAACAAATTAAATGCTGCCACATACATATATGTATTTAACGCCGACTGTTCAGCTGTCAGTCAGTCTGTCAAGGCCTTTATATATTTGCATGTATGTATATTTGTGAGAATGTGCAAATGTGTATTTCTGCATTTAGTTGCGCGTGTTCGTGTCTATGGATTTCTCGGCTCGCTCGTGTCTTTGGCAAATTTAATCAATCCGGCTCAACAATCGCGTACACGTTTCCATTTTCCACCGGTTTTGTGGCTATCAACTCTAGCGCCTTAACAACATCAACAATACCAGCAAAAACAACAAATAAGCATAGTTCCGTTTTTGATTAGTTTCTTACCTTCGTGTGCCCACAGGCACCCCTTAGCTGCGGCACCATTTACAATCCGCTTCCATTATTTGTACGCACCTTTCTTCAACTTTCTATTTTTCTATTTCCTATTCTCTGTACACGCGTGGTATCTATGCGCATCTGCTTTCAGCACATTAAACTGCACTTGTGAGCAAAATTTTACGCAGAAAAGACGCTTAGAATTTAATAAAAAAAATGATAAAAAACTTTTATGGAGACCAAATACTACAGAGAGGTTAAGAAAATCATCGGTTACCTTATATTGCTGTAAAGAAGCTATAGGTAAAAAATTAAGACTCAACAAACGTGGTGTTTTGCCATTACGAAAACATCGTCTCGTGATTGTTTGGAGCTCGAAAAGGCTTCCTTTTCTAAGAAGTTTGAACGTGTCCAAAGAGCGGTTTTCATAGACATCTTTGGTATAGGGCGAACTACATCAACAATGATATTTCCCTTTATTTTACACATAGCACCCGTGTGGCCCGTAGGTGTATTAATCCAAAGTGCGAAGCCAGGCATACCATATGAAGGAGTCCGGATGCCAGCAGCACATGGGGAAAAGACAAAGAAACGTTGTTGGCAACGTACAAGGCAATTGGTCGGCAGGTCCTTAACTACGCCGAATCAATTTGGTCACTTGGATGCAGTGAAACGCAGACAAGGAAGCTACAGGCATTTCAGAACACTGCACTCCAAAATATTACGGTATGCCACTTGATGTCTCCTATTGACCATTTGGTCCATTTGCACAGTGGGGGCCGCACGTACCCAGTTAATGAGCATAATGAACTCTTCTACAACCAGTTTATACTGGGATGTTTTCGGAAAAATTATCTCTGCAATCATCTGCTTGAAGCGGAGTCGCCTGCTAGCGGCCTCAAGAGGTCTTTATCCAATTGCATCGGCAACATAAGACAATATAATTCGGACGCCATAAACACCTTCACCGACTCCCCCTTAGTGAATAGCGTACTTGGAGTCAAACCACCACCCATTGAAAGCTCGAGTTGCGGCGAGAATCAAAAGTGACCCTTGCGCATCTTCGTTTTGGATACTGTAGCAGTTTAAACTCTTACTTATCCAGAATCGACCCCGACATATCAAACATATTTCCAGCTTGCAACGAACCCTGCATGACCACCATAATCTCCCCTTTGCATATCCACATATCTGACACTCCTCTGCTTATGTTCCGACCTCGTCGAAACAGCATGTTTTCAGGGTCTGGATTACCTCGATGACAACTTATCTGAATCTGACCACCCTAACAGAGATTGGAAAAAAAACATTGGATTAAAACAACAACAACAACAAGGACACGCCCAAATTCTCTCCTTCAACTGCATCCCTGAAAACTTGGTTCACTGCGCCACAGAGGCTACTCGTGGCGGCTTTCACTCTGCTCACATACCGCCGAGGGATATGTGGATGGAGAGGAGTCAACAGAGAAGCGGCACAGACAGCTTTTTCACAGATGAGTCGAAGCTAGGGACTAGTCAGGCATGTAAATATGCAAAAATCTCACTGTTGATTATTTTTCATTAATTTTTAAGTAACACTATTGTGAATGTAGAGTTACAACTCTGATTCGAAGTGTTGTGCCACATTTTCAAACAGCAGTGTAGACTAGTATGCAAAGCGCCTTGTCTATTGCATCGTGACCTCTATTGCTTTCTAACTTTATTTGTATGTATTTTAGCCTTATTGTCATTGTAAATGTTGTTGCCGTTGTGCTTGCTGCTGGCATTGTAATCCCTAGTAAACTAGCTGCTATTGTGTCGACGACGAACTGACTGACTGCCTTGCCACTCTATAAGCGCAACAATGACTTTAGAAGCAGATCGCAGCTGTGGCGGCTGGAGCCTGAGCTTTCAGCACCGCTCGTCTCCCCACTGTAACACATACACGCTTTGTTATTTGAATGCGCTACTCAAGTTCCCGTTCGCCAAACAAAGCGAACCCCAAATGAAAACAAAGTTTATTATGAGTGAAGTGAGAAGCAATGAGTGAAGCGAGGGGGGGGAATTTAAACGACAAATCCTATAAGATGCTAAAAAGCGACAATGTCTCCCGCTAACAGCAACAACTACAATTGCAAAAAATGCGCAAAGCATTTGTCGGTAAGCAGTCAATTCAGCGTTCTTTCTTCAGGTTCTGCTGCTGGGTGGGTTGACTGTGGAGGGACAAACGCTGCACCTCTGTGAATATTCATTTTTATTTTCATTTATTCAATTTATTTATTTTTTCTCAGCAACATTTTCTTCTTTGTATTTACATTCTTGTTGACTTCTTGAGTGAGTATCTACAAGAGTGTTTACATTGAATTTCCATAATTTCCCACAAATGAAAGCTTGCATTTTTTTATTTTCTTTTTGTCTTCTTTATTCTTTGCTTTTTTATTTTTTTCTTTGTGTGTGTAAAGACAATAATATTGATAAAAGTGTATCGAATTCAGTGGTGCTTGATTAAAGTGCGTCTTCGGTTCGCCACTGTTTTACTCGCAATGTTTGTATGCTGCTCTCTCTCTCTCTCTCTCTCTAACGCAATGAAATAACATGCCAAAAAATAGAAAGAAAGCTGCTAATTACAAATAGAGTATGTGATGTAAAGCTTATAACTCATTAAGCTCACGTAATCAGTTGCTATTCTATTATTATTTCATTATCTTTCCAACGGAGTGAAGGTTTTCCTCTTTCTCTGTTTCCCCCGGCGGATACCACGTCGAATACTCTCAGAGCTAGAGTGTTTTTATCTGTTCCGATGACATGACCTGGTTAGTGTAGCGTCTGTCTCTTAGTTTTCTGAATTAAGTCAATGTCGTCGTATATCTCATAAAGCTCATCATTCCATCGACTGCGGTATTTGCTGTTGTCAATGCGCAAAGGACTATAAGTCTTTCGCGGAACTTTTCTCTCGAAAATTTGCAACGCCGACTCCGTGCCATGTAGCAGGGACGGGGATGATGAGTAAGTTGCAGAGGTCTTTGTTCGTCGAGAGAGGACTTTATTTCTACTACTACCTACTCAGTCCGAAGTAGCACTTGTTGACAAGAGTTATTCTGTGTTGGATTTCGAAACTGAGATTGTTGTTAGTGTTAATACTGGTTCCAAGATATACGAAATTATTTACGACTTTGTAGTTATAACTGTCAACAGCGACGTGGGACCAAATCGCGAGTGTGACCACTGTGTGTTTGATGCCGGGAGACATTTCGTCTTACCGTCGTTCACTGCCAAACCCATTTGCTTTGCTATCCAGTATGGAGAAAGTAGAACAAACAGCGGGGCTAATGGTATCCATATCATCGGCGTACGCTAGCAACTGTGCACTCTTTTAGAAGATTATACCTACTCTATTCAGCTCTGCAGCTCGAATCATTTTCTCCAAAAGTAGATTGAAGAAATCGCACGATAGGGAGTCTCCTTGTCCGAAACCTCGTTGGCTGTCAAACGACTCGTAGATATCCTTCCAAAATCCAAATTATTGAAACAGTTTCTGAGGTAAATCAAACCAAGGAAATTGTAATTTGCATTGAAGGAGTTTCTATAAAATTGTGTGGACATCGGCTCAGCTAGTTTCTTAGCGCCAATGAATGTAAAAGTGTGTAAAATCCGCTGAAGAACTCATGCTTCTAAAGAAATGTTATTCCAGCCGAACATTTTCAACGCAAAAACGACATATTTTCAATAACTTCTTATGAATGATATGATAAATTAAATATTTTATTTAAAAAGTTTAAGTTAAGTTATTCCAAAGACATATTCTACAAATAATTTAGGAAGGGAAGGGAAGGAAAATATTCAAAACTCGGACTCGGTCCAAAGGTGTCTCCGCTTTGACAGCAGAGTTTCTTACCATGACCATAAACTAGGTACTGAACGAAAATTATTAACATCGGTTGATTGGTTCGCCAGAAATCGCGGGAAATCGTGTCAACCGACTTTGAAAACATTGTTTGTTGAAAAACGCGTTTACTAAGTTAAGCGTACCTTTTTAGATGTGTATCTCCTTAATTGTTGAGCATTTAGGGCTATATTTTAGAGATTTTATAAAATTAAATAAGACAATCAAAAACTGATGTTTTGAAAGCGAGAAATCCATATAACCTGTTAAAGCCAATGTTAGAAAGCTGTAACAGGTTAAACTTATCCAGAATCGAGCCTGACATATCAATCATATGTCCAACGTTCAACGAGTCCCCGCATGGCACTAACCACCCCTGCTAACCCAAAACATCTGACACCTCTCTTCTTAAGGTCGCACCTTGTCGAAAGATCACGTTTCCTGGCCCTACCGTTGGATGACCTCGATGACAACCTATTTGAACCTTACCATCCTAACAGGGACTAAGTAACCGTTAAAACAAAAACAAAATAGTCATGCTACTAACCATAGATAACCCGTTCCTTTGAAAGTTTAGTCGACGAAACTGGAATGTTCACGTTTATATATAGTCCATGAATTGTGTACTCGACTACGTCTCTGATAATCGGAAATCTGATGGACATTTTTAAGTCTTATGACATATGCTTATACCATCCGATTCCATAAGAGAGATTTATATCGCTCCAGTTATTCACATTTTTTTTTGTATAAATATGAAATGAAATGCTCTCAAGTTTTATGTGGAAGGTCTTTAATGATCAGCTTGAAAACTATATCGGATTTCATATTTGTCGTTGTTTAGTCATACCCCGTAGATCTCAAAACAATCTCTCAGTGACTTTTATCAAACACTTTTGTTTAAAAAAGATAACTACCTTTGAAGCATATTAATATTGATGAAGACGTGATGGAACTGGGTGAAAGACTGCACATTTTATGTGTCGGTCGGAAATATACGAAGTTTCTACTGACAATGGATCAAAGGCTGTAGAAATATGATTGGAATACTCACTGGTCACTGTCTGAAGGCGGCACAGTCCTGCAGAATAAGATTGACAGATCGAGAAAATTGCCGAAATGGTCAAGAGCATGATACCAGGTTATGCGTGGCTTATTAGCCTGCCTGACTAATCTAACATGGCTGAAGGTTCATAAAGAGGCTAAATGACGGCCCATAAAAATTATTATTAATTAAGTTTAGTATGAAGTGTGTAACGCTCAAAAGGAAACGGAGACCATAAAAAGTATGTATAAGATTCATCATCGTGAAGAACTGAGTCGATTTTGCCATGTCCGCCTGTTCGTCGGTCTATATACATATGTATATATATACGAACTAGTCACTCAATTTTGGAGACAGCGATCAAAAATTTTGGGCAAATCTTTTTTTCCCCTAGGGGCTTCTCAGAAGCTGCTCTATAACCTGAACAATCGGAATCAAGTGCTTGTGATGGAGAGATGTCTTCAAGATATTTGGCATGGACTATTAACTAAGGCAATAATGTAGTAGCTGTCATACAAACCGACCGAACAAACTCAAAATAAAGATTTTTTTATACCCCTTAATGTCAAAAAAGGAACCTGTAAAGGGTATATATTTTCAATGTGGACGAATTTAACGTGGAAACAACTCTCAGCAAAATTTGACCAGTTTTTTCGGTAATATTCTTCCTTTGAATTACAAACGCTAAAGCTAACCTCGATCTTCATTCATTAATCAGTCCGAAAACTCATTTTATTCCGAGGAAACTCACAAATTTACAAAATAATTCGGTTGTTTTTCGGTTCCCATAACTAATTTAAGCGAAAACTCTGTCATAACAAATTTGCTACGAAAGTTACGACAATCAATTTTGTTGCTAGGGTTACCACGCCATCTTTCAATGCTTCGAAAATTCGCCCGCTTAAGCGTTGCGCCCCGTCGTAAGTGCCGTCTGGCTTTGCCATGGCCAACATATTTTATTTTCCATCTTCTCTATTTTGTTTATCACTTTTCTTGCTGGCGGCAATATTTTAATTTACCTTCATATTGCAGCAAAATGTCGAAAACAATAAACGACTTACCCGTAAATGGAGTGTGAATGTGGAGATGACCTCGCAGGGCTCGCTAGTGGATAATTGGTGGGCCAGGGGGCGGACATACGAGGCGCATGATAGCACAGTATAGTCTACTTACTCAAAGACAATAGGCCAAAGCGCGCACTTATTTAGCCTATGACTATATGCTTGTAACTACTATATATTTACGTCTGTATGTATGTGTGTGTATATATTCAACTATAACAGTATCAAAATGTTGCTTGCAACCTTTGTCTATTGCCTGCCTTTATTACTTACCATCCATAGCGGTTTATATGAAATATTAAATTATGCTTACTTTTATTTTTCTGTTTTTCATTTTTCGCTTTTCCTTACTCTGCTTTATTCAAATGCTTTGTTGCGGCGGTTGGTGTCGCAGTCTTACAACAAAGCAGTTTCACAAGCGTCTTAAGCATCTTGCAACACATTTTGTGGCACCTCTTTACTATTAAATGTATATTGTTTCTTTGTTTTTAGCTTTCTGTGCACTTTATTTTAATTACATATTTTGCCTTCGTTGCCTTCTTGCATAGCTACAGTGTTGCTCAAAAGCTAAGCTCATTCACACTAATAATTTTCTGTTTCTGTTAGAAGAAAAACATGAAAACATAATTATTTTTTTGCTATATTGCTCTGACATATGTATATAGTATAATCTATGCTGGCCCGAACTAAAAAATTTCTTCGGAGATTATGACTTGTCTTCCACAATACTCCATGCCGAATTTCGTGCAGAAATCTCATCAAATAAAATAGTGTTCCCAACAAGTACTTGGTTCCAAATGTCCAGTCCGTATGAAAGCTACATGGTTTAGTGATCCGATCTGAACAATTCTTCGAAGATTTCGCCATTGCTTAGGCAATAATCCGTGCCGGATTTCCTAGAGATATCTCGTCAAATAAGCAGCTTCTTTGGGTGAAAAGAACATCGGCTGAGCTCATCACGCTCTTAATTCATGGATTTTATAGGTTTCTTCGGGTTGTATCAAACATCGCTTGAAACTTAATATACCCCGTTCAGGGTATAAACAAGCTCGCAAACCCTCAGTCAAAAAGAGTTTTCATCTTTGAACTATTCTTCTTTTTTATAGCTTTCAATATTGACTCGACTACATTTTAAAACTACTGATCACCGAAGGTTCATGCCAAATGAATCTTATGAATCTTATTAAAAACTTGTTGTTTAATGTTCCAATAACCAGTTTCATCAGTTAGTATCCTCCTGAAAAAGCTGTGAAGTCAAGTACTTTTTAAATTTAAATCTTACCGAATTGTATGGGACTTCACTCTTTCCAGTGTTGTTCCATTCGTAAGCTCTAAGGAACTATAATGAATTTTTTTACACACATATTTTCCTCTAAAGACTATCATCACAACATTTTTATTTACATTTGCGTCTTTCTCCAAATGCTGCTTAACTTTTTAACCATACTGTACGTTAAAATATAATTATCTCAAGCGTAGCAAAAAAAAAGGGTCGCCTTTTCATGATCCAAAGCCAATGTCGTCATAGTCGAGCATAAATTACAACCACCAGCGTACAAAAACAAAACAGCAGAGTTGCATTTGCGGTTAAGACCGTTATTGTCACTTTTCAATATCACGCCATAATAAGCAGCGATTTTTTATTATTATTTATTGCAGCAAAAGCGAACCGAAAAACATTCGATATGTCAACCAGTCGGCCAAATTTGGGGGAGACTTGCCACTATTCATACATAATGGCATGATTTCACTTGCATATATCTGTATATACAGTATACGATTATAAAAGCCAGCGAAAAGAGCACTTAACGGTTATTCGTCGCAAAGTTATTATGAGTCATTGATTACAAATTCGCCAAATGGCACTGCCTGCCATCGGTTCGCACCACTCTGCACCGACTGCATTGCAGTTGCCACACAAATATAAGCGTTGACAAGACAGACAGACATGCATTTATATACATACATATATACTTACATACATATAGGTAAGTAAGTCAGTATGTGCGCGCCACTGGTTTCAACTCTACCGCCCCCTCGCGGTTTCTCAATCTCCAACCTGCACGCTCGGCGGCACATTTATCTATTTTTCAGCTTTATTTGGTATTTTTCCTCGCTGCAACCGCTCTCGCCCCTCTCATCAACACCTCACATATTTCATACAATTGACTTAACCTTCTAACGCACAGCACCAACAATATGCCAGCAAACCAACGAAGCAACGTAACTAACGAGTGAGCGTCGCCGTCGCATTCGTTGCTTCGGCTGTTTGTTTTGTTCGTGTTCGTATACGTTTGGTTTGGCCGATCATATGTTTTCACTACCGTCATTTAGCCAATTTGGCGTTTTTGCTAGCTTTTATTTTCGTTTGCTCAAAATGGATCTTATGTCATTTTTTCCACACCAAACAAAACCGGTAAGGCGAGAAAATATTGACCGTAGCGTCGAGTTCACAATGTAAGAGCCTAAGAGCGGTTGGGAGGAGGGGAGCGTAAAGATAGAGAGGAGAGAGAGAGAATTAGCGACGACTCACAGTCACAGTCACCGCGAAAAGCAAACATACCTCGCCATAAGTCGGTAGGTAGGTAGATAATTTAATGCGATCGTTGACACATCAGCTGATTACACATATGCGCCTGTATTGGAGCGGAACTGTTCGCTTAATAACTACTACGACGTATTGTTTATTTTTATTATTATGCTGCATATTTATTTCACGGGAAAATAATTTAGCCAATTTGTTGACGGCAATTGTAGCAAGCAGTGAGTGTACCGGGGTATATCATATAAACAGTTACCTTTGACTAACCACGCATGCAGTTAGTCTGTATTTATTACTTAATCATATACATATAGCAAGTAATAACAGACATTTTTTACGCTGATAACCCATATCAGTGTCAACAGTGATAAGATGTTGTAGGACTTATACGAAAATTACCCGCAGAACAATTGCGCGATTCAGCAGGAAATTATTAAATTATATACTCGTAGGTTTCAAGAATTTTGGATTTTCTGTAAATAGATGTAATATTACAGTTATTTAGAATTAACAGAGGGAAAATGTTAGACCTTTGTTATGTAAAAACTTACTGATCCAAATGTGGTGAGAACTCTAGAAAAAAAAAAAGCCCTTAGTCGGATAAAATCCAAGTCAATTCCGGTGACTGTCGTAGGAATTGTATCAAAGTTACATAGTTGCCGTTAGTTAATCAACCCAAACCCTATTCGTAAATGAGTGATACCAGGAAGAGAAGATGACCTTTATAGAATAAAAGTAAAGTTCCTTCCAGCTCTACCTTAGATCCTTAATTCACTATAAGCTGTACTGAATGTATGAAGAATAAGTAAAGGCTGATACATTTCGAAGTTTCCTACTTTTTTTTGAAGAAAAAATACAGAAACTTCAAGTTTAATAGGAAATGTTTAATATCATTCGAAAGAACATTCTTTGGCATTTATTTTTTGAAAATAATAATTTTCAAATGTTGGCTGCGGCTACGTCGCTGGCAGTCCATCTGTTGAGTGCAATTTTCGATGACTCGTTCGAGTACTACGACTAGTAACTAGCGAATAGCATGCAGGATGTTTTACTCCAATGGCTGAAACAAAGCTAGATTGTCCACATAGACTTTAGACGAAGCGTGAAATTATCTGCTCACAAATGTCGCCGAGATCGCGGACTTCAATTTCAGGCATCAAATAGTCGGTTATCATAGCGCGATGACGGCATCATTTTTGAAGAAATATGGACCAATGATTCCACCGGCCCACAAACGTGGTTTTTTCTGTGTGAAATAGCAGCTCTTCAATATCTTCAGGTTGCTCTTCGTCCCAAATGTCGCAATTTTGCTTGTTTGCAAAAATTTGACTCGAAAACGTCGGGTCTTCTTGGAACTTTTCAAGAGCCCATAGAGCGAAGCGATGTCGCTTCGAAAATCGCGTGACTTCAGTTCTTGCACAAAAATTTCGTGATCTATTCGGTCGAACATTATCCAACAATGAATGCTCGGTCTTACCTCTACTTGGATCACCCGTTATGACAAAAAGGACTTCCTTTTCCATTTCATTTTACGATCACAATTATTATCACTCATAGTTGTTCTTGTTGTAGCAGACAAAATAATCTCTGAGGTAATTTGTGGGGATATTGCGGGGATGACAATCTTTGACCGGATAAAAATCCGGATCCATTCTGATTACATCGTGCGAACGGATCACTCTCGGGCAAGTGACCCCCACGGCTGTTTCGAATTAATTCCAGGAGAGAGAACACTTTTTTGAAGGACGGTAATGGTCGCTTTGATTTCGAACACCAGAGAGTCGGGTTTAATGGTTTGGTATGCTCGTACTACCAGCGATCTTCTTTACAGTTCGACGCATCAGCTAGTATATATTTATGATCACTTCTAATATTGATTCCGTTGGAAAAACCATATTATAGGAGTCCGAATCCGAAGCTATTGTCATAGCTGTCCCAATTTTGTGTGGTTTTTTTCATGCCTGGGCACTTCGGCTGTGATTTCTAAAATCGGTTGCCCTTCAATCAGCGTGTTCAGGTTGCTTTTGAGTATAATTATGCCACATTTATCAAATTGCTGAAAGCGATTTATGCCATGACGCAATTTCTCTGTCGATATTTGGATAGAAAAGCGGATGAACTCATTCAACACAAAGCTTCTTACATAAAGACTTGTACATAATGTGAAATTACCTTCTTCGGCCAAACCTTTTACGACATACAAAGAAAGAAGCCAAATTATAAAAATCACAATAAAAGCAAAAAATACGATCAAAACTTATAAAGCGTAAGATCTTTCGGTGTGGCAAAACTGGTTCGAGAAAGTTTATTTTTAATACAACTTCTATTCCTTGGTGTTTACGCCGCTCTTATGCGATACATACCACTATATATGTATATATATATGTATGTATGTAAATATGCGTATCAAAATTCAAATCCCCTAAGCCTACAATGCTCCCTTCGCCGCCTCGTCTTTCTCTCGTGCCAGTCTGTGCTTTATTATCCTCTTGTTCACCGCTGCTTGTGTGCCAAAGCAATTTAACCTCTTTTCTCGCTAACAATGAATATACATAAAGGTTATTTACGCTTTTTATTACAGTCTCAACGAAAATGTATATTGTAATTAGTCATGATATTCCCACACCAAATTGTACGATTTACGAATAAAAGTACAAAAGCAGTTTGAGAGGACAGTGACTTTCTTCCATTGCTCACGCGATAAATTTGCTTGCAACTCTGTTACTGTCAAAACAATAACAGTTAATCGAGTTGTGTCAAATTTTCAGTAAACTGAATTATTTGGGCTAAGCTTGATAGGCATTAGAAATTTTTATTAGAAAAAAATAAATTTTTAAGCTTAAAAAACGCTGTAGGAATCTTTGAAATCATGGTTAAGAATTCTTTTAAGGTCTTGGCTCAGAAGTTTATGTCGCCGGGTCAGAATGCGACCAAGAATTACATACGTACATATAATGAAATATTGTACATTAATGATGAATCATCGAGATTAGAGATTAGACATTGCAGTGATTTTTTGCATTTTTTATAAGTACTCAACAAAAAGAGTTGAACGTCCGATCTGAACCCAGAGATCGTTTCAAATGTGTGTTTAGATTTGTTCGACAGAGTTTTAAGAAGTTTTTAACCCGTTATGTTACCGCAGAATGACCAAGATGCTAAAGAATAATAGAACAACAACCTAACCCACGGTGCATAAAAGTACACAGATCAAAACAATGCGTGGATCAGCGCCCCAATTCATCAGGTGGAACAGACACCTTTTCCACCTTGGTCGGGTTCGAGGCCGATGTAAAATCTCTGCCATGCTGAGTGTCCGGCATCTAGCCGCAGTGCGACTCTACACTGAACTGAATTTTCAATTCTACCTGTCTTTAGGCTTAAACCACAGGCCCCACGAATCTACCCTCATACTAACTAAACCCAATGAGCTGATTGGTGCGAACTCCAAGGGCTAACTGCCCCCAAATGGCACATCAAGTGCTAGCTTTTCCCCCGTGGTACAAGATTTAAGTCTCCGATCAGATCTTGTAGCTTTTGCTATTACCAGTTGAGCACCCATCAAACTCAATCAGAAGGAGTCTCATTCAAAGTCAAAGTATCGGTTCAGGCTGAGTATTATATCACTTTTTCTGCCAACACTATGTTGAAAATTCGAGGCAAGCGAAATAGCAAACATAGTGCATATTGGATTGTAGTCGCCTCTTACGACAGGCAGAGAATCATAGAACAATAGATTTTTCAGTTTCATATGCTAAGTAAGTAATTGAAATCGCTTTCGAAACCCGAGGTGCCACTCACAATGACTTCCATGATAAAACTTGCATCGAATAGTTTTATTTCATCAGAATGTCTTGGAAGTAAAAATTAACGGAGTAAGTGAATAAATTCTACGTTCCTTGAGACAATATGTTCTACATACGAACCATCTTACGACTATGTCTAGTTACCATATCTGTTGAAATTCGTCATTAGTAAGATATTCGAATAAAATTGGTGCTCTTATAGTGGTCTTTCAGAAAAAAATATATTTACTGCGTATAATTGTTGTTGTAACACAATACGAAATTACAAAAAAAAAAATTGCCAGCTTCATGCTTAGCAATATCAATAATATCACTGAAAGTACACCTCTGAGCCGATTAAAATCTGAGTCAGTTCCGGCAATGTAGAACATGTCGTGGAGTTAGCAATAACGGGATTACCAAATAACACTATGTGTCATCAGTGAAATCTGACTAAATTACTCTTTCTCCATTTTACGACGCCGTCGAGACAATTCATTTCATTTGCACTACAGCCGTGGGTCGGCCTGGGTCAAGAACACATAACTTAGTCAGTTACCTGATCGTTTGGGAGATAACGCCAGTTCGACTAGTCTAGACAGGTCGCTATGCACTTATTGGATGCGCAGGCGCTCTTGCTGATAATCGGAGTCTTTTGGAGCATAATTTTCAACGAAAGTGGGATCTGCTTCTCAATTGCCTACCGAGCCCAAAGTGGCACCTATTGACAAGAATTATTCTGCGCGTAATCTCCAGGCTTTGATTACTGTTGGAATTTAAGTTGGTTCCGAGATATACAAAGTCCTTAACATTTTTAAATGTATAGCTGCCAACACTATCATAGTTTCTATGACGCGTGAAGTCTTTGTGTATGCTCTTAAGAGCTTTGTCTTGCCATTGTTCACCAACCTCTTTAACCTCTTTTTCTGGGCTGCGCTGGCAGCTCTGTTATTAAGGCCCAGGATGCCAATATCAACTACGTTTCCTAGTGGCATTATACTTTTAGAGCCAGCAAGGCCTCTACAGATCACTTTTTCCAGCATTATATTGAAGAGACGCATGAGAAATGAATCACCTTGTCTAAACATCGTCTGATTACGAACGGTTCAAAGAAGTTCTTCCCGATTCTGACAAAGCTGATGGTTGTGCTCAACGTCATGATGCATAACCGTATGAGTTTCGCAGGGGTACCAAATTTAGACATGAAGTTGAACAGACAGCTTCTGTCAGTGCTGTCGAAAGCGGCTTTGGAACCGACAAAGTTATAATGAGTGTCGCTCTGTTTGTCAAGGGTCCACAATTAGGATCGCAGATAACCATTACAAAAAGCAACAACAAAATCTTAACCCTGGCCGTTTTTGGTTCTCTTTTCTTACCTAAGTTTTGGGAATGCTACATCTTTTCTACCTCTTGGTAAGTCTCGCGCTTATCAAACCGCACTAAAATATAGAATTGTATATTATGTATGTATGTAAGCAGGTAGCTATGTTTGCTGCTAAATAGCTGCTTTGCACGAACTTTCCCCTGCCACACGAAGTTGAGCGAATTTTGTGCGGCCCACTAAGGAATTGGCCGAGAATGATCCCTTTAGAGGCGCACAAAAGTAACTGTAAAAAATCGAACAGGAATAAAAGCATAATTTGTTAAATGTGCCTTACCTGTGCTACCAGCACGCTGACATACACATACATATATACTCAAATACATCCCTGGTATGAGTAATGAATGTGCTCTAAAGTGTAATACATTCATTTGTGGCTCAACGACGCACTGGCACTCTGACTCACCGACGCGGTGGCGCACCAACTTGTTGGTTAAGCCTACTTTATATCCACTTATTTACTTACACACCGTTACATACATACATACATACAAAAATGACAAATATGAGTGTACTTATAAATATATTAGGCACAGTAACACACGCAACAATTTTGCGGCAGAGGCGGGAGCGCGAGGGCGGTTTCATTGCAACAATTTCTGTAATATAATTTATATGGTAATGCGCGAGCAAGTAGAAGCGTTCGTCTTCAGCGTGCCAGCGACTAAATTTTTTGCTGCGCTAACTGGCCAACTGGTCTGCTGATGTGTTGTTGCTCTTGTTGTAGACGACTAGCCTAGCTCATTTATATTATGTATCATAACGCTGACCCCTAGTCAAGCCTTGAAGTTGGGGTCAATTAATTACTATCGTGTTTTAGTAGCATTTTCCCGTTAGGCTGGTGACACAAGCATTTCTATGACAAATTCACACACACACACACTCACTCACACATAATCATGCATAGCTTACAGGTTTTTTGTGGTTATGTGCACATGCGTGTTTTGTTGTTTTTGTACGTATAATCTAACATTTCAATGTCGCTACGCTTTTTTTTCGACTTTGCATTTGGACTGTTTTTTTTTTTTTTTTTTTTTTTTTTGTTTTTTGTACTTATTTATAACTTTTATGCATTTTTTACATGGCCAACTCCCTTTTGACTTGAGGCTGTTTGGTTGAGGTTGTGTGACGTTTTATATTATGGGTGTGTCAGTTTTTATTAATTCTTTTCTTAATTTCTTTTATCGATTTCTAAAATTTATTCAGTTTTTTCCAAATATCTTAAATTTTTTGTTTTGTTGGAAAATGTGTAGGTGTGAGCGTCTCAGGCGACAAACGAAGCAATGGCTTGCTTTAGAAATCCACAAAATTATAGTGATTGAGCTAGAATGGATAGTAAGGTTAAGTAAACGTTGCTTAGAATTTTAAGAATATTATTGAAATCATGTTTCTTTTTTTTTAAATTTGGATGTCCTTCGGCAATCACTATCAAGCCCTAGAATCTTCAAAATAAGTATATTGAGCATAACTCTAAACGGTACTTATAGGGATGACCTTTTGGTGTAAGTGATCCCTGCTGGCTGTATACAATGTTCGTCAGCTTTTTCTTTGGATCCGTTCCGGTTACGTAGAGCCGACTTTTGTGTGATCGGTTTCTTTGTTGTTCATTCATCTGCGGTTGAGCTGTCATCCTCTTCTAAATTCCGGGTATTTTTACCTGGGTTGTTGTTGTAACGGTTATCTAGTCCGCGTTAGGAAGGTAAGATTCATTTAAGTTGTCATCGAGGTTATCCAACGGTAGGCCCAGAAAACGTGTTGTTTCGACGGGGTCTGTCCATAAAGAGAGAGATGAAAGATGTGCATGGTTGGCTGGGCATGCAGAGAGGGGATTAGTGACATGCGGGGACTCGTTACATGATGGACATACTATATAGCATGCGGGGACTCGCTGCATGCTGGACATACATATGTATATGTTTGATTTATCGGCGTCGATTATGAATAAATAGGAGTTTAACCTGCCACAGTATCCATAATGGAGGGTCACTTTTGATTCTCGCGGCAACTTGAGCTCCTCGTCTGCAAGGGATAGTGGTTTGACTCCAAATTCGGCCGTCGGAGTCGGTGAAAGTGTTAATAGCTCTACTGTGAATGCCGGTCAGTGCATGTCTGAAGTTTGTTGCGTCTAAAGTCTGATCGGCTTATGGTTTTATGTCGTCCAGGTAGTTGAGGAGAAACCTCTTGATACATCTAGAAGGAGCCACAACTCCCACAACAGCCGGGTATACGTTACCGGACTTGACCCGGATTTTAGCCGGCCAAGAGCTGACCTGTCGAAGATCTAACCTCGCTTGGATCGGAAACTTTTACTTGGATAATCGTCGTTGGTTGGATGATATATTATATAAATAACCTGGGTAACCGTAGTAGGTTGGATGATATATAAATATGAAGGGGTTTCATTACGAGCGAGAGAGCTCAGTATTTTAGTGCCCAAAATTGGTTTCTCAAAAAACTATATGCCGCCGATTCCTTAAGTTGTAGTTGTGCCCTCCGTTCGTTGGGTCTAATTTTCGATGCCTCGTTCGAGCATTTCGACTAGTAATTGGCGAATGACTCGGGTGATGTTTTGCTCCAAATCCTGAATCAAAGCGGGATTTTCCGCGTAGATTTTAGACTTTACATATTCCCAAAAGAAAAAATTGAACCTTCTGATATCACACGATTTCGGTGGCCAAACGACCGGACCAAAACGTGAAATTATCTGTTACCGAAGTGTTCTCTCAATAAATCCATTGAGTGATGCATTGTGTGGAAAGTCGTGCCGTTTTGTTGAAACCATATGTCTCCGAGATCCTGAGCTTCAATTTCAGGTATCAATTATCGGTTATCCTGGCGCGATAACGGTCACCATTGAAGGTTACGTTCCCACTGGCTCATTTTTGAAGAAATATCGACCGATGGTTTCATCGGACCACAAACTACACCAAAACGTTGTTTTTACTTGATGAAATGTTAGCTCTTGAATCTCTTCAGGTTGCTCCTCGTCCCAAATGTGGCATTTTTGCTTGTTTACATACTCTTTTAGCCCGAATTGGGACTCATCGTTGAATAAAATTTGGCTCGAAAATGTCGGATATCGTCACTTCGGACAATGAGAAGCTTCTTTGGGGGAAAAAGACATTCGCAAAATGTCAGATGGATATCTTAAAAACTGTTAACTGAAACCCAAAAAACCAAATTCAAATTTAAGGATAACCCTTGGTATGTATTCGTATGTGTGTGCGCAAATTCGTTTTATTTTCTATACCCGTGTAGTCTCGATGCCACGCCGACATTTGGAACGTGCTTTGCTACAGTTTTAGTTTTTATTATTTGTCCTTGTTGGTGTGAGTTATCCTTAAGTAATCCATTTGAATTCGTTGAAACTCGCTTGAATGCGCTGGCTCAGTACACGCATGTGCACACATGGCATACATACAGTGGCATATGGCATGGGCCGAGTCATGTTGACACAAATCACATTGACGTGTTTGCTTTTGTCATCATTTTGCCATTGTGTCGTGATTGTGCTCGTCCTCAATGACGTACAGCGAGGATCTGCAACGGGGTTTGCATGTGTCGTGACTTTGCTTTCAATTACTAATCTAGCACTCGTCTGAATATGTATTAAAACAGTTCTAGGAATTTTAGTCGGTATGTATTCTTCTAAGCCTACTTAGTCTCTTCGGTCTTAATTCAAACGAAATAATTGAAATTTGTAGGAAATTGCTTTTTGTGTACTGGACGTGGGGTTAATGGAAGGCCTCAAGGCTCGCAGAATTTCGATACCTTGAGGTCATGTAGGTTTCTTTGAACAGTTTTAACCACCAACTTCGACCCTAATTAAACTGAAAACCCTTAACAGCCCAGCAAGAACTTGATTTTTAAGGATTTTTTATGCAAAGCTTTGTATAATTTTTCATTTATTTGGTGAAGATTTCTAGGAATACTCATAGATTAAAGAAAAAGTCAGTATCTTACATATTTTTTCTACAAATCTAGGCAACTTTAATGCTTATGCTTCTGCTTAAGTATGAAATAATCGTTAGAAACCAGTTGAACCTTTATAAGAGCTCTTAAAAATCTTAGAAGTCATCGTCTTATTGGACCCATCCGTCATATTTTTACACATTATCGATCGTTCGCAAATGGCTGTCTTCGATTCGCCAGTTCTCTATTCGCTTTGTTGTCTGCTTTTTAAAGTACGAAAGTGGTCATTATTCCCGTCGTATTATACGGCGCAGAAGCAAGTTCGTTGACGAATATAGATGAGAAAGCAATTGGAGCATTCGAGGAACTGTTCCTTGCAAGGTCTTTGGAGCTGTCCGGGTGAGCGATGAGTATTGAAGAAGATGGAACTACGAACTGTAGAGCTCTACGGTGACATGGATATAGCTTAGCGCATACAAATCCAACGAATGTGCTGAATAGGTCATGCCGTATACATGGAAGATGATGTTTCGGCAAAAACCGAAGTAAGGGCGTATAGCTCGTGACCTTGCAAAGGATAGAGGTAACTGACGAAGGGTTGTGTCTCGACCCTGAGATCCATTGTAGTGCCAAAGAAGAGAAGAAGAACATGTGAGTTTCGGACCAAAGTTACTGCTAGAGGCATAGGATATTCGGTGTTATTATGGCGGCTCGTTAACGGATTGTTCGGGATGAACGAAAGGCGAAAGTTTTTATCAAAGTTGTTGTTGTTGTTATAACGGGTACCTAATCGCCGTTAGAATGATAAGGATTAGCTAAGTTGCCATCGACGTCACCCAACGGTAGGCCCAGGAAATGTGCTGTTTCGATGGGTTCGGACCGGGAGAAGGGTGCCTGATGTGTTGGATTAACGGGGCATGCAAAGAGGTGGCTAGTGTTACGCGGAGACTCATTTCACGCTGGCCATACATTGTTTGATAACAGGGGTATTTTTTTGGAGTTTAGTCTGTACATTTTTAAAAACGAAGAAGGGTCACTCTCGTTTCTTGCGCAACTCTTGGTTTGCAATATGCGGTGCTGCAGCGTAAACTCCGGCAAGCAGGCCACTATTTTTTTGCTAAGAAATCTCTTCTGGTAGCGATCTTCTGACCCTCGCTCGGTGAGATTTAACTAACTGGTCAGGCACATACCATAAATTTTCTAAAACTCGTAACTAGGTCAACATAGTCTCGAAAGCAGTGATCCAGCATGGTACTAAGCTAACCCATTGTTTATACCCTTTCCGCAACGGAGTTAACAACATTAAATATTTGATTACATAACAAAAACGCGAAAAGTTGTTGTGACTACTAATTCACAGTTAGCGCTAGAATTCTACGTCTTTCCGTTATTATTTGCGCGTGTCAGCAGTTTTGGTAGATTTTATCATGGAGTCGCGGCACGGCGCGGAGTCGCTCGCACTTGCCACCATGGAGGCGACCCACATACACACATACCTACAATTTAAATTTTTTAAATTTGTTGAAAAAATACAATTAAAGTAACATACATATTATGTACACTATGCGACCGCTAATATGGCAATTATCACACTCGCAAGGGAGCCCACACATCACCCGCCTTCCGGCTTCGGCGGCTGAAATCAATATCAGCATTCCAGAGCTAAGTTTCGCATCGCGACATTGTTATTTGATTAAGCGCTAGCGTTCATCAAAATACGAGCACACAGGCCCATCCACACACATACGCACATTTTTATATACATATATATATATTATGTATGCATATACTACATACATACAAGCGGTAGTCCGTGCTCTAAAATTCACAGCTTTGCCATGCCAACCTTCAATGCATCAATTTGACTCTACTTATCCTCTATTCATTCATATATACACTCACATATGTATATATATACATATATTTATAGATATGGATGTGTTTTTGTAATATTTATGCATTTATATTCGCTTTGCTTTGTTTTGTTTTTGTTTTCTGTTTCTTCATATTTCAAATTCAAGGTTCCCCCATTGTGTCAGCGGCAATATACAATACATCACTGCATATACACAAACACTAACACATATGTTTCATATGTATGTATTTAGATAGTGAAAAGTGCATGTGAAAAATATCATCGTAAATAGAGTGCGAAAGCAAACGCCAAGCACACAGTTAGAACGCCTAGTTGACTTCGTGAGTTGACATGCGCTTGCACTTCCAAGCTGATAGACAAGTCGGCGGATCGGTTCATTAGTGTTGCATTGAGAGACAAAGCGCTAATCAGTCGGCTGCGTTAAGTAGCTGTGCGATATGCTCGTATAGCACGTATTCCGCTATCGAAAGCCATCCCCCAACAGCTTTTTAAAGCGTCGAGTTTACTATAAATGGAAATTACACCAACAGCTGATAATATTTTATTGTATTTCTATAAGCTCCCGCAATAGCTGATATATGATGATTGCTGTTTTATTACACTAAAAGTTGTTTTTAATGGTATAACGGTGCAAGAGAGAGAGTCATATAAATATAATATCATCTA
Organism: Bactrocera correcta; assembly: GCA_027475135.1. Classification (NCBI taxonomy): domain Eukaryota; kingdom Metazoa; phylum Arthropoda; class Insecta; order Diptera; family Tephritidae; genus Bactrocera; species Bactrocera correcta. The sequence continues at coordinate 81,672,623 of CM050325.1, read as the reverse complement.
GAAAGTGGTTAAATAAGCGGTCTCTCTATAGATACCCGTTCAAATTTTTGCCCGCCCATGAGGCGATACTTCACAAAATAGTTTTCGTTTGAAACAACAGAAATAGCCACGCCCACTAAATCAGATTCTATTAATAAATGGGGCTATTCGTAGCGCTAATAACGAGTGGGCCATCTAACGTTTTAAATTTGAATTATCTATATTTCGACATTGGAAACGTCAAATACCATTCGGAAAGTGATAGATATTCAGTAAAAAGTCTAAAATTTACGAAATGAGTCGCTATTCACTAGAAGAAAACTGGAAAATATTGAAAAAAAAACCGGGGGGAAATAACTTTAAAACTTAATTTTTTTAATTAAAAAAAGAAATTAAAAGGCAGTTGAGAAACAGCGCAAGTCTTGAAATACAAGCAGCAGAGGGAATACCACAAAGTTACTTTCGGGATTGATGGTGGCAGACCAAAAAGCTCCTACTCCCAGGCAAAATAGAGCTAAGAAACATTGTCAACATGTGGCACATACAATTAAAATGCCATCTTTTTGGAAAATAGGGGGAAAAGTTTACTCGGCGGAGTGCGCGGAGAATGATGAAACGCTAGAACACAATCTATGCGATTGTCCAGTCTTCTGCCGGATGAGACGGAATATATTCCACGGCTCGACACATGCTCCAACTTAAGCAACATTGAGCAGCTGGTGTAGAAAATTATTAGTTTTTTTTTTTACCAAATTCACTGAGTTGGTGGATAAGGCTTAAATTCCATACCACACGAGAGCACAATGCGGCGGTGTGCCTCCCTACAATTATATAGAAAGTATGGAAAGTAATATTACCAGGTGACCTCATTAGGCGAATAAGTCGGTAGTCAGACCACTAATTTAGTTTTGTACAAGGTGCATTCCAAAGTAAACAGGACTTAAAAAAAAACAGGGTTTTTCGGCAAAATCAATTTATTTGATTAAAAATAGTTTTCTTCTGCTTCAATACAGCTTTTTACACGGTCCAAAGAGTGTCGAACGAGTGTTTTAGCTCGTTGGCCGGTATGGCCACCAGTATGCCGGTGTAAGCCTTTTGAATGGCCTCTACGTCTGCATAACGCTTTCCTTTCATAAGCAAATGCATTTTTCTGAAAATGAAGAAGTCGAACAGTAGCATATCAGGTAAATACGGGGAGTGGTTAATCGTTAAAATGTGATTTTTGGTCAACTAATCGGTCACAAGCGACGATCGATGAGACCTCGCATTATCGTGCAACAAACACCAACTTCCATCTTCGCGATATTCCGGCCAAACACGTCAAATACGGCGCACCAAATGCTTCAAACTCCAAGGTAGAATACTGCGTTAATGTTTTGGCCAGGTGGAACAAATTCTTTGTGGACAATAACCTTGAAATCATAAAAACATATCAGCATTGTCTTCACTTTTGACTTCTTCGTGTGCGATTTTTTGCGTTTCAGCTCGTCCAGTGCCTTCCATTCAGCACTCTGGTGTTTTGTTTCGGGATCATACGAGTATTGGAAACACTTCCCCACCAGTCACAATATTGTAAAGGAAGTTTTTGTCCTTTTTGACCTCTTTAATGATGTCCTTCGTCAGTCAATTTGTGCGATACAAACCGTGCACACACCTTTCGTAAGCCCAAATGTCCATCAAAATGCAATAAATCGATGTTTTGGAAATGTTCAATTTCATTTCCATGAATTTAAAAGATGATTTCGGCTGATTTTTTATGAATTCTTGCCAAGTTTCGATGGAATTTCCGGTGATCACGGAGTTTGATTGGCCCACATGTTGATTGTCATTTATGTCCTCACGACAACCTCACTCCTTCTCACTCTAACGCACTAGTCGATATAGATAGCGCCACCAGGGGGCGATGGTAGAAGCTCGGCGCTAGATTCAAAGGGTCCTGTTTACTTTGGAACGCACTGTATTATTAATTTTACTACTGGTTGTCATGAAAATGGCAGGTATACTTAGATTGATTTCTACAGTGGCCTAATTCTTTATAATATTTCAAAATAATTTACAAAAATTCTTCAGAAATTAGTGGAAGTCATCCTCTTCATGGTTTTGAGACATTCAGTATCAAGGCAGGTCAATACAAGTAGCAACATGCCTTCTCGGGGTTGCAACGTCGACATGAACTCTTTCTTAATTGATTCTATCCCATAGTTCCAATCTGATCTTGAACGAAATTCGTTGATGATTATGATTATATTCACTAGAGATCCCCGATATCATATATTTAATTTCATTTTTTTATAAATGAATAGTGACAGTCCTTTGGTGTACAATTTCCGAACCTGTTTCGGTTTTCTCATCTAGCGATCTTGGAGCAATGAACTGTTTTTTGACTATCTTTTATGGTTGTTATAATTTCTTATTTTTTTCTTCTTAAGTGGAATCATCTATGGCTCTATTTTATCAAATTTAACCCAGACTTACAAAAGAAAAATAAATTTCCAGACAAATCTGTGCTATCGGCTTCAAAAGGCCGTGAACAAATACTGCCAACGCTTCATCTAATTTTCCATACACTTTTTATAAGCCTAGTCAGGGATGGCCTCCAGTGCCATCAGCCAATCTTGATTTCGGCTCATTTTTGCAGCGTCATAGGCTTAGATTGAGGTCGTTGGACATATTATCGATTCGATTGGCGCGTTCAGTTTACAGTCCAGTGATTTAAGCTTAAATTAGGTATGAATATCGGGTATACCTACCATATGTAGGTTTTGAGACAACTTTAGATTGTCAATATACAAGTATTTACAGACATATAAATGGGTATATCGAATTCCGAGGTGAACTTATTATAATGACTGGACTATTAAATGGAACAATCCCGTTTAATTCTGATCGGATGAATTTGAGAGTGATGCCTTTGGAACTCATCTCGATTCTCCGTGCAGTTCCCAACTATATAGCCAAGAATCTTATTTAAAATAATTCTACTGTGTTCACATATAACCTAACATATACCCAGTAGACAATTACGACCCAACTTTTTCGAAATAATATTATAATGCCAAATATATGTACATATATATATTGTGTATGACAGCAGTGTAAATGTAAAAAAACTGCGTCAACTTAGTGCTGAAATTCGATTGCAGTAAACAAAATATTGAAGAAAAAATAATGCTGATTTATTGTACTTATTTATTACGTTGTTGTTTGGCTATTTGCGTTGCTTGGCTGGTTGGTTGCTTGGTTGATTGTTGCAGCAACACACTGAGAGAAGGTCAAATGTCAATTTATGCCGCGTGCGCTGCATGATATTTGGATATTAAACGAACAAAATGAAATGAAACTAAACCATTGCAACAGCTCCACTTGACAAGAGCAACAACAACAAGCACAACAAAGCGATTGCGATGAACTTACAGTGTGTGCAGACAGACATAAAAACTGACTACTGATATACTTTATTGCCGCACAACACACATACATACATACATGCATTGTTAGTTTTGTATCTACATTGTATGTACATATGTATGTATGTGTGGTTTAGCCTGCATTCCAATATTTTTCGCCTTTTATGACGCGAGCAATAAAAAGCAATTTTCTTTAGTACAAATAACGGATTCAATAATTCAACTGTTTAACAATTTTTTAAGTAAATTAAAAAAAAAAAATTTATTTTAAATTGACGAATTTTTTATTTACTTTGACTCACCTCTTCTTAATGAAGAAGCTACGCATTTGCCAGAACCGTTTTATGGGTTTTATGGGAGACCATATGTACATATGTGATATAGGGGGCCGATCTTGCCGATTCCGACAAATGATCAATATAATAGCCAATGGACCTACGTATTAAATTTCATTGCAATATCTCAAAAACTGGCGAACACATGTTTTAGTCTCTTAAAACCTTCACCTTAAAAATGTTTGGCTTGAAAAAAGCTTTTGACCCATAGGCTTTGGGCAAAACTTGTTTAGAATGATCCACATTTTTCGTATAGGCGATTTTTAAGGTTTTTTGGCTAGGTCATGTTGTCCGGATGGATGCAAACACTCCAGCTCTGAAAGTATTCGACGCAGTACCCGCCGCGGGAAGCAGAAAAAGAGGAAGACCTCCACTCCGTTGGAAGGACCAAGTGGAGAAAGCCCTGGCTTCGCTTGGAATATCCAATTGGCGCCACGTAGCGAAGAGAAGAAACGACTGGCGCGCTGTTGTTGACTCGGCTATAATCGCGTGACCGATGTCTACGAAAGTAAAGAAGGAGAAGAAGGAAAGTGAAAGCACGATTGATTCCAAAATCACTCAATTTTTTCGAAAAACAGCCTAGCCTTAACATTTTTGTGAACCAACGCTTTCCGATTATCACGATGTCATGAAACGTATTATTACCAGCAAACAGACAAAAGATCAATTGGACAAATATCGTGGCAAAGGTGAGCCGAAGGCGAAAAAAACACTCCAAAAATAAAATTCCAATTGTCGGACATGTTTTCGTTCGATCATATTCTACAAAGAAAGTGATGCATGTTCTTCGTCGCCATATTTGAATAGTTCGTGCAAGACGAGTGGAAAATCGTTCGGCTGTCTATTGTGATATCAGCTTCTCAACGTCGAACCTTATTTTTGTTTGTTGACGTGCGTTTTTTGTTCAAGAGAGACGAGTGCATATCTTGGTTGCAACAAGATAGCGGTCTGAGTCGATGTAAGGAGCTCGGAGCGTACGCACGTCTAAAACATTGAAGACATGTCTGCCGTCTATCACAACAGGATCAATCTGGTTTGTGGCTTTTCGATCCGGAGACAGCCGAGTAGGTTCATGAATATTCTTATGCTGCAATCTGGTACTAAATATATGTAACCATATTTCGGGTCCCGGCGAAGTCGATCAGCCTCAGCCCATTTGGGGATGTTTCATCATGGAGGCTGAATTTCCCGATCATTGTGCTAAAGATACATTCTGTGTTTACTCTGGCGTTAGAGTCGCACAATTTTGACATTGTGGCGGGGAGAGCTCTCATAGGTGCGCTTCAAGTGCACATAAAAGTCATCTTTGATCACATCGTGCTTCTCTTCCGTCGGGGCGTATTCGTAAATCAGCGATAGATATGTTGAAGAACTTTGCTTTGATCTGGATTGTGGCTAGACGTTCATCCCCCGGGGTGAATGCCTGTACTCGGCGACGGGATTAACGCTCTTTTCTATGGCCACTGCAGTAAATGACAGAAAAACCTACTCGCTTTAGTCCTTGTCCCGTCCATCGCACTTCTGGGCCGGTGGTGATGTCGGTCTTTACTCTAACGAGGACATCAACTAGCTGAACAGCGGCACCTACCCAATTAAGGGACCGAACATTCCAGGTGCATGCTTTCAAATAGCAATCCTTAATGCCTCGTCCCAGGCTTTTGTTTAGTTTTAATGTGGGGCGTTTTTTAAGTCGCGGATCCCAAACTCAGCGCGCAACACTGAGCAGGGATGCTTCGCCGGAAATCCAGCTTAACCACTGTTTCGAGACTTTGAAAGACTTTGAAGAATAAATTGAGAATTTTAAAATTATGAAGAAAGTCTTACTATTTTCATCAAATTTTCTGAAAAAAAAATTATAAATAAATTCGAGAGTGCAAGCCATCCCTACTCCAAAAGCACACATATTTTGTACCAAATAAGCTCATTTACACATATATATTTACATTTCGGCGATAGCACATGACTAAATTTAAGTTCGGCCCAATCTTGCCTGCACATTGAACTTCAGTTGTTTTTTCCTTACTTTTGTTCTACTTTTAGTATTGAAATATTTTGTTATATTTAATGCGAATATAATGTATTATCTCAAGCATTGTTTATATTCACCGAACTGTATGCGAATTCGCACGAAACGCGATTAAACGAGCGTGTAATGCGAAATTAATCAACACTGAACGCCAGAGAAATCGAATTTTTCAGCTTTTGTTAGTTTTCGCCCTTCATAAATATTTACGTATATACGTCGAAAAGGAAGTACGTAATAATAATAAATAATATTTTTATATTTAATTTGTTTTTTGAACGAAATCTAGTCAATTAACACATTTCTTGTATTGTTGTTGTTGCATACTGGTACATAACCTTGACAAGTTTTGTTTACACTAATTATTCGAATTAGAAGGTTTCAAAATTTACCCTGTTTAGCTTTTTAATGAGAAAACTATATCTAATCGTGTGATTAATTAAGGCGGTATTTGGAGGCTATAATGGAGTTCAAAATTGTGACATACATATGCACTGTCTTTTGTTTTATATACATATATTTATATATAATTAAAATACTCGGAGCTAAACACCAGTAGCCATTGGAGCTTTCAAAAAAATCCCAGCTGTCCCTAGTTCCTTAAAAAAAAAAATCTGGTACTAAAACAATATTAAAGTGAGCTATAAGTCGACAAAACCACAATTCTCAAAATCGTACTGTGAGATCGCCGATTTATTATCCCCCTTCAATGGTGGTCTCTCTTAGACCATCCGAGCATGGCTTATTGATTGAGAAATTTCGAAAATAGCGCACTGGGTCTGAAATAAGCTTCATAATGTAGGGAGGACCCATTGGTATGAAAAAGAGGTTGAACTTTCTATTCTCAAATGCTCAACACTAAACTAAAATGCCTAATTTTGCTCTCCTCTTCTACTTTGGCACCACAACCGTGGGTCTGTCAGAGACGGGTCGTCAACAAAGCTTTGTTAGTTGCCGCTATCATTCGTTCTTCCATTGGATGCGTGGTCACCCTTACTTCGGTTTGTGCGGATTTGTGCGGTTCAGTGCATACTGCAAGACCTAATCAGCGCATTCGTTGGATTTGTATGTGCTTAACTCCATCTATGTCGCCGCAGTGCTTATACAGTTCATAGTTCCAACTTCTTCGATTCTCATCGCTCAAAAGACCTTGCAGAGAACAGTTCACTCGAATGCTCCAAGATCTTTCTCATATTGGTTTGTCTCGTCCATGATTCTGCGCTGTATACTTAATAGGACTCAAAAAATAAGAGACTTTTAGAGCGCAATTTTTGTTTGTTGAAAGAGGAATCTGCCTCTCCATTGCCTATCGATCCCACAGTAGCACCTGTTGTCAATAGTTATTTTGTGCTTGATCTTTAGGCTTAGATTGGTGGTGGAATTCGTGCTAGTTCCGAGATATGTAAAGTCCTTCACGCTTTCAAACCAGCTGCCAACTGGCATAGTTAACAAGGCGGGGGAAACCTTTGTATGTGGTCTCCAGGTACTTTGTCTTGCCGTCATACATCACAAGACTTTCGTTTCTTTTTCTATGCTGAAAAAGGCTGCGATTTCATCTACATACGTAGCCCAGTAACATTGTACTTTTAGAGTAGGTAGTGCCCTATTGAAAAACCTTGACCTGCAAGTTTTTTTTTTTTTATGGGGGAGAAAATAAAAAAGTCTTTCGATGCCAAGGGAAGACTATACGATTACTCATAAAATCGATGTTTTGTCGTATTGTCGTGGTAAAGACTGATCCTCCATCGGCGGTTGGTTTTCCTGATTTATTGAAAGACAACTTGCAAATGATTATGTAAATCTCTGGATTTACTCTTCGGCGTTGTTCTTATGGTATGGTATCACCTGTCTCGATATCTTAAAAGGGTTTCGAAGCACCGCTCTCGTATTTTTTTTACATTTCACTCGACCAATCGAACATTTTTTTTATTTTATTCAAAGGTTAAACGTATGCTTGTTTCATTAATCCCTATAGATGTCTCAATCTCTTGATAGTTAACATTACGATCTTGCAATATCAGTTCGCATCCAGCATGCAATAGTTTCTGGAACAATAACAGGTTTTGGACGACCTTCACGAAGTCCCTTTTATAGTAATATATGACCTCGATAAAGACTGGTTAAGGAAGGGGCCTCATCATCAAAAGTTTAATTAAGCTCATATGCTGTGTTGCTGAAATAAACCACGTCGAAAGTTGTAAAAAAAAATCGAGCGAAAATGTTCGCCATTTTATTCCATTTTTTGCCGATATGAATATTTTAAGTTACTGTAAACAACACAAATAGCGCTCGTATGTCGCTATCGCGAGTTTTCGTGTTTACGATTGATACAAATTATTCAAAGAGGGTCGAGAACGTGTTGATGACGAACCGCATCCAGCATGGCTATCAACATCAACTGAAGATCAATACGTCAATGAGGTTAAGGAATTACTGCTTGAGAATTGACGATTAACAGCCAGAGATCTTACTGAAATATCGGAAGGATCAGTGAAAACTATTTTGAAAGAACATTTCGGTCTAAGAAAGATGAAATCACTATTGGTTTCAAAATCACTCAATTTTTTTTTCGAAAAACAACGTCATTCATATTAACGACTGTGAAACAATGCCTTCCAACTACCACGATGTCATGCAACGTATTATTATTGGCGATGTAGTTTCGATTTAAAGTAGTTAATATTGTTTGGAAATAAGTACTACAGAGTAAGAAGGAAAAGCTTATGCTGAATACCGTCTCAAAGTACATTTGTGTAATAGAAATGCTGTTAATCCGCACAAATATTATCAATTAAATTAAATGGCACTTACTTTCGTCCAATACGAATATTCAGCTCACAAAGCTATTCAAATATGAAATCAATTCATGTCAATTAATGCAATTTTACTATCTATGCACATAATTCCAATTAAAATTTCTATTATTCGCTTTCTGCTTATCGCACGTTTTTCTACTTCAACTAAGCTAGATTTCTAATTATCAATTAAATTTCTCGAAATCCCCGCAAAAGATGCCACTTATGCAATTCAAATGCATTTCGCTTTATCAATATTCTGCTGCTTCACTTTAACGGGTCACCATTCTGCTGTAGACTGAGCGAAGGCGAATGTACAATTTCGTATGCACGAGACGTGGAACGAGCATGCATGCAGCGCAGCGCAGTGTGTTCGTGTGATAAGAAGATTGTGCTTCTTTTGCAGAATAATTTATGTAGGATTTATTATTCAATGTTCCAAACTTTTTTGCGTGGATACAAAAGGAGCGCACCACATTTCGTTGGCCTGCTCAAATGGAACGCTTTTAGGAACTTTGTCACGCTTTTGCTTTATTTATGTTGACACATTTAGGAGGACTAATGTTGAAAGTTGTTCAATTGATAAATTTTTTAACGCTAAATTTACAAAGTCTTAACATTAAATATACAATTTTTTAATTGTATAAAAAAGACGCTTATGCAAAGGCTTTGGAGGTATCATTTCTTCCAGCGAAATGTTTACTAAGTTCTGCGAAAAACGAATTTCTATATATGTGACCTGGTCTACGAAAAGGGGGCTTAGGTGTCAAAAAATCAATTTTTTTCAATTTTTTTTTTTTCAATTTTTTTTTTCAATTTTTTTTTTATTTTATTTTTTTTTTATTATTTTATTTTATTTTTTTTTAATTTTATTTTATTTTTTTTGGCACCTAAGCCCCTTTTTCGTAGACCAGGTCACATATAGTAAATATCTCTGATGAAGATGAACTCTCATGGACTGCATCAAGCACCTTCGGGTAATCTTGAACAGCAAACTGCTTTGGAAGAAAGAGTATGAAAGACCAGCAATCCTCTTTAAGTATGTTGGCAGATAATTGGCACAACCAGAAGACTTTCTCACTATGTTGTTGTAGCATCAAAATTCTGCCGAGTTGACAGTCTTCGACAAGATAAAAAATTCGGGTCCGTTCCGGTTATGTAAAACCGACTGTCGTGGAAACAGACTTTCTCCCTGTCTCATGCACTGGTGCTGCACAACTATTGTTAGAAGAATTCTTCTCTGCAGTGCAGTAGTATGGTAGACAGGCGTACGGAAATGGAAATGGTTAGGAGTTCGTTGCGCTGGGCATATCAGCAGCTCTAAGAATTACTCTAAATATGGCTCTTGAACTAGTGCTAAACCGACACCAATAGACCTCTGCGCAGTAAGAATGGCGGGGTGACTATTGGCGAGAGAATTTACATATAGAACCTTGGTGCATAGTGCCCGGTTGGTAAGCTTTTCTGACTACAAGATACCACTTTTCAATTGGGAAGGAAGACGCCACAAAGAGTGGCTCGAAAAATAAAGGCGGAGTTGATGCATGGATATACTGTCCACCGTTAAGAAGAAGTCAGCCTTTTATGCTTCCAGACCACGGCAGTATATTTCAAGCATACGTCTGTTTTGGCTATTGGGGGGAAAACTGCGGAGCTAGCCTCTAATGCAACACCTTCAGTCAGCCAAGCAGCGACAAAAAGGCAAATTCATTACGCATATCGGCCAGAAGTGTCTTGGGAAGCAGGGCAGCAGTGGAGAGTGTCGCCAGATGCAAGTGGCTTTACTTCCACCGGATGCCGGGTAATAATGGCAATGAGATAGTAGACGAGATTGCCAAGAGTGGTGGCTGTCATTCGATAACGTGACTGATATTTGTAAACCCAACGTCTTTGCGACGATCTGGACAGCAGCTTGAGACAGGAAACTTTTGTGGAATAATCTATTAGGATGTTAAACTGCATCATGCAAGGAGGTAGATCAAAAATACACAAAGTTCCTGCTCGCTCATGATGGAAGTTGCTGCAAGAACATGATTTGAGCACTCACTGATCCCAGTCTGGTGGCGACATACGCCTATAGATGGCATCGATAAAAACTAAATTTGGTCTACGCATCAAACAGATTAACCTAATCTAAGTACCTCAGAAGTTTGGTCATGAAATATCGTCTATTAATCGAACTGACAATGATCAACTTTGGATACTGTAAGAGATTTAAGAGAATCTGTGTCCAGCCCTTGCAAAGTCTCAAAGGTATCGAGATTTATTTTAAACTGATAGTGTGGTACAATATTGCTCCCTTACAGAGTAAGTGTCTCAAAATACACGAGGGAGATGGCTATCACTTCGCACCATATAAATTTTCGAAACTTTATTGATTTGATACTCACTTTCTTTCCCGCCCGGCCGTATTAATTTGTAAAAAAAAAACAATAATTTAATTACAAAACCATGCGATACTTCTGTAATTCTCATCAAGTTAATGCAACAAAAGACATATGTATGCTTATGCTTAACGTCTAAAAATGTGCTCTCATAATATTCGTCGCTTTCAATTAATAGTCAAATTATAGGTACATAAATATTTATTATTAATAAGCTCATTTAAGCAATTTTCCTTTCCTTATTATTATTACATAATCTTCTTTATCACAAGTGCTCGTTTATAATCAATATTTTATTTTACATACATACTATATACTGCAGGCGCATGCACTAGGTGATGGCTAGGATAATATAAATAACTTATTTTTATATACATACTTGTCGATGAATCATCCTCACTTCCGCACCAACCAAGAGCCAACCATTAAAGCGTCCACTAAATGACATATAAAATTCAATATTTTGCATAATGATTGAAATTCATGTTGTCTTCTTTTATTTGCAGAAATCGAGTTGGGCACAAAATGCATCGTGGAGATGGAAAAACAGCAGACAATTCTGCAAAATCCGCCATCGCTGGACAAATTGGAGAGGTAAGCGCGGCTTTTATGCAGTTTCTAGTTATAAGCATATTCTTATATGCATCTACATATATATAATGTCTAGTAGTATATAACTAGTAGACAATTTGTGTAGCTACCTCGTAGGAAAATATGTAGATTTTTGATAGGCAAAACTTTTTTGACTAGGTTAGGTTAGATGGCTGACCTAGAGATTCGCACGTGGAGTGCTATATGTAGTCCTTTGCAGCCGTAAAAAAGTAGAACTCCTGAGTTCGATCCTATAAATTAGCAAAAGTCCCAGAAGCCAATGCAAATTAGCACAGGCGTTTAATTTCCATTTCCGCCAGTTTGGCATAATGTCAGAAGATGTGCACTCCAAAAACGTTTAAGGCTGGACCTCTCAAACGTGGGGTAGTCAAGAAGGAAATTTTGAGTTGTTTCCACCTCATCTTCTTCCTTACAGTTTCAACAGATGGCATCTGGTGAGATTCCCAGCCTTTAAAGCATGGACGCCAGTAGGGCAATGGCCAGTTCAAAGCCCCATAACTAAGAAGAGGTTAGCTTTACTGAGGTCAAAGAGATCGATCGATATTGATCCAAAAGGCTTTTGCGACAGCGCAAGTACCAATGGTGGATTAGCGCTGGACAAGCTCCCATGAAGCCCAGCTATCTAATAGTAGAACGCAAGAGGATACGGGAGCACCGACACCCTCCCATTCTACTGATAGCGTTTCTATGGTGCCTTTCTTTACTAGCTCATCAGCTTTACAATATCTTGCCATTCCGCTGTGGCTTGGCACCCAGGCACCAGACATCCGATGCTATTGATAGCGAGGTTGGCAGTCCTTGACCAACCCTGAACGCACTCTAAATGAGTTCAAGACTGGTATCGTTGCTCTGCTATCTGAGTGAATGGTCACTTCTCTGAAGCAGGCTGCATTCCGGTCCAGTACTACTACGTTAATGGCTGTAACCTCGGCTTGGAAAACAATGCAATAGTCAGGAAGTCTGAAGCTGGAGTTGATGTAGAGCTGCTGACAGTAAATCTCTCCACCAACCTTCCCCCCAAGGTTTGACCCATCCGTAAAGCAGCACACTGCCCTTTTCCAACGGCTTCTTCCAACCCATAACTCCCTTTCCGATATATGGACAGAGAAGAAGCCGTCAGAGTTGGGTTTGATTCAAGTCACACGTGTATTTTAGGATCCCAGATTCGCTGAGTCTGATAGCAACTTTCGCAGCCACAGACCTTCCGACAATATCTACGGGAACTATGTGCAAGATGGCGTTAATTGCGATGATTGCAGTGGAGCCTCCCTTTTTCCCTATTGCAATATGCAATATGGTATTAGCGATGCCGTTCTCGTACTGTTTAGTCGGATGTGATGCATGATGATTGTTTTACATCGTGCTGTTGCGTATATTCAGGTTAAGAAGGTTTTTTAGTGTGTCATTGTTGCGGTATGGCTGAATCCGATGATGATGTGGAGAGGAAAAGATATCTAAGAAGCAAGAGGCTTCTAGATGATAGGTTTAGGAGTAGGTGAAAAGATTGTTAGGAAAATAGTCCTAACTTATGAGTACATCCGGAACGTTACGTTTGTTGAGGATAACCCGGACTTCAGATTCCTTCTTAGGTATGAATGCATTCTGCCTTCAGAGGCACCTATCTGATAGGTCGGAGTCTGCTTTGGCACGTGGTAAGGATTGGGTGCGTGTAATCGCGGAATGACCGATGTACTCGGACATGAGGGATCACAGAGTATGCGGATTAGCTTGACTGACGTAGGATTAGGTGTGATCTCTACTAGTTGGAATGCCGAACAGTTAGGATCGTGTGGTATGTTTGCTCGTAATTTTTTAGACGAAACCTCCTTCACCTGTTTTTAAACACCTTCTAACTGAGAATTATTATTAGCTCCTGGTCACCAGTCCAGACCAAGATGGAAACTCAACTGGTAGTAGCTTCGGTTACGAGTTCTGACAGAAGACATACTTCTGCTACCACGGAAAGTCTGTGGAGTTCACTTCAACCTGCTGGTGCGGCACGGCCCTTCGGGAAGTATCACAGTGATTTCGATTAATATCCAAATGCATTGCTGCGTGCCGGTCACAAAGTACGGCAGAGGTTTTAGACGGTCTCGAACCTTACCAAGGTCATTACTGAGTTCATTCCACACTGCTGTCGTCAGCAGGTATCCCCATAAACGTACTGGACGTTGTCCGAACCTGTCGAAGCAGCACATTTCCTGGGACTCCCGATGATTTTGATGACAATTAGTTTGCGCCTTTCAGAGAAGCCATGACAATTTGTTTCGTAATCTTTATAATTTCAACATATAAAACTCTATTCCAAGTACGATTTACATATGATTTCGACGGAACTACTATGACAAGAAACCTATACAGTACCCTTATACGATATTTTACTATCTGCCACTGAAATTCGACGACTTACGCATCATATTCGAATATGTTCAAAATTTTCCTGCAGGGTACACACTACTTACAGCACACAATTGCAAAGTCTGTCTCTGATTTAATGCCCGCACACGTGCTCCCTTGCATAACTAAGCCTATTTGACCATAATTATTGCGAAAATTGTCGCTGCTTGCTTTGCGCTTGTACACGCTTCCTTTTTTCACATAAATTATATTTATATAATTTTTTATTGTTGCAGAAAACCACCCAAGACATTTGCATTCGATCACTGCTTCTACTCGTTAAATCCCGAAGACCAGAATTTCGCCTCACAGGAGTCCGTCTTCGATTGTGTGGGACGTGATATACTCTATAATGCATTCCAAGGCTACAATGCCTGCATATTCGCCTATGGCCAAACAGGTGAGTACACACACACACCCATACTTATTTACTTTCAAACATATTGAAGATTTTATTTATTTGTGATTTTATTTTCCATTCCTTCATCATAGGCTCCGGCAAATCATACACAATGATGGGTTCGCTTGAATCCAAAGGCATCATACCACGCCTCTGCGATGAGCTCTTCTCAGCCATAGCCAATAAAACGACACAGGATCTCATGTATAAGGTCGAGGTGTCCTACATGGAGATCTACAATGAGAAAGTACACGATCTGCTCGATCCGAAACCAAATAAACAATCACTCAAGGTGCGTGAACACAATGTGTTGGGTCCATATGTGGATGGTCTGTCGCAGCTGGCGGTCTCCTCATACAAGGATATTGACAATCTCATGACCGAGGGCAATAAATCGCGTACTGTCGCCGCAACGAATATGAATGCGGAATCGTCACGTTCGCATGCTGTTTTCTCGGTGGTGCTCACACAAATACTGACAGATCAGGCGACCGGTGTGAGCGGTGAGAAGGTGTCACGTATGTCGTTGGTGGATTTGGCTGGTTCCGAACGCGCTGTGAAGACTGGTGCTGTTGGCGATCGACTCAAGGAGGGCTCCAACATTAATAAGTGAGTTTGTGTCTCTGTGTTTGGGGCATAAGGGTGCATTGTGTATTGGAGAGCTTATTTTAGTTATAAAAACCTTATATATTCTACTTTTTCATAACTTTAATTCACATTTTTGCAGATCACTCACCACCCTGGGTTTGGTCATTTCGAAGCTGGCCGATCAATCGAATGGCAAAAAGAGTGGCAACGACAAATTCGTACCCTATCGCGACTCCGTACTCACATGGCTGTTGAAGGACAATTTGGGTGGTAATTCAAAAACCGTTATGGTTGCCACAATATCACCATCGGCCGATAATTACGAAGAAACACTCTCGACGCTGCGCTATGCCGATCGTGCCAAGCGTATTGTCAATCATGCTGTCGTCAATGAGGATCCGAATGCACGCATCATACGCGAATTGCGTCTAGAAGTGGAGGCGTTACGTAATATGCTGAAACATGCGACTGGTTCGCCAGTGGGCGATGTACAACGCGTCGATATACACGACAAGCTCGCGGAAAGTGAGAATCTGATGAAGCAAATTTCACAAACGTGGGAGGAGAAGCTGGTGAAAACCGAACGCATACAAAACGAACGTCAGCAGGCGCTCGAAAAGATGGGCATTAGCGTGCAGGCGAGCGGTATTAAAGTGGAGAAAAACAAATATTATTTAGTCAATTTAAATGCTGATCCGTCCCTGAATGAGTTGTTGGTTTACTATTTAAAGGTGGGTGTTGGTGTAGTTTTTGTTGGGTTTGAGTTTGGGTTTACGGCGATATGTCGTCATATAAGCATTATAAGTCGGAACAGTTATTTTTGAGTTTGTCATGTCTCTTTTCTGCGGCAATCGGGTTCGCATAACCGAAATAAAACGAAGCTACAGTTTTTTAAGTTCGTAGATTTTCGTCTACGCGGCATTCTCGAAAAATATTTGTTGAATATTTTCTAACGGTGAACAACGACGACAGATATTCCTGCCTTTCCCACGACAGTCGGGTCTATGTAATCGGAACGGATTTTTATCCGGCCAAGGACTGTCAACTCTTCAGAATTCTGTCGCTAAAACAACAACAACACATTCCTGTCTTCTATATTGTTCCAATAATTTTTTTTATGTAATCTATAGTTGGTGTAATAGTGCTGTTGTTGTTGGAGTGACAGAAACCATTCCTGAAATTCGAGAAATCGAGCCGAGTTGTCAGTCCTTGGCCGGATAAAAAACCGGTTGCGCTAATGTTTCCATTTATAAATTACTACGCATGTTGTTGTTGTATTAGTACCATAAAATTTTTTAAAGAGATTCGGGCATTTTTTCCACTTCCTTGAGATCTATTTTTCTTTCCTTTCAAACACTCGTGCTTTTCTCTGCTGCAATAACAACATTCCTCCAATCCTTTGAGAACGCTGCCCAAAGAACATCGTTGTTCATAATTTTACCGTCGAAACTCTGCTTTTGTTGTGCTGTTGTTATTGCAGCCGACAACAATCTCGACTTAAATATTTACAGCATATTCTTTGATGTAGTCTTTAAGCGTTTTACAAAAATTTTTAACTCATTCCTTTTGCTTCCAGGAACGCACCCTAATCGGTGGTCACAGCATTTCCGGCCAACAACCAGACATACAACTATCCGGCCTTGGTATACAACCTGAACATTGTGTCATTGTCATTGAAGACGGTGGCCTCTTTATGGAACCCATACAGGGTGCCCGTTGCTTCGTCAATGGTTCAGCGGTGCTGGAGAAGATTCCACTGCACAATGGCGATCGCATACTCTGGGGTAATCATCATTTCTTCCGTGTTAATTGTCCGAAGAGCGCCAATGCCAACATGATCTCGGAACCACAAACCCCGGCCCAGCTGATCGATTATAATTTTGCGCGCGATGAGATAATGCAAAACGAACTGAGCAATGATCCCATTCAAACGGCCATTGCGCGACTCGAGCGCCAACACGAGGAAGACAAGCAAGTGGCACTGGAGAAGCAGCGACAGGTGAGAGCCAACAACAAACTTGTGTGCGCCGTTATTATTATTAATTTTTTTTTTAACATCCATTCGTAGGAGTATGAGCGCCAGTTCCAGCAGTTGCGTAACACCCTATCGCCCAGCACACCCTATGCCCCTTACACACCATACGATCCCTTGCGTTTGGGTAAGATTACACCGAACACACCCACATCGCAAATGCGCGTTGAAAAGTGGGCACAGGTATGTACCGTTATGCCGTTATTTATTTTGGATTCATTAACAGCTATTAGCTTATTACACATTAATTTCAAAAAGTATAGACACACATAAATATTTACATGGTAATTTGTGTTTTTTAGGAGCGTGATGAGATGTTCAGGCGTTCGCTGGGCCAATTGAAAAACGACATTATGCGCGCCAATGCTTTGGTGCAGGAGGCCAACTTCCTCGCCGAGGAGATGGAGAAAAAGACAAAATTCTCAGTTACTTTACAAATACCGCCAGCCAACTTAAGTCCAAATCGGCGGGTAAGTGTAGACTTTATAAGCTGAAATTTTAATACATGCATAAATTTAATTAGGTTAGGTGGCTTTTACAAAAATTTGTTTCATAATTAAACATTATATGCCGAAAAATATTTAATGTGTCAAGGAGCTTTCGTATACATACTATATATATATGATTATTTCCCGAACATACCCTGTTTGGTATCGTAGGGTGGGATCTATAAGTACCAATAGATTTTTCCAAGTGTCAAGGACACCCGTCAGTCGTTTCTTCTTTTCGCTATTTGGCGGAGCTCATCGTGCCATCGATTGCGGTACTCGCCGTTGCCAAGGCGCAAAGGACCATAAATCTTTCACAGAAGCTTTCTCTCGAAAACTCGTAACGCCTCTTAGCGACTCATCACATATTGTCATCGTCTATGCCTCTGCACCATAAAGTAGGACGGGATGAAGAGTAATTTATAGAGTTTGGCTCTTTGTTCGTCGAGGAGGACTTTACTTCTCAATTGCCTACTCAGTCCGAAGTAGCACCTGTTAGCAAGAGTTATTCTGCATAGGATTTCGAGACTGATATTATTGTTTGTGTTAATGCTAGTTCCTAAATAGACGAAATTATCTACGACTTCGAAGTTTACACTCTTAAGGTCGACTCAGACAAAAGTAGCACATGTTGGCAAGAGTGATTCTACGTTCTACGATAGGGGTACTCGTCTAAAACCTCGCTTGGTATCAAACGGCTCGTAGAAGTCCTTCCCGATTACTAATTTGCACTGATGCGAATTGTAGCTAGACGTTAATTAGCCGGAGTTGACTGTTGGGATTCGACGAATGAGTCTTTCTCCCACACCGAATTTTTGCTCCTTCATATGGCCGTTGTAATTAATGTCACAAGTACCTACTCGTCTCCGTCCTTGTCCCGTCCAACGCATTACTTTGACGGCGGTGATGTCAGCCTTTACTTTTATGAGGACATGAAACAGTTCTTCATCCAATTTAGAGACCGGTCATTCTAGGCGCATGCCCTTAACGTCCATATTAGGTTTGCTGTGCTCGTTATCAACAGTGAAGTGTTTCATCCGAAGCTGTTGCTTTTCATTTCGGGTGGTTTCTGCGTAGCGGGTCCCAAAGCCAGCGCACAACCTCGACGGCGAGTAGTAGAGAGTTTTGTACACATTTATATAGCTAACCCCTTGTTTTAAGACCAACGCCCGCTCGCAGACGCACCTCTGGTGAATAGACGCTGCAATTAGATTTCAGCGAACCCTTAAACCGAATATGTTGAAGTGCCTCCACTGAAGCTTCATATTTTTAGCCGTGGCCCCAGGTTCCACATGGGCTAGATATCGCATCTTACGCAAGGTTTTCTCACGTTTCCAGAATGCGCGTCAGGGACGCAAGAGGGGAAACTCAATATAGCCTTACGACTGTAACTGTTTACACAGAAGAATGAAAATCAAGTTCTCATATGGAAAAGTTTTTTATTTGATGAGATTTCTACACGAAATTTGGCATGGTATATTGGCCAAGGAAAGTCTACAATCTCCGAAGTCTAAAGTTTTTATCTTTAGCTTCAGTGCAATCGAAGTTAACAATGTATTTTTTTTTTTTTTTGTTGTTTTTATTAGTTTATATATACATATTGTATGTATGTATATTCCTATATTCCTTTAATTCTGTCCAACAACTATTTAAATGTTTCATTTTCATTAATTTTTGCTTTACAGCGCGGCGCTTTCGTCAGCGAACCAGCCATTTTGGTGAAACGCACGAATTCCGGCAGTCAAATTTGGACCATGGAGAAGTTGGAGAACAAGCTGATTGACATGCGCGAAATGTATCAGGAGCACAAGGAGCGCCTTTTGAATGGCTTGGTAAGTTCGCCACACTCCAGGCATTTTCTTTCATCTAAGCGCTATTAAAGCTTGTTTTTAAATAAGCCAGTTTGTATGTATGTATATGCTAACAATGCTATTCCATTTCAACATTTCCGCATTTCTCCATTTTAACTAACCCATTGCCATTCGCTCAAAACACACTGCTCGAAAAAACTAACTAAATAAATAATAAAGCCTGTCGTTGAAACATACTCCGACCATGAAGATAGCGATGAGGTAATTGTTACTTACTACATACTCTTCCACATGAATATGCCTACCAAATACTCTCTCTCTCTCTCTCTCTCCTTTGCATACCCCTACTCTTTCAACACACACAACTACAAATTTATTGAAGCATTTTACTAATTCTGCTCCATTTACAGGAGAGTGAAAACTCCAAATCGTTGGATCCGTTCTACGAGTCGCAGGAGAATCACAATCTGATCGGTGTCGCCAATATATTCCTTGAGGTACTCTTCCACGATGTTAAGCTGGATTATCATACGCCCATTATAAGTCAACAAGGTGAAGTTGCTGGCCGACTTCAGGTCGAGGTACAACGCATTGCCGGTCAAATGCCACAAGATCGCATGTGCGAATCGATTTCCGAGTCTTCAACCGATTCACGCGACGAATACGATGATCCCGTTGATCCAATGTCCAATCAAATCACTTGCCGTGTCTCAATCAAGAGCGCCACCGGCTTGCCGCTCTCGCTATCCAACTTCGTTTTCTGCCAGTACACCTTTTGGGGCCACCAAGAGACGGTGGTTCCAGTAATCAATGCCGAAGCGCCCTCACACGATCAGAATAAAGTTTTTAAATTTGAGCACACCAAGGACTTCACCGTCGCCATAAATGAGGAATTCCTAGAGCACTGTATTGAGGGTGCACTATCGGTTGAGGTTTGGGGTCACCGCAGCGCCGGTTTCTCCAGGACCAAAGGCTGGGAAGTGGAGCAACAGCAGGCTAAAGCGCGTTCGCTAGTCGACCGCTGGGCGGAATTGTCGCGTAAGATTGAATTGTGGGTGGAAATACATGAGCTGAATGACAACGGTGAATACTCGCCAGTGGAGGTGACAAATCGCACCGAAGTGCTCACCGGCGGCATTTATCAGTTGCGTCAGGGCCAACAGCGACGCGTAAATGTGCGCGTCAAGCCGGTACAAAATTCGGGCACCTTACCGATCATCTGTCAGTCCATAGTAAATATTGCAATCGGTAGCATAAGTGTGCGTTCACGTCTACAGCGACCACTCGATTCGTATCAAGAAGAAGATCTCACCGTGCTGCGTGAGCGTTGGAGTGAAGCGCTAGGCCGTCGACGCTCCTACCTCGATCAGCAGATACAGAAACTAATCAAGAAGGAGGAAAAGACCGAGGAGGAACGTGAACGTGAGTTGAGTTTGGTGCACCAGTGGGTCTCCTTGACTGAGGAACGCAATGCCGTTTTGGTGCCCGCACCCGGTTCTGGCATACCGGGCGCGCCAGCCTCTTGGGAACCACCAGCCGGCATGGAACCGCACGTGCCCGTCTTGTTTCTCGATCTAAATGCCGACGATATGTCGGCGCAAAATACCAATGACGAATTCTCTGTTGCCGGTCAAAATTCGATACTCTCCAAAGAGCATGGACACAAATTCTACACGCTACAAATTCTACAGCACCTCGAAAAGGATGTCTGCTCGATTGCCAGTTGGGACTCGTCCATGCATGACAGTCAGGCTTTGAATCGTGTCACCGAAGCGAATGAGCGCGTCTACCTGATCCTGCGCACCACTGTGCGACTTTCACATCCAGCACCCATGGATTTGGTGTTGCGCAAACGCATTAGCATAAACATAAAGAAAGGTCCAAGTATTACCGATCGCTTGAAAAAGTTTCGTTTGGTGCGCGGCGAGAATGCCATACTGCAGACGGGCGTCACCTACGAAGTGGTCTCCAACATACCAAAAGCATCTGAAGAGCTGGAGGATCGCGAATCCTTGGCTCAACTGGCCGCCAGCGGCGATGATTGCTCCGCCAGCGATGGCGAAACCTACATCGGTGAGTGGTCGTTTGTTGTTGTTATGTTATATATTAATTAAATTTAATTTTTTGTGCTTAGAAAAATACACGCGTGGCGTTTCCGCGGTGGAGAGCATACTGACGCTCGATCGCTTGCGCCAAAGCGTCGCCGTCAAAGAATTGGAGACTGCGCACGGTCAGCCGCTATCGATGCGCAAGACGGTCAGCGTGCCCAACTTCTCACAGGTACTGTATGCCACTCAAGCTTTCGCCTCACAATTATTCGTAGCTACGCCACCAGTCACTACCAGACACATCGTAGTTAGTTGTGTTTTTCGACACAAAAGCTTTATTATTTTCCGCCAAATTCTCGTATCACAATTTTAGCTGCTTCTACTATACTACATACGCATACATATGTACTACACTGTATATATGTATGTGCGTGTATATGAATTATTTAACCGATTACTAATTTGAATTCGTAACTATGAACTATATTACCAAGCTCTAAAACAAAATTCTTCTTTTTTCTCACTTTTTTGCGCTTTCACCTAAAAAAAAAAATATTTACAAAAACAAATAACCAAAACTTAACCAAACAAATTTCAATCAATATGTCAATATGTGTGTATTGTCCTCACCAAATGTCGAACAAAATTTGAATTCTACCACCTCACCTATGTACTACAATTATTAACAAACTTATTAACCACCAACAACAAAATTTGAAAAAACAACTAAAACAACAAAAAAAAATTATTGAAACAAACAATATTTATTGTTGCAATGTTAATTGGTGCGTAAAAATTATGAAATAACCGCCGTCTGCACATAAACACATTCGATATACGTTGAACGTACATGTACCGTTAATTTGTAACTCTCCGTCTGTCCAACAGACGGTTAAAGAAACAACAACTGCAAGTGTAAGTATGCGAAGTGTGCAAAACGAAATTGAAAACATTTTTGACAACAAAAACAAAGTCAAGCATTAAAAGTGGATTTGAAGGCAGGCAAAAATAAGATACAAATTTTTATTATTTTGTTGTTGCTTTTCTGTGTTGTCATGGCATTTTAGCGCCGCTGTGGTGTCATTCTAATGGCAATAACTAAAAGTAATAATTTTTAGCAGCTTGAAAATATGAATTTGTAAACCAAAACTGGAAGTATAAATATTTTTTTTTATTTATTTTTAAAATATTTCTTTATATTTTTTTATTATTTTTTTTTTTTTAATTTATTAAAATTAATTTTACCTAAATTTTTCCAATTGAAAATATAAATAATTTTTAAATAAATTCTTGGGTTTGAAAGACTTAAATAGTGCCGAGTTAAAAAAAAAAAAAAAAAAAAAAAAAATTCATATAAAATCTAGTAAAAATTTATGTATAAAAATTTAATTTAAAATTAAATTTATGCTACATTTTTAATTTTTTATTTTATTTATAAATATTTTTTTTAATGAAATGAAAAATTTTTTCTTAAATACATTATTATGTTTTATAAATAATTTGAATATACATTTTTTTAATAATTTTGTCTTAATTGTTTTATAAACTATTTTTTCATTTATTTAAAAAATAATCTTCTTCATCTTCATTCATTTTTATAATTTTTATTATAAATATTTTGTTATTTAATGATTTGAATGCATTTTTCTTAATATTATATTTTTTATAAATAATTTGTATACATTTTTTAATATTTTTTTTTTATTTTATTTATAAATATTTTTTTTTTAATGAATTGAAAAAGTTTTTCTTAACAATATTATGTTTTATAAATAATTTGAATATACATTTTTTTTTAATAATTTTGTCTTAATTGTTTTATAAACTATTTTTTATTTATTTAAAAATAATCTTCTTCATCTTCATTCATTTTTATAATTTTTATTATAAATATTTTGTTATTAAATGATTTGAAAGCATTTTTCGTGATATTATATTTTTTATAAATAATTTGTATAATTTTTTTTCTCATGAACTACTTTTGGTTTTATTAAAAAAACTCTTTATAATATTTTTTAATTATTATTTTTTTATAAATGTTTTTATAACTTTTATTATAAATATTTTTTTTATTAAATTAATAATTTTATATTATCTATTATTATTTTTTCAATATATATTTTTTCTAAATAATTTAAATTTTTTTAAAATTCCTTATAATTTTTTTAATTATTTTTTTTATAATTTTCATTACAAATATTTTTTTATTAATTGATTTTTTTATTAAATAAATTGAATAAATTTTTCTTAATATTATATTTTTTTATAAAATTTTTTAATTATTTTTTAATAATTTTTGTTATGATTTTACTTATAAAAATTTTCTTTTTAATTTCTTTAAATATTATTTTTTTATATTTTTTATTCCAAATATTTTTTATTAAATGAATTGATAATTTTTATTAATTATTTTATACATCTATTATTATTTTTTCATTACAATTTTTTCTAATAATTTTATATGTATTTGCTCAATAATTATTTTAAGATTTTCAAAAAACTTCTCGATAATTTTTTTTAATATTTTTGTTGTTATTTTTTTTATAACATTTTTTTAAATTTAATTCTACCTAAATTTTTATTATTGAAAAATAAAGTTTCTGTGTCTTACATACACACTTAGGCTACCGTTTTCTCGATATTCGGGTCAAGGTAATCACCAAATTTTATTATAAATATTTTTTATTAAATAAATTGAATAACTTTCTTTAATTATTGAATTTTTAAAAATAATTTTTATACATTTATTACTATTAATTTTTCGTTACAGTGTTTTTGGTTTTTTTTTTCATAAATAATTTTTGTGGTTATTTTCATAAAATTTCTTTATAAGTTGCTTTTAAGACTTTTTTTTTAAGATTTTTTATTGCTTTTTATTTTTTTTAGATATTTAAATTTTTTAAGACCTTTTTTTAAGTTTTTTCATTTCATTTTATTTTTGTTTTTATAAAATTTCTTTAATTTTTTTTATTAAAAATTAATTATACATTAATTTTGCTAACTGAAAATATATACAAATTATTAGGTGACTTGGTATACGCACACTTAGAGTACCGTTTTTCCGACACTCGAGTTAAAGTAATCTCCAACAGACATTGAGTTTTCACTGACTATTGACTGTTCACTCGGTTCATTCCTCAAAAATTATTATGTAGAATGTCTTTTCTGCTCCAAGAATAAAAATTGGCGATTTTTCCTATTTTAATTTTGTTAATATATAAAAGAGCAGCGTGACAAGCTGAGCTGATTTACCCATGTCCGTCTGTCTTTATGTACCGGAACTAGTCGCTCAGTTTTTGAGGTATCGAACTGCAATTGTGCTCATGTTCTTTTCTCTCTAAGAAGCTACTCATTTGTCGGAACCGCCCATATCGGGCCGCTATAGCGGTGCCATAGTAACTGAATGATCAGAACAAAGTGCTTGTATGGAATTTTTTTTTTTATTTGACAAGGTATCTTCACAAAATTTGACATAGGTTATTTTCGACTACAATGGAGCAATTTGCGAAGAAATTTTTCGGATCGGACAATTCTAGCATATAGCTGCCATACAAACTGAACGATCGCAATCAAGTCCTTATATGGAAAACTTTTTTATTTGACGAGATATTTTCACGAAATTTTGCATGGGTTATTTTTGAAGGCATCGCTAAATTCTCTAAAGAAATTATTCCGATCGGCATATAAAAGCTGTCATGCAAACTGAACGATCGGAATCAAGTTCTTATAAGGAATTTTTGTATTCCTAAGTGTATAAAAGCTTTATGCTACTGAGGTTAGCATTTTTTGTTTTCTATAATTTTTGGTAGCAAAAAAGCTACTTATATATTTTTTTAAAGAAAAAATATTAAAATATACAGAGACTTTTTCATTAATATTTTATTATTTACTAAATCGTATATACCGGCTATAACCGGGAAGCGGTGTTTATGCAAATAAAGAATAAGAAATACATATTGTAATTTGAAAAAAAAAACCTTTAAAAATTATTAAAAACCGTAAGTATTTACTTTGTCTACATAATTACTTAGTTTACTGAATTACACTCGGCATAAGTTGCAAATTTAACTCGTAAGTGTTCGCCACAGCAGCACAAATGCAAATGATACATTAATCACCAATTCAAAAAACAAAAAAAAAAGTGTGGAGAAAACAACCACAAACTGATATTCGACACTTCGAAAATTTCAGTGTTCCCAAAAGGTGCACTTTCGAATCCACTTTTTATGTGCCACTTTTAAATGTGTGTGTTTTATATGTATGTATGTGTTTGTTTCATTATTTTTAACTATATTTAATTACTAATTACTTTGGTACACAAACTTTTTAGATACCCGTTTCCTTTTTAGTTGTATCTAGTTTTTTTTTTATAAGTAATATTACCAAGCAAGTAGTCAACTTATATTATGTAGTCACATATAAATAGCGTACTTTATTGATTGAAATCACATGATAAATAATATGTAATTAAATATTGTTTCCATTTGAAAATCTCTTGTGCAGCTTATGCGTTTTGATGCCTCTATGGAGTCGCTGCTGAATGTGGGACGCTCCGAGTCCTTCGCCGATCTCAACAATCAAACTTTGAACTCCAAGTTTCCAGGTAGTTAAAAGCTATATAAGTGGAATGAAATATATATTTACATATTTCTTTATATTTTTCCCATTCAGCACATCCAGCCATACGCGACTTTGGCACACGCAATCGCCACAGCTTTGGCGGCAAGGGCAGCAATGACGAGCCGCCTTGCAAACCATTTGGCATTGGTAAGAACGGCTTTATGTGCGCTCAAGCACAGCGCTATTTTCAATTTATAATATTTTAACTGTAGTCGAGTTATATATATATATTTTTTTTTCTTTACGCAAGCGCTGATCAAGTTTTTTTTTTATAATTTTTTTTTTTATTCATAATTTTTTTTTTTTTTTTTATTTAATTTTTTTTTTTTTTAATTTTCTTTTGTCATTTTTGACACTTTTTGCTCACACGCAAATTCGTGCATAATTTGTATTTTTTTCACCCATAATTTGACAAGCAACTCTACAAAAATATACCACTTGCGTAATTTTTAGTTTAACGTATTAGTTTCTGGTTTCACTTTTATTATGTAAGAATTGTAGCTACAAATTTTGCTTGTGCGCAAAATTTAAACTGCATTTTTTGACAAAAAAAAAATTGCTGGCAAATTTCTTAATTTAGATTTTCTCCTTTTAAATATTAGGTCCCAACCTAGTAATCATAGTTTTTTTAATGTAAAACTGCTTATTATCATGTTAGTATTCATTAAAACTTAGCGTGTTCTAGTCGGTTTCAACCAGGTTATAGCGTCATTTAGATTTTTTATGTGTAACGGCCGTTCAATATTGGAGACTTTAACTTTCAAAGTCTACTTTTTGTATAAAATTTAATTAATGTCAATGGCAAGGGTAGAGAAGTAATTATTGCCACTTCGAAAAAATAAAAAGCTTTGAAAAGTAGCCCAAAACCACCCTTTTTAAGTACTACCATTCATTTTTTTGTGAATGTAACTTTACAAAATAATTTTTTTTCGTGGATTATCTCTAAAGTTAAGAAAAAAACATTTCCTTATTCAAAAGTTAGTCGATTATATGTCAGAAATTCAAAAATTAACTCTTGATTAAATTACTTAGTGTGATTTTGACTACTCATACCAACTCGTACTCTCCTAAGTGTAGAGTTATTTAACTTGGCAACACTTTCATGGTAGTTTGAGTCGCTAAAGTAGTTTGAATTTTTAAAAATATTGCCTTTTCATGTGTTGCCTGTTTCCCACAAAACACTTTATCTAATAAACCCAAGATTAAGTCGAAATCTCTGCCAAAATAATATCTAACCCCACTTTTCGATTATCAACACTAGTAATATGCGCTCATTAACAACCCAACCCAACCCAACTTCTGTAGTATTCATTACTTGCGCTATTTCTATATATATCCCACATTTTAAATGCAATTTGTAGTTGCTAACGGTTTACCAGCCAATCTACACACAGTTCTGTCAACCAATTACCTTATCCCCCCATCATTTTTCCTGCCACAGCAGTTTTGAAAGTAAAAAATTTTGTATTGAAAAAAAAAAATCACTTTTTAAGATTGCCGTAAGAACACTCTGTAATTGAGTTGTACGTTTTCACCTTTCATACTTTATACGTATAACAGTTATAATATATGCATACATATATAGCTAAAGTGCTTTTGCAAATCATTACTTTTTATGTACACGCTTCCCCGTTTTTTATGCAGCTTTTCCAAATTTCGCTAAAGCATTTGATGAATTGCTTTCTTGTTCTGCAAATAAAAACAAAAAAAAAAAAAAAAAATAAAATAAATAATTATAATTAAAAGTAATTATTTTAACGTATCAAGTCCATCAAAATCGTACATCTCAAAACATTTACTTCATTCATCGAAAAATTAGCAAAAATATATATTTCCAAAAACATTTTAAGTAGTATATAAAATATTTGAAATTTTATAAAAAAAAAAGTTTATTTTAAATATCCCTTAAGGATATTCAAGAAACTAATTACTTTCAAAATATTTATAAGATATTGTAGAAAAGATTTTTTAGTTAAAAAAATGCTAGTTATTCAATATATAGTACATATATATTTTTTTAATGTTAGTGTTGTAATTATTTTATATAAAAGTACAATTACACGCAACCGTAATTTACTATTTCGCTTTATTTTATAATGTACTGCCTACATTAGGCGCCTTTGCTAAAAGTAATAAACGGATCACTTCCGAAGTCTTCTAAGATGTATAGACTCACGTAAATTATTGCCTACATCTAGGCGTATTTGCTAAAATGTAATGAATAAGCCACTTCTTAAGTCTTCTTAGCTTTATGTATACTGCTAACATAAAAAAGTATTGCCTACATTTAGGCATCTCTACTTAAAAGTTACAAAAAAGCCACGTCTTAAGTCTTAAACTTATAGACTCCCAACATATAAAGTATTGCCCCCTTTGCTAAGAAATAATAAACAAGCCCACTTTCTTCTAAGTTTTATACACTCGTAACATATAAGGTATTGACTTATTGTAATGAATAAGTCACTTCTTAAGTCTTCTAAAGTTTATAGACTCATAACATCACTAAATATATATAACCGAGTTATTTGCAGGTTATTAATTTTTCTAAAATAATATTTTACAAGTTTTCGCAAAAAATATGTGAGACCACCGAATTTTTTTTTTTTAAAATATATTTATTTATATTTTTCTCGTTTTAAAAAACCATATAATCTACATTATTGCTCTAAATACATGTTTGAACACTCCCAAAATAAGTCGTTGCCTAGGTTTAGGAGCTACTTAAATCAGAATGTAGCCATAAAGCTTTAATTATAGTTCAAAAAATTTATTAGCCTCGCAAAAAAATAATAATTCATAGCACTGATGATCGCGGGGCAATTCTTATCTATTTGTCTTATCTTACTGATAATAATGCAAAATTACAACAATTTGTTGCCTACATTTAGGCGGCGTAATAAGAAATAATCATGTCCTTACAAGGAAAACTTTTTCGTTTGACAAGATTTTTTCACGAAATTTGGCACAGTTAATTCTTTTATAGAAAGGTATAGTCTCCTTATAAATTGTTCAGATTGGACTACTATAACATATAGCTGCCATACAAACTGAACAACCCAAAACATGTCCTTGCAAGGAAAACTTTTTTATTTGACAAGATTTCTCACGAAATTTGGCACAGATTATTATCTAAGTGAAAGCTATAATCTCCGTATAAATTGTTTGGATCGGACTACTATAGCATATAGCTGCCATACAAATGTAATAATGAAAATAATGTCCTTGCAAGGAAAACTTTTTTATTTGACAAGATTTCTTCACGAAATTTGGCACAAATTTTTTAGTGAAAGCTATAATCTCCGTATAAATTGTTCGGATCGGACTACTATAGCATATATGTAGCTGCCATACAAACTGAACAACAAAAAACATGTCCTTGCAAGGGAAACTTTTTTATTTGACAAGATTTCTTTACGAAAATGGGCAGAGATTATTGTTTTAGTGAAGGCTTTAATGTCCGTATAAATTGTTCGGATCGGACTACTAAAGCATATAGCTGGCATACAAATGTAATAATGAAAATAATGTCCTTGCAAGGAAAACTTTTTCAATTGACAATATATCCTCGCGAAATTTGGCAGAGATTATCGGTATAATATGCGTAGTAATAAATATTTGCTATAAGTTGCTTAGCTGCTGTCGAAATTAACTTTTTTTTTTGTTTTTTGTTTTTGTTACGAAGTCCCATCTAATTGTTACGTGAATAACTTTAATATTTTTTCTCAACATATATTCCAAAAAACACTAGCTGTAGTTTCGCGCTATTTTTTACTTATAAGAAATAGTCATAAGTCTATTTATAAAAGGGGTAAAAACATTTTTTTTAATTAGAATATTATATTATAAAAAGTTATAAAAAAGTTAAAAAATATTTTTTTTAATCAGAAACATAGAATATTTAGATTAATTTAAAAAAAAAATTTTGTTCAAAAATTGCAAAACCCAGCAAACTTAAACTAAAATTATATGCCATTTAACTTTTTTCCATTAACTCGCTTTTCTTTGCATTAATTTTAAAATTTAAGCAAATTTAAATGCTCAAATAATTAATTTGAAATTTTTTAACACTTATTTTTTATCATTATTACTTTCTATCTCTTTGTTACCGCTTAACATCGCTCTCTTTAAACGCGTTCTGAAATTATACTTACTACTTCTGCTCCTCCGCTCCAACTTTTAAAACAAAAAAAATAAATAAAATAAATAAAAAACAACTGCTACAACAACTGTGTAACTACAACTTGCTTATCTAACGCACTTTTGGTTGTTTTTATACGTTCAACTCATTCGAAACCTGAAACCTCCTTCTAATGCAACGTTGTTTCTGTTTCCAATCAACCAAAACAACCGACCAACCAATCGACCAACTAATCAAACGCATAAATTCACCCAAAACATCAGGCTCTATTCTGTCAGGTAAACAACAAAAGCAATTATTAGCGTGCAGCTAGCAAAAAAGCAACAAACAATTAGTTACGAAAACAACAATCGTCAATCGTTCGTACGTTCATTCGTTCGCTCGCTCGTTCGTTCGTTCGTTCGTTCACAATGCAAAAATAACAGTATCAACTAATTTGAATTGATTTGAATTTGTTGTAACGTTGCTTTTCAGTTATTAATTTTTTATACATTTTTTTTCAAAATATTAAACTTTTGCCTAAGAAAACGAACGAATTAAAACCAACAAAAACAAATTGAAACATTACATGCCATACTAACTGTTTACTTGTAATCAATGACACGAAAAACAACAACAACAAAACAAACTCAACTCAAATCAAATCAAACGCGTCGTAACTGTAAAAAACCACACTCGTATGTTGTGCCATCTCTTTCTTCTTTCTATACTAATGCACCGTTATTTTCTTACAAACAACTTTAAATTTATATAAATACACACCATTGAACATAATGAATATGTATGTATGTGTATAACTCCAGTTGCTATATACTTAGTACATAACTAGTTATCCTCCCGAGTTGTGCGCGTCATCGTGCTCGTACACACAGACACACTCGTAAAAATATATTAAAAAAAAAAAACAAAATCTAACACAATCACACTAACCTTTTAGCGCTCACTTGTCTACATAGCGTTTGTATGTACTGTCAGTGTAAAAATTACAAAAAAAAAAAAAAAAATACCATAAATATTCGTATTGAAACTAACCTCAAGAAGCGCAGGTTATCGCAGTTGCAAGCTAGTGTCTACATAACCAGCATACGAGTTCTCTAATTCCCGCTCATTTCGTACGCCTTTCGTTCGTAACCGCATTCGAGTCATTTCATCACCCATTGGTGTCTATGCATTATTCGCCTCCATCATCTCATCTCATGAATGTTGTTGCATTGATTATTTGAGCACTTAGCCGAATTAGTGTTAGTTGATTGTAGCACATTTTAGTTGGCAACTCTGTTTGATAGCTGCATTTTAACTAAATAAAATCGAATGTTTTTTTTTACTTCATTTTTTTATTTTTTTCAAATATTTTTAATTTTTTTTTGTAAATATTTTTTTTTTGTTTTGTAAATATTTTTTTTTTTTTTGTTTTGTAAATATTTTTTTTTTTTTGTTTTGTAAATATTTTTTTTTTTTTTTGAAATATAGTATTATTATCATGTAAATATTTTTAGTTTTTAAAAATGTTTTATGTATTTTTTTTAACATTAAAATAATTTATTTATCATGTGAAGTGGAGTTCATTGTAAAATAATTATGTATGGAGAAGAAATCCACTTCTAGTCCATTGATGTTCTCCTTATTGATTACAGAATACAATGGAATACAAGTGAGCCGCTTTTTCGACTCTTTTTTTATTACCGTAAAAATTTAGTTAGCTGCTGATGAGCTCCAATCGGGCTTAAAGCCTAACAACAGACTTCGATCTCAACATTTCTTCCAAAAAGTACATTTACTTGCTGCTTATATTTTTGTTGTTGCAGCTGCAGAATTCTGCGAGTTGACAGCCCTTAGCCTGTTAAAAATCCGATTCCGTTCCGGTTACGCAGACCCGCCAAAAAACGAGCGCAAATTGGACTCGATTTTCGGTAGCGACGATGAGGAACGTGTCGTGGGAACGGATTTGCCGCTTATCCTAGTATTCGCTTAGCAAACAGTCCAATTTGTATTAACTGTTTTTTTGTTGGAACTTTTTCCTTGCTGTTCTTAGTTAACAATCGACTATCTAATATCTAGTTGTAGAAGCTTTCAGGAGGTAGAAGAAGAGGCGATTACAAAACATCTTGCAAATAAAAAGCTTTTTATAAGAAAATAATATAAAATCTTGGACTTACCGATCCAAACGGCGCTATATCTTCGAAAAAAAGCGCTTAGTCAGATAAAATCCGGGACAATTTCGTTAACCTAGAACCGGCTATCGTGGGAATTGTTGAGTAATCAATTTTTTTTTTTTTCAAATGAGAATACATATATTAAATTACTTGAAATTTTCCTTTTTTTTTTCAAAATGGCGGTCCTAAAAATGACTGCTGAAACTCATCCGATTCGTAGATGGATGACATCATTTCTTGGAAAAGAATTATCTGAAATCAAAAAACAAAACGGTTTCATGTTCTGTATCGAATTAGCTATGGCCTCAAGCAGAATGAAACATCTTCAATGAAAAAAAAAGTGCGGACTTTTGAATTTTTTTTTAACCCTTTTTTCACTTTTAATTGTTTATAACTTTTTTAGATATTAATGAATATTTCTTGTTCTAATTGAGGCTATAGCCAGACATCTAAAGCGTAAAATGCCGTTTGGTTCATATCGATAAGTGCAATAGTTTTGAAATGAGAGTGTCATCCATGCGAAAAAACGTGGTTCGGAGAAAAATCAGTTTAAACCAAAGGCACGCAGTAGCTGCCGCTACCGAAGGCGTTCGAGCGGTTATTAGTATACCCTTACACTCTTCTGCTTTCTTTGCGCCAATTAATCATTGTGAAATGAGTGCAACGGAGTTTTATTTACCTGAACAAAGGTAAATCAACACGACAGTCCACCCAATCAAGCTGCGCAAACTGTAATCAGTCATAACTGTAAGCAAACATGCAAATACATACACACACACGCACCTGTTAAATGTAAATGTGTGTGCGCTTTTGGGTCAGCAATTAATTACAAGACCACCAAACCCCCCTCCGCCCCTTTCAGCAATTGCTACACAATTTTTACGAGCAACCCAAAATCCTTTGGCACCATATAAGTTTATATGTAATACATATGTATGTGTATGTAACGGCGAAAACGAGCGCATATAGAATACTATATGTGTACGCTTTTGCTATAAAATTAATTATAGCTGGCGTTAATTGCCGTTTTATTAATGAAAAACCATTTTTATAACGGTTAATGGTTGCGTGTCACTGTCAGTGTCATAATCATAAATGAACAATTACTTGGCTACAAATTGATAAATAATTCCGAAATTATAAACACACCCGAGCGACAGCCATCCCTGTTAGTCTACCTGCGCCGTTGAGTATGCAACAAATACCGTTCGGTGATACTTAGTACAGCTCAGTATACCATTAGGCAGTGTCGTGCGGTCTTATTATCAACCTGGGGATTTAACGGGAAATTTGAAACAGTTGAAATTTTTAATTTCATTTTGACGGGTTTTTAAAAACATTTTATACCTGCAAAATTTTGTCAAAAGATTTCACGTCCAGGCAGGGGTGCGTATCTTCGCTGCACCCAGATAGTGGCCCGAGTCAATGCTAGGACCTCGAAACGTACGCACATCTAAAACACTGGAGACGTGTCTTCCGTCTATCGCAAGATGATCGATATGGTTGGTGGCTTTTTCAATAGTTCGGGCGCCGGCGAAGTCGATCAGCCTCAACCCATTTTGAATTTACTGACTGCCAAAGGTATTTTCTTTGCCCACCCTGGCGTTAAAGTCGCCAAACACAATTTTAAAATCGTTGCGGGGAAAGCTCTCATATGTAGGTGCGCTCCAAGCGCTCATCATGATCACTTCGTACTTCTCCTCCGTCCAGGCGTGGACGCAAATCACAGATTTGTTGAAATACTTCGCTTTGATGCGGATTGACGTTAATCCACCACAAATCCCACACTAAATTTGCGCTCTTTTATATGGCCACTGTAGTAAATGCCACAAGAACCTACTCGCCTCAGTCCTTATCCCGTCCATCGCATTTCTTGTGCGGAGGTGATGTCAGCCTTTACTCTAACGCAGACATCAAGCAGCTGGACAACGGCACCTTCCTCACTCACTCCCAAGTGAATGGCGATCAGTAAACCTTCCTCACTTACATGAACTACAACACATGGCTATCAATACTGGAGATAAGCTTGCTAACTGCGCGCTCAAAGCTAGTCAAGGAGTGTCAGTACTCCCTAGAAATTGCATCAAGTTACTTCATCTACAGACTTGTTTGAATGTCTGGTCTCAGCGGAATAACTGGCAACTGCAAAGCCTTGCTCATATGGGAATTCGCTTAGCATTCGCTGGCTCTTATGCAACTGCGATATCCTTTTGACAAAATATCTAAACTAAACTACTTATTTGTGGCAATCGTTGGGTGCTGTCTGGACACTGTACAATAGGCGAACGCTAATTGTCAAAGTTGTATGGAACAGCGTATAGTGGCAATATCTAGGCACTTTTTCTTCCATAGTCCATTCTTTCCACGACTGAGGCTAAAACATCGCAGCAGTGTTACCTTCGCCAAACCAGAACCCATAGACGTCGTCTCCGGCGTTTTAAGAGGTCAAAGTTAGATTTCTGTTGTAGATAAGAACGGGTTAATATCGCTCCTACTAACTTTACATATGTCCACCATAATTTCTCTTCCATCACTTGCAGATCTAAATTTTATGGTCTTCGCTCGTAATAAGCAAGAATATTGAGTAACAAATTTTGAAAGAAATTGGTGTAAAAATGCATCACTGTGCCTTCGAAACGCCGAACTACAATAAATCTATACTACCCAAGTGCCCAAAAAAAAGGTGACATTTGAATTTAAACTGCGCGCGTCGAAGAATTTGGAGAATTAATTTTTTTTTAGGTTGGTAGTACTGTCAGTCACATTTATGTCAAATTTCATGTCAAAATATTCATTAGTGTTTGAGGTACGTGTCGTTTTGTGAGCTGCTAAAAGTGATTTATTCGTTTTTTGCGATGTCGAAATTTGTTGAGCAAAGAACTTGCATTAAATTTTGTTTACGGAATCAATTTTCTGCTGCGGATACGTTGAGAATGGTGCAGAAATCCTTTGGTGATGAGGCTATATCTAAAAAAAAATGTTTACAAGTGTATAGTGAGTTCCAAGCCGGCCGTGAACGTGTCGAAGACGAAGAGCGTCCACGGCGACCATCAACCTCAACCGACGAAGCTCACGTTCAACAAATCAAAGATTTGGTGTTGAAAAACCGTCGATTAACAATTAGAGACCTTGCTGATGAAGTTGGCATATTGAAAGGCTCAGCCAATACCATTCTGAAGGATGTTTTCGGCCTCAAGCGCGTCAAGTCTTAACTGGTACCGAAAACATTGAATTTTTTGGAAAAAAGTAGTCGCGTTGAAGTGTGTGAAACGATGCTTTCCGACTACCAGGGTGTCATGAAATGCATTATAACTGGCAATGAGACTTGGATCTATGCTTACG
>CM050325.1:81557155-81636571 GCA_027475135.1 Bactrocera correcta | reverse complement strand
CCATAAAGTAAGTTTGGCTCGACTATGGCTATGTCATCGCAACCCATGAGGCCTAGCGAAAGGCCCCAAGTCGACCCTAGCATTTTCTTATATTCTCATTCTCTCCTCCATATTGAGTTCCACATCAGCTTGCTGTCCAAAATTACTTCCAGATTTCCTGTTTCACCGAAATAACGACTGCCGAGATATTTCAACCTCAATTTTTATCTTCGACTTTGCAAATGTTAGACATTGGAGAAGAAAGTAACTAGATATATCCATATAATCTTCCTCCATAAACTGACAACGTTATTATGACCTCGAATTATTAAGGAAGCTGAACTGAATTTTATGAAATATTAATGAATAATTTCCAGTTCTTCTAGGTTCTTTCTAGTTGCATAATAAATGAAGGGTCCAAACAATTAAAAGTTACTCAGAACACAATTTTTATAGCAGGTCCGTCAATAAACGGCAGCCACTAAAATCCAGATGGGAATATACTTTATAAAAAATTTATTTTAGCCTTCCAAATTTCTCACTCCAAATTTAACTCCGCTAAAATTAGTCAGTCCAATCTCAAAAACAAAAAAAAAACGCATATACAGGGTGGGCCATATAAAGTTTAAAATTTAAAAGGCCAATAAAACAAAAAACGGCTTGATATTTTTCAAAGGATTAACATTTATTTAAAAGGTTGTTTTATGAAAATTATTTGTGGAAAACAATTTCGGACAAATGACCACTACGGCTGAGTTTACAGTAGCTTATCCGATCCTCCCAATTTTGGAGTACTTTCTCGATGGTTTCAGGCCTTATGGCAGTTACAGCAGCTTGAATCTCGTACTTTAGATTTTGAATTGTTTCTGGATGGTTGGTGTAATATTTATCTTTAACAGCTCCCCACAGAAAATAGTCCAACGGAGCTAAATCGCAGCTTCTGGGAGGCCAATTCACATCACCTCTTTTGCTGATTATGCGATTTTCGAAGATAGGGCGTAAAAGATTGAGTGTAGCGTTTGCGGTATGACACGTAGCGGCGTCCTGGTGGAACAAAATGTTGTCCAAGTCTTCCTTTTCAATTTGCTTGAAGAAAAATTCGGTTAACATTGCGCGATATCGCTTACCATGGTTACGACGGTTCCTTCTTCATTTTCGAAGAAAAATGGGCCGATGCTGGGTGCATTGGCTTCTCGACGATTACGTGCGGGTTTTCTGTGCCTCAAATGCGACAATTCTGCTTGTTAACGTAACCATCGAGGTGGAAATGAGCCTCGTTCGAAAAGATAATTTTTCGGTAAAATTGGCCAACCACTTGACTCACCACTTTGGAAAAAAGTTTTCAATATTTCCCAGTTTTCTTCTAGTGAATAGAGACACACTTCGTAAATTTTAGACTTTTTACTGAATATCTGTCACTTTCCGAATGGTATTTGACGTTTCCATTGTCGAAATATAGATAATTCAAATTTAAAACGTTAGATGGCCCACCCGTTATTTATCGGTTTTCTGTTTCAGAAACTTACGAGTAGATCTCTTTGCATCTTATTAATGTCAGAACAAGATGAGTAACAACATTATTCAAGTTACTCGCATTAATCTACAAAAGTTTAGCTTATCTATAATGAGTCCATCTCTAGATTTTATGAATAATTTACACAAATGCCTAAAATTCGGAACTCCAAACTATCTTTTCTCGATTCTAGAAATAACTAAAATTCCATAAAAAAAATAGAATGGAATTTTCTCTAGACTGTAAAAAATCATACCTGTGAACCCCGTATGAGGTAACAAAGACCGAGAAAATGGAATTGATTTGATTTTATTTCTACAGTACAGGTCAAACTATTTGGGAACAAGGGATTCTCTAG
This sequence comes from Bactrocera correcta, assembly GCA_027475135.1. Classification (NCBI taxonomy): domain Eukaryota; kingdom Metazoa; phylum Arthropoda; class Insecta; order Diptera; family Tephritidae; genus Bactrocera; species Bactrocera correcta. The sequence goes on along the minus strand of CM050325.1, from coordinate 81,634,721 downwards.
CCTTTAAATGGTCATAAATTCACTTTCTAGTACAACTCCTTTAACTTGTTGAAAGAGAGTGCTGAGAACTGAAAACACGAAAAAATCGCTTATATGGATAAACTGAAATTGACGAAGTAATGGGATCTGACCTAACATAAAAAAGCATTAAAAAAAGTATACCATATTACACAAATTTAAAAAAGTTTGCAGCGGTTACGAAACACATGCTTTTAAGCTCCAAAGTGTGAAAATTCTTTTAAAGTGTTTCTTAAGTAATAATTAAGAAGCTGCTATAAAATGAATATAAGTGATTAAAAGTGATCATAAAACGCAAATGCATTAACGGTTAATAACAACATAATCAGCCATTACATATACATATAGTGGATATTGTAAATGCAACAAAAAGTGGCACAACTTTATGTAAATCGGTCAGTAGTGAGTAGATAGTGATCACCCGCTGAGTGTTGATTGTGCGAAAGAATGTGTCTGATGCAACAGAAAATATGTGTGCTAAAGTGATTTATGAGGAAGCTTCTGCTTTCCGCAACGTGGAGCTGATTAATTATTGTACATAATATATTATATACTCAGAAACACCAACTATATACACAATATACATATAGGTGCTCATACATTGCTTACTGTGGATAAAAAATAGTAAGACTTTTTAATATAAATGTCGTCGAAATATTCTTTTTCTAGGTTGATATGGCTGTCTGTGACATCTGTGCAAAATGTTCCGTTAAATTCCATTATCATGATATTTTTAAAAATTATCTACTCTGGTGGAGGATGGAGTCATGTGTAGAAGTTCACGCAAGTGAGGAAAGTTCTCTGATCGCCATTCACTTGGGAGTGGCCAGAAACGATTCTTTTACATATGACTCAAGCAGCTCACGACTTCCGGTCTTTGACCAAGTATCCTCTGGGTAGCCTAAGAACATCCGTTTGAAGGCGAGCTAAAGTGAGAAGGCGAAACACCCCTGCATAGGGTTGTGCGCTGGGTTTGGGACCCGCCACGTAAAAAAAACACCCCCAATGAAAGACAACAACAAGCCTCGGATGAGTGACCCCCCTTTTGATGACGACCATGGCAAACGAAATAAGGACTATGATTTGAGGGCATGCACCTGGAATGTCCGGTCCCTTAATTGGGAAGGTGCCGCTGCCCAGCTGGTAGATGTCCTCGTAAAGATAAAGGCTGACATCACCGCCGTCCAAGAAATGCGATGGACGGGACAAGGACAGAGACGAGTAGGTCCTTGTGACATTTACTACAGTGGCCATATAAAGGAGCGCAAGTTTGGTGTTGGATTCGTGGTGGGAGAGAGACTCCGTCGCCGAGTACTATCATTCACTCCGGAGAATGAACGTCTAGCCACAATCCGCATCAAAGCGAGGTTCTTCAACATATCGCTGATTTGCGCCCACGCCCCGACGGAAGAGAAGGACGATGTGACCAAAGATGCCTTTTATGAGTGCTTGGAGCGCACTTATGAGAGATGCCCCCGCCACGATGTCAAAATCGTGCTTGGCGACTTCAATGCCAGGGTGGGCAAAGAAGGTATCTTTGGCACTACGGTCGGTAAATTCAGCCTCCACGCGGAAACATCCCCGAATGGGCTGAGGCTGATCGACTTCGCCGGGGCCCGAAATATGGTTATCTGTAGCACTAGATTCCAACATAAGAAGATACATCAAGCTACCTGGCTGTCTCCAGATCGAAAAACCACCAACCAGATCGATCATGTTGTGATAGACGGAAGACACGTCTCCAGTGTTTTAGATGTGCGTGCGCTCCGAGGTCCTAACATCGACTCGGACCACTATATTGTTGCAGCCAAAATATGCACCCGCCTCTGTGCAGCAAAAAACGCACGCCAACAAACACAAGGATGGTTCGACGTCGAGAAGCTGCAATCACAACAGACAGCCGAACGTTTTTCTACTCGGCTTGCACTCCTGCTCTCTGAGAGCACTCGTCAACAACTCGGTATAAGGGAACTGTGGGACGGCATTTCAAACTCCTTACGTACAGCTGCAACCGAAACTATTGGTTTTCGGAAAGTGCAGAAGAACAGCTGGTACGACGAGGAGTGCCGTGTCGCAGCGGAGAGAAAACAGGCTGCCTACCTCGCAACGTTACGATCGACCACAACACGTGCGGGATGGGATAGATACCGAGAGTTGAAGAGGGAAGCGAGACGCATTTGTAGACAGAAAAAGAAAGAGGCCTAAATGCGTGAGTACGAAGAGCTTGATAAGCTGGCCGACAGGGGTAATGCTCGAAAATTCTACTAAAAGATGCGGCGGCTTACAGAAGGTTTCAATACCGGAGCATACTCTTGTAGAACCCGCAAAGGTGATCTAGTTACCGATGCCCAGAGCATACTTAAATTATGGAGGGAACACTTCTCCAGCCTGCTGAATGGCAGTGAACGCACAACACCAGGAGAAAGCGAACCCGATACCCCAATCGATGACGATGGAGCAGACGTTCCATTGCCCGACCATGAACAAGTTCGAATAGCAATTGCCCGCCTGAAAAACAACAAAGCGGCAGGGGCCGATGGATTGCCGGCCGAGCTATTCAAACACGGCGGCGAAGAGCTGATAAGGTGCATGCATCAGCTTCTTTGCAAAATATGGTCGGACGAAAGTATGCCCAACGATTGGAATTTAAGTGTGCTATGCCCAATCCACAAAAAAGGAGACCCCACAATCTGCGCCAACTACCGTGGGATTAGCCTCCTCAATATCGCATATAAGGTTCTGTCGAGCGTATTGTGTGAAAGATTAAAGCCCACCGTCAACAAACTGATTGGACCTTATCAGTGTGGCTTTAGACCTGGTAAATCAACAACCGACCAGATATTCACGATGCGCCAAATCTTGGAAAAGACCCGTGAAAGGAGAATCGACACACACCACCTCTTCGTCGATTTCAAAGCTGCTTTCGACAGCACGAAAAGGAGCTGCCTTTATGCCGCGATGTCTGAATTTGGTATCCCCGCAAAACTAATACGGCTGTGTAAACTGACGTTGAGCAACACAAAAAGCTCCGTCAGAATCGGGAAGGACCTCTCCGAGCCGTTCGATACCAAACGAGGTTTCAGACAAGGCGATTCCCTATCGTGCGACTTTTTCAACCTGCTTCTGGAGAAAATAGTTCGAGCTGCAGAACTTAACAGAGAGGGTACTATCTTTTATAAAAGTGTACAACTGCTGGCGTATGCCGATGATATTGATATCATCGGCCTCAACACCCGCGCCGTTAGTTCTGCTTTCTCCAGACTGGACAAGGAAGCAAAAGAAATGGGTCTGGCAGTGAACGAGGGCAAGACGAAATATCTCCTGTCATCAAACAAACAGTCGTCGCACTCGCGACTTGGCACTCACGTCACTGTTGACAGTCATAACTTTGAAGTTGTAGATAATTTCATCTATCTTGGAACCAGCGTAAACACCACCAACAATGTCAGCCTAGAAATCCAACGCAGGATAACTCTTGCCAACAGGTGCTACTTCGGACTAAGTAGGCAATTGAGAAGCAAAGTCCTCTCTCGACAAACAAAAACCAAACTCTATAAGTCTCTCATAATTCCCGTCCTCCTATATGGTGCAGAGGCTTGGACGATGACAACAACCGATGAGTTGACGTTGCGAGTTTTCGAGAGAAAGGTTCTGCGAAAGATTTATGGTCCTTTGCGCGTTGGCCACGGCGAATATCGCATTCGATGGAACGATGAGCTGTACGAGATATACGACGACATTGACATAGTTCAGCGAATTAAAAGACAGCGGCTACGCTGGCTAGGTCATGTTGTCCGGATGGATGAAAACACTCCAGCTCTGAAAGTATTCGACGCAGTACCCGCCGCGGGAAGCAGAGGAAGAGGAAGACCTCCACTCCGTTGGAAGGACCAAGTAGAGAAGGACCTGGCCTCGCTTGGAATATCCAATTGGCGCCACGTAGCGAAGAGAAGAAACGACTGGCGCGCTGTTGTTGACTCGGCTATAATCGCGTAAGCGGTGTCTACGCCAGTAAAGAAGAAGAAGAATCTACTCTGGTCATCACTTCACAAATGTTAGGTGTAACTTATTTAATATTGTATTTTTTCTCATTTCTTCTCTCTTCTATAGAGACACACAAAGGTGCACCATCTACATATAAGACTGAGGGACTGTTAATTCATTGCTTTTAGCCGAGGTAGGTGATTAGCCTACTCCTGCAATACTTGTATATTGAGTTCCATTAATTAAAAGCGCTCTATAGCAGTCTTCTCGCTGAAAAGCGATTTGAACTAGTTTGCTTTGGTATAAGAAATCAATACATAGTTTAATAAGCCAATTCTTAAATGTTTTGGTTTTATATCACTATCGCCGTCTCTCACTTTTTTTTGTCTCTCTCTTAACTTCATTTGAATCTCTTTTCCGTTTTTCATTATTTGAGTTCCACTTTCTCTCTCTCTCTGACTCTCTCGAACTCGGAGTAGTATACCTGTATATCATTCTTGTCACGAAGTTTATAACAGCCGGTAGGAAACAGAGGCGATATTCTAAAGTATATGCTATTGTTGTACATAAATGATCACCATAATGAGCTTGGACATTTTAGCCATGTCTTTATGTCAGCCCCTATTTTTTTAGTTTTTGAAACATCGGTCCTAAATTCTGCACACGTCTCTTTCACACCAAATTCTGCTCGTTTGTGGGAAACGTCGATATCGGATCATAGCTGCCATATAAACTGACCAATGAAAATCACGATAAAGATCTTTTTATACTATTTTTTGCTAAAGGGTAATCCATTTCGGGGTTAACTACTTTTTTAAAGAAAAAACACAGAAACTTCAAATTTAATGAGAAATATTTATTATCATTCGAAAAAATATTTTTTGGCATTTAGTTTTTTATATTATTTCTTGTAAATATTGGCCACGACTACGTCTCAGACAGTCCATCCTCAAAGGATCCATTTTTCGATGACTCGTTCGAGTATTTCGACTGGTAACTGGCGAATGACACGCGTGATGCTTTGCTCCAAGGACTGAAACAAAGTGGAATTGTCCGCTTAGACTTTAGATTTTACATTTCTCCAGAAAAAAATCGAAGGATGCGATATCACATGATCTTGGTGGCCAATCGGCCGGCCCAAAACGTGAAATTATCTGCTTTGATGGATGCGATGTGTGAAAAGTGGCGCCGTCTTATTAAAATCAAATTCCGCCGGCATCACGAGCTTCAATATCAGTCGGTTATCGTAGCCCGATAACAGTCGCCATTGACGGCTCCGTTCTCACCGTCTCATAACTTTTGAAGAAACCAATGATTCCACCGGCCCACACCGAACCATTGTTGTTTTCTGGATGAAATGGCAGCTTTTGAATTTCATCCGGTTGCTCTTCGTCCCAAGTGCAGATATTCTGAATATTTACATACTCATTGATACCAAATGAGGTTTCAAACATCACGACTTCTTTCGAGCGACTTGTTCTATCTATTTCTGGAGAAAATAATTCGAGCTGTAGAATTAAATAAAGAAGATACCATCTTTTATATACATTTATTGATATCATTGGTCTCAACAACCGCTCCGTTAGTTCTGTTTTTTTTTTTCAGAATGATAAGGAAGCGAAGAAAATGGGTCTGGTAGTAGATGAGGGCAGGACGAAATATCTCCTGTCATCAAACAAACAGTCATCGCACTCGCGACTTGGCTCCCACGTCACCGTTGGCAGTTATAACATCGAAGCGGTAGATATTTTCGTTTATCTTGGAACCAGTATTAACACCAATAAAAATGTCAGCGTCGAAATCCAATGCAGAAGAACTCTTGCCAACAGGTGCTACTTTGGACTGAGTAGACAATTGAGAAGTAAAGTCCTCTCTTGACAGAAACCAAACTCTATAAGTCACTTATTATTCCCGTCCTGCTATAAGGTCATCGCTGAACTTCGGATCTTCTAGGAACTTTTCAAGAGCCCATAGGACGAAACGATGTCACTTGCGAATATCGAGCGGCTTGCAAAAGCTGTATTTTGTACGCTTTCATTTTAAGATCTCGACGAAAAATGCCCCAAGTCATTTCATACGTCAGTCCGAGTTGCTGAAAACGGCGCCGAGCCTTCTTCTTCTAATAATTTCTTAAATTAATAATTTTTAGCACCGACTATAGACTTAAGCTTTGATTAAATAAAACTTAACAAAAGGGAATTGGTTGTGTAGTAATGTTTTCATAAAATTTCATACATACAAAGAGCTTGAGGATTTTTCTCGGAAAAAAATTAATAAATGCTTTGGATTTCTCTCACTATTTCACTCTCTCACTGCCCGAAAAAAGCGAATAAAATTTCTTTAAGTGTACACAACCATATAAATAGCGATAAGCAAAACCATACTTCACCCAAACTTGACTCGATTCAAAGCATTCCACCTACCTGCCTGGCAGACTGACTGCGCTTCTTTACAGACATACATATATTCGCATGAAGCCACTAGGATCCTCTTGACCCTACCAACAACTAGTCAATCTGTAGCGAATGTTATGCCTGGCATCAAGCAATTTAGGAAACTAATTCGCTATGAGGTCAGTCATGGCTGTCATCTTAACCGAGGATCATAGCAACTATTATGGCCACAACAAAAACAGCAGCAACAACAATAGAAACAGCAAATAAAGCGAGAAGAGCTTAAAACAAAAGCATGCGAAGGCGCACGCAGATTTATTAGGCCCTGCGTTTAGCCTAAGGTAGGCACATATGTATTTATGATTTATGTGTGTGTGTGTGTGACTGTGTGCGTGCTTCTGTGGGCAGCGGCGCATGATTTCTACATATCTAATTGTGAATGAGAGCAAAATCCGCGCGCATATCCTGCGAGGAGGCGCACAAATCCAATAAGTTTCGCTTAAGCGACTTATAAACCGACTCACACACACACATATATGCCTACATGTACGTGCTGTTGCACGCCACTCACGTGAACTGCGCTTGTGGTAGCAAAGCGTGCGTCGATTTTTGTTGCTTGGTTGTTGTGTTGTTGCGCGTTTGTCAGATACACATCAGAACTGACAACACGACGATTCAGTGCGCAAGCGTGCAATCCACCACCAACAACAACAGAGCAAAGATCGGCAAGGAATGCAATAGCGCGTTGTGATCGCCAGGCTGGCGCGGGTTGACGTACGAGGGCGTGCCACTTTGAAGTTGAGCTTGAGTTTTGTAAGCGTGAATACGTTTTGGCGGCCGCGACTGAGCTGACTGACACTGTTGCAGACTCGAGTACACGAGCGCAACTCTGCAATTTAGCATCTTTTGCCTAAGGATGTTCGAAATCAATGGATAATCATGTAATTTCTATAATGTTACGAAACAACAGCCATAACAACAATAAAAACAACACAAACATATTGAAGGCTTAAATAAATGAGTGGAGTAAAATAACAACGTCGTTGGACACATTGTTGCATAGCACACGAAACCAAAGCAGCGGCCGGATAGCGCATATCGATCATAGTGGAGTAGTTGGGTAGAGCGGCAGATAGCACAGTGGGTTCTCTTGAAAAAAAAAAAAACAGGAAAATTTATGAACAATATCTTAGGAGATTATCGCGCTGCTTATGACAATAACCCAAGTAATTTATTGAATATTTATTAACAAATAAAAAAATTTTCCCTACAAGGACTTGATTTTGATCGATTCCTTTGAATGACAGCTTATCCTATTGTAGTCCGATATCGACGGTTCCGATTTCTAAGATCTGAAACCTCGACAATATAGCTTCCATGGTGGCGTAAAAACCAAGAATTGTCTTTCCACAATTCCGCCCTTTTTAGGCGGATAGCGTTACGCAAACGACGCATAACGTTCAAATAATATTCCTTGTTGATTGTTTGACCGGTTGGAAGGAATTCATAATGCACAACACCACGATAATCGAAGAAACAGTCAACATGACCTTGATTTTTGAGCGACTTTGGCGCGATTTTTTTGATCTCGGCTCTCGTTTGGCACGATATTCGCTCGATTGATCGATTGTTTCGGGGTCGTAAGCATAGATCCAAGTCTTATAGCCAGTTATAATGCGTCTCATGACACCCTGGTAGTCGGAAAGCATCGTTTCACACACTTCAACGCGACGCCTTTTTTTCCAAAAAATTCAATGTTTTCGGTACCAGTCGAGATTTGATGTGCTTGAGGCCCAAAACATCTTTCAAAATGATATTGGCTGAGCCTTTCGATATGCCAACTTCATCAACAAGGTGGTTAATCTTTGATTTGTTGAACGTGAGCTTCGTCGGTTGAGGTTGATGGTCGCCCTGGACGCTCTTCGTCTTCGACACGTTCACGGCAGGCTAAGAACTCGCTATACCACTTGTAAACATTGTTTTTAGACATAGTCTCATCACCAAAGGCTTTCTGCACCACACTCAACGTATCCGCAGTAGAAGATTGATTCCGTAAACAAAATTAAAATTTAATGCAAATTCTTTGCTCAACAAATTTCGACATCGCAAAAAACGAAAAACTCTCTTTTAGCAGCTCACAAAACGACACGTATCTCAAACACTAATAAATATTTTGACATGAAATTTTACATAAATGTGACTGACAGTACTACCAACTTAAAAAAAAAAATAATAATTCTCCAAATCCTTCGAGGAGCGCAGTTTAAATTCAAATGTAACCTTATTTTTTGGGCACAGTAGTATACCCAGTTCAGTTAATAAAACAAATAAAACAAATTTTTATAGATCCTTTTTGGCTTAATTGAGAGTCTTACGGATTTTCAGTCGACTAAGAACGATCCGATGCCAGTTTTATATTTCCCGATCAATATTAAAGTACTGACATACAACCATATACACTTACTTAACACAAACGATTTTTCTCTATCTAGAGAGCGTACATTCTCTACTCCACAAAAAGAACGATAAGAAGGTGATCTAATCAGTGTTAATATCTTTGTTCGAAACATCACGATAATGATTTAAATAATCCGATTTCTACTTGCTCAGCCCAGTTTGGTCATATCCGGAGTCGAAAGAGTGTTTTAGTTTATCAGTTTTTTATACAAAACCCAACCTAGTCGAAGTAACTCAACTCTCAAATAAATTTTTGAGATCCACTCTGGAAACAAATCTCGGATAAAATTTGTGATGAAAAGACGCTCAGACTTTCATAAAGTTGTTTGTAGCTTTTCTGCTGTAAAACTTTTGTCAAAATAAGGCCCATCTCACAGTTATTAGAAATATGGCAACATTGAATTTTATAAATGTGTTAGATAAGTGTTGTTAGCCTTCCACATTCGAAAACTTATGACTTCTTGAGTCAATCTGAACAACAAAACCAAAGTGTTGAACCATTTTAAAGAGCTGGATTATTTTCTTTCAGACTGTAAAGTCTTTCAAATTTAAAAACTCGTGTCTTCGCGTTCAACTTTTCCCTCCCCTAAAAATAACGACGCTATCTGAGCATTTGTGAAACCGATTATAGCAAAATAAATATTTACTTCATTTTACTAGAGATGGAAGCATTGCTTAACGAGAAAAATGTATCGGGCATTATGAACAGATATCTGAACTTCATTTCAGTTACTTAGTTTATGTAGAGCACAGGGTTCCAACCTCAAAACAGTGTGTATATAATATGATCACAAAATCTGTTGATAAAAAACTACGAATTTGAATAAAGTCCTTTGTGAAATAAAAAGCACAAATTATATGACACAATATTTTGAAGAAGAAGACAATATAATATTGATAACACAATACATAATTTCTAGTAAAGAGCATTATTTTGGTATTAAGTTGAAGTTTTTAGCATAATTAGAATAATCAGATTTAGGACTAAGAAACATCATAATTTATGGCTATACTGAAGGTAATTTCGTACTGCCACTTCTATAAAATCTCTTGTTTTTATAGGCAAAAGAACTGGGACATTCGGATAGTCGTCTTCCACAAGCTTCGCTTGAGATGAACTTTTCACCTGCAAAATCTTTCGTAATAGACGAGGGCAAGTAGCAGTCACTTGATGCCTAGTACGCACTTAAGGTGAAGACCTCAAAAATGTGAGTAGCGTGACGTTGTCCTCATCGAATTCAGTTCTTCTCCCCCTGGCTAAAGCTTTTCGCTTCTGGGTGATTACATACCTTAGTCGGTCCAATTGTGGCCAGTGCAGGTTCGAAACTTTGTTTAGCCTAGGGAATCAAATCATAGAAAATGATTCTACACAAATCTAATCAAACACTTATATGTATAATATATACATATACCTATATATAGAGTATTTCCTTTAACTCCGTTTGAAGCGTAGAGCCAAATAATTAGTTTCAAAAATCCAGTATTTTCAGGCTGATGCCTGATTAGCTCCGGTTTCTTAGTTTATTGGTAGGACTGTTAGTTTTACTTATGAAACTGCAGGAAATATCTAGAGCAGGGCACCAGGGAAACAATGGATTATCTCCGTGCACGTGTCCTGCATTGGCAAGATTACGCTGTCAGCATCTGACGTTCCCACGGTATGATACACTGGAGGAGGTGTCGCGTCAAGCGCATGCATCCTAAAGGATGACTACTCCTCTTGTATCTAGCGACTGAACTCCATGTGGTAATAGACTAAACTGGTCTATGCGTGGCTTATTGGCCTACCAGATTAACCTAACCTATCCTGCCTATGAACCTGTCATATAAATATGTACGTTTAAAACGCGAGCCGCTTGCTCCAAGGCAGCCATCCTCTTCGGTGACTTTGGGAACCCTTGCAAGTAACTGAGCTACGTTCGACATAACTCTGAAGATTGTTTGTTTTTACTGAGCCCCATAAACAACAATTCTCGGGGTAGCCACTACCAGCAACATAAAAAGCAAAACCTTTCTGTCTATCAATCTGACGTGGCTCTGGCTCACCCCTTAGTTCGGCTCCGTGGTTAATCCTGGACTATTACCGAACGGTATCGTGTATCAATTTCCTTTGTTGTTGAAATAAAAAGTCTATGTGTTTTGAAATCATTTTCCATCTAACTGTTGAATATGGTTTCATCTCCGTTTTATGGTTATCTAGTCAGAATTCTAGAACTACAAACAAATTTATATTTTAGAATCAACGAATATTAAAATGTTTCGGACCAGTTTAGTCCAAATTATTCGTCACTTCAGTAACCGTCCTCCAATACTAAATTTCTAATTTCTAACCGTTCCCATAACAGTCGGGTCTACGTAACCGGAACGGACCCGGATTTTTATCCGCCCAAGGACTGTCAACTCGGTAGATTTCTGCCGTTACAACAATAACAACACCAAATTTCTAAAATAACCTCTTATGCAGTGACCACTGTGCACTCTTCCAGCGAACTAAGTAGACTAGCCGAGGCTGAGGTGTTGAGACGCAATGCCGCTTCGCCACAATTCGCAATGGCATGAGAATAATTCTCAAAGCATGTTCTTGTAATTTTTGTGCGCTTGTGATTATACCAACTTGCTGCGTGCTATCTTCCTTTGGCTAACGAAAGTTTTTTCCTGCGATTCCGCCACATTCGTTTGGCAACATTGAGTAGATGAATTGATGTTTTATTCGTGCATAATTCCGGCATACGAGTGTGTGCACACACAAGCGGGTGGGTTGGACCACACGATGGCCACAATAATCAATTTGAAGCCAAGTTGAAAGCGTTTTCGGTGAACAACGGCAAAAAAAAAGGAAAAAGGAAAAAAATTCACACAAAAGGAAGAAGAAGCGGAGAGTATAGACTACTTTTGGCATAGAAAAATGACTGGTATGTGAGAGCGCGTGGTAACGTTGAGCGCAATTACCGCTTGTAATGCGAACAACCACAAATTAACAGCCGTAAGAATTTCGGTTTGACCGCAAGCATTACTACGCGCCCGACGTGTGTCTTGCCTCTGCGAAGTCAAGCTATCGATTGCAAGCGGAATAGGTTGGGGTACGCCTACAAATCATTACATATAAATACAGATACATACAAACACATGTCTATATATTAACTGCCAAAGCATGCATGCTTCCGGTCGCCAATGTGTGGCATGCCACACTCAACACATTGCATGATTTATGCGTTTTATTTAGTTTCGCTTTACATTAGTGACTAACGATTAAATATTCCGCATTTCAGCAACACGATTGTTGCATTTAATGTTGTAGCATACACACATATATACATACATATATAGTTACAAACATATGCGCACTCACAGCAGCAGCCGCCAAGGTCCTAGGGCGCAAATGTGCGCTGGTACGCTGTAAATTGCCACGGAGAGTGTGAATTGTGTAAAGTGTCTGTTTAAAATTGCAACTTCATCAGTGTTTAGTGCGCGTTTCCGCCGGCGTCCGTGCCACTGTTTCACCGGTCTCCAATGCTGAAAGTTCCCACATTCGTTTGACAACAGCAACACGTGTTGCACAAACAGCTATTCATTAATGTGCGAAACTACAAACCTGCTGCCGTTGCAACACGGGTTACATATGTTGTACATGAGTACACTGGCGGACAAAGAGTCGGGCACTAAAAACAAAAAAAAAAAGTGAAATAAGCATTGTGAGGTTATACCTAACGTCATAACAAGAAAAAAGGTTTACTTTGGCAGCGCAGAGACTAAAATACCATTCAGAAGTACAATGGTTTATAGCATAAATGGTATGAAAAGTTCTTTATCTTGATTTTAATCGCAATTTGTACCATAGCGATATGCTATATATAGTCCGATTTGAAAAATTTTCTCGAAGATTATACCGTTGCCGTTGTCTGCCTCTATAACACCAGAGTGAAACCCATTATGTTCTATGCAGCCTTTATGTGGTGGAGGGCTCTAGAAAACACCACACTTGCAAAGAAACTCGAGAGCGTTCAACGGGTGGCGCTCATCATCATGTCCAGTCCAACTAAACATCGTAAACATCGTCGGAAGGTGCATCACACTCAAAAAATCTGAATTCTAAATCAACATGTGACTAAAAACTCAGAAATCTTCACACACCTTGCCTTCATATTGGATCACTTAAATCAAGAAGTTGAGAAATCGAACTCTGACGGCTCTTTCTATGTTCATGTACCTACGAGAGAGGTATGGGTTGGAAGAATCTGTTGATAGTTGGGTTTCCTGTCAGGATCTAAACTTGAGGTAATTAACAGTGCGCTCAGGGTTGATCAAAGAGTGCCTAACCGTGCTATCAATAGCATCGAGCGTCTTTGTACTAAGACTAGTATGGCTGCTGGGACATAGCGGAATCGCAGGAAATTGTAAAGTTGATGAGCTACCAAGGAAAGGCACTTTAGAACTGCTATCAGTAGAATGAGAGCGCGTCGGTGCTTCCGCATCCTCTTGGGTTTTACTTCTAGATGGCTGAGCTTCGCGCCAGAGCTTGGTCAGCACTGAGCCAACATCGATACATGCGCTGTCGCAAAATTCTTTTGGGCCAAGATTGATCGCAAGAGATCTAGTCATCTAGATCTCCATGCCCTCAGTAAGGCTAGCCTATCCCTGGTTGTGGGACTTTTAACAGGCTATTGTCCCATTGGCGTTCATGCTGTAAGGCTCCCACACACCATCTCTGGAAGCTGAATGGAATAAGATGTACTGGGAAAAAGTCAACACTTCCTTCTTGACCGTCACGCATTTCGTAGGTCAAGACTTAAATATTTGGGAAGTCATAACTTCAGACATCCCATCGAACTGGAGGGAATAGTAATTAAACCCCTGTACAAATTTGTATGACTACTAACTGTTTTTCTAATTTATAAGTTCGAACACGACTATGGCTTCAGCCATCTAACCTAACCTAACCTAACCGTTGCCTTGAAAAACAATCTCTACCAAATTTTTGGGAGATGTTTTGCCAAAAAAAGTTTTCCTTACAAAGACTTGATTTTTATGGGTCAGTTTTGGCTGCGGCCATCAACTAACTGGGCGTTTATGACGCTAACTGCTGCGGTGGTGGTGTGTACTTTTACAATAGCCATGCTGGTGGTTTGCTAGACTCAGGTGGTGCGTAAAAGTCGGACGTAGCAAGACCTCAAGTATCTTTACTACTGTGGAAAGGAGAGTTATTGGGCAATAGGACTTTAATCTTGTTTACTAAGCTACCCAATCAACCAAAAGTGAACTTTATTGCTGAACAAAAATTTCTAATCAGATGTGAGAGAGGACTTTACACCTCAATTACCTACTCAGTCCAAATTAGCACCTGTTGTCAGGAGTTAATCTCCCTTTATGAACTCAAACATCTCAACTTAATTCTTTCAAAAGAATTCTTAATGACTTTCTTAAAATTCTTTATTCAACTTCACTCTTCATTCTTATAAGTAATATATAGTAGCCCCTTGACGCTGAATTTAATAAGAAACCATTCCGAATGAAGCTAGATATTCAAAGCTTTAAATATAAACACAACTTATACTTGGGTTCGCCACTGTACCACTATGCCACACACTCATCTAGCCTAGTTGCTCTGCTCTCAGCCTTGCTTCTTTCTCCATCGGTGATGTCTTGCTACAAAAACGCCGTTATTGTATTGTCACGCGAAGCTGGCGTGGCAGTTGCACAAACACAGCTCGAAATATGACCTTACAACTACCTCGAGTCATTACCACACCAACGCCACCGCCGCCGCCGCCGCCGCCGCCACCTCCAACTACACGCTGTTGCATTCAAAGTTCTTTTGGCACTAAACTGTTGCAAGACATATACTACCGGTTGTCATTGTCATGCGGCTCATTAATTCCCATTGTAATGTTTGCTGTGGCATGGCGGAACACGGCAAGCGTGATGGTGTTGATGCTGTTGACGGCATTAATGGAAGTGTTAATTAATTGTTTGTATAACAGCAACACCAGCAATCTACGACTGTTGCACAAAAACAGTACAAATGCTGCACAAAAAAAAGGAAAACGAAAAACAATCGCAATGCAAAATTTACAGTAACGCTTATTGCGTTTGTGTGGGCGTGTCACAGCGACAAACGCAGGTGGTGGGAAGTAATCCATAAAGAATTTTCATAATGCACTTTTTTATTTGCGCCAACTTACAGACATATTTACACAACGGACTGTTGGCGACGTCATGCCATAGCTTGCCCAGAGAAATTAAGAGACAAACGTCAATTAGTAGCGACTGGAGTAAAGGTGTTTACCGGCAAGTGCACTGCGCCAGAGTCCAGACAAAACGGTTGTACTTACACATGTCGTTGCTTGCGATGAGCTGCAGCTCTGAAGATCGTAAGCTTGTTGCTTCGCTGGTGCCACTTAGATCTCATACAACATGTGCGCTTATTGACAGGCCGAAGATACTTGAAGCGAAGTCAGCGGAAACGTACGCTTATGTTGGTAAAGACCTGCCAGCAGTGGGTTATTGACAGCTCGCGGGCAGTGTGGGCCAGTGTGGTGGCGCTGCTGGCGTATAATGTGTCAATCACATTCACTTTGGAAGAGAAGATGTCAACGCCAAGACAACATTACGATCTTGTACTTACACAAAGTTTATACATTGTTGTTTGGTATGATTTCTTTGAAATTCATGGGAACAGTGTGTAAATCAAGCAGTAGCAACGACTTTTTTGTGATAAAACTTGTAAGGATATCTAGTTATAATGAAATACTTAGAAACTGTGAAGCTGAAGATCTTCTAAGGATCTGACTAGGGCGGAGCTCCGACTTCTTTTGCTGCTAAATCTAGACAGCAGGGATCACCTGAACTTAATATTCGTCAACCACTAGCTGTGTAAGAGGTGAATTGTACTAATTCTAGATCATAACGGAATAATTGGAGGTTATAAAGCTGAAGAGTGTGTACGGAGATTGTATCGACAGACTAGGCCGAAGCTCCGTTGTCCCTTGTTGTTAAACCTGGCTGAAATTACTTGAGACCAGTAAGCGCTGTATAAGAAAACCTACAATGGTCTAGGTTAGCTCTAGGTAATAAAGAAATAATTGGAGGCTCTAGAGCTTAAGAGTGTTTGAAGAGATTGTAACGACAGACTAGGCCGAAACTCTGTCCGTTAAATCTAAATGGCAGGAACAAGTGAGCCTATTGAGCCCTCATCAACTACCAGCTGCAAAGTTGCAATATCTTTCTAACCCAGACTAGATTGTGAGAGTCCCGTTCTCCCGACACTTGGATCTAAGTAACCTTAACGGTCCCGAATTTTTACCGGTCTAGGATTGCCGCTACAACAACAATAGTTCTATTGTACTTATCTAATGGACAATGTCAGGTTATAACACCTAGAATAAGTACAATGGACCTATTGTTGTTGTAGCGGCAATCATAGACCGGTAAAAAAAACCATCCCGTGAGGCCAAATATTTTGCAGAACGCCAACTGTCAAAGTTTTCTGGAAGAGGACATGGTGGAAACATCTCGTCACTGTCTTTTAGCCTCTTGTCACAAGACAAAACTTAAAAAATTGCAGTGGTCACATCTTACAGGGGGGGCTCCTTAAGCATTTTTCTGGTATCAGAAAGGTTCGGTGTTCCGACTTTTCCCAGAAGATTACGATTCGGCCAAAGAGCTCAAAGTTTATCGTACGCAAAAAAAGGAACATGCTTTAAAAAGTCACAGGCGATTTTAAAGAAAGTGAGTATGAGCCTTTCGTAGGGGTTTTTGCGTGTGCATAATCCTAGGGAGGGAATGTTTCGCCTTCAAATGGATGTGTTTTCGTTATCCTGAGGATACTTGGTTTAAGACCAGAAGTCGTGAGCTGCGTGAGCCATATTTATAAGGATCGTTTCTGCCCACTCTCAAGTGAATGGTGGTCAGAGAATTTTTCCCACTTGCGTCTACTTCTACACATGTCTCCATCCTCCAGGCGTCCTTAGTGTCTAAGCTATTAAAGAAGAAGAAAAGTATGAGCCTTTCTGGTTTATAATAAAAAGAAACTTTCGTACTTTCTCAGAAAATACTGCCTTGAACTTATCAAGTTGGGAGTTTCAGCATCGACACAAAAGTAGAAAATTTTTAAGCAACACCAGTGGGGTTCAAATGCTCTCAAATCAATTAAACATTTTTGAACGTACGCATTCCCAGCTTTCTTTTTTCAAATGATTCAATTTTATTCCACTATCATTGTCCGTTTCATGCCACGTCTTGCCACATAACTACATATATGAAGGAGCAACCAGTCTACTATTGTTTGCTTCTTTGCATGCCACATTTTTTTCGCACACTTAATTCTCCAACTGACAAGTTCGATTGTCAATCATTGGGCTGGTGACGAATGTCAACACAACACCAAACGGAAGGGGAGAGAATTGGTTGGCAGTTATTCGTTTCTACACAGGAGCTCAACAGTGATTATGCTCAGATGGGATTTACATATTGAGACAATAGTTAAACAAAAGATTTACTGCCAAACATTTACATATTTACAGTGGCAATATTTTAGGTAATGCTTTGAGCACGTGCAGAAGAAATTGAATAACAAGAAGATTGGTTAGGTATTTCGAAATCTTTTCTTGTTAAGATTTTTCCTAAAGTGGATGAATAGTTAATGAACAGATTATAGATAATTTAATAAAAAATTTTGTTTGATGTGAAAAAGGCTTAAGGTTTTATTAGATTATTTGTCATTGAAAAGTTATAAAGCGAGAGATTCAATTGTTCCTTTTCGTAAACGAAAGTAAACAAAATAAGGATCCATTCGACTTTGTGTTTGGAACTTCAGAAGACGTTTGTCAGACCACACACTTACAGGGTGACTTGACAGAAACTTCGGAAAGGGAAATTCCTAATCATCCCCCTTATAATTCGGACCTGGCGCCAAGTTATTGCTTCCTGTTTCGCTGGTAAAAAATTCGGTTCAAGGGAAAATCGATTATCCAGATTTTTGCCAATAGGTCCGAGGGTTTTTATGAGAGTGGCTTAATGAAATTAGCTTCAAGAAGATAATAAGTTATCGAACAAAACAGTGTATATTTTACATACGAGTATATCAGATTTTTCTAACTATTATAGACAGAACCTTCAATTTCAAGTAAAATATTGGGTTTGTAGTGCGTTAAGAAAAAGTTATACTCAAAAAGAATATTTCTGAAGTTTCAGATATCAACAACATAACGTCCATTGGCAATCTTTTAATGTACACGTTTCGAAGATAGTGAAGTAAAGTGTCTGATTCTTGAACTATTAAATTTATCTTTGCCTAATTGGTTAATGACACTGTCCCCACCCAAGAGTCGTGATGTCTGGAGATCAACGGGAAGAAGACAATAAAGTCGTTCGGCATTTTGTTTGTTGTCCATGTATATAAAAGTTTTTAAGTAATTTCTGGAATGCCGATGTCGTCAGAGAAGTGCCTCAATTTAGGTGGCATTGTGGGGCAAAAGGCTTAACCGAAAAAATTTCGAAGAATGCTGATATGGTCATAGTCATTTGCTGGATTAAAATCCGAGTTCGTTGCAGTTATGGACATCCGACTGTCGAGGACTTCCGACGTGTTCTTCAGTGATTATTTAAAGAAATTCAGCTTTAGTGACAATCCTTGCCTAGACATAAGTGCAGATTCGTTCTGATATGTTTACTTATGTTAGATGGTTGATCACAGATTGCACGTGGACTGCTATATGTAGTCCTTTGTGAATCCATAAAAAAAGGAACTGCTGTGTTCGAAGTTGTTTATTAGCAAAACGCTTGGTAGCCAGTAGAAATTTGCACAGGAGTTTAATTTCCACTTCCGCCAGTTCGCTGGGACGTCTAACAGTATGCGCTCCTAAGTGTTTAAGTCGAGTCACTTCCGAAACGCAGGACAGTCAAGAAGGAAGCTCATTTTCTTCCATACAGCTTCTGCAGATGGTGACTGGTAAGATTTTCAACCTTACATCATGGACGCCAATAAAAGCCACACAACTAAGGGGAGGCTGACTAAGTGCAAAGATATCACTAGATCTCTTGCCAACGATCTTGAGACAAAAGGGTTGGCCAAGCTTCTGCAAATCCCAGCTGTCTAGTGGTGGAACACAAGAGGATACGGGAGCATCGAACCGCTCTCATTCTCCCTATAGCGGTTCTGGGATGCTTTTCCTTTCTAGCTCATCAGTTTTGCAATTTCCTGCGATTCTGCTGTGGCTTAGCACTCATACTAGTCTTATCACAAAGATGCTCGATGCTATTGATAACGATCAACCTTGAAGGCACTGTTAATGAGTTCAAGTATAGTATAACCATTCTGCTATCTGAGTAAATGGTCACTTCTCTGAAGGAGGCTGCTCTTCGGAGCAGTAGATCTACTGCTACCTTAATATCGGCAACTTTGGCTTGAAAGACACTGCAAAAGTCAAGAAGCTTGAATTGAGAGAAAGATCCTGGCAGCAAACCCCTCTACCAACCTTCCCCCAAGTTTTGACTCATACATAAAGAAGCTCTCTGCCTGTCTCCTTCAACGGCGTTTTCCCATCCATAACTCCCTCACCGTTATATGCGCAGAGAAGGAGCTGCCAGAGCTCGGGTAGTTCTTTGAGGAACCCAGATTCTCTGAGTCTGATATCAACTTTCTCAGCCATGCACTTTCCGACGATGTCTAGGGGTGCTATGTGCAAGGTGGCGTTAAGTGCCATGGTTGGAGTGGGCCTTGGTGTACCACACGTTCTGATGAGCGCCGCCCATTGAACTCTCTGGAGTTCCTTTGCAAGTGTTGTCTTTTCTAGAACCCTCCACCACATAAAGACACCATAGAACATAATGAGCTTGACTATGATTTCGTAAAGCTAGAAGATCACTTTCGGTGAGAGATCCCACTTTTGCCAATGGCTCTGCCTAAACAGTATAAAGCCTTCTTTTTGTAAATGAAAATCCAAGTTCGTTCCAGTTATGTGGATCCCTCTGTCAAAGAGTTCCAATATTTCCTTCAGCGAATATTTAAAAGCTTTTGTTGGAATTTTTATCAGGAGAGATTCTGATCCCTGACTCCTTGGTGGATAACGTCAATCCATAACCAACTTAGAGGTGAGATTCTGTAACAGATTGTTGATTGAAATTCATCTAAATAGTTTGGGATTCCCTGCTGGGTTCAGCAAATATTCCAATTTGTCTTGTAACCTTAAGCCACTGGGGTGATTGAGGATTTGAATAGTATTAGACGATTGTTTGCCAACAGGAAATTAACTTGTAGCATTAGCACAAGTATATATCACTTGCAACAATGCAATGTATACATATGTATGTCTGTATATATATGTCTGTATGTTATGCAATGGCCAAATGTTTGTCCAACTGAATATTTATTGCAAGTGTTTTTCTAGCGAATTTATTTGCTTCCCAGTTGAGTGAGTGATGATGCAATTGAAAAGTGCCGTACAAAAGCAATGTTGCAGCAGTGTGTTGCAAGTTACTACATTTAACTGTTTATAGATGTATACTATACATGTACATATATATGTTTGTATAGTGTTCTAAATAAAGAGTATCGTTGACATTCATCAGCCGGCAGACAAAGTGCAATTAATTTTAGCAAATCGCTTACACGCTGCTGCCGCAACCAACGGCAAGTGACAGTGCCACACGCAAGCAGAGCTTAGAAAATGTGCACAAAGGAGACGGGGGGAGGACAAAAATGTTAAAAATTCAAATATAAAATACTTAAATTTTGTTTAAAACGCGTTTTTTTACGCTACAAAACCTACAGCTGTTGGTTGCCTCGTTGGCAACATTTTTTCCTATTTCCTTTTGCAACGCTTCTAATGCAGAATTTATGATTTCGCTTAGTTTTATTGCAAGCAATGCATTTAATAACTCATTCAACATATGTGTGTGCTGTGGATTTCCGCTGTTTACTGGCGCCCCATCCGACAACAACAACAGCAACAGCAACAGTAGCAGTAGCCGTTTGTGCAACAATGTCCGTCTAGCAGCCAGGTGAGCGCATAGCGGTTTTTGTGGGTACATAAATGCATAAATTTTGTGGCATCACCTGCTCTACCTCATTGGTGTTCATCTGTTTGTCAGCAGTCTGCTTTATGCCGGTGTATTATGTTTTACAAGCTTTACTGCTACCTTTTACCTGCTTTGCCAGGCATTTTATCGTTTATTATGCCACAGCGTGCAGAGTGTTTATAACGCTTGCAACACGTTGCACTAATGATTTTATTTTTGACCGCAAAGTTGCGTATGTAGAGGATAGTGGGACATTTTGCAACAATAACTGTTTAAAAAATGATTTTATAACCGTTGCTAGTTAGATAGGATGATAACTAGCCGATCTCGCTGGTTGTCATAATATCCGTATTTGCGAGAAACAAGAAAAATCCTTAACTTCGGCTGTAGTCGATCAGTTTGTTTATCGACTATATGCTGTAGTAGTCCGATCTGAATTCAATATGAAAGCAGTCCTTGAAATAAAGATTTTTTCATACAAGGACTCGTTCATTTTGTATCACAGCTTATGCTTTAGGGTCCGATAAAGATGGTTCCGATAAATGAGTAGCTTCTTGAAAATATAAGGTCGTGAGCAAAATTTCAGATTGATATCTTAGAATCCAGTTCCATATAAGCAAAAAATAGTAAGACCTTCTTTATAATTTCAAAATCCTTAATTTATTCTTCAAAATCTATGTCGTCGAAAAAACAATGCAGCATGCAATGGTATGTTATTGTGATGCAAAAACCAAGAGTTGTTGATTAAACGACACATAACACTCAAATAGTATTCCTTGTTGATAGGTTGGCCGGTTGGAAGGAATTCGGAGTGCACCACCTCGATAATAGAAGAAAACTGTCAATATAATTTTGATTTTTGACCGCTTTGAGGTGTTTTTTTCGGCTTCGGCTCACCTTTGCTACGATATTCGGCTTCTGTGATGCGCGGAGAGTTGAATCAAAGCCCTTTCAGATCAGGAAGATATGGGGCAACCCTTCTGTTTGGTGTTGCTGTAAAAGTGATGAGGGTATTGACTTATTACTTACAAATCCAAACAGGGTTACATTCTCGAAATATAAACTTTTGTCATTTTCGGCATCGTAGAACTGGTGGTTGTGGGAATTCATTCGAACTCTCTTTTAATTTGCATTCGATGGAACGATGAGGTGTACGAGATACAATAGACATATTAGACATACTATAATAGGAGAAGAATTGTATTCCGCGAAATCATATACATCGTTAGTGACTGGCCAGACATTCCTGAAGCCAGGTTGAGAGTTTCTTATGTATTCACCCTTCGTCCGGTACTATCATTAAGTGTAAACTCTCTACTCCTTTCTCAGAAGAAATTTCGCCTCAAGAGAAGCACTTAGTGTCATAAACGCCTAGATATTCCATGGTCTTAACCAAAAACCACCCAGAGTGGACGATCTGCGTTGCGTTGGACATGTCAATCAAACAACGCTACTTGAGGACATCAAAAAATCTACGCGATCTCCAGAATTGAAGAGATGGACTATGAACTACCTAAGCGGTCGTCAATAATCCTCCAATTTCGAGGTAAAAACTCCAAACTGAGAAGAATTAAACAGAGGGTTCCACAGGGTGGAGTCCTTTCTGTGTTACTGTTTAACTTCTACATCTCGAAACTCGCGCAATTACCAGATGGAATTTCTCTTACCTCGTACGTTGATGATGGCACTGTAATGACGTCTGGCAATGGAATCGATGAAATGTGCTCAAACGTGAAGAGCTACCTCTCCGAACTTTCTCGCTTTCTCGCTGGACGGAATCTGTCACTCTCTCTCAGTAAATCCACAAATTCCTCGTTAAGCAGTTTCTGCTGGAATACTTTCGCAGAAGTCAACCCCTGCAGTCACCTGCATTAAGGGCTTCCTCCTCAACTACGTCGACGACATAAAACAATACGCCGATCGGACATCGGACGAAACAAACTTCAGACTTGCACTGGCCTCCATTCACAGCGGTGCCACTATTACCTTCATCGACTCCCTCTCAGAGAATGGCGTACTTGGAGTCAAACCACCACCCATTGCAGATGAAGAGCTCGATTTGCCGGGAGAAACAAGTGTGACCCAGGCGCAGCTTCGTTCTGGAGGCTATAGCAGGTTAAACTCCCACTTATCCAGAAAAGATTTTGTTATATCAAATATATGTCCAGCAGGCGCTGAGTCCCCGCAGGATACTAGCCACCTCCTTGCATGCCCTGCTTAACCTACATATTCTCCTACATATCTCTTTGGTCCGACTCCGTCCTGGGCCTACTGTTGGAAGATGTCGAGGACAATTTATCTAATCCTTACCATCCTAACGGGGATGGTATTAGAACAACAGAGTTTTCAGTTTCACTTTTAATATGCTAAATAAAATCTTCAATTGAATGCAAAAATAATGAAATGAGAAAATATCCCACCGTGCGTGGGTTGCTTCATACATTTGAGGAAGCGGAAAGTGCACTAAATGTGTGCGGTAGGTAATCGTTCCGAGAGATTTATGGAATAGTGACCAACCAGTGACTTCGTACATATTTACACACAACATACATACAGATACTTATTTATGTGTGCATGTGCAACATAGAATGTCAGCTGCCGTATGGACTTGCAACCGAATTGAATTAGTCGCTACGGCCTGGTGGCATCTCCGCCATTCGAAATAATCATGCCGAGCAGCAATTTAATGCCACCGCGTGATTATGCCACTTCCTGCCGCAATTTAAGTATCATTTTCATTAAGCTTATGGTGAAATGTGGCAAACGTGTTTCTAAGCGGCAGCTTGCAGTTGCTCGGTGATGCTTTTAAGGCGAACAGCTTTTGAAGTGTGCCACATTTACCGCTGCTATCGTATAATCCGTCATTTATATTGATTTGCGCGACGACAGTAGCCAACGCACTTTATTACTATAACAACAACAACAACAACTCATGCAGCAATTAGCCGTTGAGCTTGTTAAAATCGCAATTGCGTTCCTTTTCTAAAGCAACGCTGCATTTCCGCTGTCACCAGCAAGCAAAATTTTTCCACGTCACGCGTGTGTGTGTGAGTAGCGAAAGTAAATGAAAAGTAAATAGTTGTCACATCACAATGTAAACGAGGCCATGACGTACAAAACTTTCTTTGACCATCACTCAAAATGCGGCCGCAACGTCGTCACATACACACACAGACACGGCGGCAGTCGCGAATTATGCACGGTTGTCGCTTTTGGTCGTGACGCCACTTGACATACGACGACTTGACATGCGCCATGGGAAACAAAATGTCACAATGCAATCTGTGTATGTGTGCGTGTGTGTGTATATGCGTTGAGTCGCGCCTGCGCGGTTCCAAAACACTTTTTCCTTGCAGCGATTAGCTGCTGCTGGCCGTGGCTGATCGTCGTTGACTGTTGCCTGCTGCTTAGCTGTCGCTCACAAGTGGCAGTAAATGCCACTAATCTGTGTGGCAAAGTAAACAAAAATAGTTGTTGCATTAAAAACGAGTTTTATGTGTTGGTTGCATGCAACAAGCGCAACAGATACACATACATACGTATGTGTGTATATATTGTCACCTTGCGCTTTTGCGGCTGCAGCTACTTAAAAGGCGATTTTACTGCCAAAACTTGATGTGTTGTTGTTGTTGTTGTCGGTGTTGGTGTTGGCGTGTGTGGTGTCTAATGTGGCATGTCTGACATGCGGTAATGTCAACTTGCTCGTATGTAGATACGATTTGGTTACAAAGTAGACGATTTTGTAGGTTGAAAGCGGCAGCTTCTTTCGCTCGCTCGCGGACGTGGGGTCTCAATGGAAAACTGTGTCGATTTTTGTGGCAGCAAAAGTTCAGGATTGCTGCGTAAAAGTTGATCTCCGTTGATCTTGCCACGCAAAAATACGAGGATGTTTACATAAATCAGTAACATAGCATAGTGAATCCTGATCAAAGTGAAAATCTCGCTGATAACTAAGTATTTGAACTCTGGAAAGTCGCTTTCTTATAATATTTAGCCAAAGACTTGACCAGCTGTAATCTCGCAGATCCAGAGCAGACTACGAAGCAGTGTTATCTTGCGAAAATACTTTTAAAAGCGATCTTCGAACTCTGCAAACATAACCCTGTTCTGAAGAACAATGAACACAATGAGATCATGAATGCAGTCACCTGCCTTCCGAAGTTCATATGGCTCCCTTTTAAACCAACCAACTCCGTCTCAGAAGTTCATTATTATTTCAGAGGACTTCAAAAGGGAATCCGCCTTATTTCCGAGTCTACCAGTTTGCAAGAAGACACACCTTTCAAAGGTTTCTAGTAGTACAGGCTCAAATAGTAAAGAAACCTTAAAACCAAAAACGTAAACTTCGTAAGATGTTTGTCTTGATCGGATAGTTTGAATAGCAGCTATATGTTTTAATAGTGCGATCTGAGATTTCTTCAAAGATTGTAGCCAAATTTGGTGAAGACATCTTATGAAATAAAAAAGTTTCCATACAAAGACTTCATTTTGATCGGTCAGTTCGTATGACATCTAAATGCTAGAGTGATCCGATATCGATGGTTCCTATAAATAGACACTTTCTTTGGGGAAAAAGGGGTGTATACAAAACTTCAGATCACTATATCAAAAATCGAGGGTCTATTTCCCGTAAATATAGACTCCGACGTTTCGTTATGGGTATTACCAATTTCGAGGTATATGTAAGAAAAAGGAAATTGGCTAAATTAGGATCACCCTTAACACAGTAATCGGGAACTGTCAGCTAAACCATTCCCAGGATTCTTTTAGGTTAGGTAAGGTTATGTTCGATAACTGATCCTCAAGATGAGTTGGACTCTGCTACATTAGTCCTTAGGAAATCTATATAAATGGAACTAATATATTCGATTTTAAAAGTCGGCAAGCCGCCTTAAAACCAACAAAAATTTGCTCAGCCGTTTAATTTCTATTCTACCAGCACAGTTGATATCTGAAAATATGAGGTCTTAAGTGTTTAAATCTTATTCTCGCAAATGTAGAACAATCAAAAAGGAAGTGTTGAGATGTTTCCATCTGGGCTTCTACACAGCTTGCGTACCTGGCATCTGGTAAGATTACAGCGCGGGTGCCGCTAGAACAATGATCAGTTAGAACCACCTTAACCAAAGAGAAGCTGGACTTACTGAGAGCAATATCACAAGAATCGATGGTAGACAGTGCGGTAAGGGGCCCTCGCCAGTTCGTAAAGTTCAGTGGTCTTACCACCCATACTAGTTTCTACAAAATGTGACTTTATGCCGTTGATAACGAGGTTAAACATTCCTTAATCACCCTTGAACGCACGGTTTGTGAGCGCAAGGCTAATATCGCCGCCCTCCTCTCAGTTTGTATATTCACTTCTCTGAAGAATGCCATACCTCAGAGCTGTAAATTTACCACTACTGTAATGGAATACTATAACTCGGTTTGAAAAACGCAAAAACAGGCGAAGATTAGTCGAACCAAAAGTAAAATAAATTATTTAAATTTGAAATGTTGACATAAAAAATGTCCTCTTGGGTTAGTGGGAAAGGAAAAAAGGTTAAAATTTTTATTAAACTTTTCCTTTATTTCCACTAATAAATTGGATTTCTAACGGGTGGGCCATATAAAATTTTAAATTCGAAGATAGGGCGTGAAAGATTGAGTGTAGCGTTTGCTGTACGGCACGTAGCGCCGTCCTGCTGGAACCAAATGTTGTCCAAGTCTTCCTCTTCAATTTGCTTGAAGAAAAATGCAGTTAACATTGCGCGATATCGCTTACCATTGATGGTTACGGCGGTTCCTTCTTCAATTTCGAAGAAAAATGGGCCGATGATTACACCAGATCAAAATCCACACCATACAGTGATTCGTGGTGGGTGCATTGGCTTATCGACGATTACGTGCGGGTTTTCTGTGCCCCAAATGCGACAATTCTGCTTGTTAACGTAACCATCGAGGTGGAAATGAGCCTCGTCCGAAAAGATGTTATTTCGGTAAAATTGAACATCCTTTTAACTCACCACTTTGGAAAAAAGTTTTCAATATTTTCCAGTTTTCTTCTAGTGAATAGCGACCCATTTCGTAAATTTTAGACTTTTTACTGAATATCTGTCACTTTCCGAACGGTATTTGACGTTTCCAATGTCGAAATATAGATAATTCAAATTTAAAACGTTAGATGACCCACCCTATATAGTATATAGAATATGTTTTCTGACATTACTCAAATGATATAATATAATTTTAGAACTGGATTTTTTTCGTTCGGAACTCTGTAATCAACGATCGAAACCATAGACCTCTCAATAAAACCCACGCATACAAGTTCCATTATTAACAAAATCTTCTGTTCCTATCTGCAAATATTATTTTCCTAAAGTTTCTCAGCAAGACTGTGGAACAAGATTAAAAATATTTCTAATCCCTGACCAAACTCGGATGAAAGCGTTCTGAAAAAATTATATAACATTAAAAAAAATATTTTATTAAACTAAACAACCCACTGACTTATCAGGTTTTCCCTGTAGGCACTGAAGAGTATCATATAAATGTGCCAATTACAGTTTTATTCGCATACAAGTTACTAAATTTATACACTATTCGGGACCACACCTGCGAGTACGCATTAATTTCACTTCTAATATACGCAGTAATATTTATTTCTTATGGCCAGAGAAAAGTGGACGAACAAGTGGAGGAGTTTATAAATTATGCAGTTATTTCTTCTTGTTTTTCTATCAAAAATGAGAAAAGTAGTTTTTTCTAGTTGATACTGCACACCGACTGTAGATAAGGAGAATTAAAGAGATGAAACTACTTTGTGTGAACTAGTTTAATGTTATCCTGCTAAAGAGAACACATGCCCTGTTTGGGTGTTAACTTCCAGAGCAGAGACTGTCTAAGGTTCTGCATTAAAAACTGACTTCGAGGAACAGAAAAACTGAGAGTATGTGTATAAGAAACTGATACTGAGCGCGTCAAATCGTGATAACAATTTGATCAGATGAAACTGTTGAAGGAATTCAACCCAATCTGCGTAAAAGTTTACTTAATCTTCATGGAGTCAGCACACTGCCGTCATTTATTTTACTAGATGTTAGTTGTAAAAAAAAGATGTTAGATGTTGTATAAAATATTAATAAAAACCCGGAAAACCGCTCATTTTATCCGACTTCTATTTACCGCTAGGTAAATTGACAACACCAGAAACTCAATCAGAATCGGAAAAGATCTCTTGAAAAGATTAAACACGTTTTGGGAAACTCGATACCAAATTTTAGTAATAGGGGATACATCCACATCTAGGTTTTCTGACGGTCCTGACCTCAAAGTTCTTGTAACTTATAGCTATCGAAGAAACAGAATCTTTATACGAAATATTATTGAACGAGTTAGTAATGATGAATTTGGGATAATAAGATGATCTTAACTATGCCATGGCTTATGATATTTGGCAATGAAAGAAAAAAAAGCACAAATGAACTTGATATGTACGAGTAAAGTTTCCAACGAATCATGTGTCTTCCACAAGGAAAGGTCGAAGATTATATAGTATAGTTCCTCAGTTCTTGTCCTTTTCTATGTATTAAACTGCTCGGAACTGCCCATATCAAAACACTACAAACTATAGCTGCCATACAAAATTATCGATCAAAATCAAGACCTTGTATGAAACACTTTTTTTTTGAGAGGTTATATTCACGAAATTTTACATATAACGGATGATCCAAGTTGAGCTACTTTTCTCATTAGGCTTTTGTGTCATGTCATGTTCATTTTCATTATTGTTTGGTACCATTTCATGATGAAGAAAGACTTACGCCTGAACAGCGTTTACAAATCGTTCAACTTTATTACGAAAATCCACGTTCTGTAAAGAAGTTTTCGCGCGCTTCGCTCAATTTATGGTCAAAAAACCGGCCAACTGAGCGCACTATTCGCAACACCATTACCATCTTGAGACCCAGCATTAATTATTGGATAAATTCGACTGAATAGACCACGACTAGAACGCAGTAAAGAAAAACTAGCAGCTGTAGCTGAGAGTGTGTACACGAAGACCATGGAATCAATTCGGCGCCGTTCACAATAACTCGAATTGCCGTAGGAAACGACTTGGTACATTTTACGAAAAGATTTTAAATTGAAAGTGTAAAAAAAGCTTGTGCAAAAACTCATGCCGCTCCACCTTCCAAAGCGACAAAGCTTCGCTCTAAGGACTTTTGAAAAGTTCCAAGAAGATCTGACATTTTCAAAAACGTGTACTGCGATGAGGCTCATTTCTGGCTCAGTGGGTATGTAAGCCATCAAAATTGCCGTATTTGGGACAAATAATAATCTGAATATTTGCAAAAACTGCCATTTCATCCAGAAAAAGCAACGGTTTGGTGTATTTTGAGGTCCGTTGGAATCGTCGAAAGCTCGTGATCTCGGCGACATTTGGTTTCAACTAGACGGCGCCACTTCCGAAACAACGCATCAGTGAATTAATTTATTGAGAGAGCACTCTGGTGAGTAGATAATCTCACTTTATGGGCCGGCCACCAATATTGTGTGATATCATACCGCTTGATGTTTTCCTATGAAGATATGTAAAATCTAAAGTCTATCCCGCTTCGATTCACACCTTGGAGCAAAACATCACGCGTGTCATTCGCCAGTTATCAGTCAAAATGCTCAAATTTGGACTCAAGGGATGGACCACTGAGACGTAGCCACGGCCAACATTCGCAAAAGATAATCTTAAAAAAATAAATTCTAAAGAGTGTTATAAACATTCCCCATTAAATTTGAAGTTTCTGTGGTTTTTTCTTTAAAAAATAGGAACCTCGAATTGGTTCATTTTTTATTATTGTGGAATATATTTCTAAGATCGGACCACTACTGCATATGGCTGCCATTTAAACTGATCGATCAAAATCAAGATATTTCTACAACTTTTTAATATGTTATAAAAACGCACCTGTGATGGATTCGGTGCTTCCGAAGCTGATGTTTTTTCTTGTCATATGTCACATGAGATATAGTCCCTTAGGCTTCG
This sequence comes from Bactrocera correcta, assembly GCA_027475135.1. Lineage (NCBI taxonomy): Eukaryota > Metazoa > Arthropoda > Insecta > Diptera > Tephritidae > Bactrocera > Bactrocera correcta. The sequence goes on along the minus strand of CM050325.1, from coordinate 81,604,829 downwards.
TTAAGCATAGTGAAAAATTTGTAAGGGTTAATGTCCAGATAATTCATTAACTTCAAAGTTAGATCAGAGTTTATCGCTCTGGGCTTTGTAGATCTGATTTTCAATCCTGTCACAATTGAGACACACTGTAATCTTGATTCCCTTCGTTAGAGTAATCCAGATGACAACAAATCGGCGTAATCTAAGGATTCTTTACGGTTATTTTTGGGACTGAATTTTCTTAGAACCATCTTCAGTCAAAGTTTAGGGAAATTGTTGTAGTTTTTTTTCATTGTATCTCTTATTCTCGCTGGATTATAATTGTTTATTATTATTTTACTGAGCATAACCTATATTTTTTCTGTCAAACTGAACCACAGGATTCTCAGAAAATAATTTTAATTAATAAAAGTAAAGAATGTGTTTTACGTGCTTCGATCAACTTATGGTCAATATATGTAACCACTCGATTTTCAGAAGATCTTTTAAATTAATGTCCCTTTCCTTTATCTTCAAACAGATTTGTTATAAATAGAGTTACGGCAATTTTGGCACGCAAAATGATATGTTGCTGCCGGATGAGACTTACGACGAACACATAGAGTCTGCAACCCAAGCAGAAGTCAAGCAAACGCCACCAATAAATAATAATAAAACAAATAAAAGTAAAAGTGTCAAAACCAAACTTCGATTACCGAGTAATCAACGAGAGCGCAATGACTCACTCACAGGCAGCGCCGAGACGCATAGCGGTACTGGCAGCGGCGATAGCAGCATTAGCAGTGGCGGCATTATCGCATTTCCTTATTGCACTTCGAGTTTCTTCACCAATATCCTGGACACTTTGGGCGACATCTTGCCGCAAAGTGAAGAATTCTCAACACACCAACAACCTGCGACGCGACAAAGCGATGCCGAAGCGACTGACGAAAGTCCGCGCCTCAGTCCCAGCAGCTGCAGTGACAGCGCTGCTGATCTGCCTAGTGGCCAGCGGCTAACGGCGAGTGCCGATATGCTGCGTGTCGTTTGCGATAATTTCCTGCGTCGACATCGCATACGTCCGGACTTTTTCTGTCAATACCAACAGGCGATCAGGTGAGCACCTACAAATACCAATTGCAATGGAAAATATTTTTTGCGAATATTTTTTTTTTTCTGGTTGCAGCGCTGCTGCTCTATTGCAACAAAACAAACCAAAGAATGTGACAACAACAGCAACAACAACGATTGCATGTGAACAACCAGCGACTGTAGCTGCGGCTAAGCCGTCTGTGATTGCAGCAACTACAACAGCGGAGGCCGTTGCGGTGACAATAAAATCCGATGAGGCGGCGGAGCTGGTGAACCCACAGCAGCGACAAAATGTAGAATTGCGAAATCTTTATACATTGCCGCTGGTAAAACGCAAGAAAGCGCGCAATGCGACTGAAACGCCAACTAAAACAACAGCGTCAACAACAACACCAACAACGATAGCTGCGGCAACAACAGGTAAGCGCAATACGATCGCGTGTCGAATATTTAGAACAACAGCAACAATGATATCGTTGAAGTATTTTAATTGCAACAACGTGCTGAAATTCTCACCACGTTTTTGTTGTACTTGTTAATGTTATTGGCCAGTTGGTTAGTTTTTTACGCTGTCATTAGCTATTTCATGACTGCCAATTAATTTACAAAAAGATGTGTGTAATTCGAATCGAAAGTGTTCGGAAATTGCTTTGTTGCAAGAAGTTTTCAGCGTGAGGGTTACTGAGTTGTAGTTAAAAGATGTGACGTTTTAGCGGTTATATTAGAGTTCTTTGCTGATTACAATCGACAAATGGTAATATCAATTGCTTCCTCCCGATTCATTTGCTCTTCCGATATCGACTTCCTACAGCGATCTCCCAATCACCTTATGACATAGTTTTACGGCGCAGTCTCTTCTGTAAAAAGTAAAAAATTTAATTAGAGCAAGTCTTGTTTTAGATCAGCTATTCCCAGCTTATTTGAAACAATATATAAAGAGTGATCACTACTTAAAAAAAACACACAAACTTCAAATTTAATGGGAATGAATATTATCATTCGAATGAACATTCTTTGTCATTTATTTTTTGAAGATTGTCTCTTTAAAATTTTGGCTGCGGCTACGTCTCAGATGGTCCATCCGTTGAGTTCGATTTTCGAAGACTCGTTCAAGTATTTCGACTGGTTTTGCTCCAAGGCTTGAATCGAAATGCGATTGTCCGAATAAACTTCACATTTGCCTTCATAAAAAAGTCACACGATCTTGGGAACACATCGATAGTTTTAAAACGTGAAATTATCTGCTCGCCGCAGTGTTTTCTCAATAAATCGATTCATTGATGCGATGTGCGGGAAGTGGCGCCGTCTTGTTGAAGCCAAATGTCGTCGAGATCACGAGTTTGAATTTCAGGCATCACATAGTCGGTTATAATGCCGCTACAACGGTCGCCATTGACGGTTGCATTCTCACCGGCATTAGTTTTGAAGAAATATGGGCCGATAATTCCACCCGCCCACAAATCACACCTAACCGTTGTTTTTTCTGAATGAAATGGCAGATCTTGAATCTTTTCAAGTTGCTTTTTGCTTCAAATGCGACAATTCTGCTTGTCTCATCTTCTTGGTATTTTTCAAGAGCCCATAAGCAAAGCAAAGTGGCTTGGGAAGGTCGAACGATACGATTTTGTCGTGCCTTTTATACATATATTCAGAGCCATTAGACTCTTAATATCCGGTACGGAAAGGAATTCTCGCGACAGTGTACTCCAGTTGATGCGATATCTCTTAGTGTTTTGTTTCTCCACGGCGAATCGCTCTGCTGTGGTTTGACCGTTAAAAGATGAGAGAAGTCTCAATTCAATAATATGTAGTGGATTTCCTCTTCCATTTATCTAGAGGTGGCCCATTGATTTCGAAGGCGAAATAATCCGGTTTTGATGCAGGATAGTCTTGCCAACGACCGCCGCCTCATCATTATATTTTTCTTACTTGCGATTACGATTATGAATTGCCATAAATTGGATCGCACTTGGAAAATTTTCGAAATCGGGAAATTTTTCTTTTATCTCTTCTCTTCTCCTTCAGAGGTTACAAAAGTTGGACAGCCGATTGGTTCGACTAGACATTCATATATTTACTGTTGTAGTTTTTCATGTAGTCGCAGATCTAAGCTGCTAAAAGTCAGAAAATTTAAAGATTGTTTCATTTTATGTTCCTAGAAATATTTAAAAGAAAGGTGCAGGAATGAATCGAGAAATATTTATAGGGGAGGCTTGACATTGAAGGGTGTTCTTATGGTATGAACTATTCTTGAAATGATAGACTAAAATTATATAATTTTAATCACTATTTTTTATTGAGAAATATATGTTTTCGCCCTACTAAAATATCCTTACCACATTTCGTCATTAAAAAGAGATTTGGAGTTTTTAAAGTATCGCTAAGAAAGACGGCTTCTTAGCCACTTCTTCAATGACTAGCTGCACGGTAAAGTTGAGAGTTATTTAGTTTATGGTTCTATTAGAACAAGAAGTGGTTGGTTGTAAACGAAGATAAAGGACACTTAAGCCGCCATTAGGCTCATTCGTTACCAATGAAGCCGTGGTCAGCAATTTAATGGACAGAAGAAAACTGCCTCGAAGGAGAAACCCTCCTTTTGATGATGACCCCTGCAAACGTTTTAAGGATTACGATTAAACGGAATGTCCGGTCCCTTTATTAGGTATGTGCTGCTGCCCAGCTGGTTTATGTCTTCGTTTGAGTGAAGGCTGACATCACCGCCGTCCAAGAAATGCCATGAACGAGACAAGGACTGAAGCGAGAAGGTCCTTGTGGAATTTACTACAGTCACCATTTAAAAATACCCAAATTCGGTATATGATTCGTGGTGGGAGAGAGACTTCATCGCCGAGTACCCGCATTCACCCCGGTGAATGAACGTCTAGCCATTATCCGCATAAAAGCGTTGTTCTTCAACATATCGCTGATGAAACGACGAAAGAGAAGGACGACGTGAACAAAGACGTCTTCCGTCTTCTATGAGTTAGTAGTTTTCCTAAGATGGAATTTTAGAGATAGATACCCTGGGCTCAGCTTTACAAGGCTGCTTAGTTCCCTCTCATCCCAAAGTGCTTTTGTTGTGTACCCTGTGTTGCGAGTCGGCCAAGACCTGAGCTGGTCCTCTGTACTGCAAGTAACCATTGAATATTTTAAAGCAATTGAAGGGAATTAAATTTTCCACCGAAAGTTTCTTAAATCTGGCGCTGTGGATAGTCAGCCGTTATGCTATTCATTGGAAGGCTACTGAACTTGCTGGTAAGGATAGTAGTCTGCTTGGCGACTTCTGATCTTCAAACAAATTCTGATCCTGAAAGTCTGAATCGTAGTCATTTGGTGTAAAGCAGACTTTTTTGTGCAAAAATCTAAGGATGAAGACTGCTCATGTGCCTGTTTCACCATATGTTCCAGCGGGAAATGAAAAGATTTCGTCGATCACAGTACCTGTAGACCATTCTTTTATACTAGAGAAGAAAAATGTTCTTTTAACTCCACATGGATCTCATTTTCTCGGTCTTTGTGCAAAACTCTACGGATGAATACTGCGACCTCTCATGTTCCTGTTTCACCATCTGTTCAATCGGTGAATACATAGATTTCGCTCGAACATGGATCTCATTTTCTCGTTCACATTACTTATGTAAGTTACGTTACGCCGTTACTAATTCAGGCTGAAGTAACTTTCTAAGCATTACATTAAAATAGTTGCATATTTATAGGCGCCCGCCATGTAGTTTCAACCTGAGCTTAGTTAGAATTTCATAATAACATAATGACAGCTGATTCCACAGCACATACATTCACACAAACACATTGGTGACTGCATACAACACGTGCAACAAGTACACAATGACGAGAGAGTCGTTGCTTATTGGAGACTGCCTTTTTGTTTGTTTGTTTTTTGGAGTAGCAATAGAGGCTGCCTTTTGGTTAGTTGGAGTTCCGCTCAGTGTCATATCTGCGCTCAAATTTGCTTGTCTTGTTTGCGCTTGTTGATATGTTATGTTTGTATGTGTTCTTGGTTGTGTGTGTGCTTGCTCAGGTGTTGCTGCGAGAGCGCATATCGCAGGCGCATGCACGACCTGTTTGCCACCACACGAACACAGCACACCGTTTAATTGTTTCGCGCAGGTAAACGTTTTTGCCACAAGAGCACTTGCGCCAATCGGACGCGTTTAGTCGACCGAGAGCAGCGAGAGTGTTAAGTTGGAAAAGATTTAGCGGACGTACGCCAAGAAGTGAAGATTTAAAGGTGTAAAAAAAAGAATATTGTATATATACATATGTGTATGTATGGAAATATATGTAAAGTGACCAAAATAGCTGCTTGCATGCAAAGGCAATGAGCTAGAAGTGCTGGAAAACCCAATAAGAGGTGTAAATTTGAAAATTAAAAATTTTAAAAGTAATTTTTGAAAGAAATAAAATCTGATTATATGTAAAAATATATAACCAACGCTTTGCATATAGCCGCAAAGGCATTAGCTGGCCACAAAAAAGTGTCTGTATGTATGTATGTACGGTGCGCGGTGTATACCCATTTCAACGAACGCTGTGTGGCGGTGGCCAAACACGCCAGCTAAGAAGTGTTCATAATGGCTGTGCGCGTGTGCAACGAAGTATATATATGTATGTGTGTGTTTGTTTGTGTGTAGTGTGTATCCGTTGATTGGGCTGACTTGCTGATCAGCAGCAGCAACAACAAAAGCAAGTGCGCGGCGGTGGCGCATTGGAGCCGTCGAGCAAGTTACCAGTTCTGAAAAGTGTTGTTCAAAAATATATCTACATATATGAAAATACAACAATAACAACAATAATAAAATCAACAACAACAACAAGGAACGCAAGGCACGACTAATGCAACGGCGGCGACAAAGCAACGTGTAAAAAAAAATTAAAAACAAGAACAAACAATGAAAACAACAACAACAAATATAAGCCAACAAAAATAAAAAATTTATATTTAAATTTTAAATTTATAAAAATAAAAAATGAAAGAAGGAAGAAATACTAATGAAAAATAAGAAAAACAACAAAAATGAAAATAACAACAACAAATGTAAACAACAACAAAAATAAAAAAGACTATAAATATAAAATATGAATAAACGATATCAAAAATACTAACGATAAAATAAGGAAAAAAAATTATAAAAAATTAAAACAACAACAACAAATAAAAACCAACAAATTAAAAAAAAATATGCAAGAATATAAAAAAATTATAAAAGGGATATCACAACTACTAACGAAAGAGAAAGAAAGCATGAAAAAAAAAATCAAAATTAAAACAACAACAACAACACTGCAGCCCAACGAAAAAACCATCAGAATTAAAGCAATCGCGTAAAATATTCGTGGAAGGCTGCAAACGTCCAGACGCTGCGGTATGCCATATATGTACACATGTACATATGTATGTATGTATGTATAGCGGATATGTGCGTATGGCTGAGCGTGCAGCTTGCTGCCTAAATCACAGCCTACCACTCGGTTATTTGTTTTGTTTTGATTTTTTTCCTCACATTTTTCCTGTGCCGTTTCTTTTTTGGTTGTTGAGTCGTGTTGCAAGTGTGTTGGTGTTGTTGTTAGTGTTAGTATTAGTGTCTGTGTTGTTGTAGGAATATCACTTGTTGTGCGGCAGCTTTATGGACAGAATTGTAAAAATTCCTGCGAGACGCGTTAAGAAGTTGGTGCAGAGCGTCAGAAAAACTACAAAAACAACAACAGCATATATAAAAAATGTAAAAAACAACAACAAATAAAATTTAAGCAACGGCAAATCGTAAAATTCCTGTGTCATGTTAAGAAGCTGGAGCTAAAGGTGAAGGAAACAATTAAAATAACAACAACAAATTCAAAAATATAAAAAAATTATTAAAAATGAATAAAATAAAATAACGAAATAAAAGCAAAAAATAAAAAATTATATAATTAAAAAAAAATAAAAGTAATATAATTAAACAAAAAATAAGATAACAACAAATAGTAAAAATTATAAAAAACAACAATAGCAAATAAAAAGTATAAAAAAACAACTAAAAATAAGCTGAAGCCGAAATCCACAAAAACGAGGCACAACAAAGAAAATTCAAAAAAATATAAAAAACAATAACGGTAAATAAAAAGTATAAAAAGCAAAAAAACTGATTGAAAAAAAAGAAACAAAAACAACATAACAAAAAAACATTAAAATAACAACAACAAAATAAAAATAAAAATTATAACGAATATAATGCAAAACAACAATATAACGCAAGAAATAAAAAAATATATAAAAAACATCAGTAGCAAAAAAACAGTATAAAACAACAACTAAAAGCAAGCTGAAGCGGAATGTCACAGAAACGAAGCACAAGATCAGAATCAAAGAAAAAAATTTAAAACACAAAAATAAAATAAAAAAAAATATATTAAAAACAATAACGGTAAATAAAAATTATAAAATAGCAACTAAAAAGATGGATCAAAAAACAACAGCATAAGAAAAAAATAATAAAAACAACAACAAAAATAAAAATATAAAAATACGGCAACAGCAAAAAACTACAACAACAACAACACCAATTTTCATTCAAAACAACAATAAAACCCAACAACTAAGCAAGCCTCTGCAGCATTGCTGCCATTTCAGACGCGTTGCAAGTAATAGATACAGTTTTGGGCAGCTGCCGCGCCGCCACCCGCGCGTTACTCGCGCGCCACCATAAAACCCGTCGAATAGCTGCCGCGCCGCGCCGCCAATTTTACACTCACCTATACATACGCACACAGCGTAGTCTGCATAAACCTGTTCTGTGCAACGTCAATGTGCCACATTTCGGTGTTATCCGCAACATTTGAATTTGCTGCCGCGTCGCATCGCGTCTCGCGTTAAGTTAGCTAAGCACAGCGCGCATTCTGCCATTCCCATTTCTACATATTTACTTTAGTCGCTTATGCGCCCGTTTGCACACACTTGCAACACAATGCTGTGGCATCACAGTAATGCTTTATTGTAGTTGCCCTTTGCTTTGTGGTGAATATTTTCGAATTCCATTTCGATTCCGCCATTCCATACGTTTCCGTACGATTGCTGCCCAATTTGAAGGCGCCACCACGAAGTTGCTGCGCTTGCTATATACCTCACACAAAACTATACACATACACACACACGCACACAAACAGACAGCGAATTTTTGCACTATCTTCTCGGACTTTAAATTGCACCAAAGTCGCAATTCAGAAAACAAAAAAATCCAATAAAAAGTAATACAAAAATTAACAACCTGATTCCCGCTTTCCAGTTTATTTTAGCCGCGTTTCGCGTGTGTTGCACCTTTACTTACACATATGTGTGCACGTGTGTTAGTGGCTTTTGTATTTCTATACATTCACAACGTTCATAAAAGATTTTAGTGTATCGAAGACAAATGTTAATCAACGATGGCCACATTAGGCCTGTCAAAAGTTTTCATTCTGGATAAATATTTCACCGAATTGCAGAAGTTTTGGGAGACCGAGAAAAAGTTGCAAGGTGAGTTCACAAATTAGAAAGATGAAAACTGTTCATTTCGGCTGCTAAAGCTATAATATATATAATGTTTGACATAGACCACCTGCAGGTCGAATTAAGTTTACTTAGTAAGAAACAAAAAACTTTTATAGAAATCTTTATCTTCATTGTGTTCGATCAGTTTCTATGACAGTTATACAAGGTGCCAAAGTAAAAAGGACTTTAAAAAAATAGAACAAATGGTTTTTTCCGCAAAATCAATTTATTTTGTTCAAAATAGCCTCCTTCTGCTTCAATGTAGCTTTATGCGCGGTCCAAAAGCTTGTCGAACGAGTGTTTTAGCTCTTTGGCTGGTATGGCCGCCAGCAAGTCTATTGAATGGCCTCTACGTCTGCATAACTCTTTCCTTTCATAAGCAGATGCATTTTTCCGAAAAGGAAGAAGTCGCACGGTGCCATATCAGGTGAATACGGGGAGTAGTTAATGGTTAAAATTTGATTTTTGGTCAAATAATCGGTCACAAGCGTCGATCGATGAGTACAATTTTTGATCGTCAGTAAATTTGTGCAGAACAAACCCTGCACACACCGTTCGTAAGCCCAAATGTTTGGTCAATATGCGATAAATCCATGTTTTGAAGATGTTCAATTCCATTACCATAAATTGCAATTATGATTTTGGCTGATTTTTGATGAATTCACGCAAAGTTTCGATGGAATTTCCGGTGATGATGGATTTTTATTGGCGCACATGTTGATCGTCATTTATGTTCTCACGACCACTTTGAAAACGTTCAAACCACTTGTGTACGCTGCTACGGGACAGGCAATCGTTGCCATAAACTTGTTTCATCAATAGAAACGTTTCGGTAAAAGTTTTACCAATTTTAAAACAAAATTTAATTTTAAATCTTTGTTCGAAGCTCATTTTCGCACCGAGAACACAAATATGCTGACATTTAAAACGCAATAACTTCACTTCCAATCGATGAAATTTAGTGAAATTCTCACTGGAAGATCGATAAAGATAGCAGATTCTAACACATCAGTCGACATTCACATAGATGGCGCTTTACTTTGGAACACACCTTGTATAATTGGGCGAAAACTTGAACTAGTCCCCATTTAACCATTGCCACGATTTTCGAACTTCTAGTTTCGTATAATGACTATGTATAAGAATTTTGGTTTTTCTAAAAAATCTTATGCCAAATATATATGTAGGCCAGTGTATAAGTTATACGTGTTGTATGCATATTAGCCATTCCATCAATTGGCGACAAGGTTTTGTACCCGTGGTTTTCCGATTTTGACCAAACTTTAGAATATCATAATATAGACCAAAAGAAGAATATCTGTTTACTTTTTAGTGGTTAAAGTTGCTCCATTGTTTTTTGGCGCACAATTCAAATTGATATCAAACAAAAAAATGACTATCTTTTATTTTTTAACGACCTCAAAATTAAGTGAAAAAAAAATAAGTTATTAAGTTTTATGTTAAAAAAATCTCAGCTTTCTGATAAAAATATTTTCAAAATCCCAAAAAAATTTCAAAATCGAAAAAAAACTTTTTTTTTTTCCAAAAACCCGCTTTTTTGTGCTTTTCCACCAACTTTTTTCAAAATTAACTTTTTCATTCGATTCCTCGTTGAATTCTACGTAAGAAACAGTGTTCAAAAATATGGGACTCTGATCCCATGAACAACAAAAAATGCAAAGTTGTCGCTTTGCCCTTTCTTACTTGTGATGTTATAAATTCTTAAGTAAAGACAGCAAATTCCGATGCCTTAAACTGGCAAAAGTATTGGCTGACTATTTTTGCTGGTTATCGTCCGATTTGTTGGAAATTGGAATAGAAGATCTAGTTTCAAGCGCTGATCAAAATGTTTACACCACTGAGTTTTCCATGCGAAATATGTCTAAATACGTTATCTAGCATGACAATTTTGAAAAAAGCTCCAGCTCATAGATTACAACAAAGAAATTCACAAAAAACATCGTTATTTTGTATAATTTATGTTTTCAGGATATTTGAAATCAATGACTGATAGATTTAGCTTGCTTAAAAAATTAAAATTATATTAAATTAAAGATATCTGCTCAACTGTATTTTCAAATAATATAGGTTTTTTAAGCTTCATTACTACGTTAAAATACTCGAAGAAACTTTTGGAATGTATATAGCTTCCGCAGATGGAGTTGTTATGCCTTCTACCTTATAGCATTTACGACAAAATGGCAATGACCTGTAAACCCCCTACAACTAAGAGAGGTTAGCCTTACTGAGGGTAAATATGTAGATCACTTGATCTTCTGCGATCGATCTTCGGCCAAAAGGATTTTGCGACAGCGCATGTACCGATGGTGGCCAAACTGGATAAGTTTCCGTGAAGCCCAGCTATTTAGTAGTAGCACACAGCAGGATACAGGAGCACCGACCCGCTCCCATATTAGTGATAGCGGATTTGGGATGATTTTTCTTGCTAGCTCATCATCTTTACAAGTGCCGGCGATTCCGCTGTGACCTGGCACCTATACTATTTTTATTACAAATAGCCTCGATGCTATGATAACGGGGGTTAGGCATTCCTTGACTAACTCTTGTCGCACTGGTTATGCACTCCGGTGCAGTAAGCCTACTGATATATTATTTCCTGCAACCTCAGCTCGGAAAACACTGTAATAATCAAGAAGAAGTAAGGTGGAGTTAAGAAGAGAGTAGAGAGCTCCTCACAATAAACCCCTCCAACAACCTTCCCCGCGGTTTTAACCAATCCGTAAAGAAGCTCACTGCCCTCTCCTACAACGGGTTCTTCCCACCAACAACTCCCTCGCCGGTATATGGACATAATGGAGTGGCTAGAGTTCGGTTTGACGACTCCATGAGCCAAGTGATCCATTATTAGTTTTCTTCTATCTCCCAACAGAGTTCATTCATTTTTAGACAATTCTTTAAACATAATTTATTAATTGAAGCACCCTGTAGTGGAATACATTTTCAATAAATGAATTATAGTGTTTCCTTATTGTCGGATCAGTAATTATTATAAATCTTGCAACGCCAAGAGAGCCAATAAATGGGGAAAATTTAAAAAATTTAAAACCGTTGAATTCGGTTAAACCGTGAAATTAAAGTGTTATAAGCAATTTAAATAAGTAGGCCATAATAGATACTTATTTAACACAACATACATATTATATATTGTGACAAAAAATTACCTGGAAAATATATATAAAACGCTAAATATTTAATTATTCATCACTATTTATTTTGCCGGCTTCAAAGTAGTCTTCACTAGATATAAAGACTTATGTCAACGATTTTTCCAGTCCTCAAAATTTTTTTCATAAGCTGTTTTTGGGATGGCTTTCATCTCCTTCAGCGAATTTTGTTTTATCTCTTCGACCGGCTGAAAATAGGTTCCACGCAGCGGCGATTAAAGTTTGCGGAACAAGAAAAAGTCACATGGAGACAAATCTGGTGTTCACACTGTGATTGATCGATGGTAGTCATTGCGTTTTTAGCTTTAAATTCGGTGAGCCAATGGCCTATCGAAGTAAAACAAATCGTATTTTAAAGGTTTGCCATCCGACGTCTAAAAATTGTCGGCATCGTGTCATGCCTTTGCCAGCCCACAGTTACCAAATATTTGTCAGCCCCCAAGTTACTGATTATGGAAACTCAGTATTTATGGCTGATTTTTCACGGGAATATTCTGTCTATTCTATTGTTAATAATGTGCTCTTATATAAAAAATAGATAAAATCGGTTCAGTACTTCTCCAAGCTTCCGAAATATTTAATAACATGATTTCAGAGCTTCCGGTGACTTTATACCGTTTATATCGTTTTAAGTGTATCTTAATGAAGCTAATACCATGTTCAGACCGACACTTAATCACACGATTTCGGTTGTTGAATGGATTATCCCACTAATCTTAAAAATTTATCAAGATTTCGCCATACAAAAATGACAGTTGCAAATCACTTCATTGAAATGATTTGAAACTGATCTAAATCTCTCTGTGCGACTCTGATTTTGCGCAATCTACTTGTTAGCACTGGAAATCTGTTACATTATCACAGCTGATTTAGAAACTACAAAGGGAAAAAATGAAAAAAAAACAAATTTTTTTAAAGCAATGAATCTAATTTCACCTGAAAATCGACTTAACGAATAAAAAAATGCATCCATTATTTCTATTATATGGAAAATATTAAAAAAAGACGGCCTTTATTTCAAAATACTATATGACAATCTTTTCTCTTGATAAATTTTAAGCGATGTGAATTCTTGAATGACAATAACAGCAGTTTTTTGATCTTTTTAACGGCAGTGAGAACACTGTTGGGTTATGAAATGCTTAAATGTAATGTAATCTTTTAAATTTTCGGTCTGAACATGGTATAAGTTGGTATATTTTCCTTACAATAATCCGGTCATGGTGTTGAAAATTGTTAAAATCGTTTCAGTACTGAACATATCGCTATCATAATTAATTAAATAATTTTAGTGCTTCTGGTTTTTTTGGCTTCGGCTTACCTTGCCACGAAATTCGGCTGATTGATCGGCTGTTTCTGGGTCGTAAGCATAGATCCAAGACTCATTGCCAGTAATAAAAAGTTTCATGAAATCTGGATAGTCGGAAAGCATTGCTTCATTGGTTATCGCGACGTTGTTTATCGAAAAGTAAAGTGATTTTCGATACAATTCTGCTTTCGCCTTTCTTAAGCCCAAATGAAGTTTAAAAATGGTTCTGACCTTTCCTTCCAATATTCAACGATGCCAATAAGATCTCTAACTGTTAATAGTCTTTTTTAAGCACCAAATCCTTTGTTTTACTGACGCGTTGTTCATCACTTGACGTTGATGGCCGTCCTAGACGTGTTTCGTCGTCAAAGCCTTCTCGACCCTCTTTTTGCCTAATTTTGACCAATCAAAAACTTATGCTCGCGTGAAACAAGTATCACCGAAGTTTTTTTTTAACATTCTGAACGTTTCGGGATAAGAAATTTTTTTCTGCACACAAAATTTAATGAAGTTTCTTTGTTGAATGTGAATAATTTCACTCAAAGCAAAAATCGCCCAATGCACTTTTTATACTTCAGAAGGACAAGCGTATACTAAACACTAAGGATTATTTGTATGTAACATTTGACACAGAGGTCACTGAGAGTCATACTAAACTATTATAAAAAAGTTCGAATCTTGGGTTTTAGCGCGAAGTTTCAATTAAAAAGTCTTACTATTTTTTTTCCCACGGTGTTCCGTTGCCCAAATCACTCAAGACTTGTAAAAATTGAGTACTTGTTTGTGGAAGCTTGAACAAAGTGGTGATTTTGTTCAATAGTTTTTAAATATTTGCCACAAATATTCGACAACATACTTCTTCGTTCAAAAAATATGCATTTTTCATGTACTTTTTAGCTGTAGATTTTATGTTTGAAGGAAAATTATTAGCTTCCTTTGAGTTGAAGTTAGTGTCGACTACTTTTACCAACCATACTTGCAATGCGCTTTTTCACACAGCTCACCAAATTCCTACTAACAACAACTACTACTTTCTCTTGGAAAATTTGTATTGAACTCTGAAAGGTTATAATTAACTGCAAAAATACCGTTAGTATTTATGAAGTACCTTTGAAGTTGCATTACCACAAAGGAATATGCTATTAGCTACGTGTAAGACATACTTACATACAAATATACATATTTATGTAGAAAAATAAATGCATATTTGTAGAGTGACTCTTTTCAGTACAATTATTTGTGGTATCAATGGCTGAAGCGAATATCAAAATGCTATAATAAAGGTGCATATATATTTCTAATCATACTTCGCTATTGTACAGCCAGCTATGTATATAATTATATATTATATATGTGTGTATTGCTATATGCATACATGCATGTGTTCATATTTTGAATCACGCTTTTATAACTGATTTTTTTCACACTCTTTCGTTTTGATTACCTTTGTCTTTAGACACATTTATCAAATCAACCTAATAGCCACACGCACACACATACACATATTGAAATTTAGCTTTGTACCTGAATAACTACACATGCACAGTTTGCTTGTCGCCGCGCGGTTTAAATACTTTTCGGCTGAGCTTTATGCGGCAGTAAAAGATTTATTATGAGTAACTTGCAGCAGTCCCTCACCGCTGATCGCTAGCGCAACGAAAGGCCCAAACACAGTTGCAAACACAAACTCATATATACATAAATAATATTTGTGTGTGTGTTTCTTATACAAGATTTTCTTTTTCGTTGATTTTTCTATTACTCAAAGTGGCCTCAAGGTTTGTTATTATTGTTATGCTTTATACCATACATCCAAACATGTTTATGTATGTGTGTTTGCTGCTGCTACTTAACTACAGCCTCTTGCTGCTCAAATGCTCAAATGACTGTTTGTTACGCTGTTAGCTATTTTTTAAGTTTTTTCTGAGTTTTTTTTTGGTTATTTTGGAGTTATTCTCTTTTGTGCCAAAAGCACTTTTCATAGTCGAAGTTGAAGTTTTCCTGACTGGTTACGGTGGTGTGGCGATCTTGCAGGTTTCGGGGCAATACATGTGCAATTAAATATATGTATGTATGTATTTGTTTATACAAACACACTTACATATGCATATGTATATGCTGTGGTTAGGCTGGTATGTCTTGTGGCATATTGAAAAAACTGGTTCTCGCAGGTTTGGAACTTTTCATTACATTTTCTTGGGCTTTTACTTAAATTACGGTATATGCTTACATATATATACATAAGATTATAATTCTGAAATCAATTGACCGTCGTGATACTCGAATATTTTCATATGAAAAAGAAAGAAGAAACGTCAAATTAGAATAGCTAGGAAAGAAATATATTTATCTTGATTATGAGAGGGTCAGTTAGTATGACAATTATACTACTGTGTTCAAATAAGGTGAAATTGTATTTATTTTGAAAATTCTTTATTTATTCTTCCAAATCAATTTCATCGCCTTCAAAGTAATCCCCTCCCGATGCAATGCACTTATGCCAACGGTTTTTCCAATCTTCAAAACACTGGTTGTAGTCACTTTCCGGGATGGCCTTCAGTTCCGTCTTCGCTGCGGCTTGAATCTCCTCTATCGTATAAAAACGGTGTCTCGGTGCGGTCTTTTGAACTTGATTTTTGAGCGATTTTGGCGCGATTTATTTTGGTCTCGGCTCTCTTTTGGCACGATATTCGCTCGATTGATTGGATGTTTCGGGGTCGTAAGCATAGATGCAAGTCTCATCGCCAGTTATAATGCATTTCATGACACCCTAGTAGTCGGAAAGCATCGTTTCAGACACTTCAACGCGACGCCTTTTTTTCCAAAAAATTCAATGTTTTCGATACCAGTCGAGATTTGACGCGCTTGAGGCCGAAAACATCCTTCAAAGTGGTATTGGCTGAGCCTTTCGATATGCCAACTTCATCAGCAAGGTCTCTAATTGTTAATCGACGGTTTTTCAACACGAAATCTTTGATTTGTTGAACGTGAGCTTCGTCGGTTGAGGTTGATGGTCGACTGGACGCTCTTCGTCTTCGGCACGTTCACGGCCGGCTTGGAACTCTTGTAAACATTGTTTTTAGACATAGCCTTATCACCAAAGACTTTCTAAAAATTTCAAAATTTAATGCAAATTCTTTGCTCAACAAATTTCGACATTGCAAAAAACCAAAAACTCACTTTTAGTAGCTCACAAAACGACAGTATCTCAAACACTAATGAATATTTTGACATGAAATTTGACATAAATGTGACTGACAGTACTACCAACCTTAAAAAGAAATAATGCTCCAAATCCGTCGACGCGCGCAGTTTAAATTCAAATGTCACCTTATTTTTTGGGCACAGCCGATCTGAAAAATTTCTTCGGAGATTGTCTTAGACAATAATGTATGTTAAATTTCGGAAAGATATTTTGTCGCATAAAAAAGCTTTCCTTATAAGGCCTTGATTTTGCTTGATCAGTTTGTAAGGCAGCTATATCCTACAATGATGTGGTACAGTTCTAACAAATGTGTAGCTTCTTGTAGAAATGGACACGTGCAAAATTTCATATCGATATCTCAGAAACTGAGGAACTAGTTCGCGTATACATAGACAAATGTAGATAACTAGATCTATTCAACTGATCCGTTCATCATTTAAAAGGGATGATCCATTTAGGGAGTTCTTACCTTTTTAAAGAAAATATACAGAAACTTCCAATTTAAGGGGGAATATTTATTATCATTCGAAGGATATATTTTTAAAGATTATCTCTTTTAATTGTGGCCACGGCTATGTCTCAGTTGGTCCATTCGTTGAGCCCAATTTTCGATAATTCGTTCGAGCATTTCGACTGGTAACTGACGAATAACTAGCGTGATGTTTTGCTTCAAGGCCTGAATCGAAACGCGATTCTTTAGACTTTACTTATCCCACAGGAAAGTTGTTGGCGAATGGACCGGCCAAAAATGTGAAATTATCTTCTCACCGAAGTATTCTCTAAATAAATTCATTGATTTGTACGATGTTTGGGAAGTGGCACCGTCTTGTTGAAACCAAATATCAACCAGATCAAGAGCTTCTACTTCAAGCATCAAATAGTTGGTTTTCATGGCGCGATAACGGTCGCCATTGACGGTTACGTTTATCATTTTTGAAGAAATGTGGACCGTTGTTTTTTTCTGGATGAAATGGAAATTGTTGAAATTCTCTTGGTTGCTTTTCGTCCCAAATGCTTCAAATTTGTTTGTTTACATACCCATTGAGTCAGAAATGGGCCTCATCGCTGAACAAAATTTGGATCGAAAACGTTTGATCTCCTTAGATCTTTTCAAGAAAACATAGTGCAAAGTTAAGTCACTTGGAAAGATCAAGCGGTTTCAGTTCTTGCACAAGCTGTATTTTGTAGGCTTTCAATTTAAGATCTCGACGTAAAATGCGGCAAGTCGATGAATTGCTGTGTGAAAAATCTATGAGACAAAAAATATTTTCTATATTTTTTTTTGTATTTCGCAAAGACCAGAATTTGTCTCCACGATCTTTACACAGGGTTATGACAGCTTTGGTATGGTTGTATAAATTAGATCATATAAAAGTCCGTATAGCTCTACTCGCATGTTTCAAATTTCAGGCTATGTTAGCAGTTTTGAAAAGTTACATGCTTATCTGGGATACACTGGAAACCGCTTGGTTTTCTCAAGGCTGGAAATTACTTAATCTAATTTTACTAACATCAGTTGATAACAGCGTAAGATTTTTAACTTCAGAGCTTTGTGTTAGTGATATACAAATATTTTCTCTGGACAAAAATTTCTTTTAGATAAAGCTTCCCTACAGGTATCGACTGGGCATAGGGTGTTGTTGCTGTATGTTATATTGAGGTTTGGGTATGTTATTTGGGGTCTGAGTCATGCGACGTCAGCAGACGTCATGTAGTGAAGGAATGGGAGGTAAATCGCTCGTAAATGGAGGATGGTGTTGATGCGGTTATATGCTGTCCAGAGTTAAACACAAGACAGCCTTTTAAACTACCGTATCACTGCCGTACATTTCAAGTAGGAATTTTTTCTATTGCGCAAGTTGTCAGATAGCCAAGCCAATAACTTCGTTTTGCATATCACGCAACAGTGTCTTGGGTAGCAGGAGGCAGGTAGGCCACAAAGGCAGCGAGGGTAAAGAGTCGACGAGTTTGTCGAGAATGGTGTACAGCCGAAACGTGACCAACATTCATAAGCCCATGCATTGTCTGTAATATAATCTGAGCAGCAGCATGGTAAGGAAGTCACAGCGCGATGGAAGTACCAGGGCAACAATGGAGCATCTCTAGTGCACTTGCCCTTCATTGGCAAGGCAACGCTTCAAGCATCCGGTGTATCCAAGGTATGAGATTCTGGAAAAGTTATCAATAATGAGGTCACATAACCTTTTAAAACTATCATTGAACGTTGACCTCCTAAAGGGTGATTGCTTCCCACGGATTACTTGGCTGTTAGGGCCAAGGAGAAAAAATGATCTATATGTGGATTATGAGCTTATCAGACCAACCTAACCTAAATAGCTTTTATTCCCGTATTTTATTATTATTTTTTGAGTACTTCTACAGTCAACTTGCTTATCGAACTTATCATTATCCATAACACGTGCAACGTGTCTTCACAGCCAAATGCCTATTCTAGACTTCTGTATTTAGACAGAAGGAGATCGGGTTTTCGAAAACGATTAGTGAAATCTCGAGTCAAACCGGAGATTGAAGATAATCGAACTTTTTTTGGTTGGGTTCTAAAATAGATACACATAAAAACTTTCTTAGCGGATTTCGAAATGATCAGTTACATATGTGCCTAATGTTGCTAAAAGTTTCGAACAAATGTCTTCGATAAAAATGGGTTCAATTCCCAGCTAAGCCCAGACCCATCTAAATACAAACTTACCGCCAAAAATTTATTGGTGCCATACCCTGCAATGACATTAGTAGGTGATCTTAATTACGTAGAATCTTACATCTATTAGATGCTTCGTTGAAAGGACACATTTAATATAAATGAGTATACACCACAGCTAAGACAAAATGTAATTAATTGGGGGACCTGTATTTCGCATATAACTTTCTGTAATCGAAGCCATAAGGTCTGTGAAGACAATTTGAATCTGCAAGCACTTATTATATATATCGGACAACAATCAGATTCACATAATCGACCTACCGAGCATACTATTCGCAACACCATCACCCATCTTAAGACCCTGCATTCAGTATTGGATAATATTTGACCGAATAGACCACGTTCAGCACACAATCGTAGCTGAAAGTCTGTATGAAGACCGTAGAGAGTCGATTCGGCGCCGTTCGCAGAAACTCGGATTGACGTATGGAACGACTTAGCGCATTTTACGTGGTGATCTTTAATTCAAAGTGTTCAAAATACAGCTTCTGGAAGAACTGAAGCCGTTCTACCTTTCCAAGAGACACCGATTTTTATTATAGGCTCTTAAAAAGTTCCAAGAAGATCTGACATTTTCCAGCCAAATTTTGTTCAGCGATGAGGCCCATTTCTGGCTCAATAGGTATGTAAAAAAACAAAATTGCCGAATTTGGAACGAAGAGCAACCTGAAGAAGTTCAAGAGCTGCCATTTCAACCAGAAAAATACCGGATTGGTGTGGTTTGTGGACACTGTGGAATCATCGGTTTATATTTCTTCAAAAATGATGCCGGTGAGGACGTAACTGTCAATGGCGACGATTATCGCGCCATGGTAACTCACTATTTGATGCCTGAAATAGGTGCTAGTGATCTCGTCGACATTTGGTTTCAACAAGACGACTCCACTTCCCACACAACGCATCAGCCAATGGGTTTATTGAGCGAACACGTTGGTGAGCAGATAAATTCATGTTTTGGATCGGTCGATTGGTTACCAAGAACGTCTGATTGTACTCCGTTAGACTTTTAAAGTCTAAAGTCTGGTATATGCTGACAATCCTGCTTCGATTCCGACCAAAAACATCACGAGTGTCATTCGCCAGTTACCAGTCGAAACGCTGGAACGTGTCATTGAAAACTGGACTCAACGGATGGACCATCTGAGACGTAGCCGCGACCAAAATATGAATAAAGTAATCTCAAAAGAATGTTCTTTCGAATGATAATATGCATTCCCCGGTAAATTTTAGGTTTCTGGGATTTTTTTTAAGTAGTCAATCTCGAAATAGATCGGTCTTTACTTAAAATGTAATGGCTCGAAGAGTATCTAGTTGTATAGACTTCTCTGTTCACATAACTTCAACTTTTATATATATATAAAAGTTTTTTGTTTTTTTTAGGATTATCTTCAGACATCAGAAATAGGGAATATTATTTTCTTCGCGCCAAAAAATGGACAGTACTTACCCCAAAATTATTAGATTAGCAATTTCGCGTTTTCCCAGCCAGTCTTATATGCGTGTTTATGTATGTATGTAGAAAAAAAAAAAAACACAAAATTAATAATTAATGCAAACAAACCGAAAATGATGAGTTTTTATAGCCATAACAAACTATTCGCATTGGTTAGCGAAGATCGTTGACTCGTAACAATAGTTACAATCACAAGAGCCAGCCAGGTGAAGCTGAGCCAGCATCGGTTCGAAGTTTTCTAGGTTGTATACTCACTTGACCCATTCAGCTAGTAAAAAAAGGTGACTCTTGTTCATATTTCTCTCTCGCTCTCTCTCTCTCTCTCTCTATCTCTCTCGCACTCTTGCACATTATTAATATCTACCCCACATACTCTCCAGTACACTTCATCCCTATTCTTCTCTCACCTCAAGCGACCTTTACATTGTCCTCATTATGAATGATTTGAATATTTATTATCCAAATTGACAAAAAAAGAATTTAAAGAAAAAAGTATACATATGTATATTTAGAAGCTTTCATCTTTTGCTTTCATCTTTACCTTCTAAATATATACTTTCTGTTTAAATGCTTCTCTCGTTAACTTTAAACCATCGCATATAATTATGTAGCGCTAGCGTTTAAGATTCCATGCTTATCACGCGATCGAGCTCGGCAAACTGCCATCTGTTCGAAGTTTAGTCCGTTGTTAACTGTTTGAGACAACTTTTCCGGCTTCAGTCAACCATTATTAATAGAATTTTTGATGTTTTATTCAACTTACTTTTTGGTAAAATCTAGCATGGAGTTCCAATCAGCCTTAAGTCATACAAACCAACAGGTGTGCATATATATTAGGCATATCATAAATCAGCGCTCAGCATTGCGCACTGTCATTATTATTATTATTGAAATCGCGCTCCGCATAATGAACGTGCTTCGGCTGCCATTCGGCACAAGACACAATTTAAATACTCGCCAGATTTGGAGTAGAAAATGTTGACCACGAAACTACTAATGAAGATATGTATAGATACACGCTCACATATACATACTCATTACCATAAGCGGTCGCTTTTAAGTTCAGTTTGATGTCAGCAGATAAGAAGTGGCTATAAATCTCTTTCGATGAGAGCATGCAGATATATTTATACATAGATAATAGTGTAAATAATAGAATATCCAAGTTAGTTTGGCGGCACTGACAGCATAAATTTGATTTGTTGCTTTTTCTAAATTTACCGTTCAGTGATTTTCAATGCAGCACTGCAATTGTCAACTGCCAGCTGTCAATTTATTAGTTAGACAAATATCGTAAACAGAAACCCTCATAAATTTTTACAAACAATCAACTTATGGTCAACATAATCGGCCTACTGAGCGCACTTTTTGCAATATTATCACCCGTCTTGGGACACAGCCATTCCTTATTGAAGTGAGTGAAGAAATTATAGCAGCCGTAGCTGAGAGTATACACGAGGACTGCGGAGAGTCGATTCGGCGCCGTTCGTAGCAGCTCGGACTGACGTATTGAACGACTTGGGGCATTTTACGTTGAGATCTTAACTCCAAAATGATTCCGCGCGATGATAACCGACTATTTGGTTGTCCTGAAATTGGATGATGAACATGATCTCAGCGACAATTGATTAGAACAAGATGACGCCACTTCCCACGCATAGGCCAGTTGATTGGCCAACAGGTTCGTGTGATATCAAAACGTTAACCTTTTTCCTTTGGGGATATGTAAAGTCTAAAGTCTATGCGGACAATCCCGCCTCGATTCAGGCCTTGTAGCAAAACATCACGCGTGTCATTCGGCAGTTGCCAGTCGAAATGCTCGAACGAGTCATCGAAAATTGGACTAAACAGATGAATATCTGAAACGTAGCCGCGGCCAACATTTGAAAAAAATAATCTTCAATATCCATTCCCCTTAATTTTGAAGTTTTGGTGTTTTTTTTTAAAGGGTGGGGAACCTCGAAGGTTCCTACACCTAAAAAGGTTCTTCATAGATTGAATTCCATTTTCCGCTGTCACTCCTAACGTTCACGTGGAAAATTTTTCAACAAACACTTACCTGTTGAATACTATTCTGAACTATTGGTTCAACTCGAAATACGTTTACTGAAGTTTTGAAAGCATCCGTGGCAGCAGTAATCTTCCTATTCAACTAAAATTTCAGGCCGGTGCGAGACTTTTCCATGTATAAGTCAAATTTTCGAAAAGCAATGGATGGGAAACCACAAATGGAATGGTGACCATAAAATACGTGCAGGCTTTTTAGGTTTGCGCTTAAATATCGCCTAATACTGCGGTGAATTTTTTATGAAATAAGCACAATTTGTGGGACATCCTTTTAATCGTAGGTTACGCCAACATAGTCTTACATCCTCGAAGTGTATCTTATCAAGTTTGATATACATATAATTAAACTATAGCCTGATGCGCAGAATAATTATTTAGTGCGGGCTAAAGGAACAGATTAAAGGCGTTGAAAACTTATTTCTGATTAGAAGGAAATTATAAGTTTTTATAATTCTAAGCTTCTAAGAATCACTTGGTTTCGAATTACTTTGAAAAGCTTAAATAACTCTGTCTGTAAGGTAGAGGCGAATAAAAGCCAAATAATATGCTTTTCTGAAATGATTGTCAAATATATCCTAATTTTCAAGTTCAAGTGACTGTAGTAATATTGAGTTAACGATTTATCTGCTAGTTGATCAAGTAAAATTTTATGGGTTACATGGGCATCCTCGGGTAAAAACCAGCATTTTGTCAACAATTTATTTCTCATATAAAAAGTATAAATATAAAGAAATATTTTAATAGAATTTTTTATTGTTACAAACATACACTATTAAAAAAGAAATACTGAAATTTTTGAAAAAAAAAATTTAATTTCGGCCATTGCAACGCCATTTACGGTGACCTCTCTGAAAAAAAAAAAATGCGCCCGCGCTGGCAGGATAACTCCTTAACTTAGAACTTGGGCAAAGGGAAAAAAAAACTGAAAATTCGATTTTTGTCAGACATTTTTACAAAAAAATTTAAATTTGAGTAAAAATTTAGTAAATTTTTTTTTCAAATAGTTGTAATCGAAAAAAAACTTTCGTCCAAGTCTTTAAGAACTGTATTTCAAAAACCGGTGTAAAATTTTATGAAGATCGGCTGAGTAGTTCTCGAGATAAGATATCTTGCCAAACGTTTTCGAAACCAAGGAAGAGGAAAACGCGTTTAAAGAGGCTATATCTCGGAAAAACTTCAGTATTTAGGACAATATTTTAGAGGTGTTGTAGAATTTAATAAGATAATAAAAAAATTCGAATTTTAAAACCTCGATTTTCTACCGACAATATATCGATTGTATAGCAGGTGTTTCAATAAGAGGGTACAAAAGTTTTTTTTTTTTTTTTTGTTTTTAATAAACCAAAACCGGTTTGGGATATCAATGAAACTTTTTATTACTGTGAAAGTACATTTAATGCTAATTTGTATGAATCTCGATTTCTTTTGCATGGCCACCACGAGCATGCTTGCTGAAGTCTTGACTATGAACCCAATTTTCACCGCTTTTCGAGCATAAATCGGCCGATTATGCAGCAATTTCAAATTCGATATTCGTACGAAGTTCATTAATCGTCGCTGTATAGTTTGCATAGACCATAGACTTGACGTAGCCCCACAGGAAATAGTCCGAGCCATTTCGTGAGATAAAACGTTCACCAAACTTGGTTTTCAATAAATCGATTGTGACATTCGCTGTGTGGCTTATGGCGTCGTCCTGTTGGAAACACATATTGTCAAAGTCAATATCATTCAATTCGGGTCAAAAATATTTGATTATCATTGAGCGGTAGCGATTTACATTCACAGTACGTGTCGGTCTATGATGAACAAGGAAAACATATGATTCAATTCTTCACAGGAATAAAGAGCTTCATTGACATATCAAACCTTCTTTTATTACACAAAAAAAAAAAAAACTTTTGTAGCGCTCTTATTGAAAAACTTGCTCTTAAAGTTGAAGCCACCGACTCCGAATTTTAATAATTTGATGATGAAGTAGCAAACCTTACTGAAATGTCAAAAGAGCGGGAGAATTTATGGCGGTTTACTTTTGTACTGTCTTATTGAAAAATATTTTATTAGGAAAATACTATTTGAAGCTAATCTGGCAAATAGGTTTGAAAGTATAGCCGTATTCGTAAGAATTTTTTACTGAGTGTAATCGGCTTCCAAAACTTTAAATACGTTTTTCTCGAATACAGAGGACTAGAATCTCTAAACCAACCACTAAAGCGGGAAATCCATAGAGAAATAAACTTCTTTGACTTGAATAAGTAATTTACATATATTTTCCTTTAACGCTTACAGACGCATCCTCATCCAATGAAGCCGTGCACTTGCAGCAGCGCCTCAAGAGTCTCAGCACTGAGTTAGTCACCCTACGCAATCGGCTGCATGTTGGACAGGGACAACAAAACAACAACAACACCAATAATAATAACAACAACAGCAACAACAACAACAATAGCCATAACAACACCAGCAATTGCAATGTCACAACGGTGAGTAACTTACAACAGCACCAACAACAACAACAACAGCAGCAGCATGTCAACAACACAGCTGGCTTGACCGGCCTTAATTTGCATGCATCCACACCGAATTTGCACAACAGCACGCAGCATTTGAACAATAGTAGCACAACAACAACAAATTGCATAAATAATAACAGCTTGCAACAGCAACAACATCAGCAGCAACAGCAACACCAACAACAATTGCAATTAACACACTCCACACTAATTCCCACACACGGCAGCAATAGCAGTAATAACAATAACAACGCAATTAACAAATCTAATAGCGGCAATTGCAATATCAACAACACCAACAACAACAACAATAATAATAATAACAATGTATCCTTGACATCATGCAATAACGTCAACAGCACAAACACCGCATTTACGCACATCAATAGCAATAACAGCAACAACAACAACAATAAGGTGAGTCAGCTACATAATCGCCGGTGTTGACAAGGCAATTTGCTGTTTATAGAAAATTACTATGTAATTACCCACCGATTACACACATACTAACTTCTATGTATTTCTTGTGCGCTTTTCTTCCACTATTGCTTTTTCTTCTTCTTGACATTAGTCACATTTGCACAGCTTTAGCCACACATTGCCACATAATTCAACGATTTCCGCCGGCAATACAGCGACTTTGCCGTCCGGCGCCGCTGCGGGCATCGTTTCCACACGCAACACTTCCATACCACCCCCATTGCCGTCAACTATACAACAACAACAACAACAACAACAACAACATCACCAACAGCAACAGTCACACCACCAGCACCACCAACAACACCAACAGCAGCAGCAGCTGCAGCAACAACACAACGCGCACACGCTTCCGATGCGCTCCTCGGCCAGCATTGGCGCGCACGTTCATCACCTTAGCCACCATAATTTGCCATCCTTCATACCGATTGCCCAGAAGCATGCAAGCGCCAGTCATGGCAGCAGTTTCAGCAATATTGTCGCACCCTTCGGTTACAGCAACACCAATGTCGAGCAGCGCAATGTGAGCAACAACTTTTTGGGCAGCCTGCAGACACACCACAGCGTTGCTGGCCATAACAACAACAGCGCTGCCAACGCCGGCGCACACAAGCAGCCGCGTGAGATTGAGGATCTGATACATCTGCCTGGTCCACTGACCGAGGATGCGGTGATGCGCACGCTGCAGGCGCGCTTCAACGACAATTGTTACTTTGTAAGTGCTTGCGGCTTTTTAAATTCCAGAAATTATAAACGACCACACTTAAATAAACAATAATTTAAACATTAAATATAAATTCTTCTAACCACCTGCAGACTAACGTCGGCCCCATACTGCTCTCCATCAATCCCTATCGTGATGTTGGCAATCCGCTCACACTCACCTCTACCCGCTCGTTACCGCTGGCGCCGCAGTTGAACAAGATCGTGCAGGAGGCTGTACGTCAGCAGACGGAGACCGGTTATCCGCAAGCTATTATACTTTCCGGCACTTCGGGTGCCGGTAAAACGCACTGTTCGATGCTGCTGCTACGTCAGCTATTCGCTGTCGCTGGTGGTGGCCCCGAGACGGATGCGTTTAAACATTTGGCTGCCGCCTTTACGGTGCTACGTTCTTTGGGTTCCGCTAAGACCACAACTAACTCGGAATCGAGTCGCATTGGTCAGTTCATCGAGGTGCAGGTCACTGATGGCGCTCTCTATCGCACCAAGATACACTGTTACTTTTTGGATCAGACACGTGTCATACGTCCGCTGCCGAAGGAGAAGAACTATCATATCTTTTATCAAATGCTTGCCGGTTTGAGTAGAGAGGAACGCATCAAATTGAATTTGGAGGGTTATTCGCCAGCGAATTTGCGTTACTTGCAAAGCGGCGATATTGTGCAGAATGAACAGGAGGATGCTGCACGCTTTCAAGCATGGAAGACTTGTTTGGGTATCTTGGGTATACCGTTTTTGGATGTAGTGCGTGTACTTGCCGCTGTTTTGCTGCTGGGGAATGTGCAATTTATTGATGGACAGGTGAGTTCATGAAACGTTTAGCGAAATGAAGTGTTAACACCTTACAGTGCGAGATGTTCTCCATATTGGTAGACTCTGTCTTTGGTTATTAACAGATATCTTTGTTGAGCTCTAATATAATGAGTTGAAAGCAATAGATATCGACTTCGTTTCCGAAACAATCGGGCTTACATAA
This sequence comes from Bactrocera correcta, assembly GCA_027475135.1. Taxonomy (NCBI): domain Eukaryota; kingdom Metazoa; phylum Arthropoda; class Insecta; order Diptera; family Tephritidae; genus Bactrocera; species Bactrocera correcta. The sequence goes on along the minus strand of CM050325.1, from coordinate 81,577,618 downwards.
TTGAAATGAAAACTTATAACCGATTAAAGACTTACCTTGTTGAAACTGAGGAAATATTTTTGGAAATTTTTAAAAACGGATTCTTAAACGTGTTATTGAGACCAGATTACCCGAGTCAAGGTCTCCATGTTGCTAAAAAAGAGTTATTTTTCCAACATCTAAAAGACTTTGCGAATCCCAGTTTTTAATAGCCTGATTAACTCACCGCAGAGAGTAACAATGATGTATGGGCTTTGTAATTATATTCTTTCGATCTCTTTACAAGATTTGAACACTTATTTTAGAAAAATATGTATAATACTATTATTCAGAGTATTGTTCACCAAAATCTATAGCATTTTCGCATCTTTCTGGCATTTTGTGGATTCCATCCTAAAAGAAATGCACAATCTTGACTGCCAAGAATGGATCAAGCCAATTTTTGACACCCTACTCTGATGTAAACTTTATTCCAGTGAGGTCGTACTGCATCGAAACAAACAACAACGGAGCAAATATTAATTTGAAGGGGTAGGGCCTGGGCTATAAAGCCAGACAGGGTAAAACTTCCTAGCCGCTGTTTTCCAAAAAAAGCTTTAACTTGTACTGCAACACAATGCCGAGTATGGATAATTATTACCTCGTATTTACTCAGAATTTCCGACAATCGCTCGCTTCTTTCAAATGAGTTGTTATCAGTAGCATTCCCCAATATTATGTTTCAACGTCTCGTGGCTGCAGTTCATATGGCACCGTATTTCTTTGTTCCTAGCTACTTGAGTAATTCGGAATATTCCGTGAGCTCTTCTTGTGTTTGCAACAATCTTCATGGAGTAGTGCTTCCAGTTCTTGACCTTAAAGCTTTTCTGTTTGAAGTTAAGATATTACTTACTTTCTGGAAGGTTGGTCATGCTTGTTGATCTTAGTTTCCAGGCATCTAAATTTTCAGTTGATTATCAGTAGACAAATGGCGGCTTTTTTTAAGGTAGAGGAAGCATCAAAAGCCGGAGGGCGAAACCTAGCCTACTCCCTACTCCAGTCTCCCCAAAGATTTACCTGATTAAGTATTACTTCATGGGAGTGATATGGCATTTAAGTCTTCTCTGTGGTACGGACTGACGGACAGCTTTCCAGTTCTGAGTGGACTGACACATGAGTGTCGTCAAATTTCCCACCGTACCGATGGGAAGCTTTCCGAGCATTTTCCAGGCCGAAGTTCTGGCTATAAGTCGGTGTATAGAGATAAACCTCCACCGCAACGAGCGAATAGCTATACTTAACGATAGGCAAGCGGCACTAAAAGCGATCTCCTCTTACGAGATCAAATCGCCACTAGTGCAGGAGTGTAGAGTACGGCTAAACAACCTAGCTGAAATGAACCAGCTGCACCTGATCCACCAGTATGGTGGGGGGCCCCAACCGTTCACTGGAGTGGGCCCCCATACTGTGAAGGAGCTGCTCCGCAAGGAAGAAAGAGTGTGCAGGGAAAGGCATTGGCAGCGAGCGCCCGATATGAGCCATGCCAAGCTGTTAGTGGGGGGATATAACCAGAAGAGGTTCAAATTGTTAATAAACCTCCCACCAAACAAACTCAGGCTCCTGGTCGCATTCTACGCCGGCCACTGCAGGCTGAAAGGGCATTTGGATAACATGGGCCTATCATCTTGCGATAACTGTCGGTTTGGCGACAGGGAGTACCTGCTAATCGACAGCAATGCAGTCTGTAGGCGCAGGTCGCCACGCTAGCACCCAGCGGGTTATTGGACTTCATCAATATGCTGGGGCTAAGCGAGACCCTGTGAGTTAGGAGAGCGCACAATAGACCTAAGGTCGCAGTGCATTCCTCAATTATTTATCTTATCTTATTTTCCCACCGTAAAACTATCATCGAGTGTAGTTTTAAGCTTTTCCTTTGTATTATGCTCAAAAACCGGGGGTAATAAGACAATACATGCTCAGAGTCTTCAAAGCGCTGTGAACAGGTTGAACATTTCGGACTAATGTCTCGCTGGAATCTGTAGAGCTAGCTTCTAAAGCAAACATAACCACTCAGTTTTTGGGTTAGGTGGAAATCCAGTCCCCCTTGTCGTCTGTCAATCCACGATACTCAAATGGCTTGTGCACGAGTATCTGGAAGCTATCCGATTACTTTTAGCTTCGTCCCGTTCGGGTCAAACTGCAAAATTGACTCTTTGGAGGTATTACAAAATGGCGGATGTGTTTCTGAAGAGACGCAGTTTCTCATAAACGGAACCTAAGCTGTTTAAGCACTGCCTTAAATTAGTAAAATAAAAATTTGGTATAACCCAAACAATCAGTACAAGATACATTTAGTTCCTAGAGATATCAGAATTCAAATTGTGATAAATACGTTAAAATCCAAAAAAAAAATGTTTATTAAACATTTCTCCTGGTGTAAATACTATCACTAGCAAAAATATACACTGCATCTAAAAATAGAATATAATTCTACCAACAACAATTAATAATTTTATAATTGTATTAATAAATAATTATTTAATATAATTTTCAAGCTTTTGTAACACCCTGTTCTTATTTTAGCTAAAGTGCGGTAATTGGTGTGTGTCTTTGCTACAGTACATATTAACAAAACGGCATTTTGCCACAGCAATTGACATCAAGCATGTGGCGCAATGGTAATACTCTGCGCCCGTGAATTTGTTGCTGCGAGTTCAAATCCCAGCACAGGCACTTTTCTCGTTATGATGTTTTTATTTGGGTAATTTACGCCTGAATGTGATTTTAAATCGTGTATGTTGCGAAATTCATGACTGAACGGGAGAAATATAGATTTTTTTCTAATGTTTTTTATAATTTTACTTTATTATTAGGGTTCAGGGACCCTGTCAGTCTGTCTATGCGCCCTAGACCCTCAGTTTTTGACAGAGTGGTCTGAAATTTTGCACACGTGCCTTTTTTTCCAAGTATCTTTAGATTTGCCGGAACCGCTGATATCTTCTTCTTCTTTATTGGTGTAGACACCGCTTACGGAGTTACAGGCGAGTTTACAACAGCGCGCCTGTCGTTAAACATCAAGTCCTTGTTTGTAAAACGGACCCCTCTAGCATATATGTACCTGCCATTTAAATTATATTACAATAAAATAAATATATATGTATATTTTCTTTTCATAGAGCCTCGAGGTGGATGTCAAAGGTGAAGCCGAACTGAACTCCGTCGCCAGCTTGTTGGGCGTGCCGCCAGCTGCGCTCTTCCGCGGACTCACCACGCGCACACACAACGCACGTGGTCAGCTGGTGAAGTCTGTCTGCGACGCCAATATGTCCAACATGACACGTGACTGTCTCGCGAAAGCATTATACTGCCGCACCGTGGCCACCATTGTACGCCGCGCCAACAGCCTGAAAAGACTTGGTTCCACACTGGGCACTTTGAGCTCAGATTCCAATGAGTCAGTGCACAATCAAGCCGATGTCGCATCACAGCATGCCTCTACTATCGGCGGCAATTCTGGTTCGAAATCAATGGCAGCCTTAAATAATGCGGTACGTCACGCCACGGACGGCTTTATTGGCATATTGGATATGTTTGGGTTCGAAGAGCCATCACACGCACAATTGGAGCATCTCTGTATCAATTTATGCGCCGAAACTATGCAGCATTTCTACAATACGCACATTTTTAAGTCTTCGGTGGAGTCTTGTCGTGATGAGGGCATTGTTTGCGATGCGGAGGTGGACTATGTGGATAATGTGCCCTGCATCGATTTGATATCCTCGCTACGCACTGGGTTGCTAAGCATGCTTGACGCTGAGTGCTCCATACGCGGCACCGCCGAGAGTTATGTCGCCAAGATTAAGGTGCAACATCGCAACTCAACGCGGCTGGAGACGAAGCACGCGAGCGAACCTTACGATCCGCGCATGTTCATGATACGTCATTTTGCTGGGCGTGTTGAATACGATACCACCGACTTTCTGGACACAAATCGCGATGTAGTGCGTGATGACTTGGTCGCCGTCTTCTATAAGCACACCTGCAATTTCGGCTTTGCCACACATCTCTTCGGTTCGGAGTTGAAGGCGTTGTACGCACTGCAGAATGTGCCACGCGGTCTTAGCTTCCGTATTTCACCGACATCACATACGGATCTATTGAATGGCGACGAACCGGTCTCGACGCTCACGCAAGACTTCCACACACGCTTAGACAACTTGTTGCGCACGCTGGTGCATGCGCGTCCACACTTTGTGCGCTGCATACGCAGCAATGCCAATGAAACGGCCGGCTGTTTCGAGCGCAAGATGGTCGTCCGGCAGATACGCTCACTGCAGGTGCTGGAGACCGTTAACCTAATGGCATCTGGTTTTCCGCATCGCATGCGCTTCAAGCAGTTCAATGCACGTTATGTCGCTATGTTGGCGCCGTTTCGCCTGCATCGCCGCAGCGAGGATAAGGCGATGGAAGATTGCAATCTCATTTTAGAGTTTGCCATGGAGAATCCGCCAGTATTGGATGGTTCCGTCACGCTCGCTTGGGCGCCTGGCAAGCGCCACGTATTCCTTAGCGAGGGCATGCGTCAGCATTTGGAACATCTGCGCGCAGAGATACGCACTAAGAGTGCCACATTGATACAGGCCACCTGGCGTGGCTGGCAGTGGCGCAAGAAGATGGGCGGTGTGAAGCGTACGCGCGGCGTTAATGGCGTCATAACTATGCTACCGACTGCGTCAAGCGCAACTAAACTGACGAAGTTGCTGCCTAACAGCGGCGCGAATTCGCGTAAGTAGTGTTGTTGCCGCTTGACTTGGCGTGTCAAATGCAATTATGAAATTGAAATTAATTTTTTTCATTCTCTCTTCTTTCATCACCTGTTCGTCGCTGCTGTACAGTACCACGTCTATCGGCAAAATCTACAAATCTTATGGGCACCGTAACGCGTCCACGTCCGCAACCAATCGCCGGCACACCACCACCTGATCCGAATGAGAAATGCGACACAAAGATAATCCAGCAAACCTGCAGCCTATTCGGATTGGATTTGGTGAGTCCTCATTCTTACTTCTCTTAATCTAACACTTGTCGCCTATCAGCTTACATATCCTACTCATTCCATCTATTTCTTCACTATTTAACACTTGCATGTACAACACACACGTGTGCCAGTACTAAAGGTAACACAAGTATGTTTTGGTGGTGGCGTAGGAAAGTTGATGTAACACGTGTGCTCTCGCACGTTTGAACTTTTTTAGAACTAAACTTTTATTTACTTGCGTGTGATTCTGATTTGGTGCTCGAGTTTTTGTACCATCTCATCATCAATATTGAACCGCACTAACAAAGTAAGACTACATTTTCACACATTTTAATACAAATCTTCATTATCGTCTTCAAAATGGGTCCGATTATTCCAATATTTCATAGACTGGTTTTAAGTTTCTGCTGTGATGGCCTTCAGTGCCTTCAGCGATTTTTAGTTTTTTCGGTCTCCACCAATTTTTGAAGCGCCATTGGGTAGATTGTTGAATAGTTTCGATGTCATACGCATATCTCCGCATTTCACCACTAGTAATGAAGCGTTTGATTAATGTAGAGACCTCGGTTGCATTGTCATTTCTTTGGCCTCCTCTACTCGACGCCGTTTCAGGTCAGTCTAGCATTGACATCTTTCATTAAGAAAATGTGTTGAGTTGATTCATAAATACTTCTGTTCATAATAACTTAGGCTCTCGAAACGCTTCTGTACCATTTTCAACGATTCCGAAGCTGCGAAACACACAAAATTATGGGCAAACTCGTTGTTAAGCTTGACAATAACCTGGAGCAGCTTTCTCTCTCCATAATTAGAGATAATTGTAACTAATTGAATATTGTAGATTTATGGTGGCTAAAAAACTTTCCAAAAAAAATTTATTGACAACTGAATCTTCCAAAAACTTAGATTTGACTGAGTGAACTATGTGACATAAGAACAGAATGAAAACATCCCCATAATAATAAAATGTTCCTGATTTCAAGATTTCCTACTTTCAAAGAAAAAAACGCAGAAATTTCTTTTGGGAAATAAAAGAAAAAAAATACGACATCAATTATTAAACAATTTTAATGGTAGGTTAGGTTAAGTTGAGAGTTTGATTCTGGCAGGGAACTATCTTGGTCACCCTAAAACACCGGTCCTAAAATATTCCTATTTACTGGACCATAAGTTCCTTACAAATCGACAAAGTGCTTTGAGAATATCACAAATTCGTTGAAACGCCTAATGCCAGTTTTGGCTATATCTTCCTCTTTGCTGAAGATAAGACCACCGAGATGATTCAACCTCAGTGGTGAAAAGGCTGGACAATACAATTGTCATACTACTTTGACAGCTACCGCCGGCCAAGATTCTCAACCTTACCGCATGGTAGGGTCATTTTGGATAGTATCCAGTAAGAACTGCTGCGATTGTGGCAAGATGAACTTCGATTAAGGCAAGTAGTTCAGTAGATCTGAGATTCTAAGCATTATTGCATGGTTACCTATTGGACAGTGTTCAGTGAGAACTCCAACGATTGCGGAAAGGTGAACTTTGCTCAAGCCAAGTATGGTAGTTTAGTAGATCTCCTGCGTCTTATCTAGGCCAAAAGAACTTCGCATTCACAGGGTATCTGATCTTTGCCCAGCGTATATTAAGCGTCCATTGGCACAGTGCTTGAACGGAGATCCAACTCGGTCCCATTCATATATGAACGAAGCAACGTACCACCTCTGGCTGGCTAATCAGTTTTGCGTTTGTCGCGGATCCGTTATGACATTTAATAGTATGTTTATACGTATTTTAGGAACACTCACTAGAATGGCATAACACGCGTTTTACCAGTTGCAGTGATTCCGGTAGCAATTGTTCTACTGCTCCAGAGTACAGCTATATCCAGAGTAGGTGAGCGATATTAGCTCTGAGTTCGCCGACTATCCGCACAAGACTAGTAAGGACTTCTTATCTCTAGCACTAAGTTACTTTAGGATTAAATTGGTTTGGATGCCTGACCATAGCGATATTGCAGGAAACTGTAAAGCTGATGAGCTAGCGAGGAGAGACTGCAGAATAAGAACGGGTTGGCTTTCTGTGGTTTGCCACTAGGGCGCTAGACCTCAGGCCAGCTTCGCAAACATTGTTTAACTACCACCAGCTGCATAGTCGCAAAGTCCTTCTGGGCCGGATAAATCGGAAGAGATCTAGGGAGCTCAAAGTTCACTTTTCAAAGGTTGTAGGAGTCTTGACTGGACACTGTCTCATCAGGATTCATACAGTAAGCTATTGGGAAGAAGATGAGGTAGAAATATCCGAAATAAAAAAATAAAAATGCCGAAATAAAGCAGAAATACCTCGGGTCAGGATTTGTGATAAGCTCATGGCGCTTTGCCCATAGCTAATATCTAACCACAGGAGCTTTTCTTTTCGCTTCATAAAATACTAAACATAAGAGTCTAAGTGTGATTGCTCGATTATGCTGAGCGATCAGCCATCTAACTCATTTAACCTATATTTAAAAGTTTAACTCTTCGAAATATGAAAAAAACCCTACTTTTGGAAAATTTCACACTACGAAAGTCAGGGAAATCTAAAATGTGACCAAGAAATCTGAATACTCGATGCAAAGTAAAAGGTAACTTATGATTGAATTTATCCAAGTTCTGTTATAAAATCTTACTTTTTCGGGTTTAAGCTAAACTCCGAAATGTAGACAACATTTTCTCATCAATATTTCAAGGAAGTCTAAAATATGACTAAGAGGTCTGAATATTCGAACCCAAGTAAATAGGTGAAGGTAGTTTATGACTGAATATTTCCAAGTTCTGTAACAAATTCTTGCTTTTTGGGCTATATGCTAAACGCTGAAATGTAGGCAACATTTTCTCATCAATATTTTAGGGAAGTCTAAAATGTGACCAAGAAATCTAAATGCTCGAAGCAAGGTAAAATTTAACTAATGATTGAATTTTTCCAAGTTCTGTTACAAAACCTTGCTTTTTTGGGTATAAGCTAAACCCCGAAATGTAGGCAACATTTTCTCATCAATATTTCAAGGAAGTCTAAAATATGACTAAAAAGTCTGAATATTCAAAGCAAAGTGAAAAGGTGAAGGTAGTTTATGACTGAATTTTTCCAAGTTCTCTTACAAAATATTGCTATTTTGAATACAAGCTAAACGCTGAAATGTAGGCAACATTTTCTCATCAATATTTTAATTTAAATCGAGTAGGCAAAATTTTCTACTCAGTAGTTTGTTTAACTGGATTTTATTTATGTAAAAGTCAAGCACCGAAATGTAGAAAACAGTATCATCTTTAACATTCCTATTTAACTATATTTTTTATTTACTAAACGCCGAAATGTAGACTAGAATTTTAACAAAATTTTTATCAGTCGCTAAAGCAAACATTCCCAAACACCTTGCATACTTTTTAGCATGCCAGGAGTTATAACAAGTTTATGCGTGTTCTATTCACATTTTATTTGACTAAGTTTTTCTCAAATCGAATTTAATTAAAATCTAAAAAATGTATATTAACCGAGAAAACAGTATTATCATTCACTTCACCGCTATTCGCAAGTTATTTTTAATAAATTTTGGTCTTTTGGCATTAAATGTTCTTTCCTCACTAACTTTCTAACCACTTTTACCACATTCACTTCCACAACATTTTCATTTCCACCAACTATACGCTGGTTTGTGTATGTATGTGTCTGTAGCCTTTCAACTTACGTCAACTAACTCGCAGCCATTTAGTTTTGCTTTTTAATTTCCAAGCACTGATTTTTATCTCTTTTATCCCACGAACGCTAACTGCCAACCATAAACCACTAATCGCCTGTCCAAGCGCCTAACCAACATTTAGTTTGCACTTCCTTTCGCACGTCACCCACTCAACACAAAGCTGCTTTCATTTAACCATTCACTGATTCCCATTATGTGGCGCAATAAATTTGTTTTCCTCCGCATTGGACATACTTCATCATTCATTGTTTGTCAAATGCCTTTCAATTGAATTCTTTTCTTATCTCCATGCCGCCTTTGTGCGACGCTGTCTTCTGCCGCATCCTCATCCTACCAATCATAATGCCGCTAATGTCGCTGATGTGGACGACGACAACGACGTTGACACCGATGACGTCCTTGCTGCCAATGTCCATCGACAACTACTCATATACATGTGCACGTGTGTGTGTGTGTAGGAACGACCGCCACCCGTGCCACCGTCACGTGGCTACACCATCGCTGGCAGCCTGAAGCTCAGCTATCCGCAGAGTCGCATCATGAAAATGAATTTCCCCGAGGATCCACCCATCGTTAATCCGGCCGAACAACAGTTGCAGCAACAGTTGAAGAAGGGTGAAGCCGTCAACGTTGTGGGCGCCTCATCGTGTCGCGGACACTTGATTGTCGAGCACAAAGGTCAGAGTTACCACGTACCGTTTCAGTATATGGAGTTGTTGCGTCCGTCTATGCCAGCTGGCAATGTGGTTGTTGCTGTTGGTGGTGGTGGTGGCGGTAGTGGTGGCTGCGGTGTCACCAATAATCCAAATAATGCTGCTAGTGTTAAAAACAACAACAATAGCAACAATATGGCTAATAAAAATAGCAGCAGCACTGGCAATTTGACTAACAATTGCAATGCCAACAATAACAATGTTGGCGTAAATAACGGTAATAGCGGCAACACGAACAACAACAACGCCAGCAACAACTCGGCAGCTGTCAAAATTTGAAGGGGCGTCGCGGTCGCGGTGTAGTGCAGGCCAATTGACGTGATAGTCGGCGGAGAGAATCGGCAGCGCAGCTGTGACCACCAAAACAAATCGAAACGGCTTCCGTGGCAGCGGCAGTTTGCTGTGTGTACTCCAGTGCATATCCGTTGAGGAACTTATATGGCTGCAATATCAACAATTTCGCTTTTTTACTTTTTATTACACAAAGACTGTAAATATATTTTTAGAATCGTGCACTAGCGTGTATACAAACACACATACATTCATATAACTTAAATGGAGATTATGAGTAAGACATAATATTAAAAAAACAATTTAAAAAAATAATTAAATATTAAATAAATATAAAAAAAATATAAATTAATATTATTATACTTAAATTAAAAGCACATAAAATTAAAAAAAAAATAAATAAATAAATTGAAAGTATTAAATTCAAAATAGTTTTTAAATAAATATTTGCGGTAAAATAAAAATTAGAGCTTAAAATACAACCAAATAAAGCTTACAAATCGGATACATATAAATAAATCAAAAAATTATTTTAAAAATATAACAAAACAAGGTAGTGCTAAGTTCGGGTGCAACCGAACATTTTAGACTCTTGCAACTTGGAGGATTCAATGCCAGGAAAATACCTTAAGGTGTAAAGTGTCAACCAGAGCATCGAAATGCAAGCAATTTTCTGACCGACATATTCGCCATAAGGTTTATTATACTCATATGGGAGTTGTGGAAGTATCGACCCAATTTCATATATTTTTCCTAAACCTCATACCTTTAACATACCTCTTACTAAAAAACCAAATGTATAGGGTAAATTCAGCGTTTGAAAATCCTGACGTTAGTTATATGGGGCTAGATCAAGTTTTCATTCAAATTTATCTATTTTAGGCACAAAGCTATTCTGTTATGAGTAAAATATGTTCTCTTATTTTCATTGAGATAACTCACATATTGGCTCGTATATGTGATACAAAGTCACCCGGAAGTTCGATTATCTTTATATTAGGTATATGGGGGCTAAGGGAAGCATTGACCCGATTCAATCAGTTTTTTATATACACGATTGCTATTGTCAGGAAAAGATTATCTCTGAATTTCAATTGTATATCCCATACATTGACCGATATTTTTGATTATAAGTCCACTATAGATACAGGGGTCCAAACTTGAAAAGTTTTTTTTTAGATTTGAACAATTTATGTTCATAAGGTGCCATGCACTAAAGGCATTTCTTCTTGATTGGTGTACTGAAAGGTGTAAAAATCAAAGAATTTAAAACTATGTTATAAAGGAAATAAGCGTGACTATTGTCCTCTTTCATCCATTTTCGAACTGCAACTTAGGAATATGAGAAAAATGTCTTGTACTAAATTTAGTCGAAACGGGTCCGTCATATGGGATTTCACCAAAAAGTAGGCGGTCCTACGACCATCGTCCGATTTTTACCCTGACTCCCATAAAGTCTTCTCATATCATCTCGGAGGTAAATTTTAATGTCTCTCGTATTTGATTATTGATTTATCGCTCTTTTAGTAGTTTCTAACCGTACTGTTATATGAGGAGTGAACGGAGCTATCATCCGATTTTATTCTTTTTTACACTGTTGATAGGGGTATTTACGCTGATCAAATTTCGCTATTCTATCATTAGTAGTTTAGGAGATATGCAAATTTAAATTATTAGAGGGCGAGGCCACGACCACCTTTTTAAAAATTTTTTCCCAGAGGTGCCTTTGGCTACTACGATTCCCTGTGCCAAATAGGAGTTTTATATGTTAATTTAGTGCTTAGTAATGGCACTAGGTTTTCGGTTAAAGGCGCTTGAGCGCGTGGTCCGATTTCGCCCATCTACGAACTCGAATTTTTTTTTGTACTAAGAAACCTTCATACCAACTTTCAACTTTTTTCGTCATCCTGTTCATTTATATATACATAACCCTATATCTATCTCGCCTAGTTTTAGGTGATACATACAACCGTTAGGTGAACAAAACTATAATACTCTGTAGCAACCGGTTGCAAGAGTATAAAAAGTTATAGGATCCAATAAAAGTAATAAAAAATCAAAAATGAATGAAGAAAACAATATATTATCTTAATAATAATCGACACTACATAATATAAAAGTTACAATTAAGTTATGTAAAGTATGAAATATAAAAAATTATTTAATAAAATGCCATAAATACAAAAATTAATTAAATTATTTCAATGTGTAAGTAATGTATATTAATATATAATACATGTAGATATGAACTACCACAGTGTCCGAGAGAAAAATGGGACCTCAATATAAAATATTATAAATATTAAAATATAACATACAAGTATTACAAAAAATAAAAATATTATAACACATAGCATAAATTAAAGGAACATAAGGTTCATATTCTCTCTAATTATAACATACATATATTAATAAATAAAATCGTAAAACGACACTTTGCTTACACAAAAATTTAAAGCCGTCCTATAGATATACAGCGAAAAAATATTGCAATGCATAATTTTAAAAGGTGTTTGTGGGCAAGATATCAGTCATTTTATCAGAATCGTTGGAGTCTTTTGAGCTACTGTCGTTATCACCGACATTATAACAAAGTGAAGAAGAGAAATATAAAAAAATTTTGTAAACAAATCTAGATTATAAAAATATGTTTTACTTACAAGGTGTGTCTAAAATAACAAAACTTTACATTTAAATCACACAACATGCAGTATTATCTATTGAAAATTTGATACATAAAACCCGTTTCGAACGCACCTAACTTCAGGCAAATAGGAAAACAGATTTTAAAGTTGCAGTCTTTTGAACAAAAACAGAGTTTTCAACTGTTGCATTTTTACAATAAGACATACGAATTGTTAAAAAAAGTTTCTGGTGACGACCGTAAGAGCCGTACTCAAGTTTATACATGGCTTAACTGATTTAAAAATGATCGTAAGAACTTAAATGACAATCAATGGACAGGTCGTTGGCTAAGGGATTGAATATTAATAATACAATATGTGGAAAATTTCAGCTGCAGATTTGTATATGTTGTATTTCTGTATATCTGAAAAGTTCGGATATTTTAAGGACACATTTTGTATATATATATGGGGTATTCCATACCAAATCGACCACTTTTGAACCCTACCCCTTTAGATTTTGCTGAAACTTATCCATCCTTTTCTACCCTTTAAAAACAGAATTCTTTCAAAATTTTTTGTCCAACTTCAAAAAAGTTATGAATTAAAAAAAAAAATGGCTTCTTTATTTTCAAATAGCCATAATTTTTGTAGAAATTGACTTTTGGGGACCACTTTTTTTTCTAATTTTTTTTTTTTGAATGAACTTTTCGAAAAAATACTCGAAAAAAATTTAACACGATCAATTATATAAAATAATCGGGTTTTTCGTCACTTTTGGAAGTTCGCCATTTTTTGAAAGTTCGCCATTTTTGTTTTTTTTTTTGTTTTTTCCCTCAAAAAAAAAACTTCAATTAATTTGACAATTATCACTGCTAATCCCGGAATGGGCAGATTTTTTTCATTTTTTTTTGTTTATTTAAAAAAAAATTTTCAAAAATGAAAAAACTTTTTTTTCCGTAAACTTTATTTCTATCATTTATATATATATATATATAAATATAAATATATATCTTTTGTTAATTATAAACTTTGTATGCACATCGACACCTTTTAAAATAAAACTTAAGATCTTGCTTTACAGGGCTATTTTTTCTCTGTATGTAGGTCCATTTTAACTGATAAATTCAATAAATCAATTTTAAGCTCTTTCTAATATACACACACAAAGTATTTATGAATTCTCAGTAGTTAAGACATCATACACTATACTAAACTAAGTGATAAAGTAAATATAAATATAACATTAAATATAAAATAGTTTTTAGAAGCATAAAATATAACCCTAAAGTGCCAATCTTCTCACTAAGATATTCAGAATATAAAAACGAATATGAACTACTTACCAACTTATGACTTATTATTATGAAATAAATAATATATAAAAAACTCATATGATATTTTTGAGTTGTCTTTAGACTGTACTTTCATATGCACATACATATACTATTCGCGTATATGTATGTAAGATGCAACTCTTTATAGAAATATAAATAAAATATAACAAATAAGCATATCTAGTACTCACAACTGAAAAGATCACTTATGTAATGTAAGCACAGTACCCAGTTGCATTTAAATGATGACACAAACAAGTAATTACTAATATTTTAAAATATTTCCGCAAAAGTATTTAAATGTCATTACCCTCAAAACCGCGTAATTTGTTTAAATATCGTTTAATGAAATGAACAATAGATTAAAGCATTGTTGGAGGAAATAGGAAATCCGCATATCATTTATAACTGTATTTAATTAAGCACACTAACACAAACATATAGAACGAAAATGCTATAAGATCATTAAAAATAAGTATAATTGCATACACACATATAAATAGTTATAATTAGAGTACATACATACAGAAAATAGAATATTAAAAAATAGAATATATACTCACCCTTTATGATACGCAAAAGTATAAATACATACTATCATATATGTTAAGCACACTCTCGTACAAACACACATACAAATGCAAACTAATTAATATACGTACATACATACATATAATACATACCATATATAATAGAAGTATTGTCAGCTAACATGACAAGCAATAAATGTTCGAAAGTGCAACTTTTGTATTAAAATACGCAAATTAGTTTATACAAATCGATATTAATTGCAATAAACAGAAATATTTTTAGTAAAAAAATTGCTTAACTTTTTTATTATTATTACATATGTGTATTATTAAATTCTTGTTTTCATTTTGGGTAGGCTTACATTTTTACTGAGTTTCTGCGCTTTAATTATTTGTTAGAATTTAGATCTCTAATAGTGAGCATAAGAGTCTTTCAAGTGAAAATTTTCAGGTCGATACCACAAAAATAGAGGAACCTGTTCGTATATACCCAGACGGATAGACGGAAAGGGCTAAATCGACTCATTTTTTGTCATTGTGGCTTGACACTCCGGAGTGCTTGTGGTGCCCTTAATAATTAAAAGCATTGAAGGCTCTATTGTAGTCCTTATCAAAAATTTGAATCTATCAATGCAGTATACGCAGTTAAATTATTCAATCAGAATAATCCTTTTTTTAATTTGAGCAGAATTGAGTGGTCTATCTAAACTTTTTTCTACTTAATCAATAGAACTCCAGAATATTAACCAATAAAATGTGGCGACCAAAATATTTTTTCATAGCGTAAAGTAGCTCACGTATTGATATATCACTCCAAAACTAGTTTGTATTTAGTGGACTTTAAAGCTTTGACTGGTTGGTTCCAGTTCTTTCTTATCAAATTCCCGAATATCGATAATTTGAAAAAGTTTCTCGAAATTAGGTTAGGTTACGCCGTAGGGCTGATCGTCGCACCAAATGTAAGGTAGGTGGATTCCACTTGTAAAGCTGTGAACGCAGGTTCTTTGGGATTCGCAAAACTACTTCGTCAGATTCGACGAAAGCGGACTTGTAAAAGCTGAAATTCAGGAAGAAAGTGTTTAGATTATCCCACCTGACCTTCTTTCCTACAGCTTTGTTAATTTGCGTCCAACACGATATGTAACTTCAACGCTTCTGAGACTATTGCACACACCGGAACACCTACCTTCCCGGCGAGATAAATCTTGCTACCAGCAAGCTGTTCGGAAGACCTATTAAGTACGTTCCACTTAGGGAATTTTTGGCCTCGAGGTATTTTCGAAGAATGTCCATTTGATAAATAAAACTTCTTCAGGTACTCATAGATGTATTTAGTAGTAGTAGAAACTCTTTTATACATCGTTGTTTATCAATCTCTTTAGATCTCTCATCATATAAATTTTCAAGTAAATAATAAACTCTGAGTTTAAATTTTCTTTCGGCGGATCAAACCAACTAGTTTTTTGCCAAAATTTTCTTAGAAAGTAGCTAGTTTTTTAAATATACTTTAGCAAATATTTTCCATTTAACAAATTAGTTGAGACCCAGGCAGCAAGGAAATATGTAGTTCGCGACTAGTCTTACAGTGCTCCCAATATTCAACAGCAACTGAAGAGATTTTATGTTATCCACTTCTGGAAGTCATTTCGCTAATGAGTCTACTAAAATATATATACATACACACATATAGCCATAAATACATATCCACCTATGCGAAGGTGCAATAATTTGTTTGCATTAGCATGTATGTATGTGTGTATTTGGCAATCTGTGTTAATGTTAAAAGGATAAAGATGTTCAATTAATTTCGCTAATTAATTGCGGCAGACCAGACAACAAAATGCCAATGAAGCCTTAAATACGGACACCTCTGGGCAGCTAGTGCAGACAAATATAACTTAATTTAAATAACAGTTCGAAATATTTTGGTATTAAAAAGAGCAGCTGAGAGCGAAAATTCGTAAAGCCACTTTGAGATAATAATTACGGGTCGATTTAGAACTCATATTTATGGAAGCTGCCAATAAGTATCAAGTTTTGATGAAAATGTTAAGCAAACGGTCAAATTTATTTAGTACTTATCTCTCCGCATATGGTGCTGTGAAAAATTGGGTTTTGATATTTTTTATACCATAATGTTGTTGTAATGGCATACTCGTAAAAAGTTCCGGAAAAATATTTTTGAGTTATGCAGCCTAGGTTACATTTCTACAATTACAAACACTTCCTAGATTACCTTACGCTTTATTCCCTTTAATTACAACGAAATTTAGTTTAGTTGTCTTTACTACATAATTTTATTTTTATTACTTCTTCAATTCTGCGATAGTGTAAGTACCTTCTCGTACTTCCAAGCAATTGTTACTTGTGTATGCTTTGTTAAAGTAGTAGATATTTATAGACTTCTAATGCATTAGCAGTCTGAAGGTACGTATGTATGCATATATGTACTTATATATTTATACATATATGCGTGAGTATATAAAACTGTTTAAGAAAATGGTACTGAATATTTAATATTGATTTAAATTAGGAGCACACTCACATTTCTAGTTGTCGAGATGCTTATTTGTGTGTATGAATGAGGCTGTACTTCAAGCAATGCTTGATTGGAACACTTTCATTCAACTACTCACCAGACACTTCCGTGTGACTTCTATGACTTTCTTGAGTTCCGATTTTGCAACAGATAGCAAGTAAGATGAGTTTTCATCATACCTACGTATGTACATATACATACATATATGTACATATGTGTGCTTGTTTATATGACAAGGTGTCTATTATAAAGCTGGTATTTATTTCTTGCTATATATTACAATTGCGAAAGTAATTAACATTAAAATTAATGAATAAACACTTGATTACCAAGAGAGCAGTAGAGTGGGAGGCAGATATTGTGAAAGAAGTGGAGAGCACGTGCGAAACTTTAACCAGGACCAGAGCAGAGACAGCTACAAAAACAGTATTGTAAGCAGCCTCACAGCAACAGTGTGTGCAATTAGTATGTGACACAGCTCGGTAGGCGAATATAAGCATATTTAAATGACGGTATATATGTATTTATTTAATAAACTTCATTTTAACAATATTTCCATACGTCTACAATAAATATGGGTCAATACTGAAGTCTTTGAAATTGGTAGGACGAGAAAAAAATTATTTCAAAAATAAACTCATTGCTAGGGAATACTTGTTTTTATAATATGAACAAAGTCGTTTAAAAGGATTGTATTTTTTGAAAAAACTTACTATAATTATGTTTATTCTTAACACTCTTGAGGGTTTAAGTGAGTTTGAAAATTTAAAAAAGTCTGAGAAAAAGTGAAAGTTCTAATTTTTTCATTTTCTTCGATAAAAAAACGAGATTTATATATGTACTTTGATTTTTTAATTTTAGATGAACCAATAAGTTATGCTGTCCACGGCGAGAGAACTTTGTTTGTGAGACACCCAGCGAAATGAGATCTCATCGGCTGCTGTTCCAACATTTTTATATAAAAATTTCAGGAGCCATTGTTTAAATGTGTAACTTTGATATGCCATATTATATTTTTCCAATCTATGATGCTAAAAAAACCTAACCCCTTAAAAAACAGATTTCAACGAACATAAAAACCACAAAAAAATGACGTGAGGATTTTCAAATAAAAATTAGAGTCATTTTCCGATACTAAATTAATGTGAGACGACAAATATTTTAAATCAAAAAGATTAGAATTAAAAATTTTCACACCGAAATTTAGATTGTGAATGGTAAAAATAAAAAATCGAACGACTTGGTTGTTTGAATTTTTCTCATATATTTTGAGGTTATTTGAAAAAGGTGTTAGTGCAATAATTGGAGATATTTTTATTACCTACAACTTTGCTAATTACCTTTCAATGCTCTTGCAACTTGTTGCTAGAAAGTATTATAGTTTTTTTCACCTAACGATTGAACGTATCAGGATGCCGAGAAAAGTTGAAATCTGGGTGACTGTCTGTCTGTTCGTCCATCCGTGCAAAGTGTAACTTAAGTAAAAAATTGAGATATCTTGATGAAACTTGATATGCGGGTCCCCCTTCGTACAAAAAAAAGTACGAGTTCGTAGATGGGCGTAATCGGACCATTTCCACGCTCACAATTCGCCATTAACCGAAAACCTATAAAATGCCATAACTAAGCACCTATGTAGGTACGTAAGGTATAAAACTGTAATTTGACACAGAGAATCGTAGTAGTAAGTGAGACCCGTCGATAGAAAAGTTTTAAAAAGTGGGCATTGGCCCGCCCCTAGTAAGTTTAATGTACATATCTCCTAAGCCACTAAAGCTACAACAACTAAATTTGCTAAGCTCGAATATTATAAGAACTTCTACCGACGATATGAAAATGGATGAAATCGGAAGATAACCACTTTAACTCCCCATATAACGGTACTGCTAAAAACGCAATAACTCAATAACTAATTACTTCAGAGACATTAAATTTTAGCTCCTACTCGGTATGAGGAAGCTTTGTGAGGCCGGTATGAAAATTGAATGATGGGCGTGCCGCCGCCCACATTTTAGTGAAATCCCATTTCTCGGGACCCACCCAATCGCTTTCAACCAAATCGCTTTTCAACCAAATCTGTCATTCCTCTGCCATTTTTATGTGACACTGCAAAAATGGGCGAAATCGGACTACAGCCACGCCTACTTCTACATAAATGTGGCAAATTTATAATTGAAATTCAGAGACAATCCTTTCCTGGTGGTAGTATGTCTGTGCGCTACAAATGGGTTGATTCAGGTCAATACTTCCCTTAGCCCCCAAATACCTAGCATAAATATTTTCGAACTTTCGGGTGACTTAACCGAATTTATCGGTCAATATGTGTATAAGCTTTATAAAATTCAGAGAACGCATTTTTCTTATAACTGTGCATATTTGTGCTTAGAATGAATAAAATTGGGTGAAAACTCGCCTAGACCCTTAACTAACTGACAGTCCGGTCCTCCCATGGCTTTAGTCCTTGCAAGTTGCATGAGTGTGAAATGTTCAGTTATAACCGAACTTAACTCTGCCTTACTTGTTTCTTTTTCTTTCATCATTTTTAGTTATTATACGTAGGTTGCTATATATATTTCTGAACTAGGCAACATTAAGTGCCAGGTGCAATCTGACATTTCCATTGGAAAGTTTGACATTTTTTAGCATAACATCACTCAGAACGTTTTGTCATTTAATCGTGAATTGTTTTATTTACAGGGAATTAAAAAATTCATCTCGGCCAAAAAATGGAATTAGCTCGTGAACATTTTCGTGCGATCATTTTTCACAACTTTCGACGTGGATTATCACGACAAGAGTGCATCGATGAACTAAAATCTTTATATGGCTATGAAGCACCATCCTATAGCACTGTGAAAAAACTGTTACAACGAATTCAATCGTGGCCAACGCTCGCTCAAAGACGAATCCCGTGAAGGTCATCCAAAAACAGCCGTTGTGCCAGAAAACATCAATGCCGTACGTAAACTGATAATGCAAGATCGTCATGCAACATACCTTCAGATAGAGGCATGCCTATGCATTTCTCCCACCAGCATACATTCGATATTGCATGAACACCTGGCCGTAAAAAAGGTTTGTTCTCGTTGGATACAATTTGACAATCGCTCAAAAAAAGACTCGTGTGGATTGGTGTAAAGAAATGTTGAAAAAATACGATCGCGGTGCTTCAAAAGACGTTTATAAGATCGTCACATCGGACGAATCATGGATCTATGCGGATGAGCCCGAAACAAAACAGCAATCGACCGTGTGGGTTTTCCAAGACGAGCCAAATCCAACGAAAAAAAAAAAACAAAAAAACGAAAACAAACAAAAAAAAAAACATTTTCGTTGATAAATATGCCTATTTTCATTGTTAGGCCAGATATATATATAGCAGCCCTCGTATCTTCATTTTTCTGTGGATTCCACACAACAACGGTTTTTTTGTTTCCAAAAATTTTTGTCGGTGCTCTATAATAATACGAATACGTCTCTATAATAATACGAAAAACGCTTTATTTATTGGTTTTTCTCAGTACAATTTATTTTCATTTAATTTTTTTTATTTTGCTCATAACTGTTTCACATCGTATGTGTGTATGTATTTCGTCACTCTTCATATTATACAAGTAAGTACATGTACATTTATATATATATATATTATTTTTTTCGTTTCATTTGAATTTTGTTTTTGTAATATTAAATATGTGTCCATGCCAGT